>CM042883.1:23772413-24972413 GCA_023653495.1 Melastoma candidum | reverse complement strand
GAGCTGATGAGGAAGGTATCGGGAAAGAGGAGGAGGAGGAGGCCGAGTCGTGGATCGTGATGGACGATGCGAAGGGATGCGGTGGAGGGTGCGAGGAGGAAGGGGTTGGGATTGGGGAGGTGAAGTTCGAGGTGGCGGATGAAGAGGAGGAGGAGGAGGATGCGTTGGATGGTGTTGTTCCCGTGGGGAACGTCTGCATGTTTGGAGCGGATGGTGAGGTTGTTGGGTATGGCGTGGGGGGAAAGGGCTTTGGTTATGGATTCGGATATGGATACGAGGGCGAGTTTAGTTACGCCCCCGGACATTGCTTTAACCCGAGTGTGAGTAACAACTAACACCTTTAACTGAATCCACTGTGGATTAGCTTGATCTATGTATATATGGTAACGATGGATGTTTATTTTGATTGTTTCAGGTGTCGTCATCCTCCCTCGATGTGGGGATCGTGCCAGATGGAGGAAGCGTGTTGACTGAGGTGTCGAGGCCAGCAACCTCGGGGGTTGAGACGGTGAGCCAGCCGGTGGTTGCGTTATCTCCAGTGGATAGGGAGGCAAGGGTTTTAAGGTATAGGGAGAAAAGAAAGAACAGGAAGTTTGAGAAGACAATCAGGTACGCATCCCGGAAGGCGTATGCTGAGACGAGGCCCCGCATCAAGGGTAGGTTCGCGAAGCGATCAGACATACAGGCAGAGGCCGAGCGACTGTTTGGGTTCGGCGTTGTGCCTTCTTTCTGAATTGCAGTATGTCTGTGTATATGCAAGTAGATTTGAGTAGGTGCTTTCGCGGGAAGGGAAGGGAATGGAGATGAACTGATGACTGCGGGTTGTGTCGCTGTTTGACTTCTGTTTAAACTTGCCCTTGGTTCATATCAATATGAATCTTAACTGGCAACCGGGCTGCATCGTTAGGTTGCGCGTCTTGATGTGATGACACTAGGGATGAACACGCAGATAATTAATTGCTTTGTGCGGCGAGGACAGAACTAAAATCCATGCAGGATTAGTGTGAAGCTATTTGTAAGGACCTTCACTTGGCGTTTCATTTGAACACAACTTTGAAATGTGCAGCGAACATAGATTAAGAAACGTCCCGGATCGACATTACAATCACATCGGTACGAGTCGTAACATGGATTTATGGGAAGATTCGCTCTTGGTTCGAAATGATCATGTTGGAAGTATGAGGATTCCATCCCTTCATAGAGATGGCTAATTAATGTGTTTATACTATAAAATGTCCCTTTTTGACAGACCAAACAAACATCCTCCATGTTCCTATACATAACTAAGTACAAATCCGAGGGCAAAGGCCAGGCATGCCAGGGCCGGTGAGTCCACGAAGAAAGTCCCATGAAAGCCCAACTCCAATTTCAACCCCTTCTGAAGCCGATCACGATACAACAGGGGAATGTTGTGTTGCTGAAGCTGCTGAAGTCGTAGCAAAGCACCCTGTAACATGGTATGTTGGGTCGTTTGCTCGGTTGATGTTGATGCTCCGGGAAATGAAAATGTTTTCATAAGAAGCAATAAAATAAATTGTTTAGCTCGTAAGGTAGGTTAGTCCTTGGCAATGGCCAGTCTTCCATACAATCTAAAAACACATAAATCTTCGTTGTCAATTCATTATACTTTATACAAAAAAAAAAAAAAAAAAAAGAGGCCAAAAGCCGAGAACTTGAAAAAATAAATGACCTAAGAATATTTGAATATAGCGAATAAAATATGGTCGAAGGAAGCCAGTTACGTGAGATGAAAACGAAATTTAAAAAAAAAAAAATATTACACACATTTTTTACTTATAAATTCGAGATTTATAAAAGAATATGTTGGAAACATAAGACAGATTCAAGTCGCATTTGATGAACGATTAGCCAGAATTATAAGGAATCAAGAACAAGTAACAATCATACACACACAGGACAAAATCATCATCTCGGCGACCACAACATTTCAGGAACAACCGTTGGCCCTGAACTCGAGTTTCCGCCCAGCGACGTCGTAACCGATCTCAAACGTCCTCTGCTGCACGTTTCCGTATATTAGTAGCCCGTTGATTGTGCCTGGCGAGAAGGCCAGGCACATCTGCGTCGAGTCCCCGAAGAAGATCCCGCTGATGTCCAAGTCCACGTTCACTCCCCCGCTGAAGTTGATCACAATCCTGGGGTACGTGATGGTGCTGAACTTGCTGAAGTCGTAACACGTGTCCAGGAGAACGTTTCCCGGGGCCTTGGGGTATCGGGTCATGCTCTTCCGGAAGGCTGAACGGAGGGCCGAGTACACCTTCGCCGGCAGCCGCGTTATGACTGTACCGGAGTCGATGATCGAGCTTGAATTCATGAGGATCCTTGACGACGACACGGGGAGGGGAACTCCCCCGACGCTGATCCCGATGATCCTGATGCCGTAGAAGGAAGGGTTCTCTGGCACAGTGACCAACGGAGTGAAGCCTAAGCTGGTCGAGTTCAGGGACCTTTCTGTCGTGTTCCCAAAGGCTAAGAATCCTGCCGAGTTCGTGGAGGGAGGTAAGCAGTAGGAGAAGTACTTTCCGAATCGGGATGCGCTCTGTGTAACCATTGAAAAGATCCCGTCGTTGCTTAGACCGAGCAGCCCGTCAGTCCCGTTGAATAAACCTTTATTATCTCGTCCGCAACCGAATATGTAATTAGGAAGTTTCACGGTGGATGTTAACGCTAGCGTGTCCGTCGCAACCTGACCGCCTGAAGTGGAGTTGTCCCCGTAACTTATGGAGTAGCGGCAAGCGTTATCACTGGGGCAGGACTGAGGAACTGCAAAGAGCCGGGAGCAAGAAGACGACGAGCACGATATGTTGGAGTAGGTGGACGATGCAGAAGGGTCAAAGATGGGGTCGGGCTGGTTATAGCAAGACGTCGCGCACGGCTGGCACTGTGTCCATGTCAGCGGACTTCCCGTGTCCATAGTGAGCTGAAGCTTCTTCCTCTGGCTACCCAGCTCCACGGTCACAAGGTAGTTGCCATTCCCGACGTTAAGCCCGGATGTGGTCGGGATGCGGGCACCCGAGCTGGCAGACAGTTCTCTCTTCGTCACTCCATTCTGGTGACCCGGGATCATCCTCGACTGGAGCGATGCAACCCTCGCCTCGTCTCGGCGCAGTATCTCTGACTGATCGAGGAGTCGAAAATTTGGGTTGTGAACGACTCGGATGACCGAGTCACGACCACCATGTCCGGCCACTGCTAAAAAAAGACAGTCAGGACACTAAAAAAAGAAACCAACCCGAAGACTGAGGTAGATTTACGTAACAAAACTCACCAGCGGCACGTGCAGCCGAGGAGGAGGAGGCGCCTCCGACGAGAGAACTAAGAGGGACGGTGGCATAGTGTCTATTTTCAGCCACGGCTTCGCCCGACACGAGGAGGCAAACAACCAAAAGGATGGAAACACATATCCGGATGGAGGAAGAAACGAAACAGGCAGCCATTACTCAAATATGTGAAACTGTGTACAAAGACAAGGAATTGAGGATTGAAATATCCTTTATATAAAGGGAAGAGTCGTGTAAGAACAATTACAATGTTAAATAGATAAATGAATACTCGGGATTTGTCTGGTGGTGGGGGTGTTTGTCTTGTTCTTGGTGTTGACGGGCTTCAGTTTTACTACTTCCAAATTGAGAATACTCGGTAAGTATGGGGGAAGTGGTCAGATTACATTAAAATTTTTCTTACGACAACATCTGTCAGCCTAATAATAAGTCAACCAAACAAGCAGGCGTCCCTCCCGGCCTTCCATTCCTGTAGGTTTCCTCGGCATATTCTCAGTGATGGTGCTGTCCTCTGAGTTTACGGTTCTTCTGTTGGAGTCCATCGCCATTTCACTTAATCGGCCCCGCCGTGGTTTTATTGCACGTATCTCTCTCTCATTTCCTCATTCTTTGAGGCTTGGCCGTGTGCACAAAGCGTCTTTAATCACAATCTGCTCCGTGTTAGGAGGACTCAGTCTGGTCTGCTGAGGATGTCTTCTGTCCTGCCTCTTATCCTTGGATTTATTCTCGCAGGAGCCTCGTACGCCTCACTTTGATTACAAGAAGGTTTGTCTCCCTCCCGCTGTCATCGTTCTGATGTCAGTTCTCAGGACATCGTAGGCTTACAAACGAGCGATCCTTGTCAGGTTCAATCAGAAGTTTCTTGGAGCGTGTAAGGCTTTATTATGGGGAAACTTTGCAGGGTGGAGCTGTAATGAGGCTGTACCTTTACATCATGTATATGTCCCTCTCATTGAGCCTGAACATCACCAAAGGAATGTTTTATTGATGTTACTACAAATTCCTGAATGTTTTAGTGAGGAACGTCACAAGCCACATAGCCCTTGAACTGATCTTGATATCAATTTTAAAATTATACATGCGATGAATAGTGAGGCTTAATATTTCATTTTACTTAAAACTAAAAATTATGTATCATGCAAACCAAACTCATTAAAAATCGGAAAGTGACTAGTGGAATTGGGGGTGGGACGCCGGAGAGAAGAAGAATTGATGGAGATAAAAAGCATAAACTGGGAAAAAAATGCAGGGGACAGAAAAAAAAAATGAAAAAGGAATCACCAACCAAAATTTCCCAGGAAAATGGAACTGAAAAGAAAACCCCCTATATATATATATATTCTTGAGATTTTGACCACCCATTTCTCTGCATTCAAGATCAAAAGAACATTGAATTGCAAAAGCCACTGATTGCCCTCTGCCCAAATCGTAAAATGAAACGATCTCCGAGGGGGACATTAGGTTCTTTCGCCCCCGTACAAAGTGATTGCTTACTTGTGATTGTACCAGGGTCCGTTCACGTGGCCGTTGCTGTGGATCCCGACACCGTTCTGCATTACGGGAGACGGGAGACCCACTGCCATCGCTGCCGGTGCCGCGTTAGGGTACAACCCGCTGTGGCTGTGGGGTAGTGTGTGCGGACTCACCAGAGGACTGCCCACTGGGCTCCCGTTGCGCTGCTGGATCGCGTGGATCTGCCGAAGCCCTTCTTCGTGGATCCGCGTCAGTGTTTCCAGCTCCTTCATTGACAGGTTCTCCAGACCTACTCCGTACAAAGGAGCATGCCTCAACATCTCCTCCTGCAGCGAGGCCTCGATAGAGCATATGTATTGCTGCCAAAAAGAAAGGAGAAAAGAGGTCGTGTCAAACCCTTGTTCTTCATCCTTTCAGGATAGCAAGGTCAACAACCAAACACATTATGCCGACAAAATGATAACACAAACTCGGCATGTCTGCAACTGGGACTCCATCCCATCGATGTACGCTTCGCATCGTGCAACTTGTTCCTCCTTTTCGCGCTTCTCTCCTTCGGTCTGCCCTACGGTTTGAGTCAGCCTTCGAACTTCCTCCTCAAGCGATTGCCTAATCTCCTCCTTGGTCATGTTCTCAGTTGCATATCTTTTCAGTTCATCGTCGAACCTCTTCCTAGCAGCTTCTGCGTTCTTCAGGCGTTCCGCAAGAGTATTTTTCTCTTTCATGACTTTCTGTAGTCAAAAAAATATAACCAGGAGACCAATAAAAACATTTAATTTTATGAGACCAAAGTTCGAGAATGAAGCAAAATCATCTAAGTGTTTGAATAACATAAAAAACTATGATGTGCCAGACTAAAGCACTGTCAAGAATAGCACATGCCTAGAAGAGATTAGTCTCAATACATACAATCAACGACAAATAATTACAAATAATCCCGGGATCTGCAGAATATATTACTAGACATAGCTGACCATTGGAGCTTAAGACTGTTTTTTTTTATAGCGGTAGTGCACAGGCATGCTTATGCGCTCTCAACTATGATCAAACCCAACCTTGGTTGCTGAACTGCTCTCTGTTTAGGACCTTAATCAGTCAGAAGCGAAGGATATGAAAACCTAGAAACTACTCGGACAGACCTCCTGAGATTACTGATAACGATAAGTTTTGCTCCCCATTCGACCACAGGCTGATGTCAGAAATATAAAAAAAGATCTAAATGCAAGGAAGTGGGCCAACCAGTCATCAAAACAAGCAACAGAAACTGGAGGAAGTTCAAGCTGCCTTTCGTGATTGCTTGGCGCACTGTGGTTCAATGTAACCCAGAACGAGCTTAACAGAAATAAACTACTCCCAGAGTAAAGCAAAATGATTTAGGAGGCTAATCTATCAACTTTGAGCTTCTTGAAGATATAATGTACCCACTAGAATCGCATCTCCTATCCTTGTTTTTGGATGGGTGGAGTTGAAAATTTTAGACAAGAAACTTTTTAATTTTGTGAGTGGCAAAAGGCACGAGAGTACGTCAAAAAATCAATCCCCTCGAAAGGGGATGTTTCCAGATAGAACCAAGGAAGATGATAGAGCTATTTAGAGTCACACATCGCAACTATGCCAGAAGAACCATAGATAGGCTATAATGGGGAACAAGTGTAAAAGAAATAAGCCCCGAACTTCTTCTTATAGTTACCTTCAATTCATCCCTTTTGCGTGATTTCAGCAGCGAAATTTGAGCTTCTGCATCATGAAGACGATCTTGAAGAACACGTTTCTCAGAACTGAGCTTCAAGATTTCATCATCACGCTCCGAGCGGAGCCACTCTAGCTGGCTCTTCACTTCCTGAATTTGCTCCAGAAGTTCTTTCTTCTCCCGTGAGAAACGATCCGCCTCAGCCTTCATCTCAGACTGCAAGAATATAAACATTGAACTCAACTCCTTCAGCTATACCACTGCTAGACCTAAAGATATCAAATATACCTTGAGACGGTTGCTGGCAGCCTCAGCTTCATTCAACTTCTGGGAAATGCAAGTCTTTTCCCTAATCAAGTTGGAAGTCTCATTCATCCTTTCTTCTTTCAACCGTATAATTTCTTCTTCACTAGCACATAATCGATGCCAAACCGCAGAGCGATCAACATTTGCAAGTTCTGCAACCTCGCGGATCAGGCAAAGAATAGGTCTAATGTAATCCTGGTTCTCTGAAACCAGTAAGACCAAAATATCTAAATTTAGATCATTTTCACGAGGACCATCTGAAGTGCTTGTAGCACGGTCTACTAGCCTCTTTAGCATCCTTCCTCTGCAAGATTCGTCCGGATACCACTTGAATAATATAGCATATAGAACCTTTACAAATCCCTGTACGCGGAGGTCGCTAGACATTGTCAATGTCTCTGCAAGACCAAGCAATGAGGTAAAATCATCTGGCTCAATCCTCAATTGATCTGGGGATTCCCCTTCAGAATCTACAATTTGAATGTTCTCACTAACATATCTGGCATCAAGACTCATCCTTTGAGAAAGTCGTCTTTCCAAGACATAAGCCACCACTGGGGCAATAAATGCTCCTCTGGCTACAGCTCTCTCAAATGTTTGTGAAGCTTCAACAGCCAGGCAAGGTATTGACAGCACCTCAATTACCAGATATATGTCAGAAAAATGCCTGGAACTGCTAAAGGCCTGATCATCAACTGCATTTGCAGAGTGCCGGTTATTTCCAAACAAGAAAAGTCCACAAGGCAAGGCACTGCAAGTCTCCCCATAGTCTTGATCAGAGTCAATATCCCTCAATATTGTCTCAGCAAGATCACCCCAGCTATTTACAGCTTTACGCAAAAAGTCAAGAACATATGAAGATACATGTGCTGCCAAATCCTTTAATCTACAGCGAACTGACCTAACCTACAAAAAATATGAGCTGGATCATTTCTGGTCCATACAAATAATAGCAAACCAGAAAATACGCCCATGAAGTTACAAAAAAGCTATCGAGGAGTTATCGTACTGCTTGAGGGAGTTGTTGACATTGCGATGAAGCTTTGAATATGAAATCCATGGTAGCTGCGAGGGGCTCATCATTTGAGTCCAGAAGAAACCTAAAAGACTGATGGAGGACCAGCTCCCAGACTTCAGCATCACACTCCAGCTGACATAAGGCGCCAAAAACCTGAGAAAGGGCAACCACCCCAAATTGTGTTTTAGCTTTTATCCACGTCATGCAAAACCGTCCAGAATCCCTCGATTTTCCAAGTAGCTAAACAAAGTTTAAATACTTTAAGCAGAAAGTAACAGAACGAGCAGAGGCTTGAGAAAACAAGAGAGAAAAATCTCACAGGTACTCTTAGTGCAGGTTCTGCCTCCGGCTTTTGAATTCGTTCAAGAAGAACTTGGGCAGCCAGGGGATGCTCTGACTGCTCGACTAACTTAGGCACCAACGCAACAAGTTCTCCCTGAAGATGATTAGGAGCTTTATCTAGTATTACTGCAATCTTTTGAGCAGATTGAGGCCGTCTCCTTGGCTCAGAGCACCCCTGGGGAACGGCCCCATCTAAAGCTCTCAAAGAATCAACTATTAATCCAAGAAGCTCCTCCGACTGCTCAGGCCACTTAGTCTAAAATTAACGATGATAACAATCAGCATATATAACATTAAGCAAGAAGAGAAACTAAAGCCTTCAAACCGATGTCACATTACCTTAGATCGTGGTAAAGTGTTTCCATGACCCACGGCAGATGTTTCTGGTGTATACATAGGAACTCCCTCGGCAGCCTTAACTGGAAATCTCATGTCGCTATTATCTGAACTTCGAGCAGCTGAAGAACAGCTGGTCTCATCACATCCAGAATCAAGTCTCTCGTACAGAGGAAGTCTTTGAGAATCTACCCGTCCATCATCTCTATCCAATTCCACTGAACTGGTACCGCTGCCATGTGGATAGAGTTTTAAGTTTGGATCAGAAGATTCACCCTCACAAACTTCTTCAGAAGGCTGGCAACATTCTACCATTATGTCCAACAGCAAATCTATTATAGCCTGCTGCAAAACTTTGACACTCATCAATAAATTCATCAAGCTTGGAGCTGATCCATCAGATTTTCCAATCATTTTCTCATCACCACAAAACTTAGATGGAAGAAGCAGGCGCTTCACTTTAGCTGGATCATCCAGATAAACACGAAGCCCCGTCAAAAAGCCAGCAATTGCTCCAGCATCTATCAGAAGTTTTTCCCTTAAAGTGACTTCTGGCTCTGAACAACTATCTCCATAGGAAAGGTGAACCCCTGCTCTGGAAAGGAGGTTCCTAAAGATGTCCTCCTCATCTCCACTAAGTCCTTCACTCTCTTCAGAGTCTATCAGCTCATCAGGATCAGTGGTCAAAGCATCCCGATCATCTTCATAAGCCAAAACCTAGTTTGAAATGAGAACACATTAGACTTCACGCAGAAAAATTATGATTTAGATCATTGTGTTGGCAACAGGGTAAAACATTATTATAAATTACAGGTAGATCGCTCATTCAGTAATCTGTAACCAAAATGATAAACAGAACAAGAATGGAGACAAATTGAATGCAGAACAAGGTAAAGGATAAAGAGATGGAGTAAAAATACAAGACATGCTTGTAGCAAGAACAAGCCAGCCAATTGTGAGTTTCTGGGACAGTGCCATTGTTTCGTCTTGATGATTTACCTGATTGCAATCTTGTTGCTAGGCTGTTTATCTTACTATTATCTATCTAATATCTAAATCCAGTGTAAAGCATAAACACAAATATTAAGAACAAAAGGTCAATTGCTTAACTACGTCAGAGATCTTTACCTAAACAGATAGAACAATTCACTATAATATTTTTTGCACCAATGAGATCCCTCTTGAATCCCAGCTCGAGACTACTTCGTGGAGGAGACAACAAGATACATCAAATGACTGGATAAGACAATAAAATCAACCATGCATGTTCTTTTCTTGTCCACAGAATGAACAGAAGGGCATTCTGACACGTTTAGTTATCAGCAATTAAATAACAAAAGGAATCTCACCTCTAGATCGGAAAACTCAAACCAAGGACTATAATCCAATATTTCACAGACAAAAACAACGGTATCGCGCACTAGAAATCCTGCATCTGCTTCCAACATATCTGACACTTTCATAAATTGCAAGACAGAATTGTTCCATGTCTTTGTACAAATTGAAGATTCCTTCCACACAGTCTTGGCTGGATTCTTCTGGTTTACAATCGCCATCCGATATTTAACCCAAAAGTTTTTATCAGGATCACTGCCAGAGGATTGATCACTCTCCAAGTATATGCATATAGTATCAAAAGATTCGTAGACACCTGCAACAGGAACAACAGCTTATAAGGAAGGAAAAGCATTGAACTATCAAATTTACGCAGGTGATGAAGTTTGCAAACTAGGACAGACCTATCCGGAGCTCGCACCCGCCAGCTTGGAAGAATTTGCTGAATATTTTTCTAGTTTCCATAATTTCCTTGAAAGACAGAAAATTCTCCACCTTCCAAGTGAACGAACTTCTTTTTCCATCCTTTTCAATTTGAGAACCATTGGCATTTGCATCATTCTCCTGATCAGAGAAGTCAAGGTTAAGTGACGTTTCCTTCAAGATAAGAACCTCCGCTGAAAATACAACACTGTCCTGGACAATAAATCCTGAATCCTGATCAAAGAGACTGGTAAGTGTCACAAACTCTCGCCAACCCCAATCTTTTGCGGCTTTGGAATATCTGTTTTGAGATTCCTTAGAAACAGATTTCTCCTCCATCCTCTGGTTGACAACTGACAACCGGTGACTGACAAAACAACTCCAGTCATTCGAAGTGCCACGGGAGTCCGTCACTTCAAGGAAAACGGAAAGGTGGCATGGCGGCTGAGACTGCCCTGAGGCCACCGACCAAATGGAAAACTTTGGTCACTATGAGTTTTCCAGAACATAGATGAGGAGAAAGTGCTCTATTGAAAAACAACGTATACAAAAATAGGAATAATACCAAAAAAAAAATTGACTGATTTTATGTATCTTGGAGAGTTTTAATATGGGAAAGTCAAGAGCTTTGATTCTACATGAACATATGTTGGGTATACATGACAATCATTGTTAATTAGCAGTTTGCACAGTTCTAAGCATAATCTCTTATCAATTATTTGAATTATATCCACAGGCAAAACTCAAACAATACATAAAAGAAACTACAGAACCCTTGAAAAACTAGGACATCATTCCTACGTATATTAATCAGACCTACATAACTCAACTACAAAAACTCAAATAGAAAAGAGAAACAAAATGAAACATAGGTCAAGCCATCAATTGAAGCAATTTCGCATACCTCGAGGATAAACAATGAGACGGCAATCTCGATTGCCGATCTGAAATCTCCTACTCTTGATGCACAGTCCAGTAATCTTTCTCTTCTTGAGAATGTCTTTCAACCTAGTGAAATTCTCGATCTTCCATGTGAATTTCCCCATATGCCCATCTGACTTTCTCGCATTTCCCACAATGCTTCGTCCTGAGCCAAAGAACCCTCCATTCTTCGAAAAGCTGCTAAACTCCTTAATAACATGAAAAGAGGTGCTAAACACAACGGTGTCATCCACCAAAAATCCTGAGTCAGGACCCAAAAACTCAGTCATCTTCATGAAATCATTCCACCCGAGGCTTGTGTTATCCCCACTCTTATTATCTGCAGCAAACCGACCGTAAGAGTCCCTATGAATGTGGTTTGAACCAGGCTTTTGATTCAACACAGACATCCGAAACAAACACCAACACGTCCTGTCCGACAACAACATAGCAGTGGTAGATGCCTTCTCTGTATCCTTACTCTCCAGACACATGGACAAGTACTCCACTCCATTCACCGTGCTCTGGTACACACTAATCCTCAAATTACACTCTCCAGCAGGAAAGACCGGGCTCATTATCTTTTGTGTCTTGATCATCTCCTTGAACAGGCTAAAATTATGAACCTTCCAGGTAAACTTTCCACTCAACACATCCGAGACAGCCGGTCCCATAACCCCGGAGGAAGGTGCGAGAGTGTTGATTGGACACTCGGCACTCGGGCCGTCACGTGTAAAACTAACCGACTCGTTCAATATGAGTATGTCCGCGGCAATCAAAATGGAGTCGTAGCTACTAACAACAAATCCTTGCTTAGTGTCAAGGATGGTGGACGAGGGAGTGAAATCACACCATCCGTGGGACTTCTTCTTGGTGGAGAAACGGTGCCAGGAGTCCCGGTGGATGGATTTCGACTCGTCAGAAGAGTTAACGATGGAGAGGCGGTAGCTGGCGAAGCAATCCCATTTGTTGGAAGCGCTGCGAGGGTCCATAATTTGAAGGTAGATGCTGATGTAGCCAGGCAAGGCCTGGGAGTCGCCCTTGGGGTAGATAAGGAGGCGACAATCGTATCCCCCGACCTCGAAGTACTTGCTCCACAGAGCCCGCGCCTTGATTCGGGAGAAGTTGTGGACCGTCCACCTGCACACCGTGGAGAAATCGCTCCTCCTGTCGATGGACACCGCCTCGGCCGACAATGAAGACGAAGAGGACTCGCGGGAGGGGAGCGCAGGCTCCTCGGCGGCGGCCACGGAGGAGGACGAGGTCGGAGTCTTGTCGGAGGAGGAGGGGACAGGGGCGGATTGGTCGCCAGATGATGCGGAGGAGGGTACGGCTTCAGAGGGGACGGATGGAGGGCGTTTCATGGTTTCTTTCGGCGGCGGCGTGACGGTTTGTTTCAATCGGGGGGATTGCGGTACGTAGAGTCTTTGGTTAGGGGGGCCTGGTCAAGATTTGGGGTTGGCCGAGGAGAGTGAGTGGGGAGAGGTGGTGGCGTTGATATGTGTGTGGCGATGGGAGAGGAGGAAAAGAAAGTCTTTCTGAGGGGGAATGGAGGAGGAAGAGGAAGAAGGTTGAGAAGAAGGAGAAGAGGGTGATGGGCTGGGTGAGGGTGAGGCGTAGGATAGTTAGGATGAGGGGGCGGTTCAAGGGTTAAATAAATATTCGGGTATATTTATTTCTAAAATGCGGTACGTAAATGCAAATGTAAAGAACGTTGAGATATACTGTATGTGAATTTTATACGTAAATACGATTAATTATAAAAAATTTATAAAATATAATTTATAAAGGGCGCGTTTCTTCTAAATTATTAAAAAATTTGTGAAATATAATTTATAAAAGGCACATTACTTTTAAATTACAAAGAGTGACGTGGGTTTTAAAACCTGCCTTCGAGAAAACAGCGAAGATGTGTTTTCAAAATCCACTTTTACGGGACTCGTATACGTGGCGCGCTTTGTTTTTCGAAAGCCAACACTTAGAGATACTCGATGTGAATAATTGATGGGATGTACCGTATATTGTAAATTTTTTTTCCTCGAGTGCGGGATTGCGGAGTTCTTATGCGCTCGTTGTACATCAAGTTTCAAGTTCTTTGCTCCGGCGAACTCGTACTCGTTAATTTGCCGGAGTTGCAAAGTAAGTACGATCACCCACTCGAAGCTTCTTTCGTTTTTTTTCATTTTGGCGCATCCTTCACGTTCATTTGCGTGGGACGATAACTCGCTAAGCCCCCGAAAGAGCGTATTGCACGAAGAAGATGAGGCAAAGATAAAATTAATATATTATTCCGGGAATTAGTCCGAAAAAGTGATCCTTCGTGGATTGATCTCTTCCGTCATTCCACGTCAAAACCGCGACAAGAACTCCACCGAGAGTGGGAGGGCCTTCGCGCTGCGTCGGATCCATCGATCCCGATTCGTAGTTTGATTTCGTATTTTCGATTCAATGGAGCGGCCGATGTTTTCCCGGTCGTGAGAATTCCCCTGGGACGCGAGGTTTGGGAGAAATCGTGCCGGCAACCAAGGGGAATTCATTTTCCCGCCGGCGTCGGAGTGTCCGCCGGAACCCTAGGTTCGTCTCCGTCCCCGATCCGTGGGGGATTGTGTCATTTTTGCTGTGATAAGGAGTGGTAGGGGAAGAGGAAGGGTTAGAGGGGAAGGATTTGGACGGGGGAGAAGGATGCAGGGAGGTAGTCCCCCCAAGCACCGTCATGATGGCACCTCGCCCTTGCCGCTTGGCATGGACTGGAGCTCTCCTCCTCGTAAATGGGTATCTGTTCTTGCCTCTCTGTTTTGTCAGTCGCTGTGTTGATCACTCTTTGCACGATCTGGACGAGCAATTCCATGATTGGCATTGCCTTGGTAGGTAGTTGTTGTGGAATTTTCCATGATCTGTCTGGGAGATAGAATTTTCATTTGTCAGATGCGAAGCAGGCTTATTTGTGGCAATCGTGGTTTTGATATATTTAGTACTTATTATAACCGCCTGTGATTTTTATGATATTAGAATGGACGGGAGACGGTTTGGCCGCACGATCATCGTACTGGGTGGAGTTATTGCGTCACAGTACCGTCATGGTCGTTGCTTCCAAAATCGAGAGGTTCAGACCCAGTCGTGGTATGCTTTCGTAGTTTAAGATGTTGAAATGATCAATGAGCTTTTCGAAGCGCCACTAATTTGTTAAAAGCCAACTTTTATTTCACGCATAATCAGGGGAAGAATTTTTTTCTCTCTCTTGTTAATAGTTAAGGCATCCATATCTGCACAATCCAGTATGCTTTGAAATTGGGATTTTGAGTTTAAAGTGTGGCTTTTTGGTGACTTCATTTTTGGGTCGCCCTCCTTTCCTGTTTACAATATGTCGTTTATTTTCTCCCATTGCGCTCCCTTGACATTTTCTTGGTACAGTTTTACAGGGTACAGATCGGTCTGCAATCTCCAGAAGGTGTTACATCTTTGCATGGGGTTTTAAGAAGATTCAATGACTTTCTGCGGTTATTTTCTGACGTGAGTATCTAAGACCATTCTTTTACTTTTTTTAAAATGGAACTGTACTTCAAAATCATAATGGCCTGTTCTTTCAAAGAAAGAATGGTAAATAGGAGTCGATATGTTCATGGTAATTTGTTGTGTGAAGTCAAGATAACGATCGTGGATGAGTTTGAAAGTTGTCAGGATTATTGATTCTGAATGCATTGAAAGTTGTGAGACTTTTATATTGACTGATCTGCAAACTGTTCCATTGATATTCCAAAAGGAAAGAGCCAACCAAAAATGAGGCCGTCTATGATTTGAACAAGATTTTTCTATTCGTGGTTAAACCTCATCCATGTGACATGCGGTTGTTTTCTAATTTCTATTGGTATCATTGCAGATTAAAAAGGCATTTCCTAAGAAAACAGTCCCATCCGCTCCTCCAAAAGGACTCCTGAGAATAAAAAGTAGGGCATTGTTGGATGAGGTAGATTAAGATATCATCTTTATGCTATCATAGTAATCTTTCTAATTCGATGCATGTTGTTGACATTCCACTTTTTCTATTTTAGAAAGTATTTGTTATTGGTCAGTGACTTTCAGTTCACATGATTTCACTGCGTCTGGAGTAAGTGAACCTATCAGTGATTCATGGGACATATCCTTCACTATTTTTTTTTTTTTTTTTGGTAGTGAAGGATTGATAGCATTAGAATCCTTCACTAATTTTAATGGTAATTTTTACAGTTCAAAGGCCTACTCTTTCTGGCCATTGAATTAATTAAGTTCTCTTTTAAACCAATGTCTATTCTGAAAGATGGCTAATGTAAAACCTACCATTTGATTGTTATAAACAGAAGAAATAACTGTTTTAAATGATGATGATGATATGTTTTTGGCTTCTTAACAATGTTATTGACTTAAATAAAATAACTTTCCAACATGGAAATGGCGACATTCCCTGGGATCACTAATTGTCTCAAAAGGGTTATATTTATTGCAGAGGAGATGCTTACTGGAGGAATGGATGACAAAACTGTTATCTGACATTGACTTATCCAGAAGTTTTGCCGTGGCTGCCTTTCTGGAACTAGAAGCTGCTGCAAGATCTGGTACGTTAATTATCTGAATTTATTGATACAACCTATGCTCTTGCGTTCGATGATCTTTTTACCATTGTCATAAGAGGGAATTTCATGGTACGTAACTAAAAAATTAAAATATGAATTCTGACTCATTGTATTCCTTCTCTCGTAACATTTCAGCTTTCCGAGATATGAATCAGAATATCTCTGAATCATCGGGCACTGGAAACAGCACGGAGTCATCAAGTCAGCCGTATCCTGATTCCAGCCAATCTATCGTGGCCGGAAGTTTTTCGATCCCTTCAGATTATGGAAGTGATACTGCATGCGAAACATCTGATCTTGGAACACCAGTCTTGGGTCGGCGGGACAGTTCGGATATTGGTGTCGAGGATTTTGCTTTAGATGAAGACTTGACTGATCCATTAGAGAATCTTGTTAAATATGGGGTTTCCAACATTGAGGAAGGTCTTTTTATGGGCCAAGCCATTCTAGAGCAGTTGGAAGGCTTTCCCAGGCATAAAATACATGTGGACCACTTTGATCCTTCTTTAGGAATAACTACAGAAAATGGAAAGGCTCCAAAGATTTCATTTCTTAGCGGAAATGATGCAGGGCTTTTTGCAGAAAATGATCATACGAAATTATCTCGTCATGGCAGAAGACTTTCCACTGACAGCGTCTCTAGTGATGGGAGCTCCATAAGAGGCAGCGAATCATCAAATTCTGCTATGCCTAATTCATCTAGTAATGGTTATCTTTATCTTCCTGGAGGCACTGAGGTTTCTAATGCTGTGGAAACCTGTGGTACAAATGTTTCACATACGTCATCGAATGGTCAAGTGATACTTCCGCTGGATCAGAGGAACAAGATGAATAGGGTCCTCCTAACAATGCAGCGGAGGCTACTCACAGCAAGGACAGATATGGAGGATCTTATTGTGAGATTAAATCAAGAAATTGCGGTTAAAGATTACCTTACAACAAAGGTGTGTCAATGTTAGGTGTTGAGAGTTTTATAACTAACTAATCAATGTGAAAGTTATATTGTCAAGTGTATGATGGATGATTCGCTGCATTTTTCCATGTCGCTCCTGTCCTCCTGGTAATTATTTTATCTTCTGGACAGCAAACAGATAAATTTACCTTCTTAGTGAATTTAGAGCCATACACATGAAAGCAGACTATCGATCTTGATGTACTTGGGGGTATGAACATGCTATCAACATTGTTAGATGTCCATGCAGTGGGACACTAAAATGTAAGATTATCTCATGTCATTAGACGTAGAAATCATGTTTGATTATGATATTGTTTTGTGATTTCATTAGAAATCGTGATACTTGGGGGTATGAACATGCTATCAATATTGTTTCATTATGAAAAGCTTGTTTAGGTTATTATTATCTTGTTATTCTGGATTTACACTTCTGAATTTGTTTTGTTGGGGCTGGCAAGCAGCGTCAGCCCATGGAAGACAAATAGTTCTACCTTTTTTATGTGCTATGATACTGAAATGTGGGGTATTTATTGCCCATCATATCCTGAGTATCAGATTTGTGTTGTTCCTGTCATTCTCCACCTCCAGTTGCCTGTCATTTTTCCTAGAACTGTACTTGCCATCTATAATCCAGGTGTGTCCTCCCTTCTATAGAAAGTAAGTAATGGAAACAGATGTTACTAGACGTATCCTGCCAGATATAGTTTGACTGCCTAAAGACGTTCCATCCTTAGCGCACCATGTGTTTTATGGCGAGTGTGCTCGGAGGAGGATCTGGCTATTCTGATAATGATTTCATACATATGAAGCTGGTCCAACATATTTATAATCGTAATGTAATAATTGGCTGGTTCATCATTTTCGGGCATCAAGCCCTTTGTTTCTCTGTCAGAAACCTGTTTTTGATATTTCCGTTCTGGTTCAATCTAGTGATGCAACAACACTCTTGTTTACTGTCTATGAGAATGACAGTACTATTGGTTGTTTTGTTGACTGGACTATTGTTGAAAGAAGGCTATGAGATACTATGTTGGGTTGCATCTGTTCAGGTAAAAGATTTGGAAGTGGAGCTTCAAAGTACCAAGCAAAAGGGTAAAGAGAATCTAGAACAAGCAATATTGGCTGAAAGGGAAAGGTGTACTCGGATGCAATGGGATATGGAGGAATTGCGGCATCGATCATATGAGTTGGAGTTGAAATTGAAGGCTAAGCAGGTTAGGGTTTTATAACATGGCATTATAGTAGCTCCAATACTAAGTGCTTATGGACAGAGACGCTATGAAATTTGCTGCAGGAAGGGGAGGCAACTACAGATGGCAAGGGATCCTCTTCCGATGACCAGAGAGATGCATTGAATCGGGAGTTGGAGGCTACGAAAGAGCTGCTTTTGACTTTACAGAGCAGTTACGAAGAGCTAGAAGCAAGGTCTAAAGCTGATCTAAGAGTCCTTGTCAAAGAGGTGAAATCCCTGAGAAATTCCGAAAACCATTTGAGAATGAAGCTTAGTGAATCTCTGGAAGAGAAGTCTAAATTTGAGGTAACTTAGCGCCTGTCCTCTTTTCACCAGTGAAACTTCATTAACACTAGTGGATGGAAATCCCGTGTCCACATATGCATGCATCTTGCTATCAAAACCCTGTTCGGGCACTGTATCAGGATCTTGCTTGTGGAATAACATACTTATCTTTTTACTGCTATATTTTTTCCAGAAACTTCTCGAAGAAGAGAGAGAAGTTCACAATGCCTCAACAGCCGCTTTGCGAAAGTTAGTGGAAGATTGCGAGGCAATTCACAAGCTTTTTCAGGATTCTGACGTCGCTTCTGTTGGGGAAGGAAACGAAATGGAATCATCAGTTACTGTCGAAGCTGCAGGGATATCGGGATTGCCAGACGAGCTGATTAGCATAATGAGGGAACAGGTATTCCTTTTTCATCGTTATTGCTAAACAAAAGGGAATAGAGAAAGAAGTCAGAGTTGAATGTTGGTTTGTTGATCGTCAGGCAAACTTATTTGCTGAAGAGGTTGAAGCCGGTTCAGAGGAGGAAGTGACCACGGGAGTGGAAGGCTTATTAAGGAAGGTTGTGGCGAGTATTGTCACAGATGCTGCCAAGGCAAAAGAGCGGGCGAATTCCATCCTGAGAGGCCATCTCAGAGTCGCATCCAATGGCAAAACAAGTGAGTGAGGCATCCGACAGCAGATATACTGTCTAATATGGGGGAGGGGGGGTGGTTATATAATTTTGTAAGAGCAGCAAATAGCCAACACAGAATAATTGGTAATGATTTACGACAACTGGAAATGGATGATGATCATCCGGAATACCACGAAGCACGGCTTCAGCCCTACTTCCAATCTTAATCCCAGTCATCCATAAAATTGTATTGAGAAGGTATTTACATCGCTAGGGCTCGATTCCGACACCTTTGGCCGGGCTTCCTCTTCCCCACCGCCTCCTCCCTCCGGCGGCTAGCTAGTATGAATCCTTCCCCTCCAGTTTGGTTCCCCTGTATTTCCTTCTACCTGGATTCCCTTGGATGATTATGAGAAATGGCTTTCGTCCATGGTTTAGGGTTTTCCTTTTCTTTATTGGCGCAGCAATCTCGTTGTTCGAGCCTGAGCTGTAAGGGGGATCAGTTGTTTTCTGGCAGAAATGATGGCATTGGCAGCGTTCGGTGTGTGTTAAGTGGCAGCATGAGCGTAGGTGCCAGTGATTATGAGCCGGCGGAGTTAGGACGAAGGAGGAGGTTTGACGGTGCTGGAGAGGAGGTTGTTTTCAGGGAACCATGGTGTGATCTTTTGAGATGTGGAATCAATGCCATGGGAGCAATCGTCTGGTTCGCCGGCTAATGCGTTAGAAGGGTTGAACCTTTCACTAGGAGGCAGGGGGCCGAGTGTTCCTGAATCCCTGTCTGATGAGATCGAACGTTTGAGAAATGAATTCGCGAAAAGAAGCGAGCGAGCTGCTATGGTTAGTAGTGAGATCGTATCCGGGTGCAGCTCCTGCATCACGCCGACGAGCTTCGATGAGCAAGAGTGGGAGGTCAAGCGACTTTGGGAGTCAGTGAGGCGGAAGGAGGAAGAAGTGGAGGCATCCTGGCATAAAGATGCCTCCTGGCAGAGAGCTCAAAACCGCGGAGTGCTTCCTGGTGGAGCGGTTGCTAGTAGTGGTGACGGGAGCGCTCAACTGGTGGCTCCAGAAGCCGAATTGCAGTAAGCCGATCGTGGTGTGATGTCGTACTAATGAACCATAAGGATTTGGGGGGGTTGGAAAACTCAAGTAATACTAAAAGTTATGAAATAATGGTGGATGGAAGGCCCCAATGGCCGGAAGACAATCCAAATGAGACCATCCAGGAGAAAAAGGTCAGAGGCCTCCTTGTAAGTACAGTCCGGCTCTGACCGAGGGGCTCGTTTAACTTTTGGTAATGAAGTATTATGTATCGTATTAGACAGGCTTGAATCCTTTTCGGCTCACCCGAGTAAATTACTGGCAAGAACTGAACAATTCTATTTTTTTTACAGGTAAATTCGATATTTTAACTTTGATATTATGAATTTGTAAAGAGAATTAAGTAAAGGGAGGCACCATGTCTCTTTGCATCACCATCATGATTAAAAAAGAAAACAAACAAACTGTATTTAAATAATAACCCCAAATCAATCAAATCCCAAGAAACCTTCCTTCCTCGATCGAATTCCCAATTCGGTTTTTCCCTCCCTCTCTCTCTCCCCGATCGATTGTAAAGTTGTCGTCTTTTTTCCGTTTCAGTTTCTGGGTCGTGATTTCCGACTTCTCGGTTCTGCGTGTTTCTTGATCTACAGAGCCCGATACTTTTTGGGCGTTGTGATCTTCCGTTTGATGTTTGGTGGTATTGTTTGATCCGATCGGATGAGGTTTGTATTGGACCCCGATGTTGCATTTGGTGTTTTAGGATCGAATCGAGTCAAGAGCGGTTCATTCTCTTGTCTGGAGGACAGTCAGCGGGATGATGATCTTTTTCTTGATTTTGACGTTTTCAGTTTGCGGTTGTTCGGTTGATGTTTTACTGGTTCCGTGTTGGACATTGATCTTGGTAAATGACAATCTGACAACCACTCCACTTGGTTCATAAAACCTCTGTTATTTTTAGTACAGACTGGTCCTTTTACCTCGAGGAAAGGATGGGCTTGCGTGTGGTTGTTTAAACTTGATACGGGAATCGGATACTCACTGTCGGCCTAATGCGGGAAGAAATTCTCTAAGCAACCATTACGTTACATGTGTGATCAGAAAATTATATTAGAACTCAAATGCGGGATTTTGGCTGAAGCTGGGGAGCTGGAATGATGAGAATGCTAATAGGAATGTGTGGATGTATGATGATGGATAAGGGGTGCGATTGTGGCTCTTGGTATGTGTTTTGTTTGAAGCTCTTAAAATTATGCATCCAGAATTGACATGGACGGAAACAAATAAAGTGCAATGGCCGATCTATTTATAGAGCCCACATCATCTTGGATCTCATTATTCATACCTCCTTTAGTATGAAAGGTTTCATCAATGTAATCCGAGAAATTTGTCATAGAAAGAAGCCTTGCTGATGGTGAACTTCAGTGTACGGTTGAAACATTGCTTGTGTGTTTTGATGAATTAGTCAGCCGTCCCTCTTCAAGAGATCAAGCATAAGTATCATGCACCCCCTATATCTTGTTTGATTTAACTTCAGAGAACCTCCTGTTTACAGCTCTTCGTTTGATTAGAGAGAAACTGATTTTGGCGTCGTTTTTCTCATTGTGATCCCTGCTTGATCTGGATTCTGTTCATTTTTTCCTCATTCTTTTCAGATATTTCTGTGGGGCATTAGCAAATTCTTGTCAGTTTGGACGATGAAATCCGTGTCTTCTTCCCTAAACCCCTATGCAGCATCTTACATCCCTCTTTCCAAACGTGGAGCAGATCATGCAACCATTAGTTTCGAGAAAGAAAGGACACTGAAAGACTTCAAGAGCTCAGAGGTAAATGCATTTTAGGAAGCACTTGGAGTTCTTTCCCAACAGAGCTGCATGGAAAGAAATTGTATTTCTCTTAGCTCCCTAAAGATATCCTCATAAGCACTCTGACTATTGTCCATTGTAAAGGTTCCATTTTCAGAAGCTCCTTTTAGAAGCTATGCAACTGTCACCTCTGGCTCAACAACAGGGCATGCAACAAATCTTAGGGATAAGCAGACTCTAGACGAGGATTTCCAGATGAATTTGGAGTTTCTACAAATGACGTATCCGGGGTTATCATATCACTCCCTTGCTGCTGTCTATGAAGAAAATAAAGAAGATATGGAGGCTACTGTTGAGATGCTAAACCAGCTCGAGGTGAGTTTTTCGTGGCATGTAACTGATTATTTGAATGCTGAGTAATATAATGTCCTAGCATCTCCCATCTGCAAAAGATATCTGGAAACCTGTGCTGCCACATTTAGAGTCATCTGCCAGAAAAGCTTTACACATTCGCTCTTCTCTGCATAGCCACACCATGCAGCCGGATTTTGTTAGATATTCTATGGAGGTTTGATTTATTAAGAGTACTCAATTGTGTGATACATGCCATTCTTCCACATTTTGGATGTTCCCGAGGAGATGTAGTTCACCCAGCGAGTGTGTCCGTTTTGAGCGAACATTTAATGATTGAGATTTAATTGTTGATGAGAACTAGCGCCATCTTTAGGGAACAGATTTGTAGGGACATCTTGAAATGGTTTTCATTTCCAAATTAAGACACAATGGATGGTCCAGAAGGATTTGAAGCTCAATTCGTAACTGATGCATGATGCTAACGTAATTTCAAAAACTGACTTCCTCGTACTTGGGATTCTTATTCTTGTAGCTTATGACAGCAACGCTTATAGTACCAGTATCAAAATATATGATAGGTCAGGAGATACCTCACATAGAAATATGGTGGAACAGCTCATGTTTTTGGTTACCTTGAGTATACATTTTTGTCGTAACAGCACCTACTGCAAGTGGGACACTAACTATCTGCTAGTATGTTGGAACCTTCCCTTCGAGGAGCTTTGCAAACACAGATAATAAAGTAGGCAATGGCTTGGGAAGGGCATAGAAGCTCAGGGCTGAAATTTCTCCTGTACAATTAAGAAATTGTTCCACATTTAAAAGCCATCTTCTTCAGTTCGGAATTATGCATTGGCGAATGCCTCTTTGATAAATCGTATCTGTTCCTCGATTGCAGTCATACCTTGATGAGTCGCTGGAAAATCTACCCGAAACTTTGGATATCGGCGACGTGACAGGCGATGCCAGGGACTCAAAGCTGAAGAATGCCGAGGGTGAAGAGGCAGCTTCATCATCGGGGAACCCTGCCATCACCATGTTCTAAGGTTCCTTCCGGCATAATCTCCGTTCAAGAGGTAAGCAGTTGCCAGGGCCGCAAGTGCCTCCTTGTATTAGAAAAGGCGGTGCACTCAGTGTAATTGGGCTGTAAATATGTAAGATTCCAGGAATGGTTTGATACCGTACCTTGTCGTAACCAAAATAGTTCATGGTATGCTTTTACCAGAAATTCTGCAAAATTGAAATATGGAAGAAAGTCTCCTCGCCATTTTCCGTCTGAGTCCTAATCATTTATACTTTCCCATTTCTTAACCCAGTTTCACTCAATAAGTTTTAGGAGGGACCTTTACGCACATTCTTACATGTAAGTAAAATTTCTTTATTACAAAACAAAGCCAGAGAAGAAGGTGCTCTAACCCCCCTGCTTTAAGAAAAAGCAAAGGGAATGTGTCAAACTTCAAAAAGAAGAAGAGGCGATCTAAACACTAGTGTGATGGTTATACCCATAAAAAAAGAAAAGGAGATGACGGCATGTAAGTCAAACGCCTCCTCTGTTCCAACGTGGATCCTGCCACGCAGGTTGTCTAGCTGCGTGGGCCCGAAGAGTCGCTGTGGCGGCCGATGCCGTCTGGTAAGTAACAAGAAGATTCTGCTGTTGCGTGACCCCTACAGTTTTACGAGAAGCTGGTTGCCACTCCGGGATGTCATCGTCGTCATTCCAAGGCTGGATGGGAACTCCTACGGTGACAGCGCTCGGCTGGCTAACTTCAGAATGGCCGTACTTTTGAATGAGCTGCCTAATCTCATCTACGGGGCGAGAGGTTTTGGATTGTCCATGGTGTAATCCCATCATTCTAGTAGGAGTACCACTAAAACCAGCATTATCGGAAAAGTTAAACTCCGGCAAGTCGTCTACATCCTGGGCAGCGGCCATGCCAGGCCCGAAACCGGGAGGGACGTCATCATCGTCCGCTTCCATTGGCTGAGCCTGAACGACATTTGGACGCACGGCGGCATGCTGCAGAGGTCCGTTGTAAGGGGAATTCGCACTCACAACGTTTACATCCCTGTCAGTAACACGCCTCTTTGAAGAAGAGACATGCTGCTGCTGCTGCTGACGCTGGTGTTGCGAGTGCTTCCTTGAACTCATGCTGCTATGCCTCCTGGGCTGGACTCTCCTCCACACGAGTACACCGATGAGCCCCTCGTCTACCTCATCGAGGGTCTTAACCTGATCTCCGGTCAGTGCCTTGGCGAGCATCTGGCAAATCTTGTCGTTGGGCGGGCAGAGGTAGAGCTCCGATCCTGCACAGGGCTCCACGATGCCCACTCGCTCATCAGCGACGTATGAGTCGGTGAGCTTTGATGGTGGGAAAAGAAATAAGGAAAACAAACATACCCCAAGTAAGAAAAGAGAGGTAACAAGAAGTCGTCCTTACTTTTAGACATTGTCGCCATAATTAGTAAAAAAACAGGTGAAGGGTATATCAAGTTCCTAAGGGATTACCTCGACAATGCTGTCCCGTTCGCGCTTATGCGAACTACCCGTGCTCACTAGATGCACAACCTGCAAGGAGCAAACAACAAACTCAATCCTTCCAATATGTTTACAGACTAAAGAACTATGAACCAGATCCTTCCAATAAGTTTACAGACTAAAGAACTATGAACCAGATCCATCTCCAAGGAAAGCATGTAAAAAACTGACGTGACTCAGGAATAATTGTAAATGATAATCGTCTGGAATAAAGCGTTTTCCATTCAGCGATGTATGATTCTCATGAGGTTATAGTATTATGGATCTCGTTAAATGACCTCTCCTCGTAGGAAGTCTGGACAAAGTCGCCGCTTTTTCACATGATGCGTTCTGTTAACTAGTATGTTTGCCATATATTCAATAGTCCCAACCCAGCTTCAACATCCAGCCAAAGTGGTTTTGGAAGCATCGGTCCATCACAAAACGGTGTTCTTTACAGACCAGATGCGCAATGCACATGCATCGAGATGAATAATACTCATCGTCTTTTGGTACTCGACAGCACTAAAGATCACGTAAAACGGCATCTGTGCCAGAGAAGAGGCCCGAGGGTATAATAAAGAAAATGGTTGAAAAAGTTATCCTCCAGGAAGTCAAGTACAGGAAGTTCACAGTGAGAAGGAAAGGAACTCGATATACCATTAGCGCCCGGCTCCGAGACAGGCGGAGATCTTGGAGGAACTTCTCGAATGCATCAAATCGAACTCTTCCTTTTACCTCAGGAGAGCTGTTCCAATCTTTTGTGATTGTTTTTTCTCCACTGAGAGAGACATCAGATTCAACAAGTCAAAAGCAAAATACTTGATCAAGGAAAAGGGGGCCTACTCTTCCCACAGAGGTCAGTTTTGAAATATTATCCAAGCAAGAGAAGACCTTAAAAAAAAAAAATTCAAGGATAAGAAGAGAGGCCCGATGCACAGATACCTCTTAAAGAAGGCTGCAACAGATACAACTGACGAGGTACTAAGTTGGAGTGAACCTTCCCAAACACGTTCACCCTTTGTCGCAGCTGCTGTTACCATGTCTTCAGATATTCCTGCATTGTCCACATGACTATCGCTCAAATCTTGCTTAGATCTTGCTTCGTCAAAGGCATTGGACTTGACTTTGGTATTATCAGCAGCATCTTTAAGACCAGATCCAACCCTAGCCATTTTCTCAGAACTAGAATTTGTGCTCCCAGCATTCACTTGTAAATCCTCAAATAGTGAATCAGAATCAAGAGATTGCATAAACTCATCAAGAGAAACAATGGGAGGGAGATCTTTCATTGTATCATCTTCAATGATATCAACCTCTGACACCTGGTCTTCAGATGGAATTGTAAGCGTAAATGGAGCATCACGTTCTAATGCATTTTTCTTTTCATCTCCAACCTGTAAACTGTCCTGTCCCTCTCCCTCCTTGGCAGAGGCAGGCTGCTGCTCCTTGGTCCGAGAACGTCGATAAGAGGTGATCCCCACTCCTGCGGAAACTTCAACCGAGATGCTGTCATCCTGTTCAACCTCCACCTGCAGCTCCCCCTTGTGTGTCTTCTTCACTAGTCGCTTAAGATCAACTTCAGTATCGGGTAAGACAACCATTTGGGCAAGCTCCTCTGCCTTCGCCATACGCCATTGCGAGAGCTCCTTAGAGGCAAGCTCTTCAGCAGACATTGAGCAGAGTTTATCAGGAGGAATCTCGCCTGATAAAACTCTTTCTCTCAATTCAGGATTACTTCGATCCTTTAAGTTGAATAGCAAGGACCTTCCCTTCTCCTTGTATTTTTTGTTCACGCCACCAAACAGTTTAAAGAGCTCGGCTTCAATTTTGGATGCCAAAATTTCAGGAGACTGAACCGGCGATTCTCTACCCCGTGCACCAAGTGAGACCATTCCTGATTTCTCCCCTTCACTAGCATGACTTCGGTCAACCATTTCTCCACCAGCTTCTAGGGCCCAGGATAGCCCATTCCCCTGCAACAGGTCATCTTTGACAAAAAAATTGTCACTGAATAAAACATCTTCCCCGAGTATATCACCACCATACTGAAAAGTCGGCATGTTATCCATCAAAGAGACCGAACCATTGGCGTTCTCGCTTTGATGGCTTCCTATTTCAGCATTGGTGCTATCATGGCCAACAGTCCCCTCACTGGAACCAAATTTCTGCCCAGACTCCCCAAGAGTATCTTTGCCATCGTCTCTAGGACTGGGAAGGGAAACTGTTGATAGAGTTGCTTTCTGCATATCAGCTTTAGTGGCAGTGTCATTTTCAGGATTTTTTACATCTTCTGGAGACCTACTGTCTTCCAGAGTAACTAGGGCCAATGCTGCCACAAGCGACTCGCGCATTTTTGATCTTACAGACTCAAACGATTCCTGTTTAACCTTTGGAGAATTCTGAGTTTTGTGAGACGACAACCGCTGCTGCTGCACTGACTTTGCAGGGATGGATTCCATCAGTGATTGATTCTTATTCTGCATCATCATCGATTTGCGTATTGGCATCTGATAAACAGCCTGGCCTGGTAAATTCATCCTATTCAATGCAGCCTGCTGTGCCAACCAGGGCTGGTGATCAGCATGTGTAGGCCGTTTCTTCGGGGCAACAGACAAATGTGGAGAAATGCCGCCAGACTTGGAATCCATTGGAGCCTTTCTCTTACTCAATGATGCAAACTGCTGCTGCACGGCCAAATTATTCGCCGAGGCAGCCATCCCTCTCACTGGGTTCACAGGCGAAGCAAAAAACGGTGGCCCGCTCAGTGACTGCACAGGTATGCCCAAAGATTCGGTGCCCTTGGACATGGTATATGAAGGGTTCATCGGCTGAACAAAGAAACCACTAGTCTGTGATGACGACAGGTCAGATATAGGATTGGTGAGTGGCATTTGCAAGCTGGGTCTCGAGGCATTGACACTGCTCGACGTGTGTTCATATTGACTCATTGTTGGAGTTGCGCTCGGTAAATGCAAAGTCTGAGACGCTAGATTGTTTGACATCGGATTCTACAACCACATGGCGCAAAACAACAGATGCTCGGCTTTTCACGGGGACTTTCCAATAGTGATGAGAAGCGACTCCCAGTGACCGCTCACGGAGACAATAAGCTCTGCGATCCGAGACAAAGAAGAAACAAGTTAGAGCCCTCACAAAGGCTAGATACGAAAAATCCTGGCCAAGCAACAACTCAGAGAAAAGATAATGGGTGTTAATAACGAAAAAAACCATCCAAGACGTAGGCTATGATTCCCTTCTCCCCCAAAAAAATTAGGGTTTGAAATATCATAATGTAAGCGGTGATTCGACAACAAAAAAAATATTCGAGCAAGGGGTGGCGGGGGAAGGGAATAGACACACAAACAGGGAAATGACCAAAAACTAAACGAAAAATCACAATCCGAAGCAATCGGGATCCGATGGAGACAAATAAATCATGAACAAAACAAATCAATCCCAGACCGACGCAGGGATTACCACTCGGGATCATCAAGAACTACAGACACAAAAGGGAAGAAAGAAACACATGGATCGATCATTACGACAGTTTGGCAGGCCGGATCGGAATCTAAAAAGGAAACAGGGATGGAGAGTGGGATCGAGAGAACCGAATGGAATCGATCGTGGAGGAGAGGAATACCGACCTGACGGAGAAAGAGAGGAGGAGGAGAAGGGGCTGGATGCGACCCCACGCGTAGATGATGGCGGTGGTTTCGGTGGGGGTTGGGGATTCCTTCCACTCTCCCAAACCCTAGTCTTTAGAAACAGCCTCTTTTCTTGGTTGGGGGGAGGGGCGGCTTTCTCTTCCGGCCCGGCCCAATTCCATCGCGTTGATTCAACGTAGATTTAGGGCCGGCAATTTGAAGTCCAGATTAACATGACGACACCACGCGACACGTTTGGTAAATTTGTGCCCGTGTTTCGCTTGTAATTATTATCTTTCAATTATATAGGTTACCTTATTTTTGAGTTATTTTTTATATTGAATAAAAAATTTCTGAGGCGTTGTATGGATTATAATTAAATTAAAATTTATAAATTTTAATGAGACACGAATTGCCACTGCCTAATACTACTTAATTGTTAATATTTGGCAATAAAATATTTAAATTCTGAGTTTGATTCGAGTGATTCTAGTCATACTTCTTAATCTCGCTTTTGTAGAAAGATCCTAATACTCCCGGAAAAAGTTTTTTGAGAATTTTGGATTCCTCCTGTCTGAAACGGGCTG
This sequence comes from Melastoma candidum, assembly GCA_023653495.1. Classification (NCBI taxonomy): domain Eukaryota; kingdom Viridiplantae; phylum Streptophyta; class Magnoliopsida; order Myrtales; family Melastomataceae; genus Melastoma; species Melastoma candidum. The sequence continues at coordinate 24,943,626 of CM042883.1, read as the reverse complement.
GGCATCCCAAATCTCCGTTCAGACAAAACATCATCATGTAGAAGATATTTCCTTCTCCGGTGAAGAAAACAAAAAACATAGAAACAATTGAATCACAACCCCCTCTCATTACAAGTTTTTTTCAATTTCAGTTCCATTTCAACCAATCTCTCCCTACATACAACAACTCTTCAAGTTCAAGAAAAGGGTTGGGCAGTCAATCCCCCGTATACTTCAGATCAACAACTCAAAGGGGCAACAAGAAAAAGACAGCCGCATCTTGTACCGACAAGAAATATCCGGAAGCAGACCACCTACCCCACAATCTAACAGTGATAGGGTAAGCAAAGACCGGAAAAAGAGGCCGATGTAATCTAACGATGTGCACCCCCCCCCCCCCCCCCCCCCCCACCCACAATCATCTAAAATACTCTGGAAAAGAAACATGATGTCAAGGAGTCAGGTACCGCAAGATCTTCATGGGATTACAATATATCAAGCACATCATGAACATCTAATTAACTAGAATATGATCAGGAGATGAAGTCTACATGTATCGAATGAGTAAGTTGACACAGAGTTGGAAAAATATTTTTAGTCGGGGAATAAAGCTAAACATGTACGCTACAGAGGGACACTCGATAAAAGTAAGAAAAAGGCACTACTACATGAAATCATCGAAATTGCTCTCACGCTGACGAAGCAGGGCAGTTACCTGGACGTGAATGTAGCACTTCATCACGAGCCATGGCCAATTGATTGTCCGCAATCCCAAAATTAGGATGAGTTTGTGCTGGATTCTGTCGCGGTTGTACCATTTCCAACTTCACTCTTGCACAGAGGACATAAAGCATTGATTTTCAACCACTTGTCCACACATTCCTTGTGAAAAAAGTGGCTACATGACAGTTCCTTCAGTTCGTCATTATTTATGTACTTGGCAAGGCATATACAGCAAACCTGGACACAATGAAGCCGGCATCAGAAAACCAGGTAACATGCAAACATGTAGTCAACAATTCAGTTCCAGCAATAATAAGAGCCATTTCAAAGTTAAGATCATCCATATATCAAAGCAGGGCTCATCAGTATGGATTCACAGAGTGGTGCATTAGCATCAAATAGAATAAGTTAAAGGCCAACTTAAAACAACTGGAGCTTCTTTCAAATTTTCACCTAACACACATTGCATTTTGACCATGTAGAGGGTGTAAAATATGTTTCAATTGTCCTCCATTGTTTTAAACTAAATATCCAAACGACTTCACACAATCCAATGAGCTGATACTGGGTATGGTTAGGACTAATTAGCACAAGTGTTGATGTACTGATGAATTTTGAGAGAGCTGCCAACAATGGCATTTAATAAGCAATTCACAGGATTCGAGACGCTTACAGCATCCTCCCCAGAGATCATTCGTTCTCTGTCTGTCCCAGCAGCTATTATACCGCCTTCCCCTGAACCTGGGCTTTCCAAATCATTCTCATTTCTTGATTTTTTCATTTTAAATTTGTAAGTAGGGAGAGCATGGATAGCTTCTTCTGTAGCCCCTCTTGTATTTGGGAGATCTTCTCTAAATCCAAGGAGTGAAATTATACAAGGAAGGCAGCAGCAAATGGTAGCACACAAAATGAAAGGCATAGCGTATCCAATGCAGCTAATGGTGAGAAAAACTATACATAATCTGCCAAACAGAACAAAACAAACCACGAGTTAGAGAGGGAGAACATGGAAGGAAATATCTTCTTTGAAATCGAAAAAGCATTAAATTTACCTGTACATATTTGGAGCATCATTTGCTGATGACCGTCCTCCGAAGATCCACACATTGCCCACCACAAACCAAACAGCAAAGAAACAATCCAGCCCCATTTTGAAGTAATCTATCAGCGCCTTCAGTCTGCCTCACAAACAAACAGTAGATGGTAATAAGGACAGAGATCAGGGCCAGCTTATTATATATGATAAGGGACCACCAAAACAGTGATTTCTACGGATTCTATCATTAAGTTAAGCAATGGCATCCAAAGACAATCAATAGGCTGAAAATAACATCAGAAACAATGAAACTAGTAAATGCTATGGTATCTAAGCATTTTATTAGGCTTTCCCAGGAGAAAAAGGGCAAGTAAAGGGAATCTATGGCACACTTAAAAAGCTAGAACCCCCTCGACAGGCAAAGGAAGATGTTGTCACCTGGCATTGGTAGCTCCTGCTCGTTGACTGGTTCTAGGGGATATAGCGGCAGCATGGTGATCACCAACATCTGAACTTCTAGAAACTGAGACCGAAAATGGCCCGGCAGGAACGCTTATCTGAGCTGTGCCAGTGCGAGCTCGGTTGCCATTTTGCTCGGTCATCTGATCACGATTCCGATAGCGCCAATAGAGGAGAGGCAAAGTAGCAAAACAGCCTGTCGCATACCCCACAATCCACAAAAATAGTGGAGCTCGTGGGTGTTCGTCCTGTGACACGGATAAAACAACAACTGATGAGGTGATTTGGCTCATTGTCAGAGCTAGTTCTACAGATATCCATAACCCGGAATTCAGGGGGTTGCGACGACGACGGGTATCCCCTCTCCTCCCAGAAGATGAACTTCTGCCATTCAAACTGTTGCTGGATGGCACTGAAGATTGAGAAGGCGGTGCTACCGCACCAACAGCACGTCTGTCTTGATTTTCTACGGATTCATGGTTACTCAAAGATTCATCGAGAAGCAACAGAGAAGACGAACTGGTAGTGCTCCTCATGTCAACAACGTGCTCATTCCTGCTCTCTCCGCGCTCCATCAGCAAAGGGTCAACGTCGTTGCCACTATTACCGAATCGTTCCACCGAGGGAACATCCATTGTGACACGACGTCACGGGAGGGAATACCATAGATTATTCTTAACTTCAGAACCCCCCTCACCGTGTGCTCCCTATAAAAACCTTAACAGCCGATGCGGTCAGCCAGAACCCCCCTTGAGTAAATTAACGAAACAACAAGAACCTGCAAAGAATCGCAAATCCATGAAAACAAAGGCAGGCGCATGCCGCTCCTACTCACGCAACACGGAACAGGCATCATCGAGGTTTCCGTCCAACAAAAAAAAAAAATCGCATAAAAATAACACGACCAAAATCACTCACACATAGCATTTCAATCAGAAACCGAATCGAGCTCACAATCAAGCGCGGGGGACGATCAGTCCCGATACCAAAACCGCAAAAACCCTATCGAGCAAAAACGTTCCGTCCATTCAATTCAAGACCCGAAAAAGAAGAAAAGAACAAAAGTGTAAGAGAATTGGGGATGAAACCAAGTCCAGACCTCGAATTCTTGGCCCCATCGAATCTAAAATTCTTGATAATAAAATCCTCCGTCACGAACGCGGGTACGGGAAGAAGGGAATGGAAGGGCGAATGCAGCAAGGACCGGGGGGGCGAGATTTGTCGTTTTCCGAGTGACCTGGGACCCGCGATGGCGGCTCTGATCCTTCCTCTTCCTCCCCCACCTCCTCCTTGGTTGACAAATAGTTTTCTGGTCCAATTGTCCAAGGCTATGTAAGAAAATAGCCAAATAAATATTATTATTATTATTTATTACATTACATTTGTCTGATCAAGAAGGTTATCCAAAAATATGATGATTAGTTTATAGTTGCGGCACGACCCAACAACGGTGGAAGCCCACTTTCACCGTTCTTGGGCAGAATATCGGCATAATTTCGAATAATATGTTATCAAAGTCGTCAGGGACTCTACGTTTGAATCGACAGAAACTCAATAAGTTGGTGAAGTCATCAGTGCCTTTAGGCTCGATCTGTCATAACTTCGGAAAGACGTTGCAGAAGAACACCAGGGCGATGGACGTCGGAAAAACTTAGATGAATTAATGGAGAGAATCCTCAATAGCTTCTTCAAGAGCCTTCTCACCATTTTCTCGTGTGTGTCGTCTGAATGGCCTGCGGAGACCTCGGTTTTCATTTGGTCACCTATTACATTTGAAAATCTTGGTCGTAGCTTAGCCGCAAAATTGACTTGGTTGTGGGCGTTTTTCTCGGAGGAGCAAAAGCCACAAATCTTACGGCCAAGCATTTCTACGTCAACAACAAGGAACAGCTCGCCTAGGATGATTCCTGTGTCCAAAAGGCATTCAATGGTCTTTGAGACAAGGAGAGTGAATTTTTCTCCGTGGGAGTGTTATGAGATTAAGGATCACATACCGACTCACAGCTCGTTACCTTCAATAACTGGACCAGGAAGCGGTGGTTTTAGTAAGACCATTGCTTTATCGAGAATGTTAAACCACGTCTGCCCATCGAAGTTCACGTAAATTGTGCTTAACCTTAGCCCAACAAAGCCGCTTGCCTTTTTGGGTGAATTCGGGCGGATTATGTTGTCTCTCATTTTTGTCATCCTCTTAATTTTATAGCTTCGAGTATGTGGATATGTACAAAATTCACAAATTATCACATTGTCAATGTTTTAGGTTGTGACAACTGCTTGCGAATTGCTTGGTCTCACTATTAACTTCACCTCTAATTGATTCAGGCATTTGAAACGTCATTCCTAAAAATTATGACGAAGGAACATCGACCTTGATCCTACCTATGTCAGACCCATTCCTAGTAAACGATATGAGTAACAAAGGTGACCTTGTCATTCAAAATAAGTTTGTGATTTCTGTTGGGAGGATGCACAATCTATACTACTAATTCTCATATTTAAAAAAGAAATTACACTATTCATGGGCTTTAAGAACGGTACATATATTCTCGAAATTCTTGTATGATGAAAACACAACGTATGCATTTAATTTCGATTTCTTCATCCAATTTCCCGTCTTGTATGATCGTGCTCAACCCTCTCGTCCTCGACCTTTCTTGCCATGAGGTTAACGTCTTCAGCATCCTTGATTTTCACTTTGTGACTCATGGAACAACGGTCGAACTCTTCCCACATACTCTCAAGTTATTCCAGATCTATTCCAGGCGTCATGTCATCACCCCACTCGAACAACTGATTCATGATCTTGGGACGATTTTGCTCTCCTTTGCGATAAAATCCTTCCCTTCATTTTTTCTAGTCGTTCATGGCTCCGTGACTGACACTAAATTAAACTAAAAAACTATGATAAAAACTATAAATACATATCATGAACTCTCCTAACTAGCCTTGTAAAGCCCCATTAAGAGCATCAAATAACTCTACTTTCATAAAATTATCATACCTCAGATATGGACATCGATGTATCCAGGTGGGCGAATGCTTTCATAAACAAGGCTTGCATATACGCCCACATGGTAATTGAATTGGGAGGTTAACTTGTATACCAAGTGAAAGCGTCGATGGTCAACGAGTTTGGAAATAACCTTAACTTTCATAAGTCATTCCTTGATGCATCCCCGATTCGATGGTTCAAACGGGTCATGTGCTCCATGGGCATCATTTCATATTCCTTGGAGAAACGAGTGAAATCAAGGGCTTTATATCCTCGCAGAAATTGAAATTCCCTATTTATGTATTCAGGGTACGAGTTCTTGCAGAAGTACATATCTTCTCGTTGAACAGTGTCCGAACCATTTGTTATACCACCTGCGCCACAACATCTCTCATGGTAGGTGACCTGAGCTGCTCAACTCTATTGACCTCTGACAGTGTGTTTGCTCTGGGGACATACTCATCGATAAGAAGTCCTACAAAAAAACTCTCTCTACGACGATGCAAAGTGGTATAATTCGAATATTGATTCGTGTCTCCATGTACCCCGTGTCTTTGTCTATCAAGTTCCTTACTTGCGTTGGGCCTCGTCTAGCGGAGTTGGGAGCCCAAGAAGAAGAAGGTTTAGGAGAGGCAGGGTTCCCAAGATGGAGTTGAAATAATATGTTTTTTGCTCGGTGTGTTGCACACCTCTTCATGGGTTCTCATTCTGGAAAATAACTACCCTTGTACCATTTGCTGCTCTTTGAGCATTACCCATGAATGAGCTCTCCTTTATAGGGGATTTGTCTTTGCCCATGGAGTGTTCAAAGGTTAGCCACTGCTTTCGTTATGCCACATATCATTTCTTGTAAATCGTTCATGTTCTTCTTTACATCCCGATTTCTTTGTGAAATTCGACCCGTAATATCAACTCCGGAGTAGCGTGCACGAGCATAAGAGATTGAAGAGACGAAGTCAGACTACCTTGAGTTGACTTAATCTCAAGCTGGGATATAGTTAAAACTACATCAGCCCACTTCTCGGAATTGGAGGTGTCGTCCAATTGATTCGAACTTCTAGTCCGTGGAGGCGACATATCGAAATTTTAGTTCATGTTATTCCCACTGTGTTCATTAAAAACGTGTTGACAATGAAATCACAACACATCATATATATTTAGCACTGAAGGAGTGGACGTAGTGATACGATATGGGTTAACCCAGAAGTACCATGGAGAAGATGAAGAAGAAGAAGAAGAAGAGGAAGAAGAAGAAGAAGGAGGAGAAAAGAAGCGAAGGGAAAAGAGGAATAGGATGGATTAAGACGGTGGAAGCATTGTAATGCGGTATGACCGATGCGAAAACAGATTTGACATTTTGGTTTTGGTCGGAAGGGAGGACGACTGCCACCTCTGATGTAGGATTCAGAAGGGCCAGGACGTAACGGGGGACGACCCAGAAGGCTGGACTGATTGGGTGGTGTATATGTAGGAGGTGGATGAGGGTCGGGAGCAGTTTTAAAGGATGGAGAGACAGAACCATGACGAGGTCTCAAGTGTTGACTGGAATTCAGGGATGAGAAGTGTACCTGAGGCAGAGTGCATTCCAGTCCCTGTCTCCGTTCCAAGCGTAGATCGAAATTAACCAGTAGATTCTGCGCCTCCTCCACTGTTATCTTATCCGTGCTGTATATGGACGTGACAACAGCATCATATTCCAACGGCAACCCCTCCAGCATACACCATAGGTAGTCTCGATGGCTAACTGGTTCACCGATGGCTGCTAGCTGTTCCACCAGATTTTTCAGAGTGCTCAGGTATTGCTGCATTGTCTTTCCATCCTTTCGTAGTTGCTGCATCTGCACTTTTAAGTTCATGACCCTGGAAGGTGAGACAGACTCAAACCTATTCTTCAGCGCTAGCCAGACTTCACTCGCTGTTCTACAGCAAACTACTTGCCCAAGGGTTTCAGGCATTAGCGCAGAGAAGAGAAGGCTCATAACAGCCTTGTCGGTACGATGCCAGATTTTGTAGTCTGGGTTCAGAAGAAGTCCATCTGGGTCCAGGAACTGCGCAGGTGGAGAACTGCCTCCAGAAATGTAGTCTTCAAAACCGGCAGCAATAATCGCCGCCATGACTTGTCCTTTCCACACCAAGTAATTAGTATCATCAAGCTTGACCAAGGACGTGAAAAGACTTGCAGGAAGTTGCATCTGCTGCAACCCAGAACCCCCAGACAAAGCAGAGCTATGAGTCACTGACCCAGAAACAGGAGTAGACCCATTGTCAGCCATTCTCCTGCGTGGCTCACGCCTTTACAGGCTCTGATACCATGAAGGAGTGGACGTAGTGATACGATATGGGTTAACCCAGAAGCACCATGGAGAAGATGAAGAAGAAGAAGAAGAAGAAGAAGAAGAAGAAGAGGAAGAAGAAGAAGGAGGAGGAGAAAAGAAGCGAAGGGAAAACCCCTGTAACAACCTCACACCCACACACAACACACTATACAGTGTTTTAATAACAGTTTCAGAAACGCCGTACTCTATGGTGTAATACCTCAAACAAGCCTGGAGCTCATCAAGGCCGAGGCAAACCGTGGGCTCATCAATAAAGGAAATCTGGTTTTAAAAGAGGGGCCCGACGAAAAATCCGCTGGAACTTCCTGGGAATCTATCAAAAATATAACTTCACGGATGACGGGAATATCATGTTATTTGATAAGAATGACGCGGCAGTCTAGCGGTTTTTTTCAGATACATTACTTAACCCTGCTCTCTCTGGGCCATCAACATGTCTTGATTAGGAGCCGCCATGTCCACTTCCGAGCCTTGATTGCTTGGGCTTGTCCTCAATTCAGTCCAACAGGCACGAACGAACATGGGTTCGAGATGGGGTTGCTTGTAATTGAGAATGGAAAAAATGGATCGTATTCACAAGGTGGCATTTACAATTAGGAGCAAAAAACCTTACAACCGTGAACAATGACGACTAATGAAAAAATCTAAAGTTGAAACAGTGCATACGCCTAAGACCTCACTATTCCTTGGTTAACGAAATTCAGTGTTGGTGACGATGCATTGGAATCAAGAACAACGGAACTGAGGACTAGAACGAAGAACTGGGAACCGAGGACTAGAATGGTGATCTGGGAACACATGGATTCTATGGAAGCTGGAGACAAACAATGTCGATTTGGACTTAGTTAAATGTATGAGTTCAAAAAATATTATCATTTTTTATACAAAACAAGGTGTTGTTGAATCTCAGAGACATGGATCTTGACTACTGTTAGATGACTTCCTAAGAAATAGCTTCATTATATTATGAAGATCATGAGGTCGTGACTTTCCTAACCACTTTTCAAAAATCATGAGATTTTTCTCAATGGAAACTGATCTTTGTGATTCTACATCGTATAACCAACCTGGGCTGACCACCGTAGACGACTCTACATTGTAGACTTGACCTGAATTGATCAAGCTCGTAGACTTGATGCGGATTTATTCCCGATGAATTGATGTAAGTACGTCGCTTCTGGTAGGCTTAGTGCAGGTTCATTTCCTCTTAGTTTTTTATGAGCTATTTAGATCTTATTGGACCCTCACTTTATCCAACGTCCGAAATTTTCTTTGCACCAACATAGTGGGAGGATATTGGAGTTTGAAACAGGGTTTGGTGGGCGATATATCGTGTTGGATTCTTCTAAAAAGGAACTTTCTGTTGCCCCCTCCGCGGGTCAAACATCCCGAGGTGATAAATTCAGAAGTTTAATGAATACTATAACACCATCCCCATCGCAGTCACGTCCCACACATACTTACATCCTTAATGACAGTCAAAATGGAATGAGGACGGAGAGCTGGCCGATGACAATCTTCTACGGTGGTCAAGCTCATGTCTTTGATTATGTCCACCCCAACAAGGCATGAATCACTTTTCCAGCATTTATATCTCATAGGAATGTCACTGCTGGATATGGTAATTCATTGGATGCATAATTTCTAAGTGCTAAGTTAAAATGTCTGAGCATAAGGAATAGAAATAGGAGATAGGTAATGTTGAGGTTGCGACTCTTTCTGGGCCTGCCAATTTCTGATTGTTTGCTATTACAGTTAGATGATTACGACACTGCATCCATTTAAGTCTGTGTATCTTAATTCAGGCTGCATCACTATATCTACATCTTGACAGTCTTAACAGAATGAAATTCTCAAATTCTTGGCCAGATTGCCATTGGGATGTATATTTGCTTTGACGGCTTTAATTCTTCTATGACAAGGAACAACATGTTAAATGACTTAATGGTTTCTTGCCTTAAAATTTCTTCCATATATTTTCCATGATGCCACTTGATTAACTCAATCATTCATGCAATGTGCTACTGGAGTCAGTTGCATTCTTTATCCATGCTTCATGTTATTGGAGAAGTAATCTAAATTTTAATTTTAGGAGGCATGTTAGAGTGGGAGGTATAGTTGATTCTGGATTCTCTTACAACACAAGTTTATGAGTTTGCGAACTTCTGTTTTTTGACATTTCTAGTCCAGTGGATGACTAAATTTTTTTATTGGGTGAATTGATGAGCAAAGAAATTAGCTGCCAGCTTTTCTTTCAGATTATCCCTTTGTGTAGAAACCAGATCATGTCAAAGGATGCGTGCTGTTGCATTAGTTGCATTGCTGGGCCCAAAATAGTTAGCAGTGTAGCATCAGCAATGGGCCATGAAAGCTTTGACGAAGCAGAATTTTAAGACTGCGGTAATTGTGCCGTGTGACCTCCTCATCAGTAATTTTTATAGCTGGTGGTGGCACATTCCTATGTTTTACCCCGTTGCAGGCTGAGGTTATCATGGCCTTGGCCGGTTCAAATGGCGGATCATGGTCCACGATATACTCTCCAAAACTCAAGTTGAAGTTGTCAAATAAAGACGACTTTCCCACCGGGAGAACAGTTTCGGCGCTCCAAGTAATTTGGCATTTGCGTGAGATTCCTATGGGAAGCTCCCTGTGACCAGGGGTCCTGATCCCGGATTCGGACGTGATCGGTTTCCAAATCCTGCTGGTGATTTATTCTCCTAGCTTCTTGACCACTGCTAATCTGAAGACCGAACAAAAGGCTGAGAAATCTGTGTTCGGCTCTGAAATTCCAGGTGGACCTGTCAGAAGAGTTGTCCTCAAAGAAAAGAGGAACCTCGTCGAAGTAACAGACAGACCGTGCAGGTGACGGCAAGGTGGACTCCTGATGTAGTAGTAGCTCAGAGAATCTCTTTTTGTATTCTGTCTCTCAAGGCTTATGACCATTGCCCCTTTACCCTTTTCTGGGTTGTTAATCAGGAACCGTAAGTGGAAGACCGGACAAAGCCTTCTGACATCACGTTTATCCCAATACCAAATATTGGTCCGGCCGAACAACCGGATGCGAGTTGTGACGAAATTTGGAAAGTGGGCAAGCTTTGGATAAATAATGCCTACAGACAGAAAATCCGAGACGAACTGATTTTCCTAGTGTAGTGAATGGACTGCAAGTAGCCAGATTGAAGGGAAAGCAACTGCATTATAATACATATGTGGAATACCCAACTGAACATAGTCAACTCACTTAGATTTGGGCAACCTCCTAGATTTCAAACTCAACTACCTGAACAGTAGTAGGTGTTGTAGCAAACTTAACCTTAAATCTAGCTTCCAGACAACCTACAGAGGAAGTAATACTGATACTAATAATAACAACGGACCATATTACAACACTCAGACATCCTCCCATTAAGATGCTAAACAGTTCACTTCCAGAGCTTGACTGTCTGGTCATGACTGGCGGATGCGACCAACCCAGTGACGTTCGATGCAGCCAAGGCTGCGATCAGTCCATCATGTGCTGCCACGCTCCTCCTCTTGTTTTCCCTCACATTCCAAAGCTCCAGACTCTGACATGATACCAGAAACACAAATCAGGTCACATACATGCCGAAGTGATACCAGTTTTACGAATGACAATATCATCTGGTGGTTAATTGAAGGACAAATTGATAAGGGGTATCTTATGTTCAGAACACCAACTGTTTTAATCTCAATTCAGGACAACTAAGCAGGAAATACTGTTCCCGGAAGAGAAAACCGACAGGAGTCTGACATACCTGGTAACAGCCAATGACCAGTAATGAAGGGTACGAGGGATGGAAGACGCAAGACTGAAATTTGTTGCCACTGCAGCTCAGCTCGTGCACACATTCCCCCTCAGCGCCGGCCCCTAGTGACCAAACTTTCACATAATCCTCACTGACAGATGCAAGGAAGTCACCAGCAGAGTCCCAACAGATTGATTGAATCCTCTTTGTATGGCCCTATCATAAGAGAACAATTAAAATTTTCAAAAGAGGCTGAATGCTGTAAATTATACATCAAAATGGACAACCAACCTGCAAGGTTTGTAAGCAAGTTTGAGAATCCACGTCTACAATAGAGATGACATCCTCCCCAGCCGATGCGAGATACCTTCCATGTCGGGGTTGGAATCTTGTCTGAACTGTGCCACCCTGCCATAACGAAAATATAGCCAGATGATCGAGGCTATAATCCTATCTAGACAATCACAATTCAGACAATAACATGGGCAATTGAACAAAAATTACATGAAGAGTACTATCACCTTGAAAACGCTTGTGAAGCTGCCATTTGTGACACTCCAATATCTAATTTCGCCATCACTATCACAAGAACAAATAAGATCATCTTTGATTGGGTGGAAGTCCAGAGATATTACGGAGGCTGAATGTCCCATGAAGTCACGAAGAGAGTAGTCAGGCTGCAGCAGAGGTCACGGCCATTATGAATACATAAATAATTTCAACTGGAAATATCAAGCTCATTGACATAACGTGGGTGATCTGGTTACAAGCAGGCAACATCAGAACACCAGGAACGAGATATGCTCTCAACTAACATTATCAGCATCCCAAACTCGGACGGTTTTGTCAAAGGAAGATGTTGCGAGTCGCGACATGCTTGGGCTAAAACGGACATCGGTTATCATATGGGTATGTTCGTCAAGCGTTGCTTTTGGCTTCAATGTGTCTGCATACCAAAGCACCGCCTGTGCCATCGGCAAAAACAAAATAAATTTTATTATTCAATCATCAGTTATTGGTAGGAACGTATTCATACTACGTTATATACTTAATAAAGAGAAATGAAATCAGACATTCGAACCTTTTTGTCATGGCCGCCAGTTGCAAGCAGTTTTCCATCTGATGAGAAATGACAACATATCACCTTGTTCGAGCTTGCTCGCACCGAATTAAATTCATGGAACGAGATGCCTAAAAGGGGAATATTTTTCAGGTTACACATCTAAACTCTGAACATACAAGAAACTATGAATTTCTGGTATGAAATTATATATGGTTTATCTGAGCTATTTCTTCCAGAAAAAGAAAAGGAACCAGGGCATTCAAGACTCATTCATATTCAGGTTATAAAGGACAACTCCAAAAAAGCCCAAAAGAAGCTGATAAGAAAGCATGTTCAAGTGGCTTGGCCAAATTAAAGACAAAATTACATGAAAGACGAAAAAAAATCACAAGGACCTTTGCTGACATCCATACAGCGACCTACGGTATCTTGTATATCAGTATCATCAGGGGACAAAAAGGACTCGACATTAACATCAAGAGCTCCATCCTCTACAAATCGGTCTATATCTGCCTGTAAAAGCAAGGAATTCACGTCAACCTTGTCCTGAACAAATATTCCACATGGGACTTCATAAGTACGTGAAAAAAAAACACCACCAATTGATCGCATGGAGAACCAAGGCTTCCAGCGGTATCGGACCCAAACACAATCAATGGCTTGGAAGAATTGCCACTTTGTGCTAACCCGGGCATGGACATGACATCTCCAGGGGTGTGAGTAGATGGAGTCGATGGTGCAGAGCTGGCAGACGGTCCAGCGGTATTTCCTGTACCAGAGCTATTGGCAGGACCAGAAGACGGGACTGGCTGCTTTCTTTTCCTACCTGGCTGGTTTTTGGGGACCTAACATAACAAAAATCAAGATAATTACAACAAACTTATGTGATATTCTCTAGTATCAATGATGTGCGGCATGAAATTTTTAAGGAACATTTGTGGTTGTGCTTATATCTGTCCGATGGTACTGATGATAATATGACCTGATATCCCCATACCAGAGCAGCTTTCTGCTCGGGAGGCGAGCAAGCAACAACTACATCATAGCATAAGAAATCCTACATATCTTCGCAACCAAAAAAGGAAAAAAAAGAGTTTCTTGCTATCAAGGTAGACCTAAACAAGGCCTTTGACCAGATGGATTGGAGTTTCATCCACAGAAAAGGAAAAAAAGGGTTTCTTTGCTATCAAGGTAGACCTAAACAATTTGACCAGATGGAGTGGAGTTTCATCCACAAAATTCTACACTTGTTCAACTTTCCGGAGGGACTGGTAGAGCTTATCAAAAACTGTGTCAAGAGCACAAATTACATTATATTATTCAATGGTGGACAACTTGAACCTTTCAGGCCATCAAGAGGATTAAAGCAAGGAGACCCCTTTCACCTTATCTGTTCATCCTATGCTTAGAATACCTGGGCTTCATTATAGAGAAAGAATGTTTGAGGGGAAAATGGAAGAAAGTATCTGCAAGCCATGGAGGCCCCGCTTTTTCCCATCTATTCTTTGCAGATGATCTCTTACTGTTCGGAGAAGCAACACTGGAAAATGCAATGGCCATCAAAAGATCTTTAAAGGCGTTTTGCAAAGTCTCGGGGCAGGAAGCAAACCCAGACAAGGGTAGGATCCTCTTCTCGGCCAACGTAAACAAAAGGAAGGCAAGAAGAATCGCCACTAGGACAGGGGATTCCATACCACAAACAACCTGGGAACTTATCTGGGCCATAGTTGTTAAAGCGCAAAGCACACAAAAAGCACAAACCTCCCAAATCGCTTTAAGCGCAAAGCACAAAACACGCTTTTGACATGTAAGCGCCAATGTTAACGAAAAATGTAATTCAACTAAGGAGCTTCAAGATAAGGTCAGTTCAACTTTTCATGTCATAAAACCAACGTTTTCAAATGTGACCAATGCATAAGTTCATGACAAAAGGACATGAAAACACAACAATATAAACATCTAAATCTATGTCGTTATTCAGGCTCTCATCATCATATTCGCAATCCACCAAGGTGTTGTCTTCATTCGCATCTCCATCAATCTCCTCCTCGACGTCGGTATGGACTTTATCATCACCATCAAACATTCTCGAACTACTTGAACCCCGTGCGTTTCTCACAACATGATGAACATCCAACGCCCCCTCACCGACTAGTAACGACTCATCTTGCTCTTCTTCCATCTCACCGACTAGCCGCTCATTACAATAATCAATTTCATCCATAGAAAGAGGATCAATGGTATCTCGTATGGCATATCTTGCTTTGAGATTTTGGTTGTACTTCACAAATACAAGGTCTAGTAACTATAGATGTTCAAGTCGATTCCTCTTCTTAGCAAAGGGACAACGAGCGTTAAGAGAGAAAGGAGATAGGGCAGAGCAAAGGAACCGTGCGCTCTGGCGCTTCCCCTGCGCCCAGCGCCTCGCGCTTAAAGCCCGAAGGAGCTCCTAGGCGTGTGCTTCATACGAGCCGCTCCATCGCTTGGGAGCAAAGCCCTCATCCTGAGCCTCGCTGCGCTTCTTAAAGCGCTTTTAACAACCTAGATCTAGGCTTCCCACTGATCGGGAGGAATCAACAGGAACCTATATAGCTCAATCATAGACAGAGTAAGAAGCAAACTAGCAGGTTGGCAGACAAAGCTATTATCTAAGACAGCTAGAGCCGTGGTCATTACGTTAGTCGTTGGGGTTATCCCAGCCTACCAAATGGCATGTATCTGCTTACCAAGAGGGATTCAACAAGAATTAGATAGGGTTAACAAGAATCTCCTATGGGGAACCACAGAGGAAAAGAGGAAAATCCACCTAGTTAACAGGACCCAAGTAACCAAAAGGAAGGAGGAGGGGGGGTTAGGTCTCTTCAACAATAAAAGCAAGAATAAAGCACTCCTCAGCAGCCTCCATTGGAGACTTTTGTCAAATAAAGACTCACTATGGAGCGAAGTCATAACCAGCAAGTACGGACAAAACCTACAAAAGAGAAAGCAAGGCTCTTGCAACCTCAAAGCGTTGAAAGAAGGCAGAATACTCATCGAACAGGGGACCAGAAGAGAAGCTATGTCAAAAAGTGGTCTACAAACTAGCTTCTGGAATGATGACTGGCTAGCATGTGGCAAATTAAGGGGACATTCATCGGCCCTCTAGATAAAGTAGAGAGTGGCAAATTAGTGGCTGAGTATTACAATGATAGTAGATGGATAAGGTCCAGAGCAGCCAATTATCTATCAGACGACTTATGGGTACTAATGTCAGGGATGATCCTAGTTGTATATAATCACTCCAAGGACACACTAACCAGGAAACTATCAAGCAACGGAGACTTCCTCCCTCTCATCAGCTTATGCCCTTGCTCACCAAACCCAGACAAGCTATCAAGACACCAACCCAAGATGGATCTGGAAACTGCCCATTCTGCCCAAAGACAAAACTTTCATTTGGTTCTGCTGGTGGAGCAGGCTACCCACGAAAAACCTACTCAATGCAAGGAATATATCAAACGACAAATATTGTCCAGCCTGCAAGTGGGAGAATGAATCCATACTACATATCCTATGTGACTGCCCACTGTCACAAGCGTTCTGGCAGCCCTTTCATGCACCCAGAGGCCTAACATCTTACTCAACACAGCCGGTTCAAGAATGGCTCCGAGGAAACCTGAATACGAAGGAAGCCAGGACAGCAAAGTATAGAGGCATTCAATGGAGCGTCCTCTTTTCCACAATCATCTGGCACCTCTGGATACAGAGGAACCAACACGCCTTCAAAAGCCAGGCAAACGCCAGGAACCCTCAACAGCTTATCCTAGCTAGAGCAGCAGAAATACAAGCATTACTAGGATCTAAGAGAAAGAAAGGGAGGCAGAACAACCTTACGAGTAGGAATACCACACCACATGAAGAAGCCGGATGGGAGCCTTCAAGAGAGATCCCATATGCCCTGAACACAGACTGCAACACATCAAAACTCACTATATGTTGTTCTGGGAGGGGTAATTAGAGACCAGAGTGGGAGTTGGATTGGAGGATTCAGCAAGAAACACCCCAATAGCTACCACTGAAGCTCTAGCTCTCCAGGAGTGAATCTCCCTAGCAAAGCAACTAGGGCTACAGTCCCTGGCTATCCAGATAGACACAGAGACACTACTTCATGACGGCTGCAAAACACTGCCCCCCACTAATCTCTCCTATTGTGGATCATTGCAGGTCGCAATTAAATGACTTCGAAGCAACCTCCATCAACCACATTTCCAGGGAAAGGAATCTACCAGCGGATTTTGTGATAGTTGTATTACACAGGGATATACCGTTTTTTGATACCAGCAATGTACCCAGCCGCTTCCTTGGTGTAAACTAGACACTATTTGACTAATCTATGAACTCCATTTTCTACCAAAAAAAATTACAAGTCTGAATAGTGGCATGACTCACCCTCAGATGAAGGCGAACAATTTTAATATGGAATTTGAAATTAATGCCCCTCCATGAGCTTACATGGACAGCTGCCTCAACTTTTTATCCGATATATTTAAGGAGTATAAGTTGACAAGCATCTGGCACAATTAGCCCATCTCCCAAGTACAAAGTACGCCTCTTTCACAGAGGCAAATAGAAGTCCAGCAACAATGGTTGCATGCATCGGCCAAAAGAATATTGGAATGCTGGTGTAGACTGGTTAAGTGAATATCTTGGAACATTATTGTGATTGGTTAAGCCCATAACATGCAATGTATTAGAGAAAAACCTGATCATTCCCTCGGAAGGAGTTTGATAAGCTGCCATCAGCAGCAATGCTGCTGGAAACCGCCAGTCTATCTTGTTGATGAAGAATATGTGATGAATTTTGGGACTGAAGATTTGCAAGAGGATGCTGTTGACTTTGGGGCTGCTGCATTAGGTTATTATTCTGTTGTTGCTGCTGCCACTGGGCCATCTTTAACTTGAAAACCAAAATGAAAAAAAAAAAAACAGGAGTTAAACTTCCCGTACGATAGTCGCAAAAGTTGCAGGAGATGAATCGCACCTTGATCAGCATTTCCGTATCCCCCCGGGGTAAAAGAGATCCTCCGATCGACAGAGGTGATCCGACGTTCGGCATCACATCCCCCACCACATTTGAAAGGCCATCCTTGCTTAGACCAATACTACGGTTATTTACGAGCATTCTGAACCTCCGACTCTCTTCACTAGCAGATGGTGATACCAAATTTTGCTGTGCAAGGAGGAGCTGTTGCTGGTGTTGTGGTGTCAACATCTGCAGTTGGTGAAATGGCTGGTTGCCCTGTAAGAAGGGCTTCTGCAGCTGAAGAATCACGGACCAGATATCGGCATAAGGAAATAGAAAATAGAGGAAATAATAGTAAAGCACACTAAAAAATGAATAGTTGTAACTTACGGTGAGGGGCCGTCCTTTCAAAGGTAAGTTGCTCCCAATCTGATTGGTACCTGCAACAGGAATGGCTTTATCAACCAATATAGTGTTAATTTCACAGTGACAGTGACCTGAACAAAGCAACAATGCCGACAGAACAAATAACAAAGCTTCCATAATGGAACGTTCAGTGTGATGATCAGGGTCAGAAAATGTACCCGGAACTCCGACCAAAGAGCCTTCTTGACCGGTACCTCTTGGATTTTGTATGGGATTGATCTCTGCTTTTATGTCCTGAAATAAAGAAAAGGATAATTATTGGTTCTGTATATTAAGGACGTGTTACCTGAAATGAGGAAATCGGTTTGCATACCGGTGAAGATCCAGCCATCTGTGAATTCCTAGTTTGAACTTGGGGAGGCAATCCCCCAGTCGTGCCTTGCAACAATTGCCTGCAATCAATACATCATGAATCATTAGCCAACACTGTGTTCCGATAATCCAAACTGTACGGCCAACGTGAAGCAACTTCAGATGGGTTATAGGTTTCATCAAATTAATATCTTACGGTACATGTTCATATATTGCGTAAAAGAAAGAGAAGTGACTTTTTTTCCAACATTACACATTTTACCCAGATGACTGGCCAATAGGTGCTTGCATCTGCTTCAGCGATGCCTGGTTAGCTGCTTCTGGAAGTTGACCCGCATTATCACCAAATCTCTGCTGAAAATTAAGCCTGAATACATTCAATCTGACGAGATGGTGAGAGTCGGAGATCATGGGTAATTGTTCACCTTCAAAGCAGCATCATCCACACTGTCCCTCTGAACAGGCAACTTTAATTTCTCCTCGAACACTTTCATAGCAGTGGCATTTGTCGTTCCACCCTTTTGACAAACGTTAGGTTCGTTACTCCCCATGCCATTAGCAGTGACATTAAGCACATGAGAACTGTCCCTTTGTTGCTGTTGCTGCAGCTGCGGCTGCGACTGCTGTTGCTGCAGCTGCGGCTGCGACTGCTGTTGCTGCAGCTGCGACTGCGACTGCTGTTGCTGCAGCTGCGACTGCGACTGCTGTTGCTGCTGATGAGCACTCCTCTGCAACAAAAGATGCTGCATATGTAGTTGCTGTTGTTGATTCTGAGGTAGCTGCTGTTGGGATTGTGGCAGCAGCAGTGGAGGCTGCGGGAGCTCCCCCCTAGCTTTAGCAAACTGAGCCTGCATTTATAAGAATCAATCAAACTCGGGGAAGAAGATTTTGACGCTTGGTAGAACTATGTCAGCTCGTAAGGACAGAACGGTATCAGACAGTACAACCATATTTGCAGGAACCAAACTGCCACCTCAATAAATCACGCAAGAAAGAAGAATCAGATAGCTAGCCTGGCCAGATAAAGGGGGAAACTAACCTCAATATATGATGCAGCCACATCGGAATGCTTCTCGTTCGTTCTGGCAATAAATATATCCCAAAAGACGGACCACCACTCAAAGAGAAACCCACCCGGTGCATCTATGGCTGTATCGTCCCGGTTAGATCGAACCGGGAAAAAGAAAGATGAGTGTCATGTGTATGGAAAAACAACTGGCAACTCTAGGTCTCGAAAACCCCAAAATTCTCATCTTACCTACGGGGTCGGACGACACTTTTCCCTCGGTCTGAAAGGCTTGAGCAGTATTCTTCAGATCCCTCTTCAAGAAGTAATCGTGGATGTAAACGTCTAGCCTGTCAAATGATCAGCCCCAAAAGGCAGAAACAACTCTTAGGGCTCACAGCATCCGAGTCGTTAATCATGCAATGCTCCGGCAGCTAAAACCCTCGACGACAACGGTAGGATCCCCAGAAAGGCGAGACCAGGATTCAGCTCAAACATGGCTGTAATTGCATAACCAAAGCCCCAGAGAGGCGAAGACCACGCGATTATACACAAATTCCAGACAAAAGCAAGAACAAAAACATCCCCTAAAATACAAACTCAAGCACTAAAATCACACCCGTCACGAATCAAACGAACAGAAACCCAGAAAACCAAAACCGAAAGGGAAAAGAAACCCACATTTTATCGGCTTCCCAGTTGCTCTGAGACATATCGGAACCCAAAATCCAAGAAAAGGGAAAAAAAAAAAAGGAGCTGTGGTGGGGTGGGGGGAGGATATTTCAGCTCAGCGACCCCGAAACTCCTCCTCTTGCTTTCGCCATGAAAGAATCAAACCCAGAACGGAAAGTTGGGAACTTGACGCCCGAGGGGTGTGTGGGGTGGTGAGGGAAGGCAGCCCACTTATTGTTCTGGGGATTTGGTTGGGGGGGTGGGTGTGATTCAAGTTCCTTACAACTGAATTTATTATTATTATAATTATAATAAAAAGAAAAGGCTTTTCGACTTTGAAGTAAAGTACACAATCCAACTCAGCTCACTCTTCGTTAACCGTTGTGGAAATGATTCACGAAATCCCAAGGTCGTCTTCTTACCACGTCGTCCCCTGTCGGGTTTTAGTCAGATTAATATACCATTTAAAAAAAAAGAAAAAAAAAAAGAGTATGTACCATTTGGGCCAAGGCCCATTTCACGAGATGACCGTGATATAATTGGGTCATCCTTAAATGGGCCGTTTGAAGCCCATGATAAATTCCTGGGTCACCAAGCATTAGGGTTATGTTGGTCGATCTTCTCCCCCGTTTACATGAACCAGGCAGCATCGGATCAGAAGAACAACGTCGGC
Source organism: Melastoma candidum (assembly GCA_023653495.1). Classification (NCBI taxonomy): domain Eukaryota; kingdom Viridiplantae; phylum Streptophyta; class Magnoliopsida; order Myrtales; family Melastomataceae; genus Melastoma; species Melastoma candidum. The sequence continues at coordinate 24,923,180 of CM042883.1, read as the reverse complement.
CGTTATGTGGTGTTTTTAAGATGACGTAATGAAATTTATTATATGACCAAGCCCGAGAAAGAAACCTGCACACAAAACAGAAAGGAAGACCAGATCAGATGAGATCAGAGCAGAGCAGAGCCCTGGTGTTAAGAATGAAATGACCCACTAATCAAAAACCCACACCCTCCCCTCTCCCCTAAAACCCAATTCGATTAAACGAAGGAAAAAAAAAACAGAGTTAAGTAGATTTGATGTGTTTTTGCCTCGGCTCTCTGTCTGTCGCACTCTGTTCTGTTTCTGTACTCGATTTCTATATTTCTATATTTATAGTTCCAACTCACAGTTCTTCCCACTCTTCTCTTTTTTGCCGACTAATATTATTATTCCCTTCACTTCTTCCCTTTATAAATTTGTATTTCCTTCCTACCACCACCAGAAACAGAGTTTGAGGATCGAACTTTTCCTGCGGTTCTTGATTACTTCGGGTTTTTCTAGTTATGGGCCAAGAACGGCGCGAAGAAGAGCGGCGGGTGGACTTCCCAGGTCCAATCGTGATCGGCGCAGGACCCTCCGGGCTGGCGGTGGCCGCTTGCCGTTCCCAGCACGGGGTCCCTTCCCTAGTCCTGGAGCGTCTCCCTTTGGCAACACGACCTACGATCGGCTTAAACTACACCTGCCGAAGCACTTCTGCGAGCTCCCCCTCCTGGGTTTCCCCGAGATTTCCCGAGGTACCCGACCAAACGGCAGTTTGTCGAGTATATGGAGTCCTACGCGTCCCGATTTTTTATCAATCCCAGGTTCAACGAGGAGGTCATGACCGCCGAGTTCAACCGGACGAGCAGGGTGTGGAGAGCCCAGACGAAGGAATGCGTGTATGCTTCGCGGTGGGTGATCGTGGCCACGGGGGACAATGCTGAGCCTGTCGTGCCGGACATCCCTTGGCTGGAAAAGTTTAGAGAGCAGATCGTCCACACCAGCGGGTACAAATCCGGGTCCGGGTTTCGGAACAAGAGGGTTCTCGTGGTCGGCTGCGGGAACTCCAGGATGGAAGTCAGCCTCGACCTCTGCCAGCACAATGCCATGCCTCACATGGTCGTTCGGGACACCGTGATTTCCGTCTCTCCCGGCATCTCTTCGTCCTACCTTTAACCAATTATTCCACCCACCACGTCCACTTCGGGATTACCTTGACCATCCATTTCTTTCGCAGTGCAATTACAGGTTCACGTCCTCCCGAGGGAGATGTTCGGATTATCAACCTTTGGGGTCGCGATGGGGCTACTGAGGTGGCTCCCACTGAAATGGGTCGACAGGTTGCTTCTCCTTGTGGCCGACTTCAAATTCGGCGACACGGGCCACCTAGGCCTCAGGAGGCCGAAAACAGGACCGATCGAGCTCAAGAGGGTGACGGGAAGGACTCCTGTGCTCGACGTGGGTGGACTCTCTCTGGTAAAATCCGGCAGCATCAAGGTGACGAGGGGAGTGAAGGAAGTGACGGGGACGGGAGCTAGGTTCGTCGACGGCCAGGAACGGGAATGCGACTCGATAATACTAGCGACGGAGTACAAGAGCAACGTCGCAGCCTGGCTCAAGGCAAAATAAAATTCGATGGGGTTTATTACATCACGGAATAAGACGTATCGAGAATGTTTGGGGTGACGTAAACATGACGTAAGGGATGGTGTCAGGTCAATTTGGTTGGTAGCCCTTGACCTTATTTAGGAATCATCATCACTTTCTTTACGTGACTTTTTTTTTTTTTCGGCTATTCGAATGCAATCCACTGTTTGTCCAAATCCCATGTAGTAAGCAGGCAAGGATCTCGTAATAATTGGAACACGACGACATGAAGTCTCCTTGATACTCTAGAAAGGATTTATAATATAAATACGGAAGACAATTTAGTATGTAACAACACATATAAGAGGCTTTTCCTTTGTAATACTTTGGATGGGTAATCCCTCCTTCGATTGAAACTTGATTTTCACGTGTTCCTATCAAGTGCGAAGGGTAACACATTCCTTATCAAGAGTGTAGGTAATAACTACTTATCAAAGATGAAATGACAGGTGTTCGAGACAGCGATTTTTTAAAATTTTTAACACATTCAAGCGAAGAATATATTTACAAACTAAATTTCAAAGCTTTTGTTGAGTCAAATATTTTCGAGACAAAGTCCCGAAGATCATTGTGCCCATACCGACTGATGTACCCTCCTCGTCGTCTAAACCATGTCCATTAACTAACTACTCCCATATTTACACGGCCGCATTCTCGTCTAACACGAACGCAGATCTCTCCGCTTCATCTCCTTGTCACGTATTTTTGCCTTGCCGGCGAACTTCGGAAAGAACTTGGTCGATCCAAGGCCGGGAAAATGGATGAACAGCCCTCGAGGACGAAACGTACAAAAGAAGCGACGAAGGAAGTACAAATCCAAGAGGCGACGAACCAAAAGCCAAAACCTTGCCTTCTTTCTCCTCATCCTTTGAAGGAAAAGGGAGGAAGAAATTTGTCTCCTCACAAAATCCAATCAAATTACAGTCGGATAAAAATCTTGTTAAGTTGTCATTATAACTAAATCCTTTTTCTTTCTCAGCTTCCAAATTCATTCACGTTGACTTAAAACGAACGTGCTAAAGTGTTTAAATAAAATCAACCCCTCCTTCCCTTTTTCACATGGAGAAACGGCAGCCGGGATTCCAACATGCTGATTTCGTGACTGCGGTCATGACGATGAAGCGCCTCGACGGACTCCCACCTCCTTTGCAGGACGGCCCTCGGGGAGGTTCTCTGGCACGACTACCTGGAACTAATTTGACCTCCATATCCTCTTTCATCTAATGTCCCCCCGTTTTAGTCGCACGACGAACGGACAACGCGGAAGAGAGGAGAGAGTTTGAGGAGGGTGGAACAAGCAGAGACAACCACTTGGTAGGTATGGTTAATTGAGGAAAGAAGAGGACATCCCAAAGACGGCTCCCCCAACTATTTTCCAAACTTCCTGGAAAGCAACTTCTTGTTAATTGGCACTTTGAAATGTGGAAATATACAACAATCACGGCGGTGTTTTAGTCTGGGGGAAGCTTGTACGTCTGCTGCCGTCTCCCATCTGCCTTTGTTCGACCAAGTTTCGTAACCAAACCAAACTTCCTTCCCCGACTTGCTCGGCACTGGAAGTATATCTTAACATATCTTCTTGCACTTGCAAACAGGCAACCATGACTAGTTCCTTGTTTGGTGGCGGCCGGTGTCTTTTAAGTAGAGAACTCGGCATCGATTTGGGAACATTCTTGACCTCAAATGTATATGGGAAGCTGAAGATTGCATGAAAAGTAGTAAAAGGGCAAGGGCTCCTAATCAGTATCATCTGTATACACGGTGCTCCACCAGTATCTGGAGCAGAAGTTTGTCATATATGTACAGGGTTCCGTTTCCAGCTGCTCCTTTTACATGGCTGAGGTGATATCCATCGAGTTATTCTAAAACACCGGCTGCGACAGTTTGGTTAAAATTTTGATGTATGTCTTATCCTGCCACGGCAAAATCAGTACGCCAATCCCCCCGAGAAGGCGTCTCCGTCGTGAAGAAGAGACTCCGTCAACCAATAACCGTCCCACGAGCCACCCACCCTCTGCCAATTCAGTACAAGTGGATAAGCAGATTTTCATTTCTATGGAGAATATCAGGCTACAAGCAGCATAAAACATTTTGGAGTGATTTTCACAATATGAAAGGACAAGCGGGCATAATGAACAGCGACGCAGGAGAAGCAATCTAAAAGTCCTCTCCCGTGATTACAGGGATGGCAACAAGATCACCACATTGCAATAATTCTAATGACCAACATTCCATTTAACAGGAAACAGGTATAGCAAGTCGATCGATTTCCCAACAAGGACCCAACGTCTTTTGCGACAGACAGCCACAATTGTAATTTCATTCTTCTTTTTTTTCACGATATAGCAATCCAGGATAAGTTTCTAGTGTAAAATCAGCAATCACATACAAACTTTCAGCAAAAAAGAAGTTAGGAATGGAAAACCTGAACCATAGTGAACTCAAATGTCTCTTCCTCCTCAGGCCGAGATCCTTGTATCCATATTCTCTGCTTGAACTTATTCTAAATACCATAAGAGGCACAAATGTAGCATTTCAGAAGGGCAAAGTGCTCCCGGCGATGAGGCTGTACTGACAAATGGGTGACTCAGTTCCGTCATTTACATGGCATGTAGAAGAAAAGGTTACCTCTTGCACAAATAGGCTGCTTAATATCCTCCTGTCCTTGTGACCAAGAAGAACCCTATAACTAGAATGGTGGAAGATCCGTCTGAACCTCTCAAACTGGAAGGCAGAAACAGAGGGGGAGGTCAATAAGATTTGCCTGTAGTGTCAATCATATTTCATACACATTCGACCCATGGAGTACTCTCACCTGGCCTAAATCAAAGAAAGGCCCGAAGTAAGTAGAGCGCTCGAAGGGATCGAAGCCGGCAAACTACAGCAAGTAAGGGATCGCAATTTGAGTATCCGAACGGATGACAATGACACGGGCAAAGACGAAGACTAACGCCTTACAGAGAAAAAAAAAATTACCCGGTACATAACCTCGATGCCGTAATCGGGGCGGGGCTGGTCGTTGTACTTGAGAGAATCGAGCTGATGTCGGACGGCGTCTTCTGCACCAAACTAAAACGACAACGAACAAGCAATTCAGGAGTCAATCGGCGACACTGCCGGAAGAAATAGCAAGGGGATACGATCGGTTACGCTGAGCCTGGGGCCAAAAGGCCGCTTCTTCCGAGTTTCGAGCCTGAGACGACGAAAAGGGGGGAGCGATTGAGTTCCGCAGAGCAGTGAAAGACCAGAGGAGGAGTAGGGGGTACCAATCGGCGGAGAGGAAGTCAGGGACGTCGGAGGAGGAGGCCCTGAAGCGGGGGGAGAGACGACGAGAAGGCTCCGGCTTGTTGTGGGAGAAGAGGGAGGAGATGGACAGGGAAGAAGGGGCCAGCGACGGCATCGCTTTGCCTTTTCGGTTTTGGTGAATCGTCGACCGCCGGACAGTGTGTGGGATCTCCAACAAAAATGAAAATTCTAGAGGCTTAATTAGTGCCGTTAAGGCACCCACCCGTTAACAAAACTCATACTAAAATACCATCTTGTAGCGATCATGTCTATCGTTTATTTATTTTAATTGGTATAATCATTGCTTTAAGATATTTAACTCAAAACAAACCAAACAGGACACAAAAATTCTGTTATATAAATAAAGGATATGAAAATCATTTAGACAGAGATTAAAGAGGGGGCTTCTAATTTCTACCAGGCAATTGTATCTCATATAATAAACTCTATTATGATATAGTCATTCTAGGAAAAACTTGATACAAATATATACATACACAAGTAAAAATGGGTTCTCCTGTGTTTATAGGTTGAACTGAAATAGAACAAATTGGCCAATAGCATTCTTCCTTCATGACGTAGATTTGGGGAAAAATAATATGAAAGGCAAAACGTTTAGAAATTCTTGATTTATGTTACCTAACACGGCATTGGGATAGGAGGTATATACCGAAATAGTGTCAGGTGAAAAGAAAAAATTACAAAACATAGTTTCGAAATTTCGGATATAATGCACAAAAGTCGGACTTATAAAATTTGATTCGAATAAAATGCTTAAAAAAGTCGGACTTTATAAGTTCGACTTCGTCCTACTTTTAAAATCCAACTCGTTATTTTTAAAATTTTAAAATTATTTATCTTATTTCACAATTCTTTTTACCATATTACGTTAAAATGGTACAAATTCCATTGAAAAAGTATTTGTTTATTTTATAAGAAGCTCGTTATTACCAAAGATTATTGAACTCGTCTTTTCATTTAATTAAGATTGTTATATAAGAATTTTTAAATATTTGATACAAAACATAAGGAAAAAAGAACACTCACAAAAGCATAATAAATTAGGAGTAAAAATGATATGGACTTGGCTCGGTTGAAGTTTGATTCGAATTCGAATTTCAGCGAGCTCGAATATTAAAATTTATGATTCGGTAACCGATTGGCAGTATATATCATATACTAAATATTAATATTTTATTAATAAAAATAAAACCCAACACTAGTGTTCTAGTTCGATTTTGAACCTTGACGCCCCCTTGAGTTCAAGCTATATCTCTTTTTCGAGCAATATCCTACATGTTCAAGATCTTCGAGCTGTTTTTTTTTTTTTTTTTTTTTGGGTTCTATCTAGCTCTGTACAGCTCAACCGTTCTATCTAGCTCTGTACAGCTCAACCAAACCAGAGTGTTGGGTTGCTTGTTTTCAACCCCAGAGACAAAATGGGACATCCGTGATTTGCGTGTGATGAGGTGAATCTTCTTGCAGGCAGGGTTGGGATTCTGTCCTAATCGCGACCAAAGCGGGACCCGCCAATCTCCTCGGCTCTTGACTTGCTCTCATTGATTCTGTGGTTTTTGGCCTCCAATTCATAACATTTATTCATTAACCAAAAGAATTTCAAAATCTAACAATGGCTGGGGCTACCCCTCGCTAAAAGCATTCTCGAGTACGATGAAGTCATTTACGCACCCATCCCCCGTGTACTACTAACTCAGTCTCGTGTGATGTTTGTCGGATAAGAATAAGATTATTCATAATTAATTTTGTGGCATAAATTAATTAGTTTCCCAACAACCCTTTTGGAAGCCAACTTTATTGTGCTTCACTTGCGGCACATGAATTATAAACAGCAAGGTTGAAATGACCAAATTACCTGTTTTGATAAATATATATATATATATATTATGAATTCTTTTAAGAGTGTTTTGATTTCACAATAATGATAATAAAAGTTCTACCCGACTTTATGAACGGTCACTTCACTTAATTCCTCTAATGTAATATTGAGCACGCTTTGAATGTCCGAACAAAGTGTTTTTTTTTAAGAAGGTTAGTAGCTAAAATATTTCACTTAAAAGTTTTAAATTTAAAATTAAGTTTTACCGAATCCTCTGGATATTATTTATTATCCCGGATGCAGGGTGGGGATTCTTTTCAGGCATTCGAAAACAAAACAAGAAAAAAAAATGGGGTTGTGACCAGAGAGCAGCTCAGTTGAGTCAGTCAGTCATTGTCTACAGTTTCACATGGGATTGTTTTCTAGTCCCCCTACTTCACATGCCACCCCTTCAAAACCCCGGATGATTTTCAATTTCCCCGTGATTCCTCTTCGCGGGTGTTCTTCTTTTCTGGGTAGATCTGATTTACTCCTAATCCTGATCAACACCCTTGTTTTTCTTTTTCCTTTTAATATCGCCATCTTTTCATCGGTTGTTGTTAAATCTTGCAGGAATATCAGGTGCATGCTCTGTTTCTAATCCCCCACTCTGTTTTTTCTTTCGATTTATGGGACCGGCGGCCTGTTCAGGCGACATGGCGATCGAGGCCTCGCCCCGTCGCCGGCTCCCCGATTTCAACCGGTCCGTGAAGCTCAAGTACGTCAAGCTCGGTTACCATTACCTCATCACCCACGGGATGTATCTGTTCCTTACTCCCCTCGTGGCTCTCGCGGCCGCGCACGTCTCCGCATTCACCATCAGCGACTTCCTCGCCCTGTGGGACCACCTCAGGTTTAATCTGGTGTTCGTCGTCCTCTGCTCGGCGCTTCTCGTGTTCCTCTCCACTGTTTTCTTGCTCACTCGGCCGCGAGCAGTTTACCTCGTTGACTTCGCGTGTTATAAGCCTGAACCTGAGAGGAAGTGCACTCGCCAGATCTTCATGGAGAGGTCTCGGTCGACGGGGTCGTTCACGGAGGAGAACCTCGAGTTCCAAAGGAAAATCTTAGAGCGCTCTGGCCTCGGGGATTCGACTTATCTCCCTGAGGCTGTCCTTAGAGTCCCCCCGAATCCGTGCATGGCGGAGGCTCGGAGGGAGGCGGAGATGGTGATGTTCGGTGCGCTCGATCAGCTCTTCGAGAAGACCTCGTTGAGGCCGAAGGATGTCGGGATGCTGATCGTGAACTGCAGCCTGTTTAATCCGACGCCGTCCTTATCGGCCATGATCATTAATCGCTATAAGCTGAGGGGGAATGTGATTAGTTACAACCTAGGAGGGATGGGGTGCAGCGCGGGCCTGATCTCGATCGACCTGGCGAAGGATCTCCTTCAGGGTCGCCCGAGTTCGTACGCCCTCGTTGTTAGCATGGAGAACATCACCCTGAACTGGTACTTCGGGAATGAGAGGTCGATGCTCGTGTCCAACTGTTTGTTCCGTATGGGAGGAGCCGCGATCCTGCTGTCGAACAAGACATCAGACAGATGGCGGTCCAAGTACCGCTTGGTTCACACTGTCAGGACCCACAAAGGGGCTGATGACAAGTGCTTCTCATGTGTCACTCAGAAGGAGGACCCTACCGGCAGGATCGGGGTCTCCCTTTCGAAGGATCTGATGGCCGTCGCAGGAGATGCCCTCAAGACAAACATAACCACATTGGGCCCTCTTGTGTTGCCAATGTCGGAGCAGCTGCTGTTCTTTGCGACACTGGTCGGGAAAAAGCTCTTCAAGATGAAGCTGAAGCCATACATCCCCGATTTCAAGCTGGCGTTTGAGCACTTCTGCATACACGCTGGGGGGAGGGCCGTCCTTGACGAACTCGAGAAGAACCTGCAGCTCTCGGAATGGCACATGGAGCCTTCGAGGATGACGCTGCACCGGTTCGGCAACACATCCAGCAGCTCCCTGTGGTATGAGCTGGCTTACAGCGAGGCCAAGGGGAGGATCAAGAAAGGGGATCGAACTTGGCAGATCGCTTTCGGTTCAGGATTCAAGTGTAACAGCGCCGTCTGGAGGGCTCTTCGGACTATAGACCCCGCAAAAGAGAAGAACCCGTGGATAGATGAGATCCACGACTTCCCGGTCGATGTGTCCAAAGTCTCGGCCATTTAAGATGAAGCTCTTAGGTAGGAGAGATCACATTTCAATATCGGAGTGTCTCTGTTTATCGGATTAGCGTAGATTCATGCTATCTAAACGACTCCGTTAATTATTAACCGTGACGTTGCTTCGTAACCAGGTGGATGCGATATCTACTGGGATCTGCACCTCGAGCTCAATTTCGTTTCTCACACACTTCATTGGGTTTACATAATGTTTGTTGCCGTTTTCCCTGTTTCCTTGTAAGTCTAGTAAATGAAACAATCGCGACGAATTCTATCGCTCGTGATCACAGCAGCTCTCGGCGCCTCAGACCCTGCATGCGGCTAAGCACGATTAGAAGGAAATCGATGGACAGACAGCATCAGAAAGAAAGGAAGGACAATAGGTTAAAAAGCTCACTGTATGTATTCGACGTTGATAACAATGGCATTTGGCTTGGCGATGGCCTTGAAGGCAGTGTTGGAGAGGACGATGGTCGCACCGTTTGCAGAGGGCCTTGACTTGGCAGTACGTGCTAGATCGACGATGCGGACCTGGACCATCTGTGTCGGATCGCAGATTGTAGAGATGGGTCCACTGATGCACCTAACCAAGTATTGCCTTCCACAAGCGGCGCCGTTGTCCCAGATCCCCTCGCCTGCCGCCGCAAACAGGAAGCTCGACGGGAATTGAGACGGATCAAACCCATAGCAAGCCGTAGCTGCAACAGCACCGCCAGTACACGTTAACACTGCCACAAACTAACATGTCCCCACGGTCACGAACCGACAGGAAATCGACGACTTTACGCGTGTAAGGAGGGCTGTACTGAGCCGCAGTGCCCACGTCCGCAAGTGAGGCACGCAACTTCATCAGCACCAAGAACAGCAGGTAAAGCACCGCGGAACCGCCTCGTTTCGCGACAGTAGCCCGAGCAAACGCCATCTCTCTCAATCCTCCTTGCCGGGGTTAGTTGCCTGCGGCACGAGACAGATTACCACATCATATTACACAGGCGGGAATCTTCGCCTCCATCCCTGGCGCAGATAACAAAACATCGACCTCTGTAACATCCGCCCTAATGAAAGGAAACGCCTCAATAACAACCAAATAAAAAAACAAACGTTCCATACAGACCTAAGAGGCAAAAGAAAGGAAGAAAAAAGAATACCAGAGACTGAAAATCTTTACTCGTCTTTTAAACGTATAAAGGGGAGGGGGGGGGGGGGGGTAATTTATTACACGGTTCTAAACTGTTCCTTAGAAGATAAACCTAAGCATCTAGAAAGAAAACGACCGAGGTTTCTCTCTGCGATTGCCGTCCCTCCCTTTGAATTTATTCGCATGAACCAGTCTTCCTCCCTTGGAATATATGCTCAAAGGTGGAAAAAGGAAAAGACCAAAAAAAAAAAAAAAATTACGTGTTTGAATCACCAAATGGAAATGAAATGAATCACCCCCACCTGGTTCTAGCAGCAGCAGCAATATCCTTGCAAAACCAAACAGATATGATGCTGATGTTTTGATGATGTTTGATTCTTCCTATGATGGTTGTGGGGTGTAAGAACAACTCATTAACCCTCGTTGTAATTGGTTGCTTCGAAGCAATTGGGGGTTAATAATAATAAGAAGAAGAAGATTGGTCTGAGGAATCTCCCCCCCCCCCCCCCCCCCCCCAAAAAAAAAAAAAATCCCATTGTTGCTTTATTTGTTCGTGAGAGTAGTTTGCCTGGAAGCCATGCAATTTCCAAAACGAAAGGGAATGTTCCCTGTTTCTTAAATAAAAGGGGTTGTGCTCAAATATATAAATTGAACTGTTTTATTTTATTTTAAAAATAGAAGAAAAATGGAGTTATATAATTCCCTAATAAAAATCGGGGCCAATTTTCCGGTGAAATAAATGGGATCAAATTACCGAATTAGTTATGACATCTCTTTTTCACGGCATAAAAAAATATTATTTCAAATACGATTTAAGCGCGTTAATTATTGATATTTAGAGGAGAAAATTAATTTGGATTCCAAAAAAATTAATATATCGTATTATAAACGTGTTTTAGCTCATGATAGGGAACGCCCATTCAATTCTCCTCCCCTTCTCTTCTTTATTCTTGAAAACTAAACTTACCATTTTTTTATGCAATTCCCTTTCTAATCCCTACATTTTTTCTCCCATTTCATTCATTACGAAAACATGCTATAAATGTAATATTATAGTTAGAAAAAGGGAATTTAGTCATATAACAGAGAGGAACGCCTTAAAAGGCCGAAATTGGTTGGCATCAGATTACTGAAAAGCCCAAGATTGATTTAATGGGCCTAAATCTTGAAAATGGGCCCTTCGTTACATTCGCATCCTGCCCGGAGGGAGGGAGTCTGGGAAACTATTTACATCCACAATCCCCCAATAGAATTCCCAAGTAGGTAGGGAGCACATTAGCAAAAAGGGCGTTCTACATCCATGAAGGACTGCCGTTAGGCAAAAGCCTCGCTTTCGAAGCAAATTTCTGAAGCTCGGCAGGGAGGTGGCGGCGCCTTTCGCCCTTGTCGTCGGTTGCAAGCAAACAACATGCGTGGGAGATGTGTCCTGCGTCAGCGTGGCGGTTCCCTTGCCCTCTGGGAGATCGATCTTCTGCTGCTTGATTATCGCCCTGGGCTGCGCATCTTCCATGTGAAGTTGATCGCGTGCTTCACCTGGTCGCAAGCCCAGTCCAATGTCAAATTTACATCGGCTTATGTTTTGGGCTCGAGCCCAAATTAAGTCCGGCCCAAGTGGGAAGCTCTAATGCTTTCGCCTTCTTCCAGAATGTCCGTCTCTCGTACCCTCTGCGTCTGCGATCGCCGCCTCCGGTCAAAACCTCCTCCCCCGCCGACGGTCGCCTTCGGGATATGGCGTCGTTTCTGCAGTCGTTCCTGGATCCGAAGAAGAACTGGTTCGCCGCTCAGCACATGAAGTCCCTCTCCTCTCGCCTCCGCAAATACGGTCGGTCCTCTTCCTCCCGTCTTTTCCCTCCTTGATTGTGGATTAGGAAGTGGTTTTTATTTTTTTTTCTTTTTGTTGGTAATGAATCGGAGGTTTTGTTTCGTTTGGAATTAGGGCTGAGGTATGATGACCTGTACGATCCTTACTACGACCTGGACATTAAGGAGGCGCTCAATAGGTTGCCCAAGGAGGTCGTTGATGCGCGTAACCAGCGCCTTAAGCGTGCAATGGACCTCTCCATGAAGCACCAGTACCTTCCCGAGGATCTCCAGGTAATTGCCGGTGTTTGTAAGCTCATTCGTCATTTGAGTCGTCGGAGAAGGGTGGGCTTTTATGCATTTCAAGTGAAGTTTTCCTTGGGAATTGACCACTTCACAGTAGGATTTGTATCGTTTTTTAGCATTTTCAGTTTATTATGACGACTACGATAATCGCATTTTCAGTTTATTATGTTGACGGGTCTGATATGTTAGAATATTTCCAGCTTGTGATTCCACTACCTCCAGCTTGTTATTATATGGAAAATGATCTGTTTTGGTGTCTGGGTATGAGTTTCTATAGGAATCATACAATTGATTCAAAGTAATCAGTTTTAAGTTGGGAAGTGGTAGTGGTTCACATGGAAGAGGACATCTGACCTAAAAATGGAAAGTGGATTTACGTGTTAGGCCCTTTTCTGGCTTTTACTTGGAGGACTTCTGGAAAACAATCCACCGTCCTAAACAAGGATCTGTGTGGTAGCACCTCCTCTTTTTAACCAGTGATAAGTAGTTGTATACCAAAAAAGAAGCTTTTCTTATTGTTATTTACAAGGACATGAGGAAAGACGAGTTATGTTTCACTTGTAAGATGAGGTAGGCTGAAGAACTGCCATGACTTATTCTAAAACATTTAGGTGACGGATTCTAAGACATTAGAGCTGCACGACTTGTCTCTTTCCGCTTTAATGATAGTGTGTCTTCAATTTTCGTAGTGATACCTTTTAATTTGTGTACGAATAGTTTTAATATCTTTGGGTTATATGGATTGCTTGCGTGGAATTCATATTACTCTCTTACTTTGTGGATATCTTAATTGACGGTTCATCTGATCCTTCATGCATCCTTATAATTATCGTTTTCATTATTCTTGCAGGCTATGCAAACACCCTTCAGGAGTTACCTTCAGGATATGCTTGCTCTCGTGAGTCCTACTAAATAAAAAATTGATTTCTGGACTTTACTTGGTTGTTCTGAAGATTTGATAAAACAGTCTTGTGCAGTTTTTTCTTTCTAGATTGTTGTCAAGATTTCTTGTTGAAGTGATTGTGTATCTTGATTCCTCTCACCAGACATTTTCCTTTGGAAATATTAATGCCCAAACCTTTTTTCTTGTTGTTGGTATGCTATTAGTAATCTTTTTTATGCTGATGTTCAAGGGGCCGAGCTCTTATCCATTTTTTGTTCTGTCTCTTTCTAGCTGTTTGCTTGAAAAATTATGCCTGGTGACTAATGTGTGTTACATTGCAGAACTCGAATTAAGCACATGCCGATGCTGTTTACAACTTGTTTTCTATATTGTTAAGAAAGTAACATTTCTGGGAATTCTGATGAGTATTTATTGTTATGCTAGTGGGTGTAGGCTCGTGTGGTGTTTCTCAGTTGCTGATTGAAATTTTCCTATTTACGAAGGAACAGTAGAAGTGAGTGTTTATATGTCGTGTATTCACTGATATATTTACTGAGTGACAAATAGTAGGTTTAGTTTCTTTGTATATGCCCAGTGTGCCAATTATGTTGGAATGTATGCACGTGCTAATTTCTACACTGTCATCAGATTGGGTGAATTTTCTTTTTGGACAAGTTGGAAGGACCTATGAGTGATTTTCTGCCCTGTTTGTAGGTTAGGAGGGAGAGAGCCGAGCGGGAAGCACTGGGAGCACTGCCTCTTTACCAGCGCACCTTTCCATAAGCAACCGGTTTGTGATCTTCGCCCCCCATCTCACCTTCTGGTTCTTTAAAGGGCATATGGAAAAGAATGTTAGAACCGCTGAGTCCGTTTTGCCAGTAAGTACCTTTTGACTTACTGGGGTCGCATTGTGGCGTGATTGAATCTGCCAAGTTGTAATAAATCTAATGGAAAGCGTTGCTGCCGAAATTTTTCCTTTTCCTCTGAAAACCAATTATTTGGTCTTAATTAGTGTAATACCTCAAATAAGCCGTTGATTAGAATGTCATGGATAACACAGTACAATCACCTAAAAATTCGTTGCGGACGAACTTAACATAAGGGGTCTAATATAAATACAAACAGCGGATGGTTTCTTTCTCCGGCTCTCGACTCTTTTTGGCGGTATCTCCCTCCGAGGAATGTCAACACCGGTGGCAGCAGCTCTGTCCCATATTCGGTGTAAGCTCCTCAACTGCAGCTGCATGGATCACAACAACAGTCACAGCAATGGTCTGCACAAACATAGCGTCAGTTACAGACCCAGCAGCGAAATGGTTCTCCAAAGCAGCGAACCAGCTCACCAAACCAACGCACTACGAAAAAATCCCACAAGATAATATTACCAATGCCAACATGTAATAACACAACATTAGCAAGAAGAAGCGGCGGCCAAAGTTGGTACCCCGACATGACGGTTCAAGGCTATCTGCTGCCAACCGAACCGGCATCAACTTACTGCAGCTGCAGCAGCATCCTCCGAATCTGCAGACACAGCTGCATCAGCAAGCCAGCACTCCACAACAGCGAGCCAGCACTTTGCAGCCGCGCCAGTTGTCCCGCAGCGATCAACCATCGCCGCAGCCGCTGCAACAACTTCAGCAGCTTCAACCACAAGCATCGCCACAACAGTTTCTACTACAGGCGACGCCACAACACCAGCAACAAGAATGAAAATAATGCTTCTGCACAGTTGCAACCATACCTGCAGTAGAAGAAAGTAGCTGGCCGAATCCTGAATGCTAATTGAGTAAACTTGATAGCAGTTCAGGAAATTAAAAATCCAGACGCAGTCGCAGCCCCAGTAATAGCGGCATCGGTAACAAATTGACAGTCTCCTTTCACCAGTAGAACGGTTTCGTTCTGCATCGTGGCCTCGAAATAACCAGAGCGCTATACCTAGTGCATTACGAACACAGAAGAGCAGGCAGGTTGATTAATAAAAAAGGAAAAGAGAAGAGAAGAAACAGTACCCTTCAGTCCCAAGCCTTCACGAAGATTGGTTGGAAAGGAAGCCCACCAGCTACAGACCCACCACAAAAGCCTCATTCGAGCCCATGGTTCAAACCCATGTATTTGCTTGCTCCGCCCAGTGCCAGCGCCCTTGGGGCTGAATGAGTTCAGCCAGGAACAAATGGCCATCGGGCCACCCCTGCCCATGCAGCCACGACAACCCAAGCCCGACCCAAAGAGGAAGGCCGAGACAGACCAAATCAACCCACAAAAATCAAGCCCAGCCCACCAACATGATTGTCTTCCCCGACAATATCTGCCAAAGGACGATCCCAACACACCATCTTCAGACCCCCCCCTCTGACGGTTGCAGGCTGAGACAGCCAGTCCTCCCCTGAATCCTCAACGCCCATCTGCCTGCAGGAGGATCACCTGGCCGATGTCGCCTCCCCTCAATGCCCATCTGTGCTTGCAGAAGATCACCAGGCCAGAAAGCAAAGAAGAGATCCTGTCCCCTAACGGTTACACTAACTAGAAACCAACCAGAAGCTAACGAAATGAAAAAGGAATTCAGGCTGGATAAGAGGATGGAGAGGAATTGAAGGAAAAAGGGGAACCAAGGACAAACCAGATAGTTAGCGGGGTCGGGGGAGAAAAGGGAGATAAAGGCGCAGAAAGGAAAATTACTTAAGGGGAGAGGGGAGCATTCAGACGGGGAGCCTTCGTCAACTAAAAAAATACCCAAAAACAAATTCTCTCTGGAGACGATCCTTCCTCCCGCACAGTTCCTCCTCTTCTTGGATCAGCCAACCTCCAGCTGTCTCCACCACTGAGGAGCTCGGCCGTCTTCGACGAATCCTAGCCAAGGTAAGAGCAACTAAACTCATTAGGAACTCCTTTAGTGGCCAACCCAAACGGAGGAGGAGCACAACATACCTCTAGACGGCGGAGACTCTGGTTTCCCAGACACGGCGAGGACCCTGGCTTCCCAGACACGGCGAGGACGCTGGCTTCCCAGACGCGGCGACGTCCTCAGCAACGATGGAGACAAATCTCCAATCTAGATGACTCAACCGTCTAATAGTTTCCAGGCTCCTCGCGAGGAGCCCTCTTGTCGCTTTGATTTGTCTTCCTTCATGTGCAGGTAAACAACTTGAAGACGGCGACACTCTGTTCCTCCGGGCTGCACCAGCATTCCTGCAGCAGCGCACCAGTGACTCCCAGAAGCTTTAGGAGAGCTGCAAACGCCCCAAGGATCATCAGCGGTTTTGGCCCACCACTCAGTGGAGGACGCCAACTCTACCTCCTCGATCTCAGACTTTCAGTAGCAAACCAACTTCCCCACGGCAGCAAACCAGTGTTCTTATGACAGCAGCACAACAAACAGCCATGAACCAACTACCTTCCAACGGTGACAACCTTCCTCACCTAGTCTGCTCCCATCACAGCCGCCTCCGCCCTTACCGAGCCTACGACAACTTACCTCTGCCTTCGCCAACCCAAGCTACTGCTGTCTCCGCCCTGGTCACCCCCCCGCCACCGTCTTTCTCCTCACCGAGCACCCTTACCATCGCCTCTGCCCTCGCCGACCTCATCCTCTTCTCCCAGCCTCCCCAGCATCGACAGCCCGAAGACTCCCACAAACCCAGCGACATCCCCCTCTCCCCGCTTTCTGCTCCAGACGTTCTTCATAGCAGAAGCCATCCTCGAAGCTCCCCGACCCGCCTTCATCCCAGTCTCCTCTCAGACATCCAGCAGCCACGGAGTCAAGACTCGACGACGGCGACTTCCCGCTCCGGAGCTCCAGCCACGCTCGCTCTAACACCCTCCTCCAGATCCGGCCCCCAAAGACGGCCCCTTTCACCAGCTGACAAACCAGAAGAGTGGCAGACTCCCTCCGGCGAGCAGACTTCAGCTCCCCGATACCCGACTCCTCCGGTAACCGGCAGTGCCGCCGACGTCTCAGCTCCTCCGGACGCCCTAGCGGCCGTAGAACAACCAGCTTCCCGGCTAACCCCACATCCCGGTCTCCCAAGTCCAACAATAGCTTCCCGGTGCCTCCTGACGGCTTACATTCCTGGATCCGACGACGGCAAGCCCATTTCCTGGTTTCCCAGCCCGGTGACCAGCGGCGAGCGGGCAATCCTTGTCCCCGACGCTTCCTGACAGCACGGCGGCAAGATCCTTCAGATCCGGTCTTGGTAGCGGCGACTCATTCCAACCTTGCGGCAATAGACTTCTCCACGTCCCTCCGACGAGCCCGAAGCAACCCACCTTCCAGATCCGGCCACCCGCCGCGAAGCTCCACCTCTCCAGCGCCTTCAAGACCGGTGACTAGTCCCTTAGCAACCTATGCCCGCAGATCGGGTCCGGGGACGGCTCCCAACTCATCCCATCCTCTTCCGATTCCAGATCCGCCGCCTCTCCCCTTGATCCAGCCCGGATCCGGTGGCTCCCTTGTTGGAATTTTGGGCTACAATTAATTGTACATTTTTGTGTTAATCTTCTTTCTTTACTTCATCAAACTTCATTTTATAAAACAGGCTGTAACATAAGGCAGTGCATGAAATCCCACTAAAGTATTGTGATCACTAAAGTTATTGGGATATGCGCATCTCGATGATTTAATGTGGTTTACGGCTCGGTATAGGCCATTTATAGCCTATGGTCTGTTGATGGATAAGACCGTAGGTTTTATGGATTATGGTAATTTACGGCTAGGTCCCTTCCCCTGTCCTTCAGACTTTTATTTAATAAAGGGCAAAACTGACTTTTCACAAAGGAAACCATATATATATATATGGAATTTCTGGAAATCGATTCATAAGGTCTCGATCGTCAGTTTCTTACGCCTCCTCCATCGAGAGCAGCCGTTAGGGAAGGAAAAGGGGAAAAGGATCTACGCTCCTTGAATTCATCTTCTACATCCACAAAATGTCAACTACAGGTACGTTTACTATCCGGTTCTTCCTTTGTGATTGTAAATCCGTGTAAACGATCCTGTTTCCGCTGTTAATTGAGAATTGTGACTTCTCCGAGTATATGAGATAGTCAACACGTGGTATCAGAGCGGATTATACGGATTTACAATTCTGAGGAGAAATTTTGATTATATTTCGTTGTTTTCTCTTTCTGATATCTTCGGTTATCGAGTTTAAATCGGCGATAACGACCGTTTAAATTTTGGCAACATCATTAAAGTTTTGAATGATGTTTGTTATTAACGCTATCGGATAAGTATGAATAATCTCGATATGCGTAACGCTATCGGATAAGTATGAATAATCTCGATATGCGTAACGCTATCGGATAATATCGATAAGCGTGACATTTGGATAAGTATGGTTTATCTCGATAACCGTACCATAAAAGGACGGATTATAATGATTGTTATAATCATAATAATATTTTATTATTTATATTATTATTTATATTATTATTATATTATATTGTTATATCATATTATTGTATAATATAATATCAATTGATGGTGACGCACGTCTAACAATTGACAATAACGTGTGTCAAAAGTAAATAAATAAATAAATAGGTTGACAAATGTGTATCACGATTGACAATTGTCAATTGACATTGTCAATCGTGAAAACGGTAACATTCAGAGCTGAAGCCTATAAAAGGCTAAAACCGTCGTTCGAAATAATTATTCCACTATTCGATCGTCGTTTAAAGTTATCCTCCTCAATACAAATGCTTCTACAAATAAACACTGAAATTCTGTTCGAATGGCGGGAAGCTCAAGTCAACCATCTTGGAGGCTGGAATGAAATGTATGGGTTGATGGATATCACCTCAAAGGGGTTTTCAATACAGGAGTTTGGCACTCCTTCATCTCCAAAAGGTCAGCAAAAGAAATGGGAATGCCTTGGGATAGAACCCAATATGCATCAATTATCACTTCGTGGAAAGATGTCCCCGTCAAAATGTGGGGGCCATGTCGTGATTGTGAGGTACGTGTTGATTTCCTCATTGTAAAAGTTGACCTCTTTGTCACGGAGATGGAAGGAATCAACACTTTCAGAAATCTGGATGTTCAAAGCGTTGTGGAGGGATATGTTCCGAATATTGGAGAATACAATATTCCGTTGGCAATTTTAGATTGCAATGTGAGGCAAATTCGTGGTAAGATAGTGCCGGTAGTTAAAATAGGTTGGTCTCAGGGTAATGAAACCTGGGAACCAGAAGCTGAAGCCCGGACAAAGTATCCTCATCTGTTTGTCTAAGAAACCAATGGGGATATTGTACATATGCTAAAGCCCTTGTAAATAAATAAAACTGGGCAGTGTAAATATTGCGTATTAAGATATAAATGTGTCAATGTATAAAACCTAATCCAAGTGGATTAGGCATTAAATCTATGTGTTTGGGACTATGCTAACCTAAACTATTAAACAATAATTGCGCATATTATAATGTTAATTTTACGCAATCTTTTTAAAGTAAGACTCGTGGAAAGGAATAAGTATATACATATATATACACGAGTAAGGTATCACACATAATATCTGATGTGATAAGTGATATGAGCCTAGAAAGGTGTGACCATGTTGTGCCATGAACATTTGGTTGCCAAAGTGACCTGTTTATGGTGACAGTTGGTTCTAATTAATACATGCATTTATTTAATGAAGGAATGTCATAATGTGCTACAAGTGTTTGGCTGCCAAAGTGGCTCACTTGTATGTGACAGGTGGTGGTTTCTTAAAGGTAGCATGTATTAATTCCCACAGTTTATAGCACATTGTGCTGTGTATGATTTCACCAAAGTGGATCATCCATGGTGACACGTGATCGGGTGTGGGATTAGACTATTTGTTTCCCAAAGGGAATAAATTTGTCAAATAATTTTATGATCCTTATGGGAAGATTTCTCTGCCTTATGTTTTCTCTACCCAAAGGGGAGTTGACTTAGGGCATGAGGATTCTTCATTAATTTTGGATCGAATTAATCAATTTTAAATGGCTCATGACACTAAATGATTGCATTACTTTTGTTCTACAGTTTCCTTCAATATGTGCAATAACGCTACCACTATAGAGGTCCTAGGCGGTTCAAATTATAAGAAATGGAAACAAGACCTCGAGTTTGCTATGGGCTGCATCAACCAGGATATGGGTCTTACAGTGGATGAACCTGGGGTGCCTAGTGATGCGAGCTCAGTCCAGGAAAAGGAATATTATGAGAAATGGACACATGCCAATAAAATGTGCATGTTGGCCATGAAAAGGTCAATCCCGGATCATCTTCTTAGTGGTTTGCTGGAAACAAATAAAGCAAAGGTTCTTCTTGCTGCCATTGCAGAGCGATATCAGGTGTCTGACAATGCAGAGATCACACACCTGTTAGAGATGATGAATTCTTTGGCTTACAGAGATTTTACCAATGTGAGGGAATATATTATGAGATGGGTGCATGTGCAGTCCAAACTGAGCGCCCGCAAAATAGATTTACCAGAGAATTACATAGTTCCTCGGATCCTCAGTCCTCTGCCTCCTGAGTTTGGAATGATTAAGACTGCTTTTAACACTCAAGGAGAGAGTTGGACAGTGAACGAGCTCATTACTCGCTGTGTAGCTGAGGAGGAAAAGATTAAGAAAGACATGAGACCTAGTGCTTTTACAATAACTGATGCAGGTCTAAATTTTCATAAAAGAAAGGTGTTTAAAAAGGGATTCGAACCAAGGAACAATCAAGCGCCTCAGATTTTTAAGAAACCCAGTGTTGGACAAAGACAGGGCAAAGCGATTCGAAAGTATGCACCTGTAAGTGCCAAAGGTGGTATTAAATGCTTCTTTTGTGGGAAAATGGGGCACTTGAAGAAAGATTGTTATCAATACAAGAATTGGCTTGAAAAGAAAAAGAAGAAGAATGTGGGAGAAGCAAAGGAAGCCTAATGAATGTGAAAGTAAGGTGAAAGTGGGAAACAATTCAGAAGCTGAAGCTGAATTTATGGGAGTTGTTAAACTTCCTTTAGATTCAGGCTTTGAGCTTGGTTTGGAAAACGTTCTGTATATTCCCACTTTTAGGAGAAACTTGATTTCTGTTTCACTGTTGAACAAATTTGGATTTAGCTGTTTATTTCAGAATGGTTCTATGCAGTTGTCACTAAATTCAAAGGTTGTTGGTAGTGGTAGATTGTCTAATGGACTTTATCAATTGGATTTGATACCTTCTTATGGTATTGAATCCTTGTATGCTGAATCTTCAGCACCTAAAAGAGTTTTGTCAAAAGAGAAGTCCTTGATATTGTGGCACAAACGTTTAGGCCACATATCTAAAGAGCGAATGGAACGCCTTGTGAAGGACAATTTGCTCCCTTCACTTGATTTCAGTAATATGGAAACATGTATTGATTGTATTCGAGGGAAGTTGTCAAAAACTCGCAAGAAGGGAGCCACACGTTGCACTAATCTATTGGAGATTGTGCATACAGATATCTGTGGACCCCTTCAAACCACTTTGTGTGGAAATAAATATTTCATCACCTTTATAGACGACCTTTCTCGCTACGGCTATGTATTTCTTATAAAAGAAAAGTCGGAGGCTTTGGAGAAATTCAAGATTTTCAAGTTGGAAGTTGAAAAACAATTGGAGAAAACAATTAAGATTGTGAGATCGGATAGAGGTGGTGAATATTATGGTAGACATACTGATTCCGGACAGCAGATAGGGCCATTTGCTAAGTTTCTGCAAGATTGTGGCATTGTACCACAATATGCTATGCCTTATACTCCTGAGCAGAATGGCGTAGCAGAAAGAAGAAACCGAACTATGATGGATATGGTAAGGAGCATGATGGATAGAAGCAACTTGCCTAACTATCTGTGGGGAGAAGCACTTAAAACAGCTTCATATATTCTCAACAGAGTTCCCAGTAAATCTATACAGAAGACTCCATTTGAACTATGGACTGGAAGAAAGCCTAGTTTTAATCATTTTCGTGTTTGGGGTTGTCCAGCTGAAGTGAGAGTATTTAATCCAGTTGAGAGAAGACTGATCCCCGAACAATTCGTGCTTTCTTCATAGGATATCCGGAAAGATCTAAGGGTTATAGATTCTATTGTCCCTCAAGAGGAAATAAAGTAATAGAATCTCTTAATGCGAAATTTCTAGAAAATGATATAGCAGAAGTTCAAGACTTTCCTGCTACATCCTCAAATGATCGAAACTTCGTCCTTATTCCCATACCAGCGTCTACGGGAACAACAGTTGTGACGCCTCCTGTTGAAAACATTGATTCATCGGATGGTACGCATGAAGAGGAACGAAACGCAATTGTTGAAAATTCTCCAGTTGTTACAGAAATGGTTCCTGTGAGGAGATCAACTAGGGTAAGGAAACCGGCCTTATCTAATGATTACATTGTCTTTCTTAATGAAGATTACGGTGGATTAGTGAGTGATCCCACAAACTTTGAGGAAGCGGTCAATGGATCACAAAGTAATGAATGGCTGCGTGCAATGAAAGATGAGTTACAGTCTATGACGGCTAATGATGTGTGGGAACTCACAGAACCACCGGATGGACAAAAGACAATTGGTTGTAAATGGGTCTTCAAAACTAAGAAAGACGCTAAAGGAAATATTGAACGTTATAAGGCAAGACTGGTTGCTAAAGGATTCACTCAACGAGCTGGTGTTGATTATACTGAGACTAATTCTCCAGTTTCCTC
Organism: Melastoma candidum; assembly: GCA_023653495.1. NCBI lineage: Eukaryota > Viridiplantae > Streptophyta > Magnoliopsida > Myrtales > Melastomataceae > Melastoma > Melastoma candidum. The sequence continues at coordinate 24,900,446 of CM042883.1, read as the reverse complement.
TAAAGATGCATTCAGAATTTTGATGGCGCTTGTTGCACACTTCAATCTTGAGTTACACCAGATGGATGTGAAAACAGCCTTTCTAAATGGAAACCTCTTAGAGAATGTTTATATGGAACAACCAGAGGGTTTCGAGGTAGAAGGAACTGAGCACATGGTTTGTAAATTAAAGAAATCCATTTATGGATTAAAGCAGGCTTCACGACAATGGTATTTGAAATTTGATGAGGTAATATCATCCTTTGGATTTGTTGAAAATCCGTTTGATCAGTGCGTTTATATGAGGACTAGTGGAAGTAGTTTCATCTTTCTTGTTCTCTATGTGGATGATATCCTTCTCGCAAGTAATGATCTGACAATGCTACACGAGACCAAAAGCATATTGTCTAGATCTTTTGATATGAAGGACTTGGGTGAGGCTGCTTATGTGCTTGGAATTGAAATTTGTCGAGACAGATCTTGAAATGTGTTGGGACTGAGTCAAAGAGGTTACATTGAAAAGGTACTTGAGCGATTTGCTATGCAATCTTGCAAGCCAGGAGAAGTACCAATAGTAAAAGGAGATAAGTTTAATAAAGATCAATGTCCCAAGAATGATATTGAGAAGGAATCGATGAAAGGTATACCTTATAGCAGTGCAGTTGGTAGCTTAATGTATGCTCAGGTCTGTACTAGACCAGATCTTGCCTTTCCGGTTAGTGTTCTTGGTAGATATTTGTCTAACCCGGGAAGGGAACATTGGACTGCTGCTAAAAAGGTAATGAGATATTTGCAGCGAACTAAGGCTAACATGTTGATCTACAAAAGAGTAGATAACCTTGAGGTAATCGGGTATACTGATTCTGACTTTGCTGGTTGCTCCGATGATATGAAGTCTACCTCAGGTTATATATTCATGTTGGCTGGAGGAGCTATTTCCTGGAAAGGTGTTAAACAAACACTTATAGCTTCCTCGACCATGCAGATCCACTAACTAAAGGACTTAGACCAATAACTTTTAAGAAACATGTTATAGACATGGGTATCTTAGAGTCCTTTGATCCTTTTGTTTGGTGGGAGTTTGTGATACTCTCTTATTGTATCTTGTCGTCGACAATATATATGTGTATATATTGACATGCATGCAGTTATTTTATATCATGTGCACATGACAATTGTTTAAAGAAAATCTTGAGACTTGGTGCTTAGTCTCAAGTAGGACGGTATTGTCACTAAAGTTTGTCTCTGATAAAGCACCGTAAAGTTTGCGCGCATTCAGGTTTGTGAGACAAATAAGGGAGCATCATTTGCTCAAAAGTCTTTCTGGCCCGTTATGGGTGTAAAGTTACAGAAAGATTAGGACCGATTGAAGTAGCATCAAATTTGATCACATAAGGGATGCTATTTCGGCTACACCACCACATTGACCCATGACGGCTTGATTGCTTAGTGTTGTGATTATGGTTATCTTGTATCATTGAGTGATACTCTGACGGTCATAGTTCGACGCTCGGTAATTTAGTTGGTCGGGGTTGTTCGAGATGTTGTCTTTATATGGCCATACAGATGTTACAGCCTGAGAGTCATTTACTAAACTTTTTTTTTCGGATACAATTAATGTTGCCCAAGTGGGAGAATGTTGGAATTTTGGGCTACAATTAATTGTATATTTTTGTGTTAATCTTCTTTCTTTACTCCATCAAACTACATTTTATAAAACAGGCTGTAACATAAGGAGTGCATGAAATCCAACTAAAATATTGTGATCACTAAAGTTATTGGGATATGCGCATCTCGATTATTTAATGTGGTTTACGGCTGGGTATAGGCCATTTATAGCCTATGGTCTGTTGATGGATAAGACCGTAGGTTTTATGGATTATGGTAATTTACGGCTAGGTCCATTCCCCTGTCCTTCAGACTTTTATTTAATAAAGGGCAAAACTGACTTTTCACAAAGGAAACCATATATATATATATGGAATTTCTGGAAATCGATTCATAAGGTCTCGATCGTCAGTTTCTTACGCCTCCTCCATCGAGAGCAAGGGAAGGAAAAGGGGAAAAGGATCTACGCTCCTTGAATTCATCTTCTACATCCACAAAATGTCAACTACGGGTACGTTTACTATCCGGTTCTTCCTTTGTGATTGTAAATCCGTGTAAACGATCCTGTTTCCGTTGTTTATTGAGAATTGTGACTTCTCCGAGTATATGAGATAGTCAACATCCCTTCCTCAGATCTGTCCCAGATTTGGCCGCCCGACCCCGACAGCCTTCCTCTCTTCCCCGACGCTCACAAGTTTGGCGACGGCCGGTTTCTTCTCATCCTCGCCTTCCCAGACCCGCAGCAACGGACCCTCCTTCCTGGCATTCTCAGATATGGCGACGCACGGCGGCTTCGATGGTTCCCCTCGGAGTTTCCTCCCCGGCAATCCTCTCTTCAACCTCCTTTTATGATTTTTTTTTAATTATTTTCTCTTATGGATAGTTGCAATTCTAACGGTTTATTTAAAATAATCATTTTTTTTAATCTAAGAATATTAACTCTTATTTGTCTTATCGATTTTTTTTTAGGATTTTAATTTTTTCCACGTTTCTTTTACATTCTTGCGAATTAATGCTTAATGTGCGTCACTAACGTTCATCTCTCCTTGTTTTGCATGTGAAACACGATCAAACTTCTCGGGCATTTTCGACATTTCACAACAAGTGAGCATCTTCGACTAAAACGGTAAGACAAGCCTTACTAATTCTCAATTTAATTGAGTTTTGTTCGAATTTAGCAATACTAACCACTTCTTTATTTTCTTTGCATGTACATCGAGTTTTTAATCTCGGAAGGTCGACCCCAAATTTCGAAGATTAACTCGAAGGCGCGTGTATCAAACCGCGTGGATCTACCCCGGCCTAAAAACCGCGGGCTCGAAGATTTAAAGCGGCCCCAACCTTCAATCAAAGGTACAAAGGGGAGGTGCGGGCCTCCCCAAATTTTATTTAAAGCCCACTTGTAACAGATTGCGGGCCCAAGTGTATAGGCCCGCAATCACCGCCCTTCCCCGCCGCTTTTGATCTAAATACTTGTTTGTGGTTGCGCGCTTGTTTAGGCCTTAGGAATGACGTCGTATGTTTGTTTTAATCCAACAAACCTAAAGTCGGGTCCAACGCCCGTTAAAACGTCGATAAGAGTCCGGCCTACTCCCGGATCGGGCCCAATACCCGTCAATCAAAAGTTAAACTTTTTTTGGACAAATCGCCACCCTTTTCGCATGTTTTAGAATACAAAAGGTTAGTAAATAGGAATCCCCGAACCCAAACTCTGATTTTTCCGACTTAAATCACACCATTTTTAAACTAAGTCGGTGGCGACTCCAAACAAAGTTTTCCAAAGCTAAAACTAAACCCTACCCTTTTTTCGGAGCCATTTAGGATGAGGTGACGGCAGACCGAGCCGCTCCTTGAGCCTTCCCCAAAATTCGTGAACGAGGTCTTAGCGCAGCTTTTCGCTCGCCACCTTCAGAGAACTGGAGATGGTTGGCGAAACGTCCCGCAGACCCGTTCGCGAATCAAAGGAAGGCCCAACCCTGAGTCCCTTTCCGCAGCGTCCGGCGTTCGAGCCGGAACGCCAACCGGACTGGGCCTCGGGGGAGCGGGCCCGGATCCTCGGGTTGCCCGAACTGCCATCGCGCGTGCTAGGCCAGAGGGCGCGCGTACAATTAGTTGAAGATGCACATACAACATTCTGTTCGGTAAGATGCCAACCGAACATTCGAAAAGTAACAAACTAGTAATATTCTAACATGGGTATAAGTTTATTTACAACCTCATTGACAAGTAGAATGAATAGCTGGGTACTGCAGCTAGCATCCTGTGACATGTACAACACATCTGTGAATAAACAGCATTTTCTTCGAGATAAACCGACACAATTATATGCAGACGGATGCCAATAACAATACAAGATCAAGAAACCCAAAAATAGAAAGAAGAACGGCTTCAAGAGATGCGCTGGCTTTGTTATTCTCAGTCAGAATTATCTGGCCAGGAAAGGTAGCAAGTACTCAACAAACTGATGGCACGCGAATGTGAAACTGAAATACAGTAATAATGATGCAGAATAGAAGAATGAGGAAACAAGTTGATTAGTCCCTAGCTTCAAATTTGATGTGCTAGTTAACTCTGTTGTGGCGATCCCGTAGTCCCTAGCTTCAAATTTGACGTGCTAGTTAACTCTGTTGTGGCGATCCCATAGTCCCTAGCTTCAAATTTGACGTGCTAGTTAACTCTGTTGTGGCGATCCCGTGCTTGCACTTAAAGCTGAGATCTCAGATATTACCAGGTCCATGAATGAATCTTGCCTGCTGTGTTAACAAAAGGATTCATATCTCCCAGTGAAAATTTGCTGGACCAGATATGAATATCTCCGCTAAAAAGCAACAAGCACGACAAGAGTAAAAAGACCTCTCAGACATCCAAGCATTCACCGTTACATGTTCCTAAGCAAAAGACAAGACATCACCAATTCGTTCGGACATACCATTCTTGTCACCTTGAAACATACTCCCCTTCTGGAGCCAGTGACATATGGCAGGCGAGGGAACATCAGTCTCTCTGGCTGCGGCTATGTTTGATTTATTCTAGAAAACATGAACTCTGCTCAAGTGGTGTACTTCTTTCCATTCGCTCAAAAACATTGCATTGATCCCGCAAAATCAACAAAGGGTCATCAGTTAATTCACCGATTAGTCGCCGAAAAACATAGTAGAACACTAATACAACTGTTGGAACTGGAATTTGTGTTTCATAAAAAAAACACCTTGATGCAGCGATAGAGTAAAGAACCAGCTAAAGCCACAAGCAAATAATCAGGACAGAATTTATGGTAAAGATACTGCATTTGCAAACACAAATCAATGACCTCGGGAATCCTGATAAATACAGCGTCTCAAAGCTCCCCCATCAGTTCCTTAGGACAAAAGCACTTGTGCACTGTTTCTGGCAATTAACTGCTTTAAGGCATCTAAAAAGGGATACCATAGGCCATATCATCAACAATGATCTACGATATCCTCCTGCCACAGGACTGGGTGCAGACATCGCCCATGTTCTATGTCAGGAGAGACAAAACCGAGCATCAGATTTTGGGACCTTTGGAAGCAGAAAAAAGGAAGCCTCCAACAATGGCCCTGGAAAATAGAGGGACGTTCAGTAAAAACATCCTCCAAATAAAGCCATGGAGCTCCAACAAACAAATAGGCAAAAGATTCTTTGGTAGAGGTAGAACCAACTAAGTGACAAGACCACCATTTGGAGTATCAGCTTAGAAATTTCCCATCATCAAGGAACAAAATTACAGTAGTAACAGATCGAAAGAACTCCACACATAATTTACTTCATTACAATGTCGTGTGCCACTCTGCACAGATTACAAAAAAAAAATATAAGAATAACAAAGTGCTGATAAGTATGGACAGTTAGCTAAAGCAAGAGCCCGTTCCTGAAGATATTAAAGACTTAACCCCTATCAAATGCTCATCATTTGATATGTTAAGTGAAAGTCGAAGGTTAGTTAACAAGGCTTCTTGTTCCCAACTAATGGGGCCAGATGCATACAATGCCTGCAACATTTTGTGATAAGCATGCAACTCTAAATCATGTACTTCCTTTGCTACAAGATCCTCTGGGGGGAAGGGAAAATTATCCTCTCTTTCTTGGTCTTCAGGTTCGGAGCATGACTCGGCATCACTACAAAGAACATGGGCATTTTGGCTATGCTCTTTTGAGTTATATGCAGAGAACATATCGGTAGACTCACCTATAATGCTGCAACTACCAACTGAAGAGGCATTTGTATCATAACCATCATGGTCACCATTTATACGGCACCCAAGTGGATCTTCCCTTTCTGTTTCAAGAGAACTAGAAAGTCGATTTCCAGGATAAGCATGCGAATGTCTTTCACCGAACACATCCTTTTTATAAGCAACATTATCTACCTTTTCCAAAAACCCTTTCCTCAGAATGCAGAATTGGTGACCAGCCTCCAACTTTTGAGACACATTATTTTTGTTGGTTGCCATCCGCTTGTGAGGATATCCAGAAGATGCCTCGATATTTGACAACAAACTTGAAGAAAGCCTCTTTAGTCTTCCGTGGATCACCAAAGGAAAACACTCCAACCTAGCATCTTGAATAACTGCCTCAACATCATCCTTCCGTTTCATGTTAGATCTTGATTCAGCTGGCATCGCCTCAGAAATCAGCTTCCCACGTAAACTGCATAAGTTTTTTGACTTACCAAATAATTCTGGACTATAGACCTGCCAGTAAAGGCAATAAAAAAATATTAGTGGTAAGATATTTGACTTAACACAAACAAATTAGAATTTAGGCAAAAAGAAAAGTAGTGTTGTCGCTAATTTGATTGAACAGGGTCAGCTTAAGGACAAGACTAAACTTTCAGAGTCTTCCACATATGGTATGAACATGGTCAAGAGTGAAGCTATGGTGAAGCTGGTCTATGTTTCATCAATGGCGAAAAATGATTTGCAAAATAGTTGAGGTTAGCCCTAGGACACAATCAATCAATAAAAAAAACATATTGGGGACACGATAAAATCTCGAGACAGCTTTGATGAAAGGGAAAAGCTGGAATGAAAAATGGATAAGGGGGATCACCTTTCCTCGAGTTGTCCCGTCATGCTGTTCCCATGCTTGATGAGCCCTGATGTTAGTTCGGGTAACATTGACTTCTTCACCCGATCCAAGAAGTTTCACCAGACAAAACCACTCGCTTATGACCCTCAAAATAATAGCAGCATTCCATGAATATAAAGCTCGGACTTCCACAACATCTCCCACTCCAAAACTCTCCGTGAATGCAGCAACAGGGGAAAGAGGCCTAGCTATTTTCTTTGATACCTTCACTGGCGCAGCGATATCCCTTGTGCCTGGTTGACAGTCATATCTGATGAACAAGTAGTTCCTATCTGATGAGATAATCTCAGCTAGTCGCCAAGCAACCTGTTTCTTGCACCAGACCTCAACTTTATTCCCACTCCTAAATTCCATGATCAGTTTTCAACAAATCACGGAAAAGCGCTACTATTCCTTAATCCCAAACTGCAACATAAAAAATCATGAACCATATCAGAATTCAATGGATAGAGACATACTAAATGATACACACAGCAAGCAGAGTGGATATCTCTTATTTCAGTGAAAATAACCCAAAAAACCCAGATCTTGGGGATAACAAATAGACACAACAACAGGAGGATCACGACTGTCGCATGCCTAACAAAATTAAATGAACAGAAGTAACTGCAATCCAGCGTTATTTGGGCAATCAACCCCTCAATAAAAATAAAACAAAAGGAATCAACAAAAAGATCGTTCAAATTGAGGAAAAGACCCAACTGATAACATTTTTTTAGAAACACAATCCTCAACATCAACTCAAACAACAAAAATACTGCATCCGATCGTGCAGAATAGATCGATTAAACGCAACCCAAGCACAAAAATCAGAGGAAAAAGGAGACCTTTGATCTCAGAAAGGGACGATCGCACTCCAACCGACAATCAACAAACAAGAAATTCCATGGGCCTCAAACCCAAAGAAAATCAAAACAATCGGGGAAGATGAGCATACGGGAAGATAGACGCGGACCTTAATTTGAAGTCGGGGGAGACGATTGGGAGAAGCCCTTTGATTTTGATCAGACCTAGGGTTTGTCAAATCGGAATAATGTTCTCTTTGTGGGTTGGGGGTGGGGGGGGGGGGGGGGTTTGGTGGACAGAAACCTAAACGGAACCGAACCGATATCCAAAACCCATTCCCAATTTTCGACCAAAAAGCTAATAAATTTTGATTATATTTCACATTAAAATTAGGTAAAAAATATCTTAAGTCATTGCCGGATGAGACGAGATATTCAGACAATTAATCTCGGTAAAAGTTGTAAGTAGGTGCGTTTTTATCTTTTAAGTAACAATAATAATAATAATAATAATAATAATAATTAATTGGAGGCTAATCATCATCTATTTTATTTGGTCTGGATTCCAACATTACTCAAAACAAACTCATCAAGCAAATGACAGCCGCCGGTTGCATCACACAGAAGCCACTGCAGCGGCCACCTAGTCTTGACCACGTCTACTACTCCTCATGCTGCCTCGGCGTTTTCACTTGTCCCTGCCCCCGGCCTGATTCATGGCTGCTCTGGTTCTGGTCCCTAGGGAAAGGTCCTCCGCTTCCGCGTCTCCGGTAGTACCTCCACCAGGTGTAGTAGTCGTGCAAGAAGATAGTCAGAAAGACATTCATGGTTCCAGCCACCTTCTACAGCTGAATAAAGGAAGCAGCATATCGGTTCAACGTGACTGCTCTGCAGTGAAACTCTAGATATGTTTACCCCGGTATCACCCCGGGGATAAACTGACCTTAATAGTGACAAGTTAATGTTTTAACAGTAATTCTAACAAGAGCGTGTCACTCGGCCAAAACTCATTGTCACTGCTTGATATATAGAGATAAACCCGCAATAAACAGGAGCAAAAGGTTTGTTGAGGTGTACCTTTTTAGAGCTCCTGGTGTCATGAACCGGCGAATAGGTAACAAAGCAAAGGTGCAACAACGGCGACACTCAAGCTGTTTCCTAGTAAAGCATACCTGAGGAAAAAAATGGGTAGCACTATTGAACAACGTCAAGAAATGCTGGCAGACGATCGTTTCCAAGAATGATACCTTTGCCTGAGACTTATAGAATCTGGAAATTCAAACGACTGAGGAAAGGAGTGTAAATTCGCAACCTGGAGGTCATATCCAACAAGATTAACTTACGGTGTTTCAAGTGATCTGCACGGTGAATATCACAGTAATCGTAAATCAGAAAAATACTGAGAAAATGGTACCTCTCTGGGAGTAAAATATCTGAGGCTCTGATTCTTCAACGAGACATCTTTGCTTTTGACATGCTGCACATATGATGGTCTTATGCTTAAATTCCGTACACTACCACCGTCAATCAATTGAACAAACGCTAAATATGACGCACTAATCTTTTCAGATAATCAGTGAAGCTCGGCAATATTACCTGGTCGGTTGCCAGAAGAGAACCAGTGCCCTTAACATAACGATAGTAACTTTTAGTGAAACAACAACACCGTCTTGAATCGGGATAGACAATGTCTGACATTTGATAAGGATGGTCCTGTTGCACAATCGTCTATATTGTTGAGGATGATAAGACAATAATTTCATTCAGAATTCCCAAAGCCTAAGCAGAAAATTTTAAGGATACCCATGGCACTTCCCCACCTATCGATGAGCTCTACTGGGACCACATATTGCTCTGTATTATAGCCACTGGATAAGAGTTTCGGAAAACATGTGGAACTGTAAAATCATTTTAGTAACAGAGATGGAGTTCTTATCCTCACCATTAGTAGAACTTTCAATTTCCAAAAACTGCTTTATTGGCTGACAGGAGTCGAGCAATTTCTGAATATTTTCTTCGGGATTAACACCCACATCAGTCACAGGATCACCATCTTCTAGAAGTAGTGGGCTTGGATGCAACAAAAGCTTATTATCGAGTGCTTGATTTTGAAAGCAGAAAGGGTTCCTTTTTGCCTGCAAACCGTGATTGGGTAAGCAAACACATGCAGGCACATGCTCCAAAAAAAAACCAAGAACACAAATCAAACCCAAAAAAAACTTATCCAAGAAACATGAGATAAACTAAAGGACGAGCTCGTGGGGTTCAAAAGAGAATAGTACCAAGCAGAAGTAACGTGGCCGAGAGTATGGCACCCCGAACTGTAGTGGACTCAAAATGAACTCTTGAGTAACAAAGCCACTCTTCCTCAGCGTTTCGATCATTTTGGTATGAGTATCGGATGTCTGCAGGGAATGACATGAGCCAGCAATTCTTTTAACTCCTAACTATCAAAACTAAACGAACGTGTACCTCGAACCCGACCACATTCTCCACAAAAAGCATGATCGGAGGCTGCGATGTTTGAGGAATAAGTTCGAGAATCCTGAGAAAAGAAAAGGCTCGGGCATCGCCAGAGTGCTTTTTTAAACCTAACAACAGAAAGAATACCTTGAGAAGCGTTTACAGGGGTACGAACGAGGCCGAAGGAGGAAAAAGAGAGTCAGACCTTGTCGAGTATAAGGTTGGCAAGGCGGAGACAGAAGCCAAGCGTGGGCTCCATATTTATCGAGATCTGAAGCGCTGAGGCTTTGGATATTACCCTAAGCGATACAGCAGATAACAAGTTGATCATCTGATCAACAACGCCAGAGACGGAATCGCAGGGAGAATAGATTATGAGACCTGGCAAGGGCGGTGGCCGAAGTTGTGGGAGTAGACGTCGTTGGCCTTGTCGTTGATATCGAAGGCCTCCACGACCCGAGCATCGATCCCGGCCTCGATCAGGGAGTACCTCTGCAACAACAACAACAGCAACCCTAACAATATCAGGTGAGCTCGTAAGGGAGTGAAGTGACGGTTTTGCGGGGGAAGGGGAGGGATTAGCGAACCAGGCCGCCGATGCCGCTGTAGAATTCGAGGACTCGCCACTGCTTGTTCTCCACTTCTCCGTCCATTTGCTTTTCCGGCGACCTTGTCTTCATTTTTAGGCCCTGTTTGCTTTTATGACACAAAAACATTTCCCTACCTTTGGAATTTTGTTTTCACGAAATGCTTATTTTCGGTGCGTTTCGACCTGCTTCGGGGCTTAGGAATTCGGCCACCAGCTGCAGCCAGTCTCGCGGCGAACCAGTCAGCGAGCACATAAATGGGTTCGCTACCGTCAGCCCCGCGGGGCGCAATAACGTTGCACTCAGCTGTTCTAAAGCCGCGGCAGAAACAGGCAAAAGGCCACAGGGTGATTTACTATCGCTTCCAAATTAAAAAGATCAGAGCAGCAATGGTTTGGTTCCAGGATCGGCATTACAAACGCACTTCCGGTGACATCTCTTTAATTTAAGGCCTTCTAGCTTTCGTATAAAATGATATGAGCGTACAATCGACGACCGGTAGATGGTAACACAAGTCTACAGCCTCCTCACAATCCTTTGTTGCCTAAGCTAAGAAGGACTCCTCTCGACTCTTCCGAATTCTTTCACCAAAAATCCTTACAAGTACACTCACCGTCCTTGAAGTGGTGAAATCTCTTCGCGTCACGCATTATTATTTCCCTCCCGGTGATCTTCGATATGAACTTGAACACGTTGTGGCAGTCGCCACAGACGCGCAAGTTTTTAATGATCCGAACTGTGCTCCTCTCCGCAGTGGTCATAACCCCGTGAGAGACTGCAAGTCTCTCGCTATGAGCTTGGATAGCCTCTTCCCTGCTCTCTTGGTCAACGTCATGTAAAACGAATTTGGTATTTGGAATGTACCCAGCCTCCTTCATCAATTCTTTTAACCCCCTCAGCAGCGCATAGATATTCTCTGTCTCCGGATGAGACCTGTCCCCTGCTCGATACTCACATACTCCTCTAAGCTTCCATTGCTGTTGTTCTCCATTATCAACAGCTTCCTGATTCAATGGCAGAAGGCCTGATCTAGAATGCTGGGTCAAGTAGGATGAATCTAACAGGTCGACCATATCAGAACACTTTTCTCCCATATCTGTGTAGCCATGAATTCTACACAGATTCATTAATACTTCCCAGATTTCTATCCCAGGTTCAATCGGCAGATTTTCTACAAACTCGAGAGCCTCATCGAGATGCCCTACAGTGCCCAACATTTTCACCACACTCATGTAATGGTCCATGGCCGGCATAATCCCAAAATCCTTCTGCATGGACTCAAAATGCAACATTCCCTCAAAAACATCACCCACCGCCGCGCAAGCAGAGAAAAGCGCGATGAAGAGCTGTCCATCTGGCTTCAGCCCTGCCTGTTTGAACTCAGTGAAGAGGTCTATGGCATCCTCCCCATGTCCGTTTTGAGCTAGACATGTAATCATAATATCCCAGGTGGACAAATTACGCTCGGCCATGCTATCGAAGACAGCGCGTGCGCTGTCAACAGATCCACAGCCTGCATACATCTCTAATATTCGATTGCACATGTAAACACTGATGGGGGACATAGTCCGAGTAACATGCTCATGAACGTTCTTGGCTTCTTGTAATGCTCTCTTATCACCACACATTTTCATCAAATGCACGAATCGTGGCAGATCAACAGCGACACACTTATTAGCCAGTAACGTCAGGACTTCCACTGCCTGCTTCACTTTCCCATCACTGCATAATGCATCGAGTTCTTCAAGGGTCCCAACTAGAGGAGCTCCATCAGAATCTTTATTTGGCTCTTCCTCGACAGGGTGAGAAGGGGCCCCTTTTTCTTGACTGCCTCTTGCACTCGTCACAGTCAGTGTATTATGGCCAACACTTTGCTCAGTTAGGATACTTTCGAAGGCACTTGCACTTTGCCAAGAAGGCGCAACGGAATTTGAAGAGCCTAGTGGAGAAACAGTATTCACGGTAGATGCATCTTTCCCATCCACTTCCAGACTCATTCCTCTCGGACTATGACCCCGTTGAGAAACCTCAATGCGGCTCGTCGTTTCTGGCACCTTATCGAAACGAGGCGACCATCCACCGTTGTCATAATAAACACCGCTCATCCCAGAAGCATTTCCCGGGAATTCGCCCGCTCTCCGTTCTGAATTAACCGAATAATTGTCATCCCCAACTCGCCTAACAAAGCCGCCATCATCCCGAGGGGCAGTGTCGACCCCCCGGCAGTAACGGGTATCAACAACAGGCGGCCTATTCCCACCCCAGCCAGGACTACTCCCCCAATTACCGAGGGCATTCCCGCTGCCCTCTCTATGACCACCGCGACTATCGGACTCGGAATCCTGCCGAAACCCAATACCCTGAGGGTCGTAACGGGAAGCATACCCAACCTTATCCTGGGGTTCGGTGGCTTGTTCCGCAGCAATGCTGAATTTCCTCAAAAAGGAGCAGTGTTTGACGAAAACCCGCGAAGAGCGGCGGACGGCAGACACCTTCGACAACGAGGAGACCGAACCCATGGAGATCCCTTTGCGCTGACTTAGCCGGCCCTGCTGTTGTCTAGCAATAAAGATGGGAGGTGTGTGAAAAGCCCTAGTCCCTGTTTGGTTTCTCAAATTTCCTTTGCAAATTCCAGAGCGAAAGAATTCCATCAATACTAAAATATAGAGTTTTTTACGAATTTATGGTTAATTTTTAAAAAAATTTGTCAAATACAGTTTTAATTTTTAAAATTACCAAGATAAAGGCCTTAGGACGGGTTTTAAAACTTGTTATTTCAACAAAATACAAGAGGTGCAAGTTATCAAAACCCGGTTTTAGAAAAGTAAGGCTTGTAAGCAATTTGTAGCTTAGTTGGTTAGAGTTTTTCTCCTTAAGTGGGAGGTTCGATTCTTATTCGAATCCTGGTTTTCAAAATTCTGGCTCTTTTATAAAATCAAAGACGAGGTTTTCAAAACCTACCATAGAGACGGTAAATACTTAATTTTTGAAACATCTATTCGGAGAATTTTTAAAAAAACTAACTATAATTCGTATAAACCTTCTAAAATGTACTCTTTTCTTCCATGAAGTTAAAATATGAATTTTTAATTGCTTACCAAGTATTTTTACATCGTGTTTATAAAATACACCCACAAATAAAAAACTAATTAATAAAATATTCCGATGCTAGCGTTATTTATATTTTAGTTCAACTTACACCTCCTCGAACGCCAGAGTTGAATGGTGTTTTAGAAAGGAGAAACCGCACATTCATAGACATGGTTAGATCAATGATGAGTCATGCAAGTCTTCCATTATCCTTTTGGGGCTATGCCTTAGAAACGGCAGCATACATGCTTAACCGAGTTCCAACCAAAGCTGTAGATAAGACACCATATGAGTTGTGGTTTGGGAAGAAACCAAACTTGTCTTATATCAAAATATGGGGTTGCGATGCTTATATGAAGAACGATAGTTCTGATAAACTTGCAGCAAGATCCATCAAATGTATGTTTGTAGGTTATCCCAAAGAAATAAAGGGATACTATTTTTATCTTCCAAGTGAGCACAAAGTTATTATTGCTCGATATGCTACCTTCTTAGAAAGAGAGTTTATTTCTAAAAGAGATGGTGGGAGTAAAATAAGTCTAGAAGAAATTTCAGATACTACAAACAGGTTGGAAAATGAACAGTTGGATATGGAGATAGTACCACAAGTACAAGTGACTCCATTACCAGAACCTGTTCAAGAAACGCAAGATATACGTAAGTCTACGAGAGTACATCGAGAACCCGAGAGATATGGGTGGATCATAGCACAACATGAAGATGTACTACTCGTCGAGAACGACGAACCGTTGACTTATGAGGAAGCAGTTGCTTCAATAGATTCCGAGAAATGGCTAGATGCTATGAATTCCGAAATGGACTCCATGTATACCAACCAAGTTTGGGAGTTAGTGGATGCACCAATTGGGATAAAACCTATTGGATGCAGGTGGGTCTTCGAGAAGAAGATCGACATGGATGGGAATGTTAATACCTTTAAAGCAAGGCTAGTGGCAAAAGGTTTCACTCAACGTCAAGGGATCGACTATAATGAAACATTTTCGCCAGTTGCAATGCTGAAGTCTATTCGGATTTTACTTGCTATTGCAGCTTACAAGGATTACGAGATCTGGCAAATGGACGTTAAAACTGCTTTCTTAAACGGAAGGCTAGAGGAGGAAGTGTACATGGTACAACCTCCTGGTTTTATAACGTCCGAGAATACAGATAAAGTATGTAAGCTAAAGAGATCCGTTTATGAATTAAAGCAAGCTTCTCGGAGCTGTAACATAAGATTTGATGAAGCAGTTAACGATTTTGGCTGCATCCAGATGAACCATGCGTTTATAAAAGGGTTAGTGGGAGCAGTATTATCTTCCTAGTTATGTATGTTGACGATATACTTCTTGTTGGAAATGATAAGTTCAGCCTAGAATCTACTAAAGATTGGTTGAATAAGTGTTTTGCAATGAAGGATCTTGGGGAAGCAACTTATATCTTAGGTATTAGAATATACCGAGATAGACAAAGAAGACTGCTAGGGTTAAGTCAAAATACATATATTGACAAGGTACTAAATAGATTCAATATGCAAGATTCCAAGAGAGGATTCTTGCCAATGTCACATGGTATACAACTCTCCAAGGCGATGTGTCCACATACACCAGAGGAGAGAAAGAGAATGGGTAAGATACCATATGCTTCGGCTATTGGATCCATCATGTATGCCATGATATGTACAAGACCTGATGTATCGTATGCTTTAAGCATGACAAGTAGATATCAAGGTGATCCTGGAGAGGGTCATTGGACAGCAGTCAAAACTATCCTCAAGTATCTAAGAAGAACAAAAGATATGTTCTTGGTCTATGGAGGAGATGAGGAATTGATTGTCAGAGGATATACTGATGCCAGTTTCCAGACAGATCGTGACGATATGAAATCTCAGCTAGGTTACGTATTTTGTCTAAATGGAGCAGCTGTTTACTAGAAAAGTTCAAAGCAAGAAACAGTTGCAGATTCTACAGCAGAGTCCGAGTACATAGCAGCTTCAGAAGCGGCAAAAGAAGCTGTTTGGATCAAGAATTTTACGACAGAACTTGAAGTGGTTCCTAATAGTCATGGTCCAGTTCTGCTATACTGTGACAATAATGCTGCCATAGCACAGGCGAAGTAGCCAAGGTCTCACCAGCGATCCAAGCATGTACTACGGAAATATCACATCCTCAAAGAAATAGTTCAGAGGGGTGATGTGTTGGTAAGTAAAGTAAACACTAGTGAGAATATCGCAGATCCACTTACGAAGGCCTTACCTCAGCAAAAACATGAGTCGCATGTGAGGGGCCTAGGACTGAGGGTCAATAGTGCTTGGCAATAGTGCAAGTGGGAGATTGTTAGTGTGTACACATATGTGCCAAGACACTTTGTAATATATGTGAATAGTTGTTAATAAAGGCAAGTATTTACTGTTTATTAATTACTTTTCTGCTCGTAATTAACTTTACGGTAAAGTCTCATAGATTGATTAATCTAAAAATTGTCCTTGATCGGATAGATGTTTAGATGGGACACAAACATCTAGATCAACGCCGAGTATAACTTAGGTCAAGTTAGACCAAGGGATGGTTGTTCAAGTTATACTCGGGGGTGCCTAAGTTTAGGGTACATTGGACACGACCCGTTTATAGAGAATACCACATATTAAGTGTCATTGGTCACTTCTCTTGTTGAACAAGTGCAACTGATCTCCTGACTTGAGACCTCCATTTATTCTATGCGTGTAGTTGTTCACTTTGATGCCGTTAAATGCAATCTTTAATCAGATTATGAGTAATACGGTTATTGGGTGTGCAGCGAAGCGTAGAGAGGATAGTGTTGAGTCAATATAGGATTCATCGCTCTCTTGGATTAGAGAGTTGACATCCTGGCCTCTTGATTGAGATATTAGTGATTTTAAACACACGGCCGTGGAGGAATGTTTATCATTCAAGTTATGATCTATTATATCTCAGAAATCAAGTAAAATGATTAACTCAGTGATGACACATAATGCACTGAATTAATCTGGATGTCAGTGAGATGAAGAGATTGAATTACACAGAAATCGGTTCATAGTGGTTTTGGTTCATGACCAATATTCTATTACGTTGGGTGGCTGAAAACTGTTGCTAGACGGTTACCTCAGTCTATGTATGGATGTACATTGCCTTCGTATATAGAACCTAGAGGGTCGCACGCAAAAGCACGTAGACACGGACATTGTTATTTAATTCTAATGGATATTAGAATTATAAATTTTCAGAATTAGAATTTGTTGGACTACAAATTTATTCTGAAATATCGGAAGCAATAAATCCTGGTGTTGGATTTAAATTGATCAACTATGTTTAATTTATATAATCCTAATAATATATATAATTATAATATTATATTATTATTTTGTAACGTGGATTGTGTTAAAGGATCTTAGCTTTGCTACGTAAGATCATATCCTAAAGGCCGTGTCCATTTTAGGAAATAATAATAGCCTATAACATAGCTTTGCTACGGCTGCAAATTAAATTTTAATTTACAAAATAGAAAGAAACTTACAATATAAATATAACAAAGGAAGAACAAAATCACAGTAAGAAAAAAACACAAAAAGTATTAGGCCACAGAGGAGCAAAAGTGAGGGAATTGCAATCGGTTGAATAGAACGCAAGTCTTTCGAGAGTTTTAGCAAAAGCTCATAGGGCTAGCACCCGAGGTTAAGCTTGAGGCATCACGATTGGGACTCTTGAAGACGGTCTTATTCGCAATTCGTTGTTTCCTAATAACAAGGTACGAGTTATTAAACTCAATTTATTATTCGATTTATACGTATCATATAGGTCCGGGTTGTGTTTCGAATAGTATTTTTCGAAACGAGCTTCCGCTGCGTCCGGTGGAAACCCATCAGATTCGTCGCATACGCCTTCACTACAAGTTAAAAAAGGGTAAGGGTTGGACATGGGAAGATCCGATCACTGGTTTTCTGGGGAATGAATGCTCTGTTTTCTGTCATCTGTCAGCTCTCTCGTCCAACAAAAGTCCGGATTCAGACACTCCTTCCTCCTCCTCACGGGGGGAAGTGGCCTAGAACAATGAAAACCGGGGGTATCCCAAATCACGACAGGCACGAACCAACAAGAAGCTTAAATTTCCAACGGACAGATACACAACAATGGACTGCATCTGCGCTCTCGTGAAAAGGAACGACAAAGAAACGGATAAGCTGGAGCGAGTTGCTCTTGGTTTTCTCTTTTTACGGGATGTGGGCTGTGATCCCGAGGACCATCCCGCCGTGAGTATCGCCCTCTGTCATCGAACCCCCCCGGTTATATACCTCGGATTCCACCCGTTCCCAAGAAAACCACGGCCCCATACCTACCGTGATGAGCACTGCCGTCCCCCCTCCTCCTTTGGTTTACCTCCCGCAGAATCTCCTGCCGGACGGTGGCAGCCCTCCATGGATGAACAAGGGCGACAACGCGTGGCAGATCACCGCGGCCACTCTCGTCGGCCTCCAGAGCATCCCTGGCCTCATGATCCTCTACGGGGGAGCAGTGAAGAAGAAGTGGGCGGTGAACTCAGCTTTCATGGCGCTGTATGCCTTCGCGTGCGTGATCTTCTGCTGGGTGCTGTGGGGGTTCCGGATGTCATTTGGTGACGAGCTGTTTCAGTTCTGGGGAAAGGTCAACGCCACAGTCGACGAGGGCTTCCTCCTTGATAAGGGAATCTCGGGGTATCTGCCGGCTGCGACCATTGTTTACTTCCAGGGCGTCTTTGCTGCCATCACACCCATACTTATCGCCGGGGCCCTGCTCGGGAGAATGAACTTCTATGCGTGGATGATGTTTGTACCTCTGTGGATGACGTTCTCGTATACCGTGTCGGCGTTCAGTATGTGGAGTTCAACTGGTTACTTCTTCAAGAAAGGAATAATCGATTACGCGGGTGGGTTCGTCATCCATCTATCATCTGGCGTGGCTGGTTTCACGGCAGCATACTGGGTAAGAAAAGATACTTGCAATCCATCTCGTAGCTCATGAACCGGAGACGTGATCATGCCGAAATTCACGTGACAGGTGGGTCCTCGTTTGACCAAGGACCGGGAGCGATTTCCTCCGAATAATATCCCGCTGATGTTGGTCGGAGCTGGGCTACTGTGGCTGGGTTGGACGGGGTTCAACGGCGGAGACACTTACTACGCGAACACAATCGCCTCCTTTGCGGTACTGAACACTCACATCTGTACGGCCACTAGCCTCCTGACTTGGCTCAGTCTCGACATCATCTTCTTTGGGAAAGCTTCCATCATCGGAGCCGTACAAGGGATGATCACTGGTCTCGTATGCATCACCCCAGCAGCCGGTAATTTCGATTCTTTTAGGTATGGCGGATTAAAACGTGTTACTTTTATCGGCTGATCACGCACATTGACGTATCAGGAGTGGTGCAAGCATGGGCTGCAATACTGATGGGGATCTTTTCGGGGTCAATCCCATGGTTCACCATGATGGTGATACACAAGAAATTCGAGCTTCTCCAGAAGGTGGACGACACGATGGCAGTCCTCCACACCCATGCCATCGCTGGCAGCCTCGGAGGAATCCTCGTGGGACTGTTCGCGGAGCCAAAGCTCTGCCGCCTATTCTTCCCAGCCGGCCCCGAGTACATGGGCCTGTTTTACGGGTTCAAGACGGGGGAAGTCCGTGCAGGTTTCCGGCAGGTCGGGCTTCAAATATTCGGCATCCTGTTCGTCGTGGTTCTGAATGTGGTGATAACGAGCTTGATATGTCTGCTGATCCGGACCGTGGTGCCGCTGAGGATGACGGAGGAGGAGATGGAGGTAGGAGACGAGGCGGTGCACGGGGAGGAGGCGTACGCGATATGGGGAGAGGGCTCGCGCCATGAGGCTTCCAAGGCATGACGAGTAAATGGAGGAAACGGAATTAGGAGAACTTAATCTAATGCTTTCTTTCCTTGGTTGTTTTTTTTTTTCCCAAAAGACCTTTCATTCTACCTTTTCCCTTTCTCTGTGAAATAATTCTCCTAATTTCATCGGGACAACATTTCTAATATACGTTTATACACACGAGGGGAATTTTAACCGGGGCGGGGTTAACGACGATCGTAAAACACGGGGAGGGGCAAAAAGGTAACTTCCGGGACAAGGTTGTCCTCCCCAAGGGTCGAGGTTTTTTGTGGACAAAATGGGGCGTCGTCGAGCCGAAACACGAAGACGCACTCTCTTGTTCTCTCTCTCTCTCTTTAGGGTTTGTCTTCTCTTCCCCCGTCTCGGTCTCTATCAATTTCTTCTGGCTGCCGTCGTCTTCTTCCTAGCAGAGGGTAAATGATCCTCGAAGATTACTCGCCGATTCGATCGGACGATGAATGATCGGCCGTCATAATCCCCCTACTCTCTTCTACTGTCGTTTTCCGTATCGTGTACTGGTGTTGTTTGGTTTTCTTTTGAAGGTGGCAGTTGAGTCTGGTGCTTGGGTTTTATAACTCCGGGATAGACAAGTTCGATCGAGTCTTATTTATCGCGTTGCCAAAGTGACGTTTGTTGCGTGGGAAATGCCGGCAGTTTGGCATTATTGTGGCGAAGGAATGATGTAGGGAGTGTACATTTTGTTTGGGGATCTTTTTCTGTGTGCAACGGGACGGGCAGAGTGTTCTCTTTGGGTTTTCCAGTGTTGGTTTGTACCGTTTGTTGATATTAGTGTTAGTTTATGCCCATGATTTTGTTGCAATTTGAGCGTGTTGGTCTTGTTCCTTCGTGCCTGTGGTTTTTGAGTAGGTGTATCCGATCTGATAATTTATCTCGTGCAGAGGATTTCGTGTGAGCTTTCTTGGGGCAATATGAGTTCTTTTTGTTTCTGTTTCCTCTGATTCGTGTAGCGGTGTTTCACTCTTAGTCCGGCCTGGGATGTCATTTGAAGTTTTACGTGGGATACCATGTATCCCATTCATTTGCATAAATATGCAGATTGGTTTCTAACTGTTTTTACGTGCATTTAGTCTTTAGGCCCTGGGAAATGTGTATTACATTTTGGTATTTGAATTTGGGAAATTAATCCGGGCAGATCATTTTCTTTTGGTTATTTGAATTAGATTAGGTTTATATCGGCATTTTGTTGGGAACATTGACTAATATTATTTCGTTTACTCTTACAGGTGAAAGAAAATAAATAGCCTGAGATAACTTTTTATACCATGAAGAACAAGAACCCTTTTGTTTTCATGGATGTCTCCATTGATGGAGACCCCATAGAAAGAATGACCTTTGAGGTAAGGGTTTAGCTACCCCAGCATGTTTCATTGCATTATGTTCATTACATATTATTGCTCTCTTGTGTTGGTTAGGTGTTTGTGTCTCCATTATTATCTGTGGCGATTCTCATTTTCCTCGCTGTAACAGCTTTTTCCAGATTCAGCCCCGAAGACTGCGGAGAACTTTCGGGCGCTCTGTACCGGTAATGATATTCGCATTAGTTTTAATTTAAATAAAGAAGAAGTTCCTCCGCCTAGCAGTTCCCGTAGTTAATCTTTCCCATGGTTTCAGGAGAGAAAGGAATTGGCCCTAAGACCGGAAAGCCTTTGCATTATAAGGGCTCATTCTTCCATCGCATTGTGAGAGGCTCAATTGCTCAGGTTTGTTCCTGCTATTACCGATGGCAACAACCTTAGATTAAGCACAGTCATTGTATGGCTTTACCCGGCTTGGCAGTGGTCCATGTTTTAGTCGGTTGTTGTTGTTTATGCTGTAGGATGCAGGGACGATGCCCATGACTTCGTTTCTTGTGACATAGTCTTGAGGTTGTGCTTACAATGTCTATTATCATAATGTCTTGTTGTTATGGTTCCCTTAATGTTGGCGTTCTTTGGTTTCATTTCTTTGAATAGCTGATTTAAGTAATATCTTTTGTCTTCAAACAGGGCGGCGACTTTCACAAACGAGATGGTAAGTATATCAAATGTCTTTAACTATGGGGTTTGTCGTACTTGTGTTTTTACTCTGCTTCCTTTATGTGGCTGAAAGGTGTCTCTTTACTTTGTTTTTATTTTCTTTCGTCTATATAAGGTGGCTCTCTAACATTCACGGAAAGCAATGCTGTTACTATTTAAAATAACATTATTTGGAAAGACATTATGCTAACAGCCATCCTAAACCTTACCGTACCAAGTGCTTGCTTGAAGATCACATTTTTATGGTACAGATGCTGGAAGAGGGTGGCGTAAATATAAATAAACTACCAAAGTATTGTGTTGCTAATTACCTGCTGGAGTGTAGTTTAATTATTTGTTCAAATAAGGTCGAATATATTTTACAGAATATTTCAGCTGCTAATATCTGAAGAATTCATCGTCTCTAGGTCCTTTAAATTCATTGTTCATGAGTTAGGCACACTCTTTTCTTGAATGTTATGTAATTTTCAAGATCAGTAGAATTGAATACTGGCTCTGTTTATACCACTCTTTCAGGATCAACATGAGTCTGATATAATTGGACTTTGTATTCTAAATTAAGATCAACATGAGTCTGATATAATTGAACTTTGTATTCTAAATTAAACTTGAGGTAAGTTGAGAGTTATTGATCAATGTTGGATATTAGCTTAAATACGGGTGTGGATGATTTCCTGTAGTACCGACTTCTCATAGAGTTTTAATATTTGATGTGAAATGAGTCCATGGTCTAAACTATTCTGTTTCTTTCTTCTAATGTCTGTATCTTCTACGATAAAGAGTTATGTGCGGGTTTTGGTGTTCAATGATACTTTGTTCTGTACTTCTCTCTAATTTTTCCTTACTACTAATAATAATAAAACTGTTAATCTGGACCTCTATATTCCGTAACATTGGGCCTAATGCTGTCTTTGGCTTTACCATTCTTTCCCCCCAAGACACGCCCTCTAACGAAAAGAAGTTTCCATGTGTTCACTCACTTTCTGGTTTTATTGAGAAGAATGATATTATTTCTCTGAGAACTCATCCTTAAAATTTTCTTTCCTTCATTGCAGGGACCAGTGGTGAAAGCATTTATGGGGAGAACTTTCCTGGTGAGGTCTCTCTCTCTCTCTCACTCACTCACACACGCACCCACACACACGACGCATGCACGTGCACAAATACCCCTTCACACTAGCAGAACATTCTTGTAATTGCAAGCATTCCTGTTGTTCAACGGCTTTCTTTTCCTCGGGCTCTTCTTTTTCTTGGCAACTTATAATATCTCATAATTCTTTGGTTAATCAACAGTGGAACGACACAACTTAAACCTACTATGTAGGGTTGACAGTCATCTGCGAAACGATAATTGATGAATCAACATTCACCTTAAGATTTAGATGTTCTCATCCTATATGTCTATACTGCTGTTGGTATGTCGTACTTTTGTAACGATTGAGGGATTAAGAGACTATGACTTCAGTAACCTTGATTTCTGACATGTTTCAGATGAGGTTCCTAGGTTGAAGCATGATGAATCTGGCTTACTTTCCATGCTAATATCTGATCGTGATCATCTGGGTTCTCAGTTCATAATCACTTTTAAGGCTGATCACCATCTTGACAGGTTACTCTTTTTTTTTTGGTAAAAAAGGGAGATTGATTGATGGATGCGACAGGTTACTCTATTTTGTTCTTCCTTTCCTTTCTCATTTTTCCCTCCCTCGTTAATCTGGGGGGAAGGTTTTTTTGTCTTTTGTCCGTTTCCTGTAATGTTCCAGAGGGAAAAGAAGAGGAATTCTGGGCTTTTATGATAAAAATTGGGGATTCTATATCTCACACTCTTGATTGACATATATTGCCAGGAAGGCTGTAGTATTTGGAAAGCTTGTTCGCGGACATGAAGTTTTGAAGAAAATTGAAGATGTAGGTGATGATGATGGCAGGCCCACTGTAACTGTAAAAATAATTAACTGTGGTGAACTCAATGAAGGTACAAAATATGAACAAACTTTGTCTGGGATGCTAATCCTAATATTTTTTATATTTTTGGGTTGGTGTTAAAGGAGTTGTTGGCCTTACAATTAGAACAGTAAAGCTACTTTTTGCATCACGTGATATTTTAGAAATGAAAGAATTAGATGAAAATCACAGATTGATTGTGTGATTCTTTCTGAATCAATAAATATTTTTTTCTTTTTTTTTTTTTGGTAGAGAGAGACATTATATTTGTAATCTGTTGTTTACAATGGTTCCATTGTGAATTTTTTTGGTTTTGGTAGATAAAAGGAAGGCATTCAAGTTGAAGATGGCCAGTGCAACTTCTGATGCTAATAGTCATGAATTAAGAAAGGAGAACAAAAGAAAGAAATCATCCAAAGATCGGAAAAAGAAAAGAAGAAGATACTATTCATCTACATCTGAGAGTTCATCTGATGTTGAGACTGAAACATCAGATAGTGGGAGCGACTCTGACTCTTCTGACTCAGATGACTCGTCTTCATCCTATCTAACCTCTTCAAGTGATGATAGGCATAAAAGGAGAAAGAGGTATTCTAGAAAGGATAAGTCTAAACGAAGTAAGAAAAGGGATAGACGGCGTGATCGGAAGCGCAAGCGGCGGGAGAAGAAGTCCAAAAGGAAGTCAAAAAGGTTTTGAAATTTTATCTCCCCTTTTTAGTTAGTTCAATGGCATAGTTATTCTCTTCCTGTCATGTGTTCATGGCTTGAAATTAGCCTTGCAGTCTCATGCTTCCCTGTACTTCTGCATTACCGGAGGTTCTGTGCATGTGAATGTACATTTAGACCTATTGTTGGCGATGTTTTCTTTTTCTGATTTCATACCGTAAGGTTATGAGATTGCGCCATGATCTAGTATGCTACTTGTGTACTAGATTTTGAAATTCGAATATCGCCTGTTAAAATTCTTGTTATCCGGTCAACCACTAACCCCAATATCCTATCTGATTTTTTACATCTTTCTCTTATGGATCAAGTTGCATACCTGACGTTATGGAAGAATCTTTTGATTTTTTTAACTTCGAATTCTCAATTGACCATTGTATCCAAACAATGAGTTTTGCTGGTATAGATGGGATTTATTGCTGGCCTGTTCTTTGATGGCTTTTGAACCTGCCTTCCTGATAATTTTGTTGTTTGCGTTTTTGGAGTAATGGGTGGATTTTAGAGCCTTTTTATAGACCAATCTTTTTTTGCCTCTTCCACCCTGAATGGTATTTTAAAATTTTGCAGGGTCTCTGAAAGCAGTTCTGACAGAGAAACAGGTGTCAACGGAGGCAGCTCTGAAGATGGTGCTCTTGAAGCACCTGTGAGAGAACAGCAAGGTAATATTGTGACAATAAGGTCCATGCATACATTACTTCCCTGCCCTGTATCATGGAAGTCATTGGCTAAATGATGACTTCCCCTCTAAGCTCCTTTATATAGACTCAATCTTTGGAGACTGCGCCTTACGTTCAACTTTTTTCTCAGCAGTTTCTAAGTCCCCTCAACTTGATGAACAAGATGGAGCATCTGACCACCGTAATGGACTGGAGAACACACTCTTTCCTGAAAATGATGGTAATGAAAGGTCCCGGGAAAATGGAGAGATGCGGGGTAATGGAGTTGAAGCTGGTGGATTTTCAGAAAGAAGTCCAAATAGACAGCCTGATGAAGTTGATGATCATCCAGGAAAATCAAGGTTATTCCTTTGTCGTCGTAGTTTTGTAGGCATTCTTTTCAAATTGTTGTTAACTAAACCCATCGACCATCGGAAGCAGGAGCAGGAGCAGGAGCATGAGTCCTAGGAGGACCCCCAGTAAGAGTGTTAGTCCACATCGAAATATGAGCCAGAGTCCTAGTGTGAGTCCGAGGAGGCGTCCTAGCAGGAGTCCCAGCATTGCCAGTAGAAGCCCCAGTCGTAGCAGTGTATCTGGTAGAAGCAAGTCCATTAGTCATAGTTCGATTCGGCATAGCAGCAGCCGCAGCCCAGCTCGGAGTGTAGAAATGAGTCCAGTCCATGGAAAGAAGGCTACAAGTGTTAGCAGAAGCCCAGTGATGGCTCGCATACAGCGAAGAGATAGTAGAAGTCCTGTATCTGACCGGAGCCCAAGCCGAGGCCGAAACCGAAGCCCTCCCCGAACGTCCCGGAAATCAAGGAATGATAGCCCTACGAGAGTCTCCAGAAGCATTAGCAGGAGTCCGGTCAGATCTTCTAGAAGAAGCCTTAGTAGAAGTTCTGGCAGGGTTCCATCAAGGAGAAGTGTGAGCAGAAGCCCAGCACTGCTTAGGAGCTTGAGCAGAAGCTCCGGTAGGATTTCTTCTAGGAAAATCAGCGGGAGGAGTCCTGCTGTAGGGCCGAAAAGAGATGACCGCCGAAGCTATTCTCGTAGTTCAAGCCCCTCGACTCGTCGAGCCGCAAGGTCTCCACCGTCTGAGCGCCGGAGGAGTTATTCCAGGAGTGTTTCACCAGATGGTTCTCCAAAGAGGATCAAGAGGGGCCGTGGGTTCAGCGAGCGGTACTCTTATGCCCGCAGATACAGGACACCTTCACCAGATCGTTCGCCTGTTAGGTCGCATCGCTATAGAGGTGAACGCGATAGGTGAGCCAAGTTATGCTACAAGGTGATGAGATTTGGCTTTATTTGTAGTTATGGGGAATTTTAGCTTGTCCTGTTGCACATGAAGCAGATACTCGAGCTACAGACGATATTCACCAAGGCGTTACAGAAGTCCTCCTAGGGGAAGAACTCCTCCGAGGTATATCTTAAAATCCCTGCGGCATCTCAGCAATGGGTTCTATTCATTTAATGCAGGGGGCGTGAAAAGCTAAAAACTATTTTACAGGTACAGAAGGCGAAGCCCCATAATTTCAAGAAGCCCCCCATACCGAGGTCGCAGATATAGCCCCAGTCGGAGCCCCGTCCGTGATCGCTCCCCTGTTGAAGCACCTAGAGCTAGACCATCCCCTAGGAAGGACAGGCGTAGGTCCTCTTCTCGGAGTGAAAGCCACTCCAGATCAAGGTCCTCAGGCAGGCCATCTCGTCGGGCTAGCAAGGAAAGGTCAAGGTCAAGGTCGTCGTTGTCGTCACCATCAAAAAGCCCAAGAGGTAAGGGTCTGGTAAACTATGATGATGGTTCTCCCGATTCCAAGGGAAGGTGAATCCGAAGCAGGTATGCCTGGGCACCTGTTGACCGTAGGTATTGTCTCAATTCAGTTATGAGATGTATGGTGATGTTGGACTTGTATCGGAATAGCAACTCTTTGGAGTTCAGAAGCTCCTTTTTCTTTTCTTCGGCTGCTGAACTCATGAGGATTGAGGTTGTGTGATGACTGGCGATGTTTGGATATGGATTTAGTTGGTTGGTCGATGGGATTATCATTTGACTGAGCCATCGGTTAACTTGGTAATAGATTCATGACACTGTCTGGGATATGTTGGAGGGAAGTGTAAACCCTGATGGCTGTGTAGTTTACTCCAGGGCTTCGAGTAGTGTGCCCAGGTACCTGCCCTGCGCATCTGCCAGAGCGACCAGACCCTCAGCTTCGAGCTTCTTCCCATACACCATGGCGTCTGCAGCCTGCTTCCTGGTGTAGAGCTTCGCATCCGCCAGTGCCTCCTCGGCTGCTGCCTCCTCTTTCTGGTACTGTATGGCCTCAGCTGCCTTCTGCTTCATGTGAAGTTCCCAGTTTGCCTCTTGAACCTACATACGAGGTGAAAACCGACCGGATTATTCGATAACAAGGGTAGTCACAAAACGATTGGAAGTGCCTTTGTCTCATACTCAGCCACTTGCAATGTGTCCGTCTTGGAAGCCTCGACCTTGGAGACCTTGGCCTCTTCTTCTCCAGCTCCACATTGGCGAGAGCTACCTCTGCCACCTGCTTGTTCTCAAACACCTTGATGTCGGTCTTCACCTCGATCTAATCCTTTTTCCCATGACTGACCCTTTGGGTCGAGAAGATCTGTCTCAGCGTCAATCTTGGCCACGTTCTGTAGCGTCCCACATTGCCTCTCGTTCGACCCCACCTCCCTCTTCATCTTAGTGTCGGCAACATCAACCTTGGCCTGGTTTGCAGCCTCCACCTGGGTCTTCTGCCCAAGGTACAAGAAGTACTCATGACTGACCACGTCCACGAGCTGCTTCACATTGGCGTTTCAGATCCTGAGGCCAAACTGGTGGAGCTCGAGCGGCTACTTATCGAACAACTCCTTGAACTCCTCAGTGTGCCCTTGAAGATCTCCTCAATGGTCATCGAGGCCACGAACACACGCGTCTCCCCCTCAATCATGCGCTGGACCAACTCCTTAACATGGAGCGAGTTCTTGTCGTGCGGGGAGATCCGCCTGGTGTACTTGACGAGACTCGCCTGTTCCTCCACCTCCGGACCGATGGTGAACACCACGAGTAGTATAAGGGCACCTTCTCGGAGCTCATTGCCTGGACCTCGAAACTCTAGTTGACGGGGCAACATTTCAAAGATAGTGCACGAATCCGACAGCTTTGCAACTCGATACATCTTCTCCGAACTTGGTTGACTACCGATTTCAAAGCACGAAAATACGTCGCTTCTGCGTAGGTTTCGGCCTGCCTTTCAGGTTATAAATGCTTGCATATAACAAGGAGGGTATTAATTCGAATATACCTTTTTGCAACTTTTATACGATCCACTAATCCTTACTGAATATATTATTTATTTAAGCAAACCTGGATTTCTGTTGGTCCTCAAGTCTGATTTTGAGGTTAAAGATTTTGATTATCACACCTCCATTATATTTATAGTAAATCAATCCGGCACTAATCTTTTTAGCCCACCTCAATTTTTTTTAAATTGGAAATAAATATTGAAAGTTTTAGATAAATATAGAAAATTACAATTTTTTTTTTCTTAAGCTGATCATGCGAGTTCGATCGCTTTCTGTGACAGTAAGGATTCGAAAGTCACGCCAGATTCCCAGCCCTTGTGATGATGCCCTTCTAAAGTGCCAATGACCAAAAAAAGCCCCAAGTCTTGTTTGCAGCTGTTGTTATTTCACTATCATGGAGGCACAAACCAAAGAAAATGGTCCAGTAACGATTCCATGCTTATGATTGAGAGATCTCAAGATTGAAGTGCAAGATTACAGCAGAAATGGTGCTAAACCTGTCCGGTCAAATTACTCACCGTAGTATCAGACAACCGTGTCGCCTACCAGAATATTACCTCACGTACCCAAGCGGACTGCAGAATGTACTCAGCTCAACCACAGGATTAGTCGATGAGTGTCCGATTTAGTCATGCAACAAACGTAGGAGGAGGAAACAGAAGATATATGAGTTGCAGAGAGTATTCATCAAGATTTATTCACCGCCCAATTAGGCCAGGAAACCCAGATCCCAGCATACAGAAGGTAATGGAGCAGAATTTCAGGAACCTAAGAGGATAGCGTCGAGTTCAACCTCGGGAACAAATAGGGGTCATGTTTAACAAGCAGATCTATCCTCACAAATGAACGGATCTGCATCAGAAAGCAATATACAGCAGCAGCAGAAGCAGCCAGGCATTCATGGAAGCACGAAATGAAAAAGTATTACTGGTTGACAACATCAATGTGTTACAGAAGTCCAAGAGGATAACAATCGAAATGAAGACACAAGGTGCTCGAGATTCTTTGTGTCGTCAGATACATCCATAATTTAGCATTCGAGCATCACAAAAGGGGAAGCCAGAACTTTTAAATCATAAATCTAAGTATTTCAATGTAAGGTCTACAAAGTAGTCGTCCCATAAGCAAAGAACTAAAATTACAAGCCATACCACCAAGAACTGCATGCATCTTGCGAATCTCATCGAGAGTTTCGACCAAATCACAAGGATCTAATGACCATTGAATCCTCCACAGATCTCATCCTTCCTTTTCTTTTTCCCGTTTATTTTTCTTTTCACCGATCTATGAGTCAAAAAAACAGCTATCAAGAGATCAAGCCTGAGAAGCCCTCTTCTCACCGGCTGCTTCCGATTCCCGCTCCTCCAACCGGCCTGCCTCCTCATCATTGCCCTCGGGTGCTGGCTTTTTCTGGGCCTCCTTGGCCTTGAGGGCCTGCAGCTTCAGGTGATTGTAGTATCCGACGCCTAAGAATGCGAGGCCGTAACCAAACAAGTTGATGGGGGTGACTGTATCCTTGATGACGGACCAGGAGAAGGCAATGAGCAGCCAGTCCTTGACGACACCGGCCACATTCATGGTGAGGGCGGAGGTCTTCCCCACAAGGAGGAAGACCGCGAGGTTAAGAGCGAAGGCGCAGAATGCATTGGTGCCGAAGACCCAGAAGTCGAGGCGGAAACTGGAATTTTCCCTGAGAATGGGCAGCTCGACGAAGAACCAGGGGATGAGGAGGAAGACGAAGCAGCAGGGAGCCACGTAGTACAGGGAAGTGATGGGGTTGAGGTTGATCCCCTTGGAGGTGAGGAGGATCTGGATCAGCACGAGGCGGGTGGCCTCGAAGACGAGGGCCCCGAGCTGGAGCATGACCCCCCAGGCGTCGAACTTGGCCTCCCCGTAGGCCGCGATGGCGACCCCGAGGGAGATTGACAGCATGTTAAGCATGGTCTTCAGGTGGAAGGCGTCCTTCTTGAGGGAGACGCCGATGGAGTAAACGGCGACGGGCATGAGGGCCTTGAGCATCTGAATAAAGGAGACGGAGAGGTAGATGTAGGCGGAGTTGGAGAGCCAGAGGGAGAGGGAGTAAAGGGCCCCGATGGGGACGACGGAGTTGAGGAAGAGCTCGCGGGACATGGAGACGGGCTCGACGACGCGGAGGACATTGATGAGGATGAAGGCGAGGACGGAGCAGAAGGACATATGGATTAGGGTGAGGGAGACGGGGTAAGGCCACCCGTAGAGCTTCCTGTCAAGGATGAACTTGTTGAAAACGATCACCGTGAAGGAGAGGAAGATCCAGATTCCGACGTAGGCGTAAGACAGGAGGATCTTCCGGAGGACTCCGTCGCTTAAAGATCCGCCCTTTCCCATCGTCTCCGGCGTAACGATGGGCGGAGGAGGGGGTGGGGAGAGCGCGTTGTTGACTGCTGTGTGCGTGTGAGGTGAGAGCGGACAGGAGGGAGGTGTAAGAAGAGGTTTGTAAGGTAAGAAATTATGTTTTTTAAAATTATTTAGGGTTAGGCGCTAATCACAGTAATTAAACACTAATTGAGTTGGGTCCTTGCTAGTATGTAGTTCTCTGTTAAACAAATTTTCATAAGATCCGCTAAGTTAGGGGATTTCCACGACATTAATTTTTCTTTTTTTTTTGGAAATGCGAGGAATGAATGAGAGGGGACTCGTTCTCGAGATTATGTTTTTTATTTTAATAAATTAAATAAAAAAAAGGGCATATTCCTGAGAAATATGCTTTCGGTGAAAAGGAAGTGGGTTTGTTTCAAATCACCATCAGATTTTTTTTCAATTTAATATAATATTTAAGGATCAACCAACCAACTATTAAGTGTAGACTTAGTTGGTACAGAGGAGGGCATGTATCTGGGTTTTACAAAAATGCCTGAATGAATAACGTGTCTGTGTCTGTGTCTGTGTGTATAGTTCCGAGGGAGAGGGGAGACGTGGCGAAAGTCTCGTGTCCACCTCCCCCCACGTTCAAAACACAAACACACACACAGATACATGAATTAAGGATGAATGTCGGAGGAGTTTTGTGTGAAGAAGGGACACGATATTCTCCAACCTGTATTTTTTTTAAACTAAATATTTAAAAAGGGGGGGACGTAAAAAAACCAACCAAGTCGAAGAAGCAGCTGGAGTGACAAAAGGAAAGAGCGAAATTCGGGCAAATTGACGCTTGTCCTTTTTTGGGCACTGCCTTTTGTTTTAAAATAAAGTACCAGTTTACAACTTGTCTTTTTTTTTTTTCTTCTTTAAAAATTAAACTTTAGTTTTTACGTGTCCTGAAGTCGATTTTTGTACAAAAATACGATTACTTTAAAAAAACAAAATTTACGAAATACGATTTGTATTTAGTAAAATACGGGCTTACCATTAAATGAGCGCGTTTTCAAAATTTGTCCTCAAGAAAAATAAGCAAGGGTGAGTCTTCTAATGGGAGGGTTTTTAGAACCCAACTCGCCCCTCCAACACTTGTAATATTTCAACGTCAATACTTGTACAGATTCGGTGTCAAACTAGGGGCGAGTTTCCTTTTAACTACATGAACAAGGGGAGGGTTTTTAAAACTTGCCTTTCGAAAACTTAGATAAGAAAAATCTTCTAGCTTTGTTGCCTTATACATGTAATAAAATGAATGAGTTTTGAATAGGCGCCCTTTGTTCATTTTCTAAGATGGCGGGTTTTGAAACCCCGCCCTAGTCAGACACCGCAACACTTCCCTTCTTTCGCGTTGTAAGAATCACAAGTGTTTGACAACTCGACCCTTGGAAAATGCGTTTTCAAAACTCATTTTTACATGAAGGCGAATTTTCAAAATGCGCCTTCATGTGGATGACACTAGTCCCATAGGGCGAGCTTTCAAGACCCGCCCATTGATGTTTTGCTCGAGGGCGGGTTTTAATTTAGGGGCGCGTTTTGAAAACGCGTATCTTTGGCGATAAAACGGTATTTTACAAAACACAATCCGTATTTCGCAAATTTTTTTAAGACTAACCGTATTTACGTATAAAAACTCGTCGCAAATCTATCTAACAATCTAACCCACATGGAATGAGTAGTCCAAAGAGAAGCGACTAATCTCCCGCCTATCGGAGATAAATTTGTTTTACGAAAAAAATTCATATATAGTAATTTACAAAAAAATATCGTAAAAATGTATAAAAGTTCCCTAAATTTTTTGATATTTTCTTAATTTTCGAATCAAGCTCCGAAACAGACAAATTACGAAAATTTCAAAATTTACGAAAATTTTTCATACATTTATAAGTAATTTTTTTCGTAAATTACCGAGAATTGCTTTCACACTTTATTAACTATTCATAAGAAACAATTTTTTTTTACAAAAGTTTTTCGTAATGGGCCTAGAGGCTTCATAAAAATATACGAGCTTTTACAAAATTTTGAAATGGTCTTCGTAAAAATGTACAAACTCTAACGGTATCAATTTCGTAAAATATGAATTTTTTTAGTTTTATTAAATTTTTCATAATGGGCCGAATAATTTCATAACGGGTTTTTATGAAATTTTGTAACGGGCTTCATAAAAATGTACGAACTGAAACCATAATTTTGTTTCATAAATTACAAAAAATCCTTATAAACGGATAATAAATTCGTAAAAACGTACAAAAAATTTCCGTAATTTCTCCGCTTTTATTCGACCCACTACAAGAAAAATTCATACATTTTTTAGTTTCGTAATTTACAGAAATTTACTGTTTGACTTAATACATTTTACTAAGACCATCACGAAAGTTAGTTTACGTAGTATTTACGAAATCTTCAGGTCCAATACTAAACAAAAGAATTACCAAAAATGTGCGTAACACGGACTGAATTTAAGAAGGCGACCTAATCTACCGTGCGAGTGACTTTAACCTCTTCCAGTCCAAAGTGTCTGTCTGCCACGTCTCAACTACGGTAATATTTCCGTTTACGTTATTAACCTGCCTGGATGGATGAATGGCTTACACTCATCAATCTTCTGATAAAAAAAAAAAATGCAATCCCGAGAACCAAAACTTGATGGGAATTTCCAGTTCATTGGATAAACATCACCATCGTAATTAATGGATCCGAGTTTGGGGGGGGGGGGGGGGTTAGAAATGGAATGGTCAAGGGGAAATGGTATGAGACGACCCCATTGATGATGATGGTTTGTAATCACATTACATTATTATTATTCCACCAGTCGGTCCATAAACAAAGCAAAATACATAGTTGACATTCGGACTCCGACTTAAACAAAGAGTAGGTGAAGGTCGTGGAGGTGGGGGGGGGGGGGGGGGTAGGGTTTGGTGGCCACTTTGGACTTTTTTGATTTATTCTCATTTCCACCTAATCTCTCATTTTATATTGGTCCTAGTCAATATTGTGGTACCCCAAGCCAACGGAACTCATTCAATTGCTAATCCCCCCTCCTAACCCTCTCTTAAGTCTAATCGTGAATTGCAGGATATTACGATGGTCATCGTGAAACGTACTGGGTACGATCTGGGCATTCAACAATCTCTTGGTATGAGAAAGAAAAAAGTCAATATTGTGCAAGTAATGTCTATAAATATAATCGATTTGGGCCCATCAAGAACAGCCCATTTATTATTTTGGGCCTAATGTGTAGATGGGCCTCAAAGGCCCAATAACTGAATAATTAAGTTTTAAAGAGAAAACATTCAATGGTAAAAACAGAAACGTACTTTGGGGGAGATTCTGTTTCGTAAAATTAATTTGGACAGGTGGTTTTGATTGTTTCCTTGATCTGAGAGGAAGCAAACTGCGTTCTCATGGTCTTGGGTGTTGTTGGAGTGGAGACAAGACATCCATTGATCCTGCATATCACGTTAGAGGCCTACGACATGGTGCATGTGGTCTCGCAGGGCCGCGTGCTCGCGACGTGCACGGTGTTTCTGTACGTGGCAGTGACGTTGAGGCCGGGGGATGCCCTTGGCGGAAATGCTACTCTCAACGTTATCAACTTTGGCGCCAAGGGAGATGGGTTGGCCGACGATGCTCGTGTGAGTTAGTCGCGCGGTCTTTTCTTTGCCTTCTTCTCGTTGTTCTCTAATTTGGAGGGTGATGTGAACTCCTAATGGTCGAGAATAGGCTTTCCTTCTAGCATGGGATGCAGCCTGCCGGTACAACAAGAGCAGTCCGGCGCCATCTTTGTTGATACCAGAGGGCCATTCTTTCTTAGTGAGCCCCCTCCTGTTTCGCGGTCCCTGCAGTCCAAGCAGAATCAATTTTCAGGTGATTTTTACCATCACGTTCGGGAGGTCTCTCGGTGGTCCAACAAGCTTAGCGTATGTGCATGTTGATTGATGCAACGAACAGATCTATGGGACTGTGATGGCTCCGACGGATAAAGCTGCGTGGAAGGACTGTGCGGTGGATAGCTGGATCGTCTTCCAAGGAGTGAGCAACCTGGTCGTGTCAGGATCCGGCGCTCTCAACGCCCGCGGCTCTTTGTGGTGGGACATAAACGGCACCAATCCAGCGGATTATTCTACTCGATGTACCATGCCAAAGGTCTTGTGAACTCGAACGACCACGCCGTACGTCACTCTTCTCGGATAAATCAAATCATTATGCACTCGTAATGGGATGTACCTTTCTTTTTCTTATTTTTCTTGCTTTAGGCATTGGAATTCATTGGAGTGACGAATCTGCAACTCAGCGGACTCCTCCACCGGGACAGCCCGAGGGCTCACATTCGTCTGGAAGACACAACCAACGCCACATTGAGCAACCTAACGATCTATGCACCTGGCAATAGCCCCAACACCGATGGGATCGTCCTTTCCCAGTCTAAACATGTCGATATATTTGACTGTGTCATCAAAACAGGTGACGACTGCATCGCCATCAAGGCAGGCACTTCGTTCGTTAACATAACCGGTGTTGTGTGCGGACCTGGCCATGGAATTAGGTCTGCTTTTCTCGTACGATTTTTCTTTTTCTTTTTACGTCTGGCTTACTAGTTTTGTATCGAAGCACCTTACGAGAGTTTCCTTGGACTCTGCATAGCATCGGAGGCCTGGGATTTGGAGATAACGAGACTGTGGCGGACGTGTCTGTTACGAACAGTATCATGGTTGGAGCATCTAACGGAGCAAGAATCAAGACGTGGCCGGTCTGTTGAGTTTCCATCTCCATGATTTTGATATGACTATCGAGGAGTTAGAGTAATGCGCTGTCTGATTTTGAAACGGGACATTTGCAGAATGGGGCCGGCTACGTTCGGCGAGTCATCTTCGAAGATATCTTCATTATCAACAGCAGCAACCCAATTATCATCAACCAGCATTACTGCGATTCCAAGAAGGCAAACTGCACGAGCATGCAGGTTATTCTTAAGAAATTGTGCACATCTCGCTATCACAAAACTCTGCGAACGTCCAAGAAGGCGAGTTAAACAAGTGTAATTTTGCCTTTCCTGTCTCCTTTAGCAGTACGAAGGTGAGTCCGGGGTGGCCATCAGTAACGTGACCTTTAGGCGCATCATCGGGACGGCACCCGGAGACCCCTCGATCACGTTAGATTGCTCTGCAAAGGTGGGTTGCAGAGACATACTCATAGAGGATGTTGACATTTTCCCCGAGACACTCTGGGGGAAAACCTCGGCGATCTGCAGCTACGCCACCGGTAGGTTCATATCGTCTTGGCCAACGACAAATTGTTCGTCTACAAAGGCATGGCCAGTCATAAGGAGTAGAAAATACCCAAAACTTTAGGCAAGGAGAAAGTTCATTTCACATTTCATCTAATCAAACAGTTGTTCCTAAGCTGTTTCTAATTCTGATTCTAAACAAAAGGAGTCATCTTCCTATTCACTGGTTTCGAAGAACGGTCATCATCACGACGGCACGTTTTCGGTTACGGACTTCATCAATGCGAAGCTCCATCTCGTCGCTTATTCGAAGCCACCCGACTTTGATTCCAGTCTGATGCCTCTTCTAGGAAAGAGGCCTCATCTGTACCAGTTCTATCGATTCTCACAGCAAGGCGTAACTAGGAAGAACTCAACAGATCACCTATCGGGACACCCTTGTGGTAATTTTTTTTTTTAGAAATATTTCATACATAAAATTTGCAAATATTAAAAATCTAGAGTTTATTTTATTATTTGGTTTCATGACACATTTTCCGTAAGTTTATTAAAAAAAATTTCATATCATACTAATTTTTTATTTGTTAATCATGCTTTCAATTTATTCATAAAAAAATTTATTTACTAAATTTTAGTTAATATTATTTGATAATTTTTCAATAAATAACAAAATACACGGGCATAAATTTTCTAACAACGTACAATTTTTTTTTTATTTTATAAAGGTCAAATTATCCTATTTATTCTTACTTTATTGGTTTTTCCTGATTTAACGTATACTTAACATAATATCATTTTATATCTACTCTTACTCCGTTATCTTTTATTTATCATCCATTAGCCCGAATAACTAAAGAAGCGTTTGTCATGGCACTCGACGTAGTGAGTCGCCACATTTGGCCTCCAAATTAAAAAGATCAAATTATTCGATTTATTGTTAACTTTGTCTCCGATTTTATTCTATACGTGACATAATATCATTAACTTTGTCTCAAGCCGAATTGACAAACGGATATTGACGTGGGGTTGACATGTCACTTGATGGGCTAACTCAAATCGACCCCCAAATTAAAAACCATAATCGAATTCGGGCTCAACTTAGATTTAGAACCCTGATCGAATCTGACCCAAACCCATCCCTTGCCTTCCTTGATCAAAATTGGCTTCTTGATTCAGTGATGTCTCGCAATGTTGTTGATGATTTAACGAAGAAGTATTCGGTTATGGTGAACAATTAGCAAGCTTATAGAGCCAAATAATAT
The DNA here is from genome assembly GCA_023653495.1 of Melastoma candidum. Lineage (NCBI taxonomy): Eukaryota > Viridiplantae > Streptophyta > Magnoliopsida > Myrtales > Melastomataceae > Melastoma > Melastoma candidum. Next base: position 24,863,375 of record CM042883.1, on the reverse strand, counting down.
GCTCATAGATAATGGTTTTATGGAAGACATTACAAAAAGCATCGATCATATTCTGCTTGCCTTGGAAAAGTATATCAAAATAATGCTTTTTAAAATTGGATGTTGTGTTCACTCCAAGTTATGGTTTGTTTAAACTTTCAAACATATACGTGAGATTTTTTAAGTTGAGGAAAGGCTTTAGACTTAGATGTACGAAGTTGATTGGATTCCATGGGACTTTCTTAAAAACAAATGCGGGAGATATATTGTTGTCGGAGGTTGATAGAGACATCAACAATCGCATATATCTAATTGTTTGGACTGTAGTGAAAGGAGAGAATGCACTTAGTTTGATGTGATTTTCTGGCCCTAGTATTTGAAGATTTGACAGTAAATAATGAACGAGGTTGGACATTCATAAGCGATAAACAAAAGCTAACCCATTTTTATCTTAATTCATTCTTGGATGGTTTTTTAGGGAAAGCATGGGATGGGTTGGGTCGGATTTGATTAAAATTCTAAATCCGTCGGATTCGACTAAGGTTATTTTAGGGCCAGTTGGAACTAAAGTTGTGACTGACGGTGTTAAGTGTCATGTTGAGTTGACCTTTATTAGTCACTCCGGCTAACGAAATATAAATATGAGCTAACGAGAAAAGAGTAGGATATATAATGATATTATGCTAAATGTAAGATAAATTGGGAAAAAACGATAAAGTTAAGGATAATAGGATAATTTGGATTTTGGTATTTTTAATTTAAGGTGACAGACTGACAACGTGAAGTGTCATGTTAACCTCTATTAGTCATTCCGACTAACGGACGATAAACATGATATAACGAAGAAAGAGTTGGATATTCAATGATGTTTTGTTAAGTATAGGATAAATAAAAAAATCGATAAAAGTAAGGATAAATAAAATAATTTGACAATTTATAAATAATTTTATCGTCAAAAAGAGAAAAGTAGTACATTTTAATATATAAATATTTAGAAAATTCACTTACATATGTAAAAATTAATAATTTTTAATTTACAAAAATAAATTTACTTGACAAAATTTCATAAATATTTTTATTTAAGAGAAATTTGTAGATTATTTTATATTTTATATAGAATAACTTCTTTAGGAAAATTTTGTATAATTTTTTTTATATAATATTACATAAATTTTCGTTGGAAAAAATAAATAATAAGTAAAGTTAGCAATTATGTTGCGATTGCGTACACATTTTTCTTACTATTTTTTTTTTAAATTTTACCATTAACTTGTAAGAAAAAAATAAGTTACAAAATTTATACTTTTAAAAATTTGGCCAAATTATCCGATTTATCCTAAATAATATTCGTTTTTTCAGATTTATCCTATTGTTTACATAATATTTCCATATATTCCAAACTTACTACGTTATTTCCAATCTATCCCCCATCAAACGAAAGTTGACATGACGTTTACATGGCACTAACGCTGTGAGTCGCATCGCCGTAAACTTAAACTCCCAAATCGAAACCCTAAATTCTCAAATCAGATACCCATCAACCTTGACACACCCTCAGAGTGCACCACCCAATCCTAATCCAAAAAAACAGCAATAAGAGACAAAACAACAAGCAAGGGTTCTGGTGGACAAGTCGAGAACAGTCGGAGAAGGGCTGCTCAATGAAGGGTTTGGGTACGGAGGTCGGAATAGTCAGGGAAGATCTTGGGGTGGGGAGGTCGAAAACAGCTGGGGAAGAACTAGGGGTGGTGTATCGTAGAGGTCGGGGATGACCGGTCGTGGGTCGGGAAGTCGTGAACGCCAGGTCGGGGATGGTGGGTCGATGGGTTTCTAGCCGGTCATGGGTCGAGGATGATGGAGATGGATTTGGGGATTTAGTGTTCGTGTCCGATTTGGGGGTTTAGGGTTGGGCGGCTGATTTTGGACCTAATCGAAAAGATTTTATTTATCTGGGGATTAATCGTGACATTACGTCGAATAGTGATCTTCTAATGGCGGGACGAAGATATTACGTAAACGATAGAATAAATCGAAAAAAACTAGTATAATTTAGGATAAATTAAATAATTTGGCCTAAAAATCTTATAAAGTAAATAAAAATTTCTACTTGAGAATAATGAACTTGACTTCTTTCGCTCTTCGTGAGTTGTAACTTCTTGCGATGAAACTAAAAGAATGTACCGCATGTAAATCAAATGTCAAGATACAGTCGTGGTGGTGTGATTCGGGATGCAAGTAAAGTCGAGACTGGAAATGACTTGATGCTTAATAAAACACATACTCCTTCGAATCTCTCCAATTCAACGGATCTTGGCGTAGGGAAAGGGAAAGGGAAAAGGAAAGGGAAAGGGAAAGGGGAATTCAGAATTTCCCTCCTTTTGGTCTTCTTACAACTTTCACTAATCACAATCCATCGCGCTACTGTACGAGATTTTTAACCCCCACTTTGTTGGGTGTGTAATATCCCCTTAAAGACGATGACTGGGTGACCCCCGGGGAGGAGAGGAGTTCGAATCCACGGTATGGGTAAGGTCGGAGCACCGAGCGACGGGTTCCTTCGGAACATCCTCCTGTCGTATGCCTACATTGGCGTCTGGATCTTCCTCTCGTTCGCCGTCATCGTCTTCAACAAGTACATCCTTGACAGGAAGCTCTATGGCTGGCCATACCCCATCTCCCTCACCCTCGTCCATATGTCCTTTTGCTCCGTCCTTGCCTTCCTCCTCATCAATGTCCTCCGCTTCGTCCAGCCCGTCTCCATGTCTCGCTACCTCTTCCTCTCTTCTGTGGTCCCAATCTCCGCCCTGTACTCCCTCTCCCTCTGGCTCTCCAACTCTGCCTACATTTACCTCTCGGCGTCCTTCATCCAGATGCTCAAGTCCCTCATGCCCGTCATCATTTACTCCCTCGGCGTCGCCCTCAAGCGGGACACCTTCAGCATGAAGACCATGCTCAACATGCTCTCCATCTCCCTTGGAGTCGCTGTCGCCGCCTACGACGAGGACAAGTTCGACGCCTGGGGGGTCACCCTCCAACTGGGCGCCCTCATCTTCGAGGCCGCCCGTCTCGTCATGATCCAGACCCTCCTCACCTCCAAGGGGATCAACCTCAATCCCATCACCTCGCTCTACTACGTCGCCCCGTGCTGCTTCATCTTCCTCCTCGTCCCCTGGGTCTTCATCGAGTACCCTGTCCTAAGGGATAACTCCGGCTTCCACCTTGACTTCTGGGTGTTCGGCACCAATGCCCTGTGCGCCTTCGCCCTAAACCTCGCAGTCTTCCTCCTTGTGGGGAAGACCTCCGCCCTCACAATGAGTGTGGCCAGTGTTGTCAAGGACTGGCTCCTCATCGCCTTCTTCTGGTCTGTCATCAGGGACACCCTCACCGCTGTCCACCTGTTCGGCTACAGCCATACATTCTTAGGAGTTGGATACTACAACCACCTGAAACTGCAGGCCCTCCAGGCCAAGGAGGCCCAGAAGGAGGCTGCAGCCTGCGAGAATGATGAAATGCCTACTTACAGAAAATGATCGGCAGGAATCGCTTCCACGGCATGTCCGATCCTGTTGACATTCTCCGGGACATCCAGCAATTTGGCGATGATTCACTGCTCATGTTCGTCTACATAGACCAATGCTTACGAACAAATGCACAGATCGTGGATAAAGGGTGAATTATCTTTTACTGCAATTTATAGAACTGAATAAAGTTTTTCTGCAGAGAAGTATAGTGCCACAATTTGTTTCTCGTGTGTGAACTAAATTCTTGAAGGAAAGGCAAATAGAACAAGTAGTGTCTAAAGTCACGTTTGTAATTTGCCATTCTTTTGTACATTTTTAAGAACTTGTTTCGTAATTTGCAAAATCCCTTCGTAATTTTCTCGTTTATCGAATTTGACACCGTCATTTTTCGTCGTAATATAGTTTTTTTTTGTAAAGTACGAAATAATTTTGCATTTTTATGTAATATAGGTTTGTAATGTACTAATTTTTTCGTACATATATCGAATTTCGTACATTGTTTATGTTTTCCTATTGTATGAAACGATTTCTTACTTTTGAAAGCCACGATTTTGTAATTTTGTTTTCTATTTGAACCGGTACATTTAGCAAAATACACTAAGCGAGAAAAGTACGACAATTTCGCACGTTATGAAACTTGGTCATATAAAAGTAATACAATGTTTGGTACTTTAAGAAATTAATAAAATATTCAAGAAACACTACATTAAAAATGTAGAAAAAATTCTTACATTACAAAGTGTGACATACAAATGTATAAAACTTTTTTTCCGTATATTACCAAAACAGGAAAAACATACGAAATCCGCTACACAACAAGTGTACAGATACAATTCTTACATTATGAAATTTTAATTTACAAATTTATGAAAAAAATTCGTACAATACTGTAAATGTATAAAAATCGTTATAAAATAAGAGTACTAAAAATTCCATACTTTATGAAATATTATTATAGAGTACAATTTTTTTTGAAAAAATATACGAAAAAGTGGCGCGTCCAATACAACATGGCTGAGTAGGAAGTAATGTTTTTTTTTTTTTTTTTCATTTTGTGGTTTCTTTCCGTGGATGCCAAGCAAATGTGATCCATTGAGACATACATGCGATTTTTGCAGTAATTTCGCCGCGATTGCTGCTTATGGTTTGAGAAACTAGATGCAGTTTTGATTCATCCAAACATTGTAATTCTTGTCTTGTGTTTGAGTTGGAGCTTATAACACACTTTGCAATGTTTCTATTGTTCTGGCTTATTATCCGTGGACCGAAAAGATTCTTCATTCAAGAAGAAGAGCAGTCTTGTTAATACCAGTTCGGACTCTCCTCTTTACTGTCAGCTCGCAGTGCTAGAATTTGTTGATGAAGTCGGACATCTGTTGTTGGAGCAACCTGGTTGCCGCGGATTCGGGGTAGAACACATGGTACACGTGTTGTTCCCCAGCGGCCTCAATCAGGTTCACCCACTTCACCCCTCGTTTCTTCATGAACTCGGAGTACAACACTCCTCTTTCCTTGAGGAAGTCGAGCCCTGCTACATGGACCACCACCTCGGGAAACCTTTCCCATTCCTCGTCACTCACAATCATTGTCTCGTAGTTGCACCCGTAGTAGTCGCGGTTCAGTCCTTCCGGGATGCTGAGCCTCCAGAACATGTCATTCATTAAGACTTCCATGGAGGTCTCGTTTGCTGACTCCTTCTGAGTCCTTCTTTCACTGCCAAAGTATGGATGTATCAGCAACACTCCCCTGATAGTCACTAGAGAAATAGGGGAGCGCAGCGCCTTGAGCGCGACGTGGTGTGATATGTTTGCTCCTGCGCTGTCTCCAGAGAGGAAAACCCGAGAGAGGTCAGCATGCTTGAGCCATGGGTCGGCCTGTGCCCTCTTTGTTCGACTTAGCCATTCCAAAGAGGCGTAACAATCTTCATAAGCAGTCGGGAGGCGATTTTCGGGTGCCAACCTGTAGTCAACCGAGAGGACAATGCAACGAGATTTCACACAAAGATCTCCGAGAAACTGATGGTACCCGAGCCACGCCGTTGAGCCGATGCAGAATCCCCCACCGTGAAAGTACACCAATACAGGCAGTAGCCGGTTCGAAAGCATCGCAGAAACAACAGGTAGGAAAATCCGGGCAGTAACATTCTTGGGTGCCTCGACAGTGACATCCTTAGAAATGCATCCGCTCTCCGATTCGGTCGAGGCAGCAATGACCTGCTGCTGGAAACGCAGGACCGATCCGTCGGATAAAACTTGCAGGTATCCCGGTGCTTCCTCGATGATGGACATTTTTTCCCCTCAAAATTGAGAAATGGTTTCGATGGCAGGATCTTACGCACTCCATCATTTATATGGGTGACTCGGCCATCAAATTCAACAAAAGTAATGGGAAAAATGTATAGGATGTTTGGTGGATCACGCCCTTGGAGTGATCTTGGATTTCTGGTTCCGAAATTCGACATAAACAAAGTTTCTTGCCCAAAGGGGCCCCTCTTAGAATCTTACTTGATCGATTTGAGATGAAAGAGCATTTCAAATCTTCCTTCTTCTACGCGATTCGGATCGATACACTTGATTAAGCAGACTTTGGCATGACAGTAAATTGATCCGGGCTCTTCACGACTGGAAGTGATTTCGTTAAGAGTATCTTCCAACTGAAGAGAGGGGGAAATTGAAGAAACGGGCAAGGTAGAAATCCAGAAGAGAAATCCCTAGAAAACTTTACTAGCTACATAGAGAAATAGCTCCTTGTAAGCAAAGCTGGGAACTTATTCCTTTCAGCCACTTTACCATTGTTTGGTCACATTGATTGGATTCCCGACCCCTACTTTATAAACCAGATCGCTCATGTTTATGTCGCCGTCCATGCTTTACCGTATCTGAAATCGCCCGGTGACGTGATCCTTGGTCGTCTCTTGCGGTATTATTCGCCGTGTTCATCTGTCTGTCTATTTGGACTGATCTTGCGAAAATCTGTGTTGGTGGAGTTCAGAGGGAAAATGCCGCGGCTGCTGCACGGGGTGCTCAACGCAGCCATATTTGAGATCGATAGGCTGAATTTAGGTTGCGGATTCACCATCTGTGGAAAGGTGTCCCTGCCGGTTTTCCTTCGTATCCACCTACTGCTTCTTAATAAGCCTAAAGCTCGTATTTTTTTTATACTTGCATTGTGCGGTGAATCTCCAGGGATTAGGCAACCAGAGTTTCGTGAAGAGGCTGCTCTCGGAAATGAAACGGCAGGTTCTTTGTCGCCCACAGGTATTTGTCCAACGCGATTTATACCCAAGGTGCGATCATTTCATGATGGGAGGCTTCATTTTCCTAACACGGCGTTTCAGATCGTAGGCTCGTGTCTGTATGCTACTGTCGATCTTGACAAGGCAAGGGTTGCAAGGACGAGGATGATACCGAACGAGCAATCTAATCCGAGATGGTATGAGACCTTCCACATATATTGCGCCCACCTCATCTCCCACGTGGTTTTCACCGTGAAGGACGACAATACTATCGGGGCGACCCTGATTGGTAGAGCATATGTCCCTGTTGAGGAGATCGTTAAGGGGTACATACTGGACAAATGGATTGACATCTTGGATGAAGACTTCAATCCCATTGCAGGGGTTCCAAAGCTCCACGTGAAGCTTCAATTCTCCGATGCCACCAAGGGAAGCAGTTGGTCACGCGGCATCGGCAGCCCTCAGTTCGACGGGGTCCCTCGCACGTTCTTCCAGCAAAGACAGCACTGCAAGGTTACCTTGTATCAGGATGCCCACGTATCCGACCTGTTCAGTCCTCTGGTTTCCCTCCCTGGGAGAAGCTACAAGCCACACCGGTGCTGGGAGGACATCTTCCGTTCCATCTCTGAGGCACGCCATCTGATCTACATCGCAGGATGGTCGGTACACACAGGTATAGCACTCGTGAGGGATCCTCGAACTGGTGAAGGGATTAAACTTGGGGATCTCCTCAAGAAGAAGGCCGATGAGGGAGTCGTCGTGCTGATGCTCATCTGGGACGACAGAACGTCCAATAAGGAGCTTAAGAAGGACGGGTTGATGGCGACACACGACCAGGAAACCGCAGAATTCTTCCAGAACACGAGGGTGCATTGCATCCTGTGTCCTAGGAACCAAGACGATAGTGCGAGCATAGTTCAGGGATTCGAGATTTCAGCCATGTTCACTCATCATCAGAAGACTGTAGTCCTTGATGCTGAATTCCCCGAAGGTAATGGGATGCGAAGGATTGTGAGCTACATAGGAGGGATCGATCTTTGTGATGGCAGATATGACACACAGGATCACCCCTTGTTCAAGACGCTGGATAGCGTACACCGAGAAGACTTCCATCAGCCCAACTTCTCCGACGCCTCAATCAGGAAAGGGGGTCCAAGGGAGCCTTGGCATGACATACATTGCCGACTTGAGGGCCCTGTCGCGTGGGACGTCCTGTACAACTTCGAGCAAAGGTGGAAGAAGCAAGTTGGCGATCAGTTCCTGATATCGATCCCCGAACTCGATAACACCATCTGTCGTCCAATGCTCAACGTGTATAAGAATGATCCAGAAGCCTGGCATGTCCAGTTGTTCAGATCCATTGATGGTGGGGCTGCCGTTTTCACAGAGCACGCAGAGGCTGCGGCCGCTATGGGACTAATCAGCGGCAAGGACAACATCATTGACAGGAGCATACAGGATGCATACATCAATGCCATCCGCCGGGCAAAGAATTTCATCTATATCGAGAACCAGTACTTCCTTGGGAGCTCGTTTGGATGGAAATCTAACAGTGAATTTGACGCGTCGGACGTTGGCGCCTTGCATCTGATCCCCAGGGAACTGTCCCTTAAGATTGTGAGCAAGATTGAAGCAGGGCAGAGGTTCTCCGTGTACGTGGTGATCCCAATGTGGCCAGAAGGCGTGCCAGAAAGCTCATCTGTGAAGTCTATTCTGGACTGGCAGAGGAGGACGATGGAGATGATGTACGCAGATGTAACCCAGGCCCTCCAGAAGAAGCAAATCATTTGGAACCCAAGGGACTACCTTACCTTCTTCTGCCTGGGAAACCGAGAAGCAAAGCCCTCAAACGGTGGGGAGTACGTGCCGTCCGAGACCCCTGTGCCCGGCAGCAACTACTATAAATCTCAGCAGGCGAGGCGGTTCATGATTTACGTTCATGCCAAGATGATGATTGGTAAGCAATACTCTAAATAGAAGTCTTCGCCAACTGTTTCATAAATCTAACAGGACCTGGTTTTCAGTTGATGACGAGTACATAATCATTGGCTCCGCAAACATCAACCAGAGGTCGATGGACGGGGGAAGGGACACCGAGATCGCCATGGGAGCGTTCCAACCGAATCATCTCGCGACCGATCAGCCGGCAAGGGGCGAGATCTACGGGTTCCGGATGTCGCTGTGGCAGGAGCACACTGGGGTGACCCGCGACTCATTCAACCGTCCAGAGAGCATAGAATGCATAAGGGAGATGAACGCGATAGCAGGGACGAACTGGGAATTGTACGTCGATAACAGCAACCCCAACCCGGGGGACTTGCCGGGGCACCTGCTCCGCTACCCGGTGGAGATAGCAAGGAACGGAGCAATCACCACAGTTTCAGGATTCCAGCATTTCCCAGACTCCAACGCTCCCGTGTTGGGACAGAGATCAGATATATTACCTCCCATCCTTACAACCTAAAAGCTGTCCCCTTGTGCAAATAAATAATCCGCTTATATTAGCTCAGTTCATAACTTAAAACTCACGATCAAGCATTGTCGAAAAATTACAGTTTTTCGCACTCCGTTTCCATCATTCGAATTACCAAAGTCATGCTTACAGTTCAGGGTCAAGTTCTCTTGGCACAGTTCTCATGGACTCATCACACTCTCCCTCCCCAACGTTGTATGATTCCACAAAGGTTTATGTGACATCCTGCATTGGCCACATACTTATCTACCTACTCTGTAGCACCAACAAACACTTCACTCTTAATGACGTTCATTCGAAGCAGCGAACAATCTCCAAACATACACAACAGCTCATGTATGCACCGGGAGACTATGAGAAGGTCATCTGCAGAACATGGGTGAGAAAGTTGCATCTCAGTGGAAGTGAATTGGTGGTTGTTGTGTCATTTGCCTAAGAAGGCTTGACAAAGACCACCATAACCATCGCAAAGAGATATGATGACAAAAGGTCTCCCTGGTGTAGTCCACGAGAGCTCGAGAAGAAGCCCTTTAACTCTCCATTAATACTGACAGAAAATTTGGCAGTGGTAACATATTCCATAATCCAATGAATCATAATGCCAGGAAATGCATAGCTCTACAATACCACTACTTAAGGAAATCTCATTCCATCGAATTATATGCTCTTTGAATGCCAATCTTCACGCGAGGCCCAGCGAGTATGATCACCCAACACTGGTTCATGTCCAAGCAGGATGTTGTTGATGATTTCTCCCTGGGATGAAAGTAGACTGCTCCAGGCCAATGAACCCTGGCAAGACCCCCGATTCGTGTAGCCAAAATTCAATATATGCATTTGTATATCGTATTACAACATGAGATCATCTGAAACTCACAGTGGTTTGGATGGGTTTGCCCTCTTCGGAACTAGGGAAATGATGGTGGTGTTCACTTCTCTTGGAAGGTGCCCACGGTAAAAAATATCCTAACACGACAGCTCTCATGTGATCACCAACTATCTCCCCAAAAGAGCAGAAGAATTCAACACTGTACCCATCCGGTCCTAGTGCCTTCCACCTCTTGGACTTCTGCTTTATCATGGCTCTTCTCCAATCTCGCCAAGTAATTATATCTTTCCGCTGCTTCCCTCTCTAACTAGCATATCTGATCATGAGGACCTTGTGATAAAAGTGTAGCTTGAACTTTTCCCAAATGTGCCCGAGCCTTTCCCACCCTCATGATCAATCCACCAAACTCATTTCGGTTTAAATTCCTGAGCTTCCCTTTTAATGCCTTGAGTTTCCGGTACAGGATGAACGTCGGGGTGCCGTCATGATGTTCTAACCAAGTCGCCTCTAGAAGTGCTCGATATCGTGGGTGTTCTAACCAGAAATCAAACAATTTAAATGGGACCCTCCTCTTGAGTGTATCCTGCTTGATGGTTACTACACATGGGGTATGGATCCAAGGTCCCCGGCGACAGAAATCGAGCAACATAGTAACATAAAATCCTCAAACCATCTTGCATTTTACTAGGATTCTATCCAGTTTCCTCAGGGCTTTCCCTCCTATTCGTGTAAGTGAAGAAGCTCTCTGTACTATGCAAATTCTCTAATTCTATGTTGTCTAATTCTATAACATGGATTTCTTTATGTGCAAGATCGGTTTGCCATGGAAAAAATCTATAAAATTTACCAAAAAAATTATAAAAGAAGCACTTGGAAGGAATAATTAGTGATGAAAACTATCTTTCCCATCGCCAAACACTTCTAAATGCACCTTCGTGACTGGAACGGAATAAATTTGAGTCTATTTCAGGTCGTTCCGACGTTTAGTTCCCGAACTGAATGCTTTGTAACGAATATAACGTAATGACTATTTCGTACCCTAAGAAGGGAATATATATAATGAAATGTCGTTCCGACTCAATTTGACGGAACTCATTGTCGGAATGACCCATAATATAACTAAATTCATTCCTTTCCGGCCACAATTCCGGAAACCAAATACATCAAGAACAGACATTCCATTTGATTCGACCTTCCGAGCTTGAGAAGAATGGATAGTTCCAAAGTGAGAAGATCGTCGCTGACTGGGCTGTGATGGGGCAGGAGCCACTGCGAACGGAAGCACGGGGGGGGGGGGGGGGGTCTTCTCCAAGGCGGGACTTGGAGCGGGAGACGTCGTCGGCTCCTTGGACGGAGAGGGAGCCCGATCCTTGTGCAAGTAACAAAAATTACAAAATGGGCCTGATTAGAAAATTATAGAGATTATAAGACTGAAGCCAAAAGTATCAAACACTTTGGGACTAGATCGTAAATTACTCTCCTCTTACTTCCTCGGCCCCCAAAACCCATCGCCCGACGCGACAAATCTACAATAAGGAAACGGCGACGCCAAACTCCGGCGACGAATTCTCTCGATCGCCTGCGTCCACTGTTGGTTGATTGATTGATTGATCGGCTGATCGTTCTCGGCGGGCTTTTCTTAGCTGAGGTCATACAGATTCACTGATCGAGTTCGTCTCCGATTCTTCTTCGACAACCGTTTGCCGAGGCTGTTTGTTCGTGGTTTAGCGAAGGCCTCTGCATAATTTTGTCCGCGATGGCTCCTCCGGCAACGGCACAGAGGAATCCTTCCCCGTCGCAACCTTCGGGGTGATTTTTCTCTTCTCTCCTGCTTTTCTTTTTCCGTGCTTTCTCCGGGATCAATGTTTAGTTGACCGATGATCTTTGTCGTCTGGATCTGGCGTGGAGAGTCTTAAGTTGTAAGTCGATGTTTTGTAGATTAACCGTAACTATTAGTTCTCAGAGGGGAATAGTTGTTTGCTGATGGGAAGTAGGGGAGGCTTTTCTTTTCCCGGAAGTTGTTTTGTGACACTTACTCTAAGGAAAAGTGTCCGTTCGAAATGATCGTATGCTTCAAATTGGTTCAAAATCACTCAAATTAAAGATAACACTGTCATGTCATGCAAAGTAGCTATGTAATAGCTGTCCCGTTACGTGGGAAAATATTTATGATGGAATGGCTGTTTGTGTGGATTGGAGATGGTGTAAGGGTTTCAGGTGATTATTGAAACCAAGTCGAGTAGCTCTTTGTGAAAATCTCATGGATGATTGAATGCAAACACATCACCTGACTGCAGTATTCTAGTGCCTTTTACATTGTGAATGTCCTAATGGGGATTTGGAAGACATGTCATGCTATCAGTAATAGCATGTTTTCTTTATAAATGTGCTGGGACATGTATGACTTTGGTTTTGATTGATCCTCTCTTCCTCACTTGATGATGAATATACCAGGAAAGGCGAAGTATCAGATTTGAAATTGCAGCTTCGGCAGCTTGCTGGCAGCCGGGCCCCAGGCGTCGATGACTCCAAGAGAGACTTATACAAGAAAGTGATCTCCTACATGACTGTAGGCATTGATGTCTCCTCTGTATTTGGGGAAATGGTGATGTGCTCAGCTACATCGGACATTGTTCTGAAGAAGATGTGCTATCTTTATGTAGGGAACTATGCTAAAGTCAATCCAGACCTTGCTCTGTTGACAATTAATTTTCTTCAGAGAGATTGTAAGGATGAGGACCCAATGATTCGGGGGCTTGCGCTCCGGAGCTTATGCTCGTTGAGAGTTCCTAACTTGGTAGAGTATTTGGTTGGTCCCCTAGGTACCGGGTTGAAGGATAATAATAGTTATGTTAGAATGGTGGCCGTAATAGGGGTTCTGAAACTCTACCATATTAGCGCTCCAACTTGTATAGATGCAGACTTGCCGGAAAGACTCAAACACTTGTTGCTGAATGATCCCGATGCCCAAGTGAGATTAGTTCACTTTTTTTCTTGTATTTTTTTGTCATTGTCCTTCGAGTTTGTGACGTTTTGGAAAAATATCTTATATTTCAGTAGAATCCTCATATTGGAAGATTTTTTCGTTGCGTGTCACGTGAAACAGAAAACTAGGTCTTTGGACGAGTGGAGGACTGTGACCAATTATTAGTTCATGGGAAAGCAGCCCTTTTCTATTTAGTCTTTGTTCTCTCATCAGCTGCTATAATTTTAATGTTCCTAGGCATACTGCCTTTCCAGTAACTACTTCTGAAAATGTTCAGTGATGAATGTAAATGGACCACGATGTTTTTGTTCTATAACACTTTTTGGTCCAATTTTTTTATTGGAAAGGGGCTGATGGTTTTACCCGCAAGCTCTGTGAATCTATCTTACACTTTTTCTGTTGGGATCCATTGAATCAATTCGATTTAATTTTACTAATTCAGATATGCTTTAGATCAATTCATCGTCACATAATATATTCAATGGAAATTCTATTTTTTTACACGTGGAAAAGATTTTTAATTCTTTAATGTAAATTTTCTTGTCCCAAAAATGAGAATATGCTTATTGAATGCCTAGAGTAAGTAATAGTTGTGCCGTATCTTTGCTGTCTTAGTTATCCTGCTCATATTTTGTGATGATATTTCTTTATCTTACTTTTAGGTGGTGGCAAATTGTTTGACCACTCTACAAGAGATTTGGGCTTTGGAATCTGGCAAGTCAGAGGAAGCCTCTCGGGAGAGGGAAGCTCTTCTTAGCAAGCCAGTAATTTATTATCTTTTGAACAGGTATCATATCTTTAGACATCGTCATGATGGCTTTGATAAGTGAATCTTCAATTTTTGGTAGATGTTTTAGTACAGTTGTCATTGTCCACATTCTGCATATCCCATGCAAAGATTGATAAACATAGTATGGTGAATGAGCAAAACTAGCAAAATCATCCTCCTGTTGCATTGTGAACTTACATATTTTCCATAGGATCTAGAGGCTAGACTGGAAGGCATACGACATTATCTGGAGAGTAAACAGTAAATCTCCTATTTAAGCTGCTTCCATTTAGGGTTCTATATACAAATAGTACACGTGACATGTCTCTATGTCAGTGTCTCCTTGGACAAGATTTGTTTATTTGGTCTAGGTTCTTTTCTGAAACAATAAGCCAGCTTGGCAAGGGGGAGTGTTGCCTGTTTACACATTGCATGTTAAGTGTGCAATATGTCTGTTTTATGTTCCTTCTGTGCACGTGCTTTTCTGCAGTATTTGGGTTAGCTTTTTTTTTTTTTTCTGGGAGGTTTTGGTGCTGGCTGAGAGTCAGCCATTACTTTTGGATACTTTGGTTCATGATATCTGTTTCCTCTTTTAAGTAAAAAAGAGGGATGGAGCTATAACCAGTTACACTTCCTTTGCTTCAGGATCAAAGAGTTCAGTGAATGGGCACAATGTATAGTTTTGGAGCTAGTTGTCAAGTATATACCTACGGATACCAATGAAATATTTGATATAATGAATCTCCTTGAAGATAGGCTCCAACATGCCAACGGTGCTGTTGTATTAGCCACTATCAAGGTGTTCCTGCAGTTGACCTTATCAATGACTGATGTTCACCAGCAGGTGCTTCTCTCTCCATACTAGTTGTGTTATGTGGTGTAGAAGTTAAATTCATTGATGCTTGTTGTCACTGAAATTCAACAAATGCAGTGTCATTGTTGGATTTTACCCTTTCTCGGGTAGTTATAGTGCATGTGTTTAATGTTGCATCCATTTTTCTCCTCTGAACTGAAACTTAATGTTGTTTTTGGTTCAGGTCTATGAACGTATTAAAGCCCCCTTGCTTACACTCGTAAGCTCAGGCAGTCCAGAGCAGTCTTATGCTGTTTTGGGCCATCTGCATCTCTTGGTGATGCGTGCACCTGTTCTATTTTCCTCAGACTACAAGCACTTCTACTGTCAGTACAATGAGCCATTTTATGTTAAGAAGTTGAAGCTTGAAATGCTGACAGCAGTTGCAAATGAGAGCAACACTTACGAAATCGGTGAGGAACCTTTCAAATCTCAGTCTTTAATAAAAAAGTTAAACCCTAAGACAAGGAAATCAAGGGGCTGATTGTTGGTGGTAGTTAATTCCCCTCGTCTGTTGGCAGTAACGATTTTCTTTGATGATGCATTTTAGTGACGGAGTTGTGCGAATATGCTGCCAATGTTGACATTCCTATTGCACGAGAATCAATTCGAGCAGTTGGAAAAATCGCCCTTCAGCAATATGATGTCAATGCTATTGTGGATAGGCTACTCCAATTTCTGGAGATGGAAAAGGACTATGTCACAGCAGAAACTCTGGTAAGCCTGACCTTTATACTGATTTTGTCAGGTTATCTTATTAAGTATTTTTATGTTACTGCTGAATGTCATCATTTTGATGAAAGGCTATTCTGAGTGATTTATATCTTTGACTACAATCTGGATTTTCTTATTAACCCATTGACTTGTAGGTTCTGGTGAAAGATCTGTTAAGAAAATATCCTCAGTGGAGCCATGATTGCATTGCTGTAGTTGGAAATATCAGTAGCAAAAATATTCAAGAACCCAAAGCGAAGGCAGCCCTGATTTGGATGCTTGGAGAATATTCACAGGATATGGATGATGCACCTTACATCTTGGAAAGCCTCATTGAAAGTTGGGAGGATGAGCACTCAGCTGAGGTGGTGATCCTTCTTATTCCTATTCACTACTTTGTTTGAATATTCACTTTATCATTCTCTTGAGTTTTAACATATTTGTTTGGACCAAAACTACACTTAATCTACATCAATGATTAGATGACTTTTAAGTTTTGCTCTAGTTTAGTTTAGTAATTACCGTTTTGAAAATCAATATT
The DNA here is from genome assembly GCA_023653495.1 of Melastoma candidum. Classification (NCBI taxonomy): domain Eukaryota; kingdom Viridiplantae; phylum Streptophyta; class Magnoliopsida; order Myrtales; family Melastomataceae; genus Melastoma; species Melastoma candidum. Next base: position 24,847,475 of record CM042883.1, on the reverse strand, counting down.
TATGTTCGTGTACATTGGACCTATTTTTATCATGTAAAATGATCATTTCCACTAGCAAACTGTTGGCTCTCTTTTCAGTGTTTGTTGCCGCTTCAACTACATGGAAGAAGAACTTCTGATAGAAACACATAGTAAATTCTCGTGCAAGATGAGGAGGTGCTTTAGAAAATATAATTGTTGTTGATAATCTATTAGTTTATGATCCCCCCTCTATTTCTTCTTATGGCGACTGAGGTAATTGGCCTTGTTTGAGAGCCTTGAACCAAATCAGAAATGGAGCAATCTCCAATTTTTTTTGTCACTTCAATCAGTTGAGTCATTTATGTCATCATTTGCTTGGAAATAGGGGGCTGTTTCTCCCAGAAGGATATCTTCGTGGCGCTTGCGTGCATTCACCTTGTAATTTGTGGTCTACAAAAAGTTTTCGGTAATAGCTTGTTCTCCGGGTGTTTTTCAGGTCCGCTTACATCTACTAACGGCAGTTATGAAATGCTTCTTCAAGAGGCCACCTGAGACTCAGAAAGCCCTTGGTGCTGCCTTGGCTGCTGGAGTTGCTGATTTTCATCAGGTAAATATTATAATTTGGGCGTGTAAATAATTGTGTATGCAGGCCTAAATTAATTTGCCCTAGCTTGATCTGCTCTGGGCATCGAGCATGTTTGAGTTGTTGAAGAAATTTGAATGCGGCATTTTGAAATTAATGACCAGCTGTTGCCTTCCAAACTCACTGCTAATTAATGTTTAGATTAAAATTTTGCTACATTTATTTTCCTAGAGATTCTGTTCTCAAACTTACGGCAAGTCCTGCTTGTAGGATGTTCATGATCGAGCTTTGTTCTACTATAGACTTTTGCAGTACAACGTGTCTGTAGCAGAAAAGGTGGTGAATCCTCCAAAGCAAGCAGTCTCTGTCTTTGCTGATACACAGAGCAGTGAAGTGAAAGATCGGATATTTGATGAATTCAATAGCTTGTCTGTTGTGTACCAGAAGGTAATCTCTGACCATTATTGTTCTTTCAAACACTTTATTCTCAGGGAAAGCTTTTGGCCGGTGCTTATTCTAGAATTTCATCTGCAACTTTGTTGCGTACATTCATTATGCATCAGCTGGAATTAATTGCTAGTCCTGTTGAGATAAGGATCTGGAAATAATTTTGGATTTCTCAATTATGTTTTTTTTGTTGTGTTCGTGCCTCACTTGCACAGGGAAAATATTGTTTAATTAATGGTAGACATGACGTTGAAGGCATTAAGATGCACCTATTACTGATGTCACCCAGTTATATATTTAAGAATGCAATTCTATCCATTTTCAAGAGGTGGGATTCTGATTTCTTGATCCAACAACTACAGTTGTATATGCAAATAATTAGGTGGGGAAAAAACGACGTGCTACTCTATTATATAATTGGAAGAAATGGAATGCGTTGGATAAGACTAGTTTTCAGATACTGGAAGTCTCTACTCTCTAATAGTTGGTTGGGAGGCGTTTTGACCATAAAACTAGAGGGCTAGTTTTATATTCACTTGGCTTAACACTCTTTAGTCTCTAATTCTAGAGAATTTTATAAACTATCAAACCAAATTGTTTGTTTTGCTGATGTCTGTCTTTTTTCATTACTTACATTTAGCTTATTTTTATTTATTTGTTTATTATATTTTTTTGCATAAGTCTCTTGTTAAATTTAAATTGAAAGTAAGTGATCGTTGACATTTAAATACTGATTCTGGGAGTCCTAGCTGTTGGTGCTTATAAGAGAATGGAACTGCTAACACATCGGCCTGCTTATATGGGACCTGCTGCTGCCAAAATTTGTGACCAATCCTAGTTGGTGGCAGCTCATGGTTTAAATTCTTCTTAAACTCAGCGCCTCTGACCAGAATTACATCTCATTGTTGGATTTGTGTTTACCGTATTTCTTTATCTACCGTCATAGCTAAACAAAGAAATAGCATAGAATTCCACTATTTTATGATCATACAATTTTGGGGCTTGTCACGACGTTTGCCACAATGACTAATGGATTTGGTCATTTTCAATCAGTTATGGGTACTGTGACTTCTGGGCATGTTGAAATGAACCTGTTCATTTATTGCTTGCTTGCAGCCATCTTACATGTTCACAGATAAGGAGCATCGAGGCCCATTTGAGTACTCGGACGAAGTTGCTGGCATATCCATTGGAGCAGACCCTGCCGATAACGTTGTTCCTGCACAGCATGTCGAGGCAAATGATAAAGATTTACTTCTGAGTACTTATGAGGAGGAAGACACTAGATCGGTCATCAGTAATGGCTCAGCATACAATGCTCCTTTATATGATTCATCTGCACCTCTTGTGGCATCGCAAACACAAACTGATATAGGGAGTTTGGATACATCAACAAGCCAAACTCCGTCTGCCAGCCTGGCCATTGATGATTTACTTGGTCTTGGCTTATCCATTACAACCGCACCTGTTCCTCCTCCTGCTCTGACACTTAACCCAAAGGCAGTATTAGATCCAGGAACTTTTCAGCAGAAGTGGCGGCAGCTTCCGGTGTCATTGTCTCAGGTTTGCTACACAATCATGATGCCCATATCATTTAGTTTGGTTCTTTTTTCTTTTCGCATGATGATGCCATGCTCTTCTCCCTGACAGGAGTTCCCTGTGAGCCCACAAGGAGTTGCGGGACTGACGGCGCCTCAGGCACTTGTTCGGCACATGCAGGGGCACTCTATACAGTGCATTGCATCTGGTGGTCAATCCCCTAATTTGAAGTTTTTCTTCTCCGCTCAAAAATCTGGGTCATCATCCTATTTTCTCGTGGAATGTATCATCAATACATCTTCAGCTAAGGCTCAGATCAAGGTTAAAGCAGATGATCAAGGAGCGACCAACGATTTTGCCACCCTTTTCCAGACAGCCTTGTCCAAATTCGGGACGGCATAGAATCGGAAGTGAGCTTGTTTTTTATATTTGCCAGAGTACTTTTACTACAGAAGAAAGTTTGCTTGTATTTAGTGTCATTGATTGTCCAATTTCAGTCATGGGTTATCCTTGGCTCGATTTGTCATTTGCTGACTCCAATGGATAAGCTTGTCCGTGCGGGGAGGTGGACCCTCTATGTCCTCGAGCTGCTGCCATGCCATGCTTAGGCCGCAGCCAAGTCAAGTGCAGTGATAAGTTGTGTATGAGTTAATAGGCTTATATTTCCAAAAATGTCTTTCGGAAGAGAATGAGGACATCAGAACGAAGCTGAGTGGTTGGAATAATCAAAGTGATTCGGATGTGTTTTGTAGTGATGGGAACGAAGCTGCTCTTTAGATTCGTAACGTGGTCTGTTTATTTTAACTCTTTCATGTTTGTTTTATTACGAGTAGTTTCGTGCGTTTGACGGTTAGTTTAGAAAAAAATTTGTAGAATATTGTTCCAGACTCTTAAGTCGCCTTTCGAAGCAACAATTGGAGATGACTTAAAAATTTTTTTTGTGCTTTCTTTAAAAACGATTTCTTTATAAACGATTCTTTTTTTATAAATCGAAAGTTGTTATTTTAAATAATAAGTGATGAGCAATACTTTGCGAGTTTTGAAAACTCAAACTCAATTTCACAAATTGTTTTTCGAACTCCGAATAAGCCTATGAGAGAATAAAAATCGATTCCGAAACTCACCTCGAGTTTTGGAATTAAAAATCGAAATTAGTAATATAATTAGTGTTTTTGACTCGGAGATATTGTTCTAAGAATTATGTAACTACCTACGTGAATAAAGTTATATTAAAACAAAATTTCAGTTAAAATATTATTTTACATGAGGGGGTTTAGGGACTTTTCTCGCAACGTGGGGTTTTGGTTGGACAGGCTGGGATGTAAAACCCTAGTAAAGAACAGACGGACGCAGAAACCGTCGCCAATTCCCACCCTTAGAGCTCTCGGAGAAGATGACCGGAGCCGCGGCGGAGCTCGACGACGAGACCGTTAAGAAAGTCATCCGCCAGGTGCGGTTTCCTCTTCCTAAAGTATCGTCGACCGAGTTCTACTTCAGCGATTGTAATCTCCCCAGAGACAAGTTCCCCAGGAAGACCATCCACGAGAGCGACGATGGCTGTATCCTCTTCCCTCTCTGTTTGCCTTTGCCAACATTTTTTTTTCTAGTTTTGCGTTAAATTATGCGGCGGCAATGGTGAATGAAGTAAATGTTTCTTGTGATGGTGAATTTGTCGGCCTTAACGGGAACGTAGTGGTCAGTTTGGCGTTGATATGTTCATTCACAAGGATGAGGGGCCATCTCTGCCTGGGAAACGTTAAGGCCGATGAAATACCGGAGGACACCGTCAAGGTAGTTGCTGACGCGCTTAGGAAGTCGACTGCTCTTAAGATTTCTGATGATGGTGAGTCTTGGGCCTTGTGTGCTTTCTTGTGGTTTAATTTTTTGTTGCTTGTGTGCTCTTTCAATCCCGAGAGATGATTTTATTGCTGCGGACAGTGGAAATTTAACACTTCAGTGGATGCTCTTTGTATGACTTGCCATAGTCTGACTATTTCATTTTTTCCACATCGTGGGTTACTTATTTGATATTGTGTTGGTGAACTGGTAATTTTAGCTGGTAAGCCAATGCAATTTCGGTAAATCCCTGCTTGGGAAGTAGAAGCGATTAGGTCAACTTTTCAGCTGTCTTTCACTCTCTTTTTGGCCCCAGAAATTTCTATTGTAATGGTACAATCTACTCTAATTACAACCCACAACCGTTAGGCGGGTAAAAGTACCATTTCTTGCACTGAAAGTTAGCCACCCTGTGAATCCACATCCAGCCCCCAAACAAAAAAAAAACATCCACAAGAATTCATTTCACATCTTTCGTTTCTTTTTCCCTTTCGTGATCCCTCTGTAGTCATTTGATGCAATTTTAATTTTTTTTGGTAATTAATTGTGCAGTGCAACAGTATTCCATATGCTATCATAGATTTTGTTTGGTACTCCAACAACACTTGGCATGAGATTATATTTATATTATATAATTAGCTAAAAAATATTTGTAAGTTTCTTGGACCTTGTGATTCATGGTCGTTATGACTAGAAGTAGAAAGGGCAAGTGCATTGAGATCCTGAAATTACTATGCTGAGTGAACGGACTGCAACTCCTTGTTACTCAAGAGGGACTCTAATGGTGCACCTGTGAAATTTTATTGACTATGCAATTCAGATAAGAGTCACTTGGTAAGAGGGCTAAAATGAATTTTAGAGAAGAGAAGAATTTTCATTTTTCTTGTAATCTGTCTAATGCTTGACCTTGTACCGGAGAACATTTGTTCTTCTAGGGATGAAAGTGGGCAGAATTGCTGAACTTGTGAAAGCAGAAGATGTGATTGAACAAGTTGACACCAGGACGATTTCGGTATCTCCCTTGGAATATGATGTAAAGCTGGAAGATATTGAATTCTTTTTCTGTCAATTTGCTAAGGTGATGAGACTTTTGTAGTTCTTGTATTGCCAATGGTCATGCAGTGTTTTATGTGGTCCCATCCCGGGGTATGAAATCTGAATGATTTATTGAATGGTTCTAATTAAAGGTATGACAGATGGTCTGAACAAAATCTCAGTCACTCGTTGTTGGATGTATGAATGGAACATAAATCCGGCAATGTTCTATTGCATGTCTTTGTCTACCTTGTCTCTCCGCGGTCGCTTCCATCTTCTACTTCTCTTTCTGAAGGTTTGGGTGTGTTATGGTTTCTGTTCTTTCAGGTTAATAGTGTGAGACTGCCTCGCCATGTTACAGATAAAAAGCTGTTTTGTGGCACTGCTTTGGTAGAGTTTTCAAGCCAGGAAGAAGCTGAAAGCATTTTGAAGAAGAGCTTAGTTTACTCTGGGGCAGAGTTGGAACTCAAAACAAAGTAAGACCATCGCATATTCTACTGATTCTTCTCTTTTATATCTTCTTTCCCTAATCATTCTTGCACTTGAATACTCAGTCATTATTATTCTTCTTGCTTAAAGATATATACTTTCGTCTTATTTCAAGGATTCTGAACTTGGAGGTCGGATTCTGATTGCTTATTTCAGAAAAGCTTTTTGACGCTGAAAGAGAGAAAATGCTGGAAGAGCACAAAACTATTTCTGTGCAAGTGTCAGACCCCAAGAATAATTCCAAAGCAGTACCAGAGTTAGAATTTGTCCCCCTCAATGAGATTATACTTGAGCATGCAATTGTTATTTTTACTTTCGCATGTAAACCCATGGCCATCACATAACTTCATTTTATTCTCACAGATATCCAAAACGCTTAATTGTGTCATTTAAATTGAAGATCATTGAGGATGAAGGCGCTACAGAGCAAAATGGTGTTGACGAGCATCCTGCAGAAGGAAAAATGTTTCTAATGTCCCTAATGTTGGTGAGGCACATTCGAAAAGTATTGAGAATGGTAGCCAAGATAAGGATATGAAGGTCGATGACCATACTGGTGTGACGGCTGCGGAAAAGGAAACAGAAGATGAAGATCTGTCTTCTGAAGGTGCTTCTGAGAAGGAAGAAGACAATGAAGATGAACATTCACTTACTTCCTCTAAAGATGGTGTGAATGTTGTTCGACGTGAGGATTTGAAGCCCGTCTTTAATAAATTTGGCACTGTGAAGGTATATTTTGAAACTCTTATAAAGCCTACATGTATCAGCCATTAGGCATTTGATATTTGAACATTTCTCTGTAGTACTTCTCCAGTTACATTACATGGGTTGAATGTACAAGCAATTTGATAATCAGCACATAGTTTACCTCTGTATGTATATTTTGTCATATTTATCTGAGCTGTGCATGTCTTGTTCTCCTTCGTAGTTTGTTGACTTCACAATGGGAGCAGAGTCGGGATACGTCCGGTTTGAAGAACCCGAAGAAGCCCAGAAAGCTCGTGCTGCTGCTGTAGTTGCAGAAGAAGGGGGACTCCTGGTTAAAAACTTTATCGCTATTTTAGAGCCAGTAACTGGTACGCGACATGAAATCCCCTCTTATGTTTTCTGAGTGCGAGCTATCTTGTCCCGTTTTGCCACAGCAGAAAACAGTGACATCGGCCAATTTTGTTATTGTCATAACCTCAAACTCGTAATGTTTCTGTTATATGTTATCTACGATTTTCAAATGTCCAAGTATAATTTGATGTGGTGCACATCACTATGTTGAGGTGGGATGGACCAGTCCGACTTTTCTAGTCTAAAACTCATTTGGTTTGTCTATGGCAACCTACATGAATGACGCATGTAGTTATTTAGTCTGCATGCTTTTTTGATCCACTCCAGGAAATTTTCTGTATGTAAATTTCACAGACCGAGAAACTGCAAAGGTGTGTTATTCTCCGAATAGCAAGTACTGTTGCTGTGCTTTCTCATCTTTGTACGCTGGTTGGCTTTACTAATACTTTGATGACATTCTAAGAGCATCTTTTTTGGGTATCCCTAGCTAAACCAATGTGCACCAATGTGTTTTACCTTTCTGTTAATGCCTTTTCACTCGCTAGTGATATGCACACAGGCGATGCCGAAAAGGAGTACTGGAAAGCACTTCATGGGAGTCAAGGAAGGTTCCGCGATCGCGATAACAGGGGTGGCCGTGGAAGGTCGGCCTCACCCTTCTTTCACTGTCATTCTTTCTGTAGACTGAGGGTTGTGTTCTCCTGATGTGATCCGTTGAATCTCAGGGGAGGGAAATATTCGAGAGGGAAGCATCCTCGCTCCAAGAACCAGGACATGGGTGGCCGCCCAAACAAGGTGCAGAACTGCAGAAACTTGCTGCCTGAAAGTCCCTTTCTGGACAGTAGTTAGAAGTTGATGGATGGGTTCTTATGTTACCCGCTTTTTGACAACATGTGGCTCTATGATCGTTTACAGAAAGTATTAACCCAATCCAATTAAGCTATAGTAGATAGATATGATCCTAGAATCAGGTGATTTGACTTCCCTGGATGTGGAAGGTTTTGATTTGTTTTGGAGGGCATTGGGAGAGAGCTGGGAGGTGGTTAGATGAGGAGGAAAGCACAAATAATGGTAGTGTCGGGTGGGTGGAGGAGGAGAGGGGTTGGGAAAGATGATCCATTTGTGATTGTGACTATGATCCCCCCCCCCCCCCCCCCTTCCCCGATCAATGTGCCACAAACATGCTGCAGTGAGTTAGCTGAACACTTTTTGGAGTTTTGCATGGAAATATGGTTAGTTTAAAAAAAAAATTGCGAAATACGGTCACAGTCGAATGGACGTGTTTTTTACAAAGAGGACACGGTTTCAAAATGCGCCCTTCGTGTATAATATAGGAAGGGGCGGGTTTAAATCCGCCCCTATGCGGTATCCGAACCTAGCATGAGGGTGCGGTTTCAAAACGCGCCCTCAGGGGCGGGTTTTGACCAAGTGTTGGGATCCCCTTCGGGGAAAAACCCGCCCCTTGAAGAAACAGAGGTGGGTTTAATCGCCCAAGTGTTGGGGTTTCTGGCGTCTGACGGCCCGCCCCGCTCTTAGACATAAACATACACTTATAAATTATATTAGAAACTTTTTTTCAACAACGCAATGACCAATCAATCTAACTTCGAAACAATTCCTGATTGAAAACAGAAAACTAGAACAATATCATTCATAAAACCTTAGAATATAATACGTAAAAGTCATACATGTTTGTTTACAAACATCAGTAAAGTCCCCTACGCCTTGTCGATTTCCTCCTCACATAAGGCATAATGACGGGATCTGGTACGCGAGGTTGCTCCGATGAATCATCTGAATACAGCTGGGTGATCTGAGAAGGTCCTTCTCCTTGATATGAATGATGCTCATACCTGAAAATGTTATATTAGTTGAGTTCCGGGAGTTTAACTCAAATGAACATAAAAGTTGAACATTTTTAACATTTTCCTCGTTCCCCAAATCAACATCGTTGAACATTTCATCATCAGTATTGACGTCATTATCGTAAGTCACTGTTGAGTCAACGATATGATTCTCATATCGCTGATATATAGTTTCGTTTAGAACTCCTTCGTCGCCCAAATCACGTTCTAAATCTTCAAACGGGTCACCATCTTTATAATCATCTTCATAATCATTAACACCATCATCCTCGTCACCATCATCCTCCTCATTCCCCACATTACCACCATAACCGCTACATAATTCTTTCACCGGTACCAATTGACGAATATTTCTACTAATTTCGAAATTTTCCATTCTCTCTTGCACGACATTTAACCCCTCATCCACATTCACTCATACGGCCTGCATGTTACTACCATGCTTACTTCTTGAATTTTGGGGCCTCCCTTCATTGCTAGAATTCCCAGAAACTGATATCACATACACTTCTTGAATGCGGTCACCATTTGACATCGCAAACTCACACAACAACCTAACATCCTCATCATCACCAATATGTACTAGCACAAAATTTATGCCAGAAGGACCATACGAAGGAACGAGATATCTATGACATATTTCCAGCCTACTGCCTTCGTTTAATCTCATTGCATTAGCAATGACCTTTCAAATTGCACAAAGTCGACATCAGCATGTACCTTTATATGTTTCAATGGACCCCTATTATAACCTACTCCTTGACTACCATGAATAACCCTCCCATTTCGATACAACAACAAATGAACTTGAGACATTGAAACGTAAGATAATACTTACGATTTAGTGATTAACTACTTCTTCAAACTTACTAATACCTACAAAAATTCAAACAACATACCATTAATCATCAAAATAATGGTAACTAAATAAACATTATTAAAACGTAATTTAAACTAAAACGTAAATCCAATTACACCCAAAATTTCAAAATAAACCTGATTTTAACTTAAACCTAATTTCAACTAAAACCTAATTCCAATTAAAAAAATTCAACTAAAACATAATTCCAACTAAAACCCTAATTAATTCCAACTAAATCCCTAACTTTAACTAGAACCTAATTTCAATTACACATAATTTCACGGCATAAACATAAATTAATTACTGAGACGAAGAAGCCGTTGGCGGTAAAGGGCGGAGGACGGAGGGGGTGACGGGCGGAGGACGAAGGACGAAGGGCGGTGGTAAAGGGCGGAGGACGAAGGGCGTCGGCGTGAGGACAGAGGGGGTGACGGCGTGAGGCCGGAGGACGAAGTACGTGAGGGCGTAGGAGGAGTAGCGGATGACGAATTACGGTCGGGGCAAGGCGGATGGAGGACGGGGGCTCGGGCGTCGGGCTTTTGGGGGTTGGGGGTCGTGTTAGGATTTGGGTAAAATGAATTCGGGGGTGGGGGACCCGACTTAAGCCGTAAGGGGGGCGGATTTAGTTACTTAAGGAGTGGGTTTTGTCCGACGCCGAAACCTTCCGTCCTCACTCCGCGAATTCGTCCAAGTGTAAAACCCGCCCCTTGTTGAGCTATTGGAAGGGCGGGTTTTAAACCCGCCCATTGTGTATTCCCAGGCCAAACCTGTCTCTTGTGTATGCCAGGAAGGGGACCCCAACACTTGGCGAAATTCTCCAAGTGTTCAAAACCCACCCCTACATGAGGGCGTGGTTTCAAAACCTGTGCTCGGATGCCGCATAGGGGCGGGTTTATTGTAGACCGAGGGCGCGTATTGAAAACGCCCCCCTTCGACGATAAAACCGTGTTTTACGAAATTGGGATCGTATTGCGCAAAATTTTTTTAAAACTAACTGTATTTCCGTACAAAACTATTTCTTTTTGGCCTTTTGGTTTTTAGTTATCCCATTATTTTGAAGTGATGCATGCATACAAGCGCTGCCACTTGAGTCATGTGGATCACATATATTTATTCAATAATATCATAAAAATCGCGTTTCTTTTTCATTTTTTTAATAACATCATAAAATTCATGCATATAATTTTGTCAATTAATTTTTTTAATTTACTTTTATAGATGTACTAAAAATACCCAACGAGTTTGAATTAGAAGTCTCATTCAATCGTTCAATGACTTCCTAAAAATGAAAAGATTGACATGAAATACGGCCAAGATTGCTTTTGAATTTAATATTAAACAATCAATTATTTATAAAGTTTAAAGCACTATGCTCCCCTTTTGTGCATAAATTATGAATAATTCGAATTCGATTTATCTTTGAATATAACAAAAACATGTTAAAATAAATAAGATAGTGATTAATATGTTATCGTAATTTTTTTTGGGGGGTGGGGTCGATCGTCATTCAAAATTATCCATCCTCTAACAGCCGTCCGATGGGAAAAAGTCGGCTGGCGCAGCCACATCCCATCCCGTGGTCGCCAACTGACTCGTATCATAAGAAATTTGACTAACGACATCAACATAATAAAAAAAGCAAAGCAAAGAAAAGGCACAATCATCATCATCATCGCCAGCTTCTTCCTCTTCTCCTTCTTCTTCTGCCGCGATTCCTTTCTTAATACTAATTTAATCCCTAACTAACCCTAATTAATCACGGTTGGGGAGAGGAGGAGGTGAGAGCGGTGGTCTGGATTGTCGCCATCTCTCCCGGGGGGAGAGAGAGAGGGAGAGATCGCTCGATTCTTGGATTGGATTGTTTGAGGCGCTTCCTTTTTCGTGTTTTGTTTTTTCTCGTTTGAGGAGGGGTGGGGGATTGGTTGAGGGTTTGAGAATCGGGAGGATGGTGAACTCGTTGGTGGAGAGAGCTACAAGCGATATGCTCATAGGCCCCGATTGGGCCATGAACATCGAGATCTGTGATATCCTCAATCATGATCCCGGGTATACTTCGGGATTCTCTTTTGACCCCTTGTTGTTTTTTGTTTTTTTCCTTGTTTTCTGGCTTCGGCTTTGGATCTTTTTCGTGCTTGTTGCGAGGTGAATGGTTCGTAGCTGGAGCCGTGAAAGTTTAGGGTTTTTATTATTGATTACTGGGTTTGGGAGTTGATGGGTTTAGATATGAGTTGTCAGGGGTGATTGTCGAGATTAGGGAGTTGCCGTAGAGGCAGGAGGCGATTTCAGCGGAAAAATTTTAGGCTGGTTTTGTATTTGTCTCGTAGGTTGCTTAGGAAGTGGCTACTACTGACTTGATTAAGCCCAGGGGTTGTGTGGTTGATGGTTTGATTGCGAGGTTGGGGATTTGGATTTGGAGTTGGGAAATGGCGGGGGGCAAGGATATGAGATTGAAGCTACCGAAGAAGTAAATAGTTAAATGCAGGCGAGAAGGGGAACTGTTACGTCCTTAATGTGTCGGCCAAGGCGAATCTGCCCTTCAAACAACTCCATGGATGTCGGTGGAGGGTAGTACGTTCTCATCGGCATCTGTAGTCGATGAAGACGGCTGTTCCTTTCAATGATAATTTTTCTTCGCGCCTTTGGATGGTGATCGTGGACTGCTTGATGCTGAATGGCATTCAGCGGCTGTTGCTTCCGCATTTGTTGATAGTGTAGTGAGTGCCAAAGGGGGAAATGGTATTACTTGAATTAATTTTGCTGTATCCTGGGTCCCAGTTCTTTTGTTATAATCTTAGTTTATAAAAACTTGAAAACTTGGCAGTAAGCTCTCGGAACCGAACTTCTGGTTTTTGATGTTTGGGCTTATTTAAATAGCCTTGGCCCTTGGCGCATATCAACTATAATTTGCTTCATAAAAATTTGGTCCTAGTGATGTTTGCTTTTCTTTTTTTGTAATCACTGCATTTTCCATTGAGATTAAGAGATGAGCAGAAGCTTCACTCTGAAACTGCAATATGCAGGAAGGGCGATATATAAATTTAATATGAGTGCGCTGAATATCCTCTGCCATGCTTTTTAATTGATATCCTCTATGGTCTAGTGCTTTGCCAATTACAATTTTTTTTAACTGCATTTGAAGTATCCATCGTGATGATATCAGGCAGGCCAAAGATGTCGTCAAAGGTATCAAAAAGAGAATTGGTAGTAAGAACCCCAAGGTCCAGTTGCTGGCATTAACTGTGAGTGAGCCAATTCCTGAATTTTCACTTGCTCTGTGACTTCATACTTTTTCTTGCAGTTGCAAATGCATATAACTGTTTACTCAAGTGGGTTCTTCTTTAAATTGGATGGTACACTGTTTTCTTCAGTATGTGAAATACAAGGCAATGTCACATGTTAATATATCATGTATCGGAATGTTGGAGCTATGAATGATTTGTGGGCTTTACCTCCACCTCTAGAGCCATGTTGGCAGAGGGCATACTTTTGTTTTCTAGCCTCATAGTCTTCCTCGGGAAGCAGCAGAACGCTCAAGGTTTTTGGGTCATAAATGTAGGGGTGGCTTTAGTTTTGTTGTCCTATCTTGAGTAGGAGGATGTACTGGGCGTGCTCACGATAACACTGGCTATCTATTTATCCACAGCCTGGAAATTTATTTTTATGATTTTCTGTGAGAAGTTTCTACAAGGAATTGAATCTGTCATGTAATCCATATTCAAGAAGTTGTATCTATTTGGTCGGACTAAGCTGGCCATTTGTCAGAAGAACCACAGTCAGAAGCTGGCCATTTTCTAATAACTGTAACAGCACAAGTGGTTGTTTACTTGGTTGTACTATCATATAAATTTGATTAGTTTATTCTGCCGGTAATTGCAGTTATTGGAGACAATAGTGAAGAACTGTGGAGATGTCGTCCATATGCATGTCGCTGAGAGGGACATTCTTCACGATATGGTGAAGATAGTTAAAAAGAAGGTACCTCTTGCTTATAAGTTTTATGTAGAATTACCTGGTTACCGGTATTCTATCCTCATCTTTTGTTCTGGATGTAGCCTGACTTCCATGTCAAAGAGAAGATATTAACTTTAATTGATATTTGGCAAGAAGCTTTCGGAGGCCCAAGGGCTAGATATCCACAGTATTATGCAGCCTACCAAGAATTGTTGGTATGTCTTACTCAGGAAACTGATTTGTCGTGCATAACCATTCCATCCTCATTTATTTATTTATTTTTGTCTTTCGTGGTCTCACCATGATCGATGTCTTTTCAGCGAGCTGGAGCTGTGTTTCCTCAGAGAGCTGAGGGCTCGGCGCCTGTATTCACTCCTCCACAAACACAACCTCTGTCATCATATCCACAAAATGTTCGAAATTCGGATTACCGACCAGAGGCAGCTGAAACTTCCTCAGAAGCTGAGTATCCAAATTTGAGGTACCTTTTGCTTCTTGTTTTTGTGGACATGTCATTTTTCTACGTCTTTGGCTTTTTGAGAGACTATACATAGATTTTTGGTAACTTTTTCAGTAAATAAGCAGTACTATGATCCAGAAATTTCTTATTTAGTCTGTCAGGTTTTATGCATACTTTTCCGGTGATCCTTTTGTTATGTTGGGAGAGAATAACTCTGCTCATACATGTGTACAACATCAAGTCAAGCTTATCGGCTGTTTCCGTTATTCTTTAAGGTTTTTGTCAATCATGGACTTTTTATTTTAAAATGTGGTTATTATACTTGCAAATAACAATCTGGTCAGAATGAAACTATTTATTAAAATGTGAGGTATAAGAAGCAGAAATTTGTGTCAATGACTGGTGAGAACTTCATTCTTCCATCTAAAATAGAGCTCAAATGGTGCTTAGTTTAATTCTCCTTCTGGGAGATGTGTCCTGCACTCATCCACAGTACACTCTCCTCATCCACATGGTGAACTTTGAATTAAAAGGTCACTTGGCACAATCAAAGTGTGAGTGGACGTGGAGTATGCTGAGTGCAGAAGTCAAACTCTCCTTATATTGAATTTGTTTTGTTCTCAGGTTCTTAATCTTCTTCAAAATGGGATATGGTGTATAATATGTACGATATTGTTCAATTATTCCTTTTTTTCTCAAGCTTGACAGAAATTCAAAATGCTCGTGGTATCGTGGATGTGCTCTCTGAGATGCTGAATGCAATTGACCCTGGAAACAAAGAGGTAACTTCATTCTCTCCTGTTTCTTTGAATTGGATAAGGATTGAATGTTGCACCATGTATTGCATTTGTCATGTTTTGGGGACTCTCTTCTTGTCTTCTATCATTTTTTACAAGGTAAGTATTCTTTGTTCTGGTATTTAGAAAGTTCCAGTTTCCTTTTTCAGGGGCTTAGGCAGGAGGTCATAGTGGACTTGGTGGACCAATGTCGTACTTACAAGCAAAGGGTGGTTCATTTGGTCAATTCCACATCGTATGGTCCCTTAGTTCCTTTTCACCCCTTACGGTTGAAGAATTAAGTTCTTTGACTTTATTTATTTTTTTAGGAGATCTGACTCTCATATTTCTGATATTATGTGAAAACGTCAAATTCCTATTGTTTTGTTGATTTCAGGGACGAGTCGCTGCTGAGCCAGGGGTTATCTTTAAATGACGATTTGCAGCGAGTGCTGGCAAAACATGACGCTATTTCCTCAGGAAACTCCCTTCCTACAGAGAAAACTAAGGATGATCCTTCTATCACGAGCACAAATAAGGATGCCAATGGCCTTTTGGTTGATGTTGGAGATAGTGGCAAGCAGCCCAAAGAAAGGTAATCAATATTTCAGAGTACTTTATCTGGTATAGTTTTTCTTGTATTTTCTTTTTGTGGGTTAGCTAGCCTTTTCCAGTTATCTTTTTATATTTTCTATGTGCCTCCAATTGCTTGAACACCCCATTGAGATAATGAGCTTGAATGTGATTTGTATTACTTCATTCCCATGTCCATGGAGTTTAAGAATTGTGCCCCGAGGTAAAGTTGAAATTGGATTTGAGACATGAAAACTGTCTCTGCGTACATATATGTCTATATTCCCACTATACTGCACTAGGCGAAGAACCTTCTATGGCTTGGGTCATCCTTTGTACATAAACTATTGCCAACCTTGAAAAGAGCCACTTGTCGCACTATCACAGTCCATGCTATGGTATTATAATCAAGTAAAATTTTCATTGTCTCTTATCTCATTAACCTTATGAACCTCAGAAAGATTGTGATTGCTGCTATGGCGATGCATTGATTCTAATTGAAATATCGAAATTGAAACTTTGTTATTGTGATCCTAATGTTAGTAGCTTTGGTCTGGTACCATAGAACATGATTGAAATGGTGGATAAACCATGCTATAAATGTTAGCTTTGATATTCTTATAGTATTAGAGCTGTTTCTGTATTTCAACTGATTGTTGCTTATCCGAGTTTCTGAAGGTTTAGCTTCTAAATTTGGTAATGTTTCCTTGCTGAAGGATGATAGTGATTCTATAGATACCATTGCTAGAGCCCAATTAGCAGAGATAGAGAGGAATTGGGATACCTGTGCGTTACTTTCTCTCCTTGCCATTTTACCGATGTGGAACACCTCATACATGGTTGACGAGAGGACCGATGTGGAAGTCCTGTAGCATTCAAAGCAAAATATTGTTTGAAGTCTCATTAGCTTTGCCAAATGAATGGACTATTTCGACAGATACAGACATAATTAAGAAGCTGGAGTTTTTTCATCTGGCAGTAGTGGAATACTCTGAATTTCTGATTCTGTGATATCCTTGGTGTAATTTATATTCTGATGGTGCAGATCTTCATCAAGTGCTGCCTCAACCTCACAAACGTTGAATCAGTTGCTACTTCCTGCTCCTCCTTCCTCCAGCGGCCCATCTCCACCTGCAAAGATGGATCCTAAAATAGATCTTCTCAGTGGGGATGATTACAGTTCTCCAAAGGCAGAGCCTTCGCTAGCTCTGGTCCCCGTCGGAGTGCCCCAGGCGGCCACTGTACAGTCTCAACAGAACGCCCTTGTCCTTTTCGATATGTTCTCAGACGGTAATACCCAGCCGAATCCCGTAAACACCCAGAATGGCAGTCCGACGGTCCAAAGCAACAACCCTACTACCCTCCAGTTTCAGCAGCAGCCGAGTTTGCAACCGCCTCAGTTTGGAGTTTACACCAATGGAAATTCTCAGACTGCAGGATTTACCCAGCCTGATCAATCGTTCTATGCTCAAGGTCCCAGCTCAGTCTGGAACGGGCAGCAGCAACAGCCTTCTTCACCTGGTTTTGGTATATCTCTAAGTAACCATTGCACCGAAGAATCCAGCTCATCCTCTTTTTATGCATCTTTCCCTGTCTGAATGGTGCTTCGGTATTGGGGGGTGTTTATACATTGACGTGTCTAAGTTGCCTGCTTGGAATTTGTTGTCCTAAATCTCTGCAATATCTGCAAACTAAAAATTGGCCGGATGTGCAGGTGCTCAAACTGGCAGTTCGCTGCCGCCACCTCCTTGGGAAGCTCCAGCAACAGAAAGCAACCAAGGACCGGGCAGTCCATATGCCCCGCCATCGCAACCTCCTCTGGCAGCAGTAACCGCGCAACAACCGGTCCCAGCCGGTATGCTCCCTCAGTCTCCTTACGGAATGGGCAACGAACAGGCCTCGGGGATGTTCATGCCACAGATGATGAACGGTCAGTACATGCAACCGAACCAAATGATGGGAATGAGCCCTTTAGCCATGCAGGGGGGCCCTTTCATGGGCGGGATGGTGCCTCAGCAAATGCAGGCGGGGGCGATGGGCTACATTTATCCCCAACAAATCTACGGAGGCCAAATGCCGGCAGCGGCAGCCTACGGTTATGGTCCTCAGGGAATACAGTACGTGGACCAACGGATGTACGGCCTGTCAGTCAGAAATGACAGCGCAGTAAGTAACAGCTCCTCCAAGTCGACGCCCCTGTACACTCCACCAATGAAGCCTTCTAAGCCGGAGGACAAGTTGTTCGGGGATCTCCTTGACATGGCAAAAGTGAAGAAGTCCGGCCCAGACCGTGCAGGCAGCGTGTAGCAAGAACTCAGGTTTGGTCGCATATTGTGTTATTTCTCCCCCGGGACTTGGTTAAAATTGGACAAATATCCCCTCATTATATATTATGTATAAATTGTGAAGATATAGATTCCCCCTTTTTCCTTCGTTTTAATATTTTGCTTTCTTGGGTTTGGCAATCTGGAGATCGTGTAAATTCCATTTTTTTTTTCCGGGTAAAGATAAACAGAGTCTCCGTCAAATCTCTAATCTGTTAGCTTTCTACTTTACTCTTCCATTTTGCGTCGCCTGTTCTTCAATTGGTCACACTATTGTTTTTTCACTATAACTTTACTGAGTTTCAGTGTATTGTTTTTCACATCCAATTTTATCCGGTAAAGCCATTTTGGGCTTCGCAAGATCATCATTGCAATGACAGGTGCAATCGAAAGAGTATTCGATCGAAATTCAAGCTCGTCGAAGCAGGATACGTCGAAGGACGGATAAGGTGAGGTTCAATCGAGACTCTGTTGAAGGAAGTAATTATCGAAAGAAGAGTTCGAGTTGAAGTTTCAAAAATTAGTTAATTTATCGTCGAGTCTCATCGAGTCATGATCGAAGTATATAGAGTACAGTTAGTCTTAAAAAAATATGTGTAAAATATGTTTAGCGGTAGTAGTTATATTAGCGGTTATTGTTTGTATATGATCAAGTATTAGTAGTATAAATATGTGGTCAGTCTTTTATAATAAACACACGACAACCATTCAAATTCTCCAGAAATGGAAGTAAATATTCTTATTCTTTTTTATCTTGTGCTTTGTATTACTATTTATTTAAAATATTCATGATCACATTTCTTTAACTCTGTGATAGTACCCGTTATATCGCGAGGTATTTCTATTCGCAAACAAACACAAACATTTTTTAACGTAAGGCTGTTCTGTCTTATCTGCTGCCTCAACCGGACCCCTAGAACAAGCGGGTAAGATGTATGGCGACAATACTCATCCTGCCGTGCAACTGGAGCGTGGGAGCTCCAGGTTAAACAAGATCGTGTGTACAGGTTGTTTGTTTCTCGTTTCATTGCCGCGGAAACTCATCAGGAAAGTTAATCAGGACGCTTAGTTGTTTGATCACGTCGGGTCTGCCGAGCGATTAGTGTCCAGGGCAAACTGGAATCACATCACTAGGGCAAACTGGAATCACGTCACTAGGAAGAATATATAAACCATTTTAGCCTTTTTCTATGTTCTGCCCCCTCTCCCCTAAACAACCAGACGAGTAATGGGCAGACTAGGGACGACGCCCATCGCCACTCCCGGCCCGACCACCGAGATGGACCATCCCGACCTTCTGGCTCAAGCACCCCCTCCAACGACTGCTTCCAATGTTGTTACATCGAGCGACCCACAGGGGAACAATGCTCCGTATAGTGTCAGCCCTGTCGAGGAGCTCCCAGCACATCACAATCAAGAACAGCCACCATCGCCACCCCTCAGCACTCGGAACAGAAGGATCATGCGTCAGAGATAGTCGAAGCTGTTGAATTCCCTCCGCGATCCTCTGTAACCATAGATGCTCCTCCGCCTCAGGACCCCGATAAGCAGATGGTGGTATATGTACCACCACCTGGTGACGACACGATACCTCCAACAGGAGGAAGGCCATTGAACAGTCAAGAACGGTCGTGATGTTCCCGCCGCAGAAACCAGCTAATCCTGTCCATGTTCAGCCCAGCAACATACCTGGCGAGAATATTTCAAATGCCATGAACGCGGGAAATCAGCAGCAGAACCAGAAAGCCGGCTCGATGTCGCCGGTGATCCTGGTTCCGTTCATCGGAGTTCCTTGGCACAGTGGACTGTTAAGACTGTTGCCAACAGCCGACAAACGGTATGTAATAACACTTCCCATATCATTCATCACTGTCAATTATTCGATATATTTCGGGAACTAAATTAGTCACACATAAAGGACATAACTTACGTTACAAAAAAAAGGACTTCCTTGTCTTTTAATTAACTCTGACACCTCTCCAATCCTCGGAACTAATTATATTATTTTCATAATTTGACCAATTCCACAAATTATGAGTTCAGATTTATTGAACAATATAAAAGACTCGTATAACTCATACGTGGCGTAGTTGACATAAATGTTAGTTATACGATTGCCTTGCTGACGTTCAAATTAAATGGGACAGTTAACTTCTAATCAAATCAAAGAAGAAGACTAAAGTTCGTTAAGTTTTTTTTATTCTCAATGCAGCTATTATAACAAAACAACGATCGCGCCCTGCGTAACTTTCGGCCAGATCGCGGAGATTTTGGATAACTGCAGCACCAGTGAGTTCTCGAGGCCTCTTAGCCTCCTGGTCTACAGGTCTCATCGGAAGTTCGACATGTACGGTGTTTTCGTTGATCGTGCCCCGCCGGAGTCCTAGTTCTGCTAAACCAGAACTAGGACTCGGATTTATTTAATTTATGCTTTTCGAGATCAAACATCCGACCTTTTTGTTCGCTTCGAAAGTGTCTGCTGAATAAGTCGGATTTAAACACGAGCAACGGGCAACTGGTATTCGAAGGTTGGTTAAATGAGGGGAAGGCAGTGGAACGGAGCCATGGAGCACAAGTTAAAAAGATTATATGTCCGTTTGTAGAGATGTGTTCTTGTACAATGCTTAAGAACGACGATTTATATTATGCCAGACCTACATAACTATAAAAATGAAATATTGTACATATATTACGTGTCTATGTTGTCAGTCTTCGTGAAATATCTTCTTCCATAGCCTTAGCTATCACTCCTTTCCATGTACTTAGATTGTCTGAAATCTTTTCATGACAATCACTGATGGATCGTATCACCCACTAGTTTTCGCTGTAGAGTTTCTTCGCTCGTCCAGTTGACTGTCGTTTGATCACCTTGTTGACCCTCGTCGCTTGGTAGCTCCGTCGCATGGTAACTACTTCTCTCGTAAGCCTTCGTTGGATGTGTTTTCACAGCTACCTCCTTATTGGGCCTCATATGCATTAGACCTGTATTCTGGACCGTTGATCCACCACATATGGAATCGAGATTTGTGGCCCAAAATTTATGTTTTAAACACTATTAAAGGGAAGGTAGAGGGGAATGGGACGAGATACATTTTTCGACTGCGTAACCAAGAGATATTGTAAAAGAAACGGTGAGGATGAGCTCGCTTAGTAACCCTTGGTTATGCTATATTCAATGATATTGGAAAATGACAGCTGCCGGAATAGACGCCGACCTAGACCATTCCTTTCTTTCCAGAAAAATTAATTCGAAAATAAATAAATAGGTATGAACTAAGATGGGATTGTTACAATCGTTAAGCGGCTTGAATTCGCTTAAGAAGTTCTCGGATTTAAATATGCAGCACTCCTATTGGGATGCTAACTCATCAAAGCCAGATGCTTTCCCAAATCGAGTCGGAATTAATCGAAACGAAGCTCCGAATGGCGAATATCGAACTACCGAGAAAAATAAATAAGTATGAACACGATAAATCCAGGCACGCGGTATTAAAAGAAAATACAACGGCACGTAGTCAAGCCATCAACCCGGATGGATAGGGGAAGACAGCGTTATATGCAAGGCGGCTTTGCGTTCTAAATCTTTTCTTTATTTTTTACTTCTAGAAGGCCATGACTGCCTCAACAATCATTTCAGCAATCCGACTCGTCAACTAACGGGAGCTGAGCTGTGCCTAAGCAGGTCTGTTCTGCCTGTCCAACGAACAATATGTCTGACGAGCATCAGCTGCAGAGAGGCGAAACGATGCCCCCGGTCATCCTGGTCCCGTCTGTCGGGAATCCCTGGCGGAGCGGACTCTTCGATTGTTGCCAGCATCCAGTTAACGGTATTTGTGTCCATGTGATATCTCAATCCGCCCTTTTCCTTTTTTGGTTGGAATAGCAATCTGATGACGTTTTGTCCATGCAGCGATCATAACCACCGTTGCTCCTTGCATAACGTTCGGCCAGATTGCTGAGATTCTCGACAACGGCAGCACCAGTGAGTTGACTTTCCCTTAAAGACCAGTCGATTCCGCCTGGCCGTCTGGAGCATTGACTTTTGACCTGGTCCTGTCAGGTTGCGGAACGGGCGCTTGCCTCTGCCTGCTCTATTTGCTCGTGTGCAACTGGTGTATCGGCTTTCGTTACCGGAGACGTATGAGGGCTGCCTTTCAGATTGCGGAGTCACCGGTCACTGACCTGACCGCTCACATTTTATGCTGCTTCTGTGCGCTATGTCAGGAGTTTAGGGAGCTCAAGTACCGTGGATTGGACCCTTTCCGAGGCATTCCCCTTCCTCTCTTCCTCTTGCCATTACAGTACTCACCTATCAATCTGTCCGCTGTGAACTAGTTTGAGGTAATCAGTTGTGATCGATTTCTTCAGGTTACCAACGTCTGACGACGAAGATTCTGCAAGGACAGAATCAACTGGCAGCGCAAAATATTCCTCCTGTGAAACAATTAATGACAAAAGGTCCTGGACTCTCATGGGATCTGCCCAATCCGCTCATCGATTTTGATTATCGTGTTATGAATGTTTTACCTCAATTCACCCTCGACTTGCATTCTGTTTTCGGTAATGCAGAAAATGACGGTGACCCACCTGCACAGCCTGGACACCAAGTTCCAACGTCGCTGAAGGCTCCATTTACATCTTATTCAAGCAGCGGTGGATGCTCAGGCTCAAACTACTCAGCCACCGAACAGCCATATAGTCCACCGTCACCAGCACTAGCTTTATCAGTTGCAAAGGGTACATTCACATATGAGGAACTAAAGCTAGCAACGAATGGGTTTTCGCGAGCTAACTTACTCGGGGAAGGCGGATTCGGGTTTGTACATAAAGGGATGCTTCCCGACAGGAAGGAGGTAGCAGTCAAGCAACTGAAAGCAGGGAGCGGGCAAGGGGAACGTGAATTCCAGGCTGAAGTCGAAACGATCAGCCGCATACACCACAGACACCTGGTCACCCTGACCGGATATTGCATAGCCGAGACTCAGCGCATGCTTGTATATGAGTTTGTGCCGAACAAAACTTTGTGGTTCCACTTGCATGGTAATTACAATTGCCGTAGTTTATCTATTTTCTGAATTGCCAGTCCATCTGAGCTTATTAGGGATATTCATTGTTGCAGGTAAGGACAGACCAACTATGGATTGGCCGACCAGACTGAAAATCGCTGTAGGATCTGCAAAAGGACTATCTTATCTGCATGAGGACTGTAAGTCCTGGCAGGCTTAGTTTTCAGCAATGAATCTAATGTTGGATTGGCATTCAAGAATCCGATGAGGCAATTTAATATGCAGGCCATCCTAAGATCATTCATCGTGACATCAAGGCAGCCAACATACTTCTGGACTCCGAGTTTGAGGCAAAGGTACTACTGCTGAGTGCTGACATTGCCTTGATTTTGCTGACTAGAATTCGCTCGATGAGGTTGCTCTTCCTTCCAGGTTGCTGATTTTGGACTTGCAAGGTTCATCTCAGACGCAGATACTCATGTCTCGACTCGAGTCATGGGTACCTTCGGGTAAAACAAAATTGGCTCCTTTAAGCTCGTTGTCTGCTGTGATTAATAATGTTCACCATGATAATCGGGAAGTCTCGTCTACTTTGCAGGTATCTCGCACCTGAATATGCATCTAGTGGGAAACTCAATGAGAAATCCGACGTTTACTCATTTGGGGTGGTGTTGTTGGAGCTGATTTCTGGAAACAGGCCGATAGACAGAACCAACCCTGGAATCGACGGTGGTTTAGTCAAATGGGTCAGTATTGATGTTCAATGAGTTACATACGTGTATCCTTCTGTATCGATTTGTTGCTGTGGTCTGGATGATTGATATGGATTACCACCATGGTAGGCGAGGCCTCGGCTTGCAAGAGCTCTCGAGGATGGGAACTTTGATTCACTCGCAGACCCGAGGCTACAGAATAACTACAACCACAGTGAAATGGCTCGAATGATTGCTTGCGCTGCTGCTTGTGTGCAACATGCGGCACACAACAGACCGAAAATGGGTCAGGTACATTTCTTCATGAATGGCGAATTTCAAAGCGTCGATGCAACTGGAGTGTGATCACTCGCTAGCATTTCTGGCCCATGTTTATCTAATTGAGTTTATCGCTTATCTCGAACATTTACTAAAGTTCCCTCATTGGACACTAAGGTCGTAAGAGCTCTGGAGGGAGTCGTGTCTCTTCCCCATCCAACCGAATATATCAGACCAGGGCCGGATGATCTCTACAGATTTCACGTCAGCTCGGACTACGAAGACACGACGGACGTCGGGGAAATAGCATCGCGGAGCCAGGAACACGGCGACAGCTAGTGGATCAAAAGCACGAGCAAAATGGCACATGAAACCCGTCGGCCCATACATTTTTTCTGTTAACCTGCTGTTGAAGCACATCAAGCCAGTGATTAGAGGGGAGTCGTGAATCGAGCATTCGATTTCGTGAGCTGTATTCGGATAAGCTAATGCTGAAGGCATCGTAAAGGAAGCACAGATTCATGAAATGTACAGAAAAGACAGAACCAAACAGGGGGAACAAGATTTCTCGTAATTATTGACAATCTTCACGGAGCTCCTAAAATGTTTAACCTTTCTGCGATTGCCAATATGGTTTTCTTTTTGGAACACCTGATCCTTCCTGGGTTTTCAAAAAGTTTTAAACTTTTCTTCGTGGTTCATCTTTTACTTCCGGGGCTTATGACTTATGATCTGGGCATATTAGTTTTATCATTAATAATAAAATTATCTTTACTCATATGTTATTACCGGACCAAAGACCCTTTGTTCCGCTTGTTCCTCGGACCTTTTCTGTCTCGGGTAAATTCACAGAACTGGCCCAAGTTGACTGCTACGGATGAATTTGTTAAAAAAAAAAAAAAAAAAAAACAAGAAGAGGGTGGATAAGCTCCGAAGCCTGTTCCCACTCCCACTCCCTTTCGATCGAGAGAGTCCCTTCACGAGAGCTTGGGGATCTCCATTTGTTTTGTATCTCGGGTTGCGTTATTTATTTTATTTGGGTCGGGAGGGCAAATCTGTGTCGTCTACTGCTTGTTTTGGGGTTGATCTGTTTGGAGCTTGAGTGTCCTCCTGGGTTTTTCTGTTTTTGGTGGGGGAGCTGCCAAGTTCGGATTTTTCTTTGGTATTTGTTTGTGGGTTTTCTGAGATCTGTTTTTGGGGGCGGGGGGAGGAGTTGGGGGATGTGCTTGGTATATATGCTCGGAAGTGAAATTAATTACTGGCGATTAGATGGCATTTTGGAAGCAGCCCCTCGTCTGTTTTTAAGGAGTTGGGTGTTTAGCTGGATGAGTTTCTTGTGGATGTGATAGCGAAAAAGGGGGGATTCGGTATCCAGTGGATGTGTGATGTTCTGGGTATTGCAGGAGTTGTGTAGTTGACTTCTGGGATTCCCACATTGAGGTCATTTTAGTCGTTCACTTCTTACTGGTTTGCTGGATCTCTCATGGGAGTTATGTCCTGCATTGTAGTTTGATTCTGACTAGAACAAGCAGAAATAGCGGCAGTCCGTCATGAGGAGATAGCTGCTCCGTGTCTGGATTTGCTCGAGGAATTGCTTCTGAGTAGAGGCCATGTTCTAGCATTAGGATCCGTCCTAAGTGATTATTGATGGCATCTATTCGAAGGACGTTATCGCCGGTTGCGAGACCTGTGTCAGCAGTCAATGGAGAAGCATGTGGTGTTGCTTCTCCTTTGTCCCGGTCCTCCGCCACTCCACATAACCAAGCCTCCTCTGGTGGAGCGATTTCCCCGTTGATGAGGTTATTTGATTCTCTGGCTTTAGCAGTTGGTCTTTCTCCACAACGGTCGTCTAGGCCTTTTGAGCGGTCAAAGCCAAAAGTTCAGAATTGGAGAAAGGCGATACTACATTTCTTCATTTTCTTTACTCTCGGCATGTTCATCGGTCTTAGTCAATTCGCCTTGATGAGTGGACCAACAAGTTCAATTCAGAACCATGATGATTTATCGGTTGAGGTGATAGCTGCAGATATCAGCCATTATCAGTCAACTGATGTTAAATTGGCACCGCATTCAGAGGAGCTTGTGCTAGGTAGGTTCACTGCACCGGGTTATACGGTAGACAGCCCTATTGTTGAACATGGGGAGAGGAATGGCAGTAAGCTTCTAATTGTCGTGACTCCGACACAAACTGAAGCCTTACAGGCATACTATCTCAATCGTCTGGCGAACACGTTGAAGCTAGTATCTCCCCCTTTATTGTGGATAGTTGTGGAGATGACTTCCCAGTCACCTGAAACAGCAAATATTCTGAGGAAGACAGGCCTAATTTATCGTCATCTTGTCTGCAACAAAAACCTCTCCGGCATTGTTGACAGGAAAATTCAGCAGAGAAATGTTGCTGTGGCGCATATTGAAACTCACCATCTTGACGGAATCCTTTACTTTGCCGATCAGAATGGCGTCTATTTGGTTGATATGTTTGAACAGATGAGGCAAATAAGGTATGGATTGAATGAATTCAATAAATGGTGAACTAGATTTTGCAAATGCTCTGTGTTAAGAATGTTAACATGTTTGTGGTTCTGGCAACTTATGTTTGGGAATCAAATTATTTCTATCATTGACTATAAAGTGTTGATGAATAGGACTGTGTTGACATCATTGGCATGTCGAAATATTCTGTACATCCCATCATTCTTCAGGTCAAAATTGAATAACGGTACCCAGATGGTATTGTTTCCCAAAATAGGACATGATTAATCGATTGATGGCTTTCGCTGTCATCTTAATTTCCAGAATGTGTGGCTTGAAGGAAACTTCTCAACTAATGACGGGAGGTGCTTTTCTTGGTCTCCAAATTGTTACCCCTAAACAACACTATTGTATCATTTTCTTGTGCAGACGGTTTGGGACCTGGATGGCAGCTGCAATATCGGCTGATAAAGGGAGTGTATTGCTTGAGGGAGCCGTCTGTAATGGGACTGGTGTTGTTGGATGGCACATGGACGAAAAGAGAAGAGGATCGAGGAGATTTTATGCCGATTTAGCTGGCATCGCCTTAAACAGCACCATGATCTGGGATCTAAAGAGATGGCATCGGCCTACCCTTGAACCCATCAGGCAGATCGATGCATTGAACGACGGAAAATCAGTTAGTCACTCGAGAGATTGTTGTCAATCCATCTATTTACGAGTTGCTAAATCGTCGTGGTTTTTCTATCTGAACGCAGCTTGGATCATCTTATGATAAGTTTTTACGTGCACGCAGGCTAGCTCATTCATTGAGCAAATAATGGAGGACGAAAGCCAGATGGAATGTTCCATGGAATACTGTTCCAGCGTCACCGCTTGGCACTTGTATGCTGCTGACATGTCGAGTTCTTCCTATCCAAGGGGTTGGACGATGAAGCATAACCTTGATGCCATCGTCTCCCTTTCATAGCAATGCTATTACTAAGTAACCTGGACACGATCATCGAACCGATGGGCAAATATCTCCGCCTGCTTTGCTACACCCCGTGTCTCATTTGCTTCGATAAAGCAGAACTGGTAATTACTGGTCGCAGGGGTATCCCAGTCTGATGGATCGAGCATGGTCGAAAAGATGGGAGATTGTGACGTATCCATTACCAGGTGATTAAGAAGGACGTCCCTCGGGGAATCTGGACGCATTGTCGGTTCCAGCGAGTCTGAATTCTTCGGAATAGGTTCGAGTGCAACTTTTAGCATCGAGAACATTTTTCAGGGGTGGGGGGGGGGGGATGATTCGTTTTTCCAGGGTTGTCATTTTGTTCCTTGGCCGGGGCTAAAGGAGCACTCCATCATTGCTGTAGTAACTGTACAGTATTTTTTATGAGTAAAATCCCAGATGATGGGTGTCCTTGAACTTCTTTTGTCATTGCTGGGAAATCATGGGAAACAAATGATGATAACGAATGCCATCACAGCCCTGTCTGATCATTGATTACCAAACAAAGTCATCCGATGAACTACTTTGAGGCTGCTTTTCATTTCGTTTTATCACTGTTTCTTAAAATTTGTATTTAAGAAACAATAAAGCTTGAGTCGATATGTCCGAGTGGTTAAGGAGACAGACTCGAAATCTGTTGGGCTCTGCCTGCGCAGGTTCGAATCCTGCTGTCGACGCTTTGGCTGTTCTTTTTTTATTAAAAAAAATAAACTTAACTATGTTCTCGAGCTTATGCCATTCCAAAAAATGCTCCCCTCGAATTCTGGGAAAGAGACAAGAAATCTTCCCTTTCTTTTCAGTTAAATAAGAAACGGGAATTTATGCTCATAAAGTTGTTTGGGTGGGATGATTATCTAATGTTTTTATGTTGGGTGGTAATCTTAATCATGAAGAGAAACTCAAAGGTCCTACCTGCTGCTTTACACTTCCCCTATGTCTCCCTCGGCCGATCCCAAACTATTGTCAGGGATTGGTTGTGTTTGAAGTTAACTCTGCAGAAGATCAGTACCAAGAACGGAAAGCTCGAATTCGAAATCTCTGTTTTAAGGAATATGCAGCACGGAGGAAGCTGACGAGAGGTTGCTGACTTGTGAGTATGAACGAAGAATGGGTTTGAAGTTATTATCTATCCATCAGAATTGTTCCTAAGGAAGTGGTGGTGGGTCCGAGGCAGAGCGGGTTGATCGGAGAGGGGGCCCCTCCCACCACGGCCGGCCGAATGATGAGTCTCGCCGTTCAAGGGAGTCAGAACCACTTAGAACCAAAGCATCCCCGACCATTAAACATGACACTGGACACCACCCAGGGAGGGGGATGGGGTGTTTTTGTAGCTTCTTTTTCTAATGGGTTTTTTCTTTGGTGGGTGGTCAGCTTTGCTCCTTTCTAGCACTTTGAAAAGGAGAAGGAATTGGAATCAAATCATTGGACTAGTTTTAAACAGGGCAGAAAAGTTGAATTGAAGCGATCAGCCGCTTTCGCTCCTATATATAAATCTCATCCTTGATCATCCAAAAATCTCTGTCACTGCTACCAACTGGGTTGCTGGGGAATTTTACGTTTTCATGGAAGTCCAAAGTAAGCTCAAAGCTCTTTGCCACTCCGGGAGGGAACACCACCCTCTTACGAATCGTGTTTCGTGTACTAACCGGGCCAACATTTGCTTTCTAGCTGTGAAACCGAGCATGCTGCCTCAAAGCAAGCTCGAGAACATAGACGAGGACGGCCTCCATCCTTGTATCGGCAATGGTTGGATGCCGTTCATTAACACCCTGTGCGTCCCTCCCGACACCCCTACTGAGACCATGGAGTTCCTTGCCAGGTCTTGGAGCTTGTCCGCCATGGAGCTCTCCAAGGCGCTTGTCACCAATACTGCTACTACTACTGCTATGGGTCACCTTTCTAACATGAGCGGTGGGGGCATTGTACGACCAGGCACGGTCATGATGTCAAGAATGGGATCTCCTGGAAAATCGGTGAGTCAGTTGCCAGGGTGGTGCCAGAATTGTTTTTCACATTACTTAATATTGAAACAGTGTGTTTCTCTGCATTGTAGCTCACCAACGAGCAAAGTATGGCTGGTTGCGTTGATTCTGACTCACCGAGGGACAGCGGCGAAGTCAAAGTATTTTCATAATGTTCACAGTTACCGCTTAATAGCGAAATTTTCTCGTGAAATGATTTGATGGATTGCCATGTGGTTGCGCATGTTTATGTGTAGGAACTGTTTCTGCTTCATCAATCACTCAACAAAGAGTTCCTCTGCAACCAACATATGCTTCGTAATGGGGCAGCAGTTAATCTCCTCTCCTTCATTGCGGTGAATCGTATTGTGGCCAGCACCGAATTGTAGTAGTGATTTTTTAACGGCTTTTGCGGCAGGTTCCCAAGAGCATGGCCAGGGGAAAAACAATGGGGAGATGGCTAAAGGATCAGAAGGAGAGGAAGAAGCAGGAATCCAGGGCCCACAATGCCCAGCTCCACGCAGCTGTCTCTGTAGCTGCCGTTGCGGCGGCTGTGGCTGCAGTCGCTGCATCCACCGTGACAATGAATGACCAGTCAGCAGTTGATCACAAGAAACACACCAAGGCATCCACTGCCATAGCATCTGCAGCGGCCCTGGTGGCGTCCCACTGCATTGACCTTGCAGAGGAGATGGGTGCTGACCATGATCAGATCTCTGCTGCAGTGAGCTCGGCTGTTAAGGCCAGGACCAGTGGAGATATCATGGCCTTAACAGCTGGTGCAGCCACAGGTATGACCCTCGACCCAAACCTTTACCCTGCTTCCATAAACATATCTCATCTTGTTTCTCATTGAATTTATGTGTCGCAGCTCTCAGGGCTGCCGCAACTCTTTGTGCAAGGCTGCAAAGGAGCTACGGATGCACAACAATAGGCATTGGCGACGAAAAGGGTGAGGGGGATAAAGAAGCCTTTGTCTCTAGCTCGTTAGACTTCGTTTCAAAGGGAGGCGAGCTCCTAAAACGTACGAGAAAAGGTAGATTCATGGGATGATGTGGAAATGGAAACAATGCTCATTTTCTCTTGGAAATTCCAGTCACGCATGTTTGAATTTTGTAGGAGACCTTCACTGGAAACAAGTATCCTTTTACTTGAACTCCAACTTCAAGGTAAAATCATCGGACTTCTTTCTGCGGGTTATACGGAAATGAATGCGACTTAGTTGCATGTTATCCATCAGGTGGTTGCTAAGATGAAGAGCAAGCATGTCGCGGGAACTTTCACGAAGAAGAAGAAATGTACTAACTTTTACTTTCCATCTTGCCTTGATCTGATGTACTGTATGTCGTACTGAATTAAGTCCTTTTGGTTCGGTGACAGGTATAGTTTCCGGAGTGTGTAGCGACATCACAGCATGGCCCGGAAGGCAGAAGGACGAGCACGGGGAACAGAAGGAATACTTCGGCTTGTTGACGTCAGATAGGGTGGTCGAATTCGAATGCCAGAACAAGGGCGAGAAAAAGATGTGGGTTGAAGGAATCCAGCAGATATTGGATTATTGCTCCCACATGGCTTAGTTTTTGTGCTTATTCCGTGTCAAAGTTCTGTCGACCAGCAAGCAAGTTAACTGTTCTGTGAACAATCGGCAACCACAACCTTCCTGTCCTTGTGTCTCCCGTACGTCCACCAATCTGATCGGATGGCGATTCGGGATACCCGTGTCCAGATCCATTAGCGAACCTCGAAAGGCCAGTGATCTCAGATACAGACCTCCTGCCCTCACTGACATTGCTCGGCCTTGCAGAGTTTCCGAATCTGATCCCCTCCTCTATATTCTCCTCAATATCGACCCCATCCTTGCTCGCATCAGAAACCCTGGTAAACAACTGGCTTGTTGAAGCGCCAAGCATCTCGGAGCTCAAGAATAGCATGTCTAACGAATTCATGTCGCTCCACCGCTCTTTTATGACCAGACTACGCACCACTATCTTATGATTGAACCTATGTAACATATTTCGATTCCCGTGAGCCTCGTCCCTTTGTTCGATTAGATGTTCATCCTTCCTACTCCTGTCGAAGAACTTACTCCAATTTCCCAGGCCAAACCTCGGAGACCATTGGAGATTCTCCTCCCTCTCGACGTAGATATCCACATCAGACCCCCTCATCGAATTTGAGTCCCTTGGTAGGAAATTCTGAATGGATGAATTGCCAGACACGGAAAGCTCCTTCGCCTCGTACTTGTACCTGCAGAGCGGGCAGGTGGAGTGGTTCTCGAGCCAACGGTCGATGCACATCGTGTGGAACGCGTGGTTGCACTTGGGCAACAACCTTAGCAACTCCATTTCTTGGAACGTCGACATACACACAGCGCACTCGAGTCCCTGCTTCAGCCCCTTGAGCGAGGAGAACTTAAAGATAGGGAGGGCATCGATCACGGCCCTGTCCAAGCCAGAGCATGGCGGCCCCGAACCATTCAAAGTGTAGTACCCGACTCTGCCCCAGGGGTCGTCTGGGATCCTGTGACAGAACTTCGAGTAGATCAAGACTAGGAAAACCACGGTGAAGGCGAGGCAGAGAAAGGCTCCGATAACGGCCGAACCAGGGCCTCCGGTCAGGAACCCAGCATCAGAAGCCGCACAAACTCCGATAAAATGCCCCCACAGGGAGAAGATCATGATCCGACCGACGAAATCCTTCTTCATGGGAATAAAAGCGTGTTGTTGGATTGCAGATTCTGTTTTTGGATGCAAGCGAGAGGGAGAAGGAGGGGAATGACACGGTTGGTCTAATATTCAGATGCATTTTTAAGGTGGAGAAGGGGACGAACAGGACTCGGACAGTGACGCTTTTGGGACTTAGCGAAGGCGTCTTCTCATTGATATCGCCGATCCCAATCAGGTTGTAATGGGAACTGTCCCGAAGAGTCGAAGGCAGGTTGTCTTCATTCCTCGTGTTGTAATCAGCATAGCAAGTAACGTGCCGGAACATCCCCAACAAGATGGTGAGGCAATCACAATTCCTCTCCGGTGATCACGATGCCTCATCCGACCAAATTTCACGAGATTCCTGCCTATGTATCTCAGCCCTTCAGTCGCATACTTCCTCGTTAAATTCTCCTGCCCCGAATGCCCCCACTTTCACGGCTGGATTGAAATTTGCTTCTGCCGGCTACCGAATCCAACCTATCTGTCATGACATTAATCGGTCTACAAAAGCTTGAAGGCAGGTGAGACAACATTACCAACAAGAAGGAAGGGGAAGAATGGAGGCATCATCCGATGTGGAGTTGCTAGCAAGGACAAGTATGTCGGGACATGGGGCAGTGATATTTGAAGTTCCATAACGGAGAAGGCATCTTTGGTTGTAGATGCGTAATGAATTTTGTTTGTTTGGCTAATTGATTTATTAAAATCTTTACCATTCGGAGCTTATGGCAGTTCCATTCGGGCCAAAGGCGGGAATCGCTAGCCAAGACTAGTCAGTCGGATCCACCGTTTGGCTATCTATCCGTTTGATCGCGACTACGGAGAAAAAATTTCGGTATATCTTTTCCAATTCCGAATTTTTAAAATTTCAGGAATTCGGGATCCGTATTTCGGTATTTGGGATCGAGATTGGGAGTACATTTTTGTTAAATCGGTATTTGGTATTAGGATCGGTATTGGAAAAATAAAATTCGGTATTTACCGAATACCGAATTTTTACGGGGCTAACACAATTTAACAAAAAACTAATAGGCCGAACTCATTAATCCCAACAATTATCTGTTCTTCGTCTGCTCCCTTTGTCTAAAATATAACACCAATGACATATTGGGTCGATGTTTTTTTCGATTTTGTATCTAAAAACAATTTTCAGTTTTTTAATAAATTCTGACACTGCATAAGCAAGTGGTGGTGTAAATTATGTAACTTAATGGTTCGAAATGTGCAGTAGATGTTTACTCTCATGCTTGAAGGTAATAAAAATTCGGTAATTTGGTAAATACCGAATTACCGAAATAAAATTGGATAATTTACCGAAATACCGAATTATAAATTCGGAATCAGGATCGAGATCTAAAGTTTTGAGCTCTTTAAAATTCGGTATTTTGGTAATCGGTTCCGAAATATCGAATGCTCACCCCTGATCACGACGCACTGAAACCATGTAGTCCGTGGCTTCTCTTGGCTATCTATCCGTTTATTCGCAACACAAGGGTTCGTTCGACACAGACCGTGTTCTGCGTGCGACTTCCTTCGAGCGAATCACCGGTATTGAGCATCGAGGATGGTGAAAACTGGGGGCGAGAAGGATTCGGCGTAAACTGGTCGTCGCTATGTAAAGATCCGATGATTTATTGGGCCTACACTGAGGCCCAAATGGAAGGTCGGTGTGGGCCCATACGCACAAAAGGCCCAATTTGTGGTTGAATGGCGTCATGTCGGGAGAAACCGAGCAGGAACCGTTGAATAGGGGAAAAAACACAAATACTAAATAAACACGTGGCATGCCATACCCCCGGATACGTGGGTTTTACTAATTTTTTTTCTTTTCAAATAAAATTAAGCCGCATGCATCATGACATAACATACAAAATGCATAGTAACATCGTCGGCAAATAGATCCAACACTCGTATAAAAATAAAAATAGAATTATATTGCTATTAAAATTAAGAAATTTCGGCCCACTTAAACGACCCGAGGAAATTCTACGGGTTATCTGAAATCAGTTACTGATGTTGAGAAAAGTAAATCTACGAGAAGCAAGTTTATCAAACACAAGCCTACAAAGTTAGATTTAAATAATTCTATGAGGTAATTTATAACGTACATAACTCGGATTCAGAAATTTTTTGAATGTCGTTGGAGGGTTTGTTGCCCCATGATCTATAATGGATGGTCTATAGACTGTATCTGAGGATGGTCTTGATCAAGTCTACGAAGTAGACTGAATAGATAATATTCCCGAGATTTTATGGAAGTTACACCCACGTGATCTTCGATTAGAGGAAGATGCGGAAAATATAAAGCACACTGTTGAGTGGTCTAAGATTTAGTATAAATAGCAGAATATTCTTTTATAACAAAACATCCTCATTCATCTAAGGAGAAAAGTGCATTGTTTGTTGCAAAACTCTCATACCTAATTTCCAATTTCTAGATATTATTACCTTCATCACACCACCACCAACATTCATGCCACATCGCATCATTATCCACGTCTACATTCTGCCACATCACTGCTGATGATCAGTTTTTGCCACACCAACTTCACAAATCTACGATGTCCACACTAGGTCTACTACATACATACACACCATTCTTGCTTTAGTTGCTTTCGTTCTTCGCCATTTTAATGACAGTAAGCATTTGAATTAAGTTGGAATTGCTTTAGATATATAACTGCATTTCAATTTTCATTTCTAACGATCACACCGAAACCCTCATGAAATTCATATCAAATATATCCGACGATTACGTGTTATTCGACAATTACAGTTGCTCCCCGAAAGAGGAATTAAATCACATGGGACAATTAATAATTTATTTATTTCTTTTGTTTTGTTTTTAAAAAAAGAGAATTGTTTTAGGATAAGCATATGGGGAAAATGTGATTGTGATATTCAAAGGGCGTGGTCGTCGTCACTCAACGAGAGACTTGGAAGGAGGCCCTCCTGCCTAAACATAATTTTCCCCATAAAACATAATATCAGACTCACTTCACATGCCCCCCATATAAATTATAAAACATTTTCATCAGAAATCAATTTACATCGCAATCACTGGTTAAACCATAACAAGTTTATTAAATACTCCCGCAACGTGTCCTTCCCACCCTCCAGCCTCGTCTTTGGTCTTTAGATAGAGACAGATAAAATCAATCAGGGCAGCCGACGACCCCAAAGGCTACAAATAATAGAAATGACAGGGAAGAAGAACAATTACAGTCATCATGTGATCAACTACTTGAATCCTTTTCGTCCAATCATATTATTATTACACGCTACTACTACAACAACAACCGGTCTACACACTTACACGAATATGGATGGGGGGGGGTCCGATATGTTTTGTACAGTGTTGTTTTGCCAATTCCAAGCAATAATTGTATTGTCATGGTCGAGGGCTTCTACAACATACAACAAAAAGGAGTGTGACGGTGGATAAAATTAAGAGAGAGAGCCGTCATAGGTGAAACCCCACAACTTCATAGGGATGGCTCATAGGTCCGTTATTATTATTATTATTGATATAAAAATTTATAAATAATCGTGCATGGACTCCTTATTGAAAAAAATTCCATCCCTCATTCACATCCAACCTTTTCTTTATAAAAATGTTCCACCAATTTACCATATTCAATGCGCCACACACACGACACTCCCCCACTTTCCCCGATGAATTCCCCCAACACCCAATTTAGAAAATCTCCGGAGATACCGTGATATAGAAAAACTTACGGAGAAAGTCCAGCTCAGACGCATCCTCTCCTTGGAATTATGACTTGGACTGAGGTAATGTTGTCTGGTCCCGACCAAGAAGCAACAGCCTCCAACTCGCTGCCTTCCTCCCCCGCCCCCACGGCTCCCCAGTATCCACATTCAGAGGTAAGGCCCAGGGATCCACCCAGCGACGAGGCCGGGCCGCCTGCCAAGAGGGCAAAGCAAGCCCACGTCGGTAGCTCCGGCAAGCACCCTCTGTACAGGGAGTCCGCATGAGGAGCTGGGGGAGATGGGTGTCAGAGATCAGGGAGCCAAGGAAGAAGTCCCGCATCTGGCTCGGGACCTTCCCGACCCCGGAGATGGCCGCACGTGCTCACGACGTCGCTGCCCTAAGCATAAAGGGTGCCTCCGCAAACCTCAACTTCCCGGACCTAGCGGGCCTTCTCCCCAGGCCGGCATCCCTGTCCCCTCGTGACATCCAGGCGGCGGCGGCCATTGCCTCCAGGATGGACGACCACGACCGGCCAGTCGGCTTGTCCTTGGCTTCCTCCGGCTGGGGGACCCTGTCGTCGGCAGAGGAGTCCTCAGTAGGGTCAGAGGAAGAGGAGCTGTGCGAGATAATCAAACTTCCTCGGCTGGGAAGCAGCTGCGACTCCGTGACGACGGAGCTACTACTGGGGGACGACGGCGGGGGGTGGCTGTACCATCCACCTTGGGTGCAGGTGGAAGGCCACGTAGGTACGGACAGCTGGCTCAGCGGATTCGAAGGTTTGTTATGGGACAATTAATTAACCACCAACTAATCTTCGCGGCTCGTGTGTACATACATTGATACTTTTTACTATCCCGAGTGGTTGCAGGTAAGATTTCGTTAGGATTTAGAGGAATTTTTCTTGCATGAACGAACGAACGAACTTCTTGGGTCAGAATTTAAAATAAAATACAAATTTTGTCGTGGGTTTGTTTCTTTCCAACGAGGAAGAAAACAAAAAAATTGTTGGGTCGTCTTTATTTATTTGTTTATTTTCCTTGGGGAGGGGTGATGAAATGGAATGGACAACTGGGTTAGCAATTATTACGACGTGGCCCACAGTTGCGAGGGGGGAGGGGGGGGGGGGGGTTTGTCAGCGAGTGCAATCCTTCCGAGATGATGATGATGATGAAGATGGGATTTATATGAAATTAGGTCCAAATTAATTTAATGAATGGGATATGCCAGGAGGTACAAAGCTTCTTTTACATTTGGAATAGTATTGAGGGGGACTCCCCACCCAACCAATTATTACGTAAAATAAATGGAATACTAAGAACGACACGCCCCCCCCCCCCCCCATCATTATTAGTAATAAACAAATAAGTTATACAGGAAATGACACGTTCACTTGCGCATGTCCAACAATTGATTTTTTTTTTTTAAAAAGAAGAATAATCATCAACAAATGAATCGAAAGTAAGTTTTACATGTTATAAAATCATTTACATGCATGACCATTATTCCCTTAATTCGCATGAACGATCACGACCCAGGACACCGCACCGGGCTCTCTAAATCACATTCATATTACCAACACATTTTAGTATCAGAAGATTTACGTTTACAAATTATAAAATAACAAGAGACTCGGTTCATTCCCTATGGCTTATTTTTATAAACATCACGTGAAGTTTAGTGGCAATTGTTTGATTTTATCTCTGGATGTGTTCATATCATATATGGTTCTGTCACCGAGCTATATATAGCCAGCCACAAGATGTCTCTGGGGGACATCTTAACTCTTTGTTTAACTTCTACAGCGTCGAACCTCCAAACCCATCACTCTCATCTCGACTCTTTTGGGTCGTACGTACGTCACTGTTTTTTTTTTTTTTGTAGCGGAGGATGTCCCTTTCCCTTTCCCTTTTGTTAAATTATTTTTTAGGATGGAGAAGGACGACGACGACCACCCTGTGCTCTCCTTCAACCCTTGATTTGAACCACCACCCTCTCATTCTTATCTTCGAGATACTCGCTCATCACCGTTTTAGATACGAAAGAATTTAAGCTTCCTCTCGAGTAAATTTCATGCAAAGGTCACGTCTTGAAAATGATGTCGCATGACTTCGACGAATGGGAAAAAGGAAAAAAAAAGAAAAAGAAATCAAAGGTAGTATGATTCTTAGAGATTTCCTTTTCTGTGAATAAAATAATCCGTAAGTTGGGACACACACGACTCACGGACTCACGACTTGATATTATATTAGCTCGCAATGAATCGGATTCTGCCTCCTATATATATATACACACACACAAAATACATAACTATATGTCCAGGATTCCGACAATTTTCTGCTTACGACAATATAACAATAGCAAGAGCAACCACCGCCCCGCCCCCGATAATATTTCTGACAATCGGGTCAAACCAACCCCGACTTCTCCTTCCGACAATGAATTTAAAACTAACGATCGGTTATATTTCTTGTATTAATATATTTTTGCCGCCGATATTATTGGCAATTTGTACTTAAGAGGGAATGGTATGACAAAGACGGCATCTTCCTTCAGCTTCGCTAACCAATCTTTCCCTTTCCTTTCCTCTAAAATGATTGATATTTGAAAAATGCAAGTAGCGTGGTGTCACGCTTTTCGTATGATTCTGCCTATAATAAGACGAAGGGGATGCGTTTGATTATGCTCCGAGACTCCTCCCACCCCAATGTTCGGCCATGTCAAGTTGCACTAATCGGGATTAAACGTCGTAATGATGACGGACACCCTAAATAAAGAAGAACAGAGAGAGGAGATCATCAACCCAACGAGACCAACCAAATGGGAATCGCCCCCCCTTTTATCATTAAAGGTTAGGTGATCACGTACTAATGTGGATTAGTTGGGGACCGTACCGAAATAATATTTTTTCGCGTAAGCAAATGTGTCGCGTGGCTACAATACGAATACCACCAAACGGGTCGAAGCGAGAACCTTTTTTCTTTTCGACAAAACGTTATTGTTCCGCACGACTCGCTCGTGGTTACATCAGTTTCCGGGTAGAGTTTTTGGGACGATGTCAAGGTTGGTATTGTACTAATTATTGTGGTTCCGTTGGTGTGTGTTCTCTTAATCCTCCAAAGATGATGGACGTAAAGAAAAAGAGAAGAAATTGATGGATCGAAATTTAGAATGATTAGATCAACTTTTAATTCGACCATCGCCACGTTTTACACGTCCCATGTAAATTATTCTGTTTGAATTATCGTTTACATGCATAGCATCGAT
The DNA here is from genome assembly GCA_023653495.1 of Melastoma candidum. Lineage (NCBI taxonomy): Eukaryota > Viridiplantae > Streptophyta > Magnoliopsida > Myrtales > Melastomataceae > Melastoma > Melastoma candidum. The sequence continues at coordinate 24,808,624 of CM042883.1, read as the reverse complement.
GATGAAGATAAAAGAAAATGTTGAGTGTGTAGAAAAATATTTAGTAAATCTCATTTATCGAGCTTTTATCTATTTCTGACACACGAGAATTTCAAATTCGACGATTTATTCTTTCCTATTTGCAAGAGCGGCTCAAGCCCGTGTTACTTTACACGGATGAAGCCCAAATCCCACCATCACTTTAAGGAGTCATTTAGGGTTTTCTTCAGGTGACACACGACAAGAAAAATGCAGCATTGATAATGGGAGACAGTCGAAGAACAGACGCAAACCCGGATTCCGCCGCAGTCTAGTTTCAGCCTGCACGACGTTCACTTAACCGGGTATTGCCACCGATCGCACCGTTGGAACATTATGAAATTTTGAGAGAGTATTCCTGACTTGAAGTTCTATATTCTGAATGGTAAAGATTGGTATTGGTGCCTTCTAGCAGGTGATTTCGCCCAATTTCCGAGACTGCCAGATTCGGTGTTCTTGATTTCAGTTCCTTCTCTTTTGTGTTGCTAAGCATATGATTACCAAAATGAGTTCTTGATGTTACGCTGAGTAGGGAGAAGTTTATGTGCTGGTTGTTGGTGGCTTGATAGATGAACACTTGTGTACCCACTTCTTTGTTGATTTAGTGGAAGTTTTGGTGGTGCCTCGGGCCGTGGTTTTACTCCCCATTTGAGGAGGTTTCCATGTTGAATCTCGGTGTTGTTTTTTTACTTTTAATTGTTTGTTTCCGCTGTGAGAATTTTATTCTAGCCTTAAGGAAGTCATTCGACGAATTCCGGGGTGTGTTGGTTCGTGTTACATCCCATCAGGTGGTATCAGAGCGGGTTTGATTGATTCTGATTTGTGTCGAGTGATGGAGGCTAATACGAGCAAGATGATTATGTTAACTGGTTCGAATTATTTTTCTTGGAAGTCTTGGATGGAAGATCTGCTTTATGTACAGAATTACTACATGTCTGTTTTTTCTACAGAAATACCAGAAGATAAGATAGAGGAGCAGCTGACTATCTTTCACAGGCAAGTGTGTAGATTTACCAGACAGTGGGTTGAGAATAATGTACTGAATCATGTCAGTAGAATCAACCATGTTCAGGCTCTCTGGAGAGAACTTGAGGAGCTTTGTGCCAGCAATACAGGAAGCAACAAGATGTATGCGATGAATCTGCAGTTGGGCTTGAAGAATAAGGATGACTCTTCAATGGCGGATCATGTCAAGAGCTTTCAGGGTTATATTAATCAGTTGTCTTCCATGGGTCTTAAATTTGAACACGAGTTATTTGTTTGTGGTTGTTTGGTAGTTGCCACATACTTGGGAAACTTTTAGGACATCAGTTTCGAACTCAGCTCCAAAAGGAGTGGTTACATATGATTTGACGAAGGCTAGCTGTATGAATAAAGAGGTGAGGAGAAAGTCTCTTGATTCTAATTCTTCTTCGAAGTCGGATATTCTGGTTACCGAGTCACGGGGGAGAAGTTATAGCCGTGGACCGAAGAGTATAGATGGTAATTGCAGAAGTAAGTCTCGAGGAAAGGTTGTGGATGTTGAATGTCATCATTGGTGGTAAGAAGGGACATATCAAACCTTTCTGTCGACTGTTCAAGAAGGATAATAAGCAAAAAATATAAAGAGAATGACAAAGACAAGAAGTCAGGTGAAAGTAGTGATGCAGAACGAGTTACCACTACTACTGAAGATTTTCTGATTGTCTATGATTGTGATGTGGTTAATTTGACTAGCCACGAGACCAGTTGGGTGATTGACAGTGGTGCTTCTACCCATACTACCTCTCGGAAGGATTTCTTCATTTCTTACACAACGGGTAGTTTTGGTTTTGTGAAGATGGGAAATGATGGTGAGGCAAAGGTTATTGGCATTGGTGATATATGCTTGGAGACTAGTACTAGTTCTAAGTTGATTCTGAAAGATGTAAAGCATGTCCCAGACATTATGATGAACTTGATTTCGACTGGAAAGCTAGATAATGATGGTTATTGAAGTACCTTTGCAAATGGAAGATGGAAGCTTACCAAAGGTTCGATGATTGTGGCCAGAGGTGAGAGATCTTCAGCTTTATATATGTTGCATGCAAAGATTACGAATCATGTTGTTAATGTGGCAGAAAATGTGGCTATATCTGAGTTGTGGCATAAAAGACTTGGTCACATCAGTGAGAAAGGACTTTCTCTCTTAGGCAGAAAGAATGTCTTATCTGGTTTGAAGAATGCCAGCTTGCAGAGGTGTGATCATTGTTTGGCAGAAAAGCAGAATCATATTTCATTTAAGTCTTCATCGCCTGGTAGAAAAGAAAATATTCTTGACTTAGTGCATTCTGATTATGTGGTCTTATGAAGACTCAGACTATGGGTGGATCTCTTTATTTTGTCACTTTCATTAATGATCATTCGAGAAAGACTTGGGTTTATACCTTGAAGCACAAGAGCTAAGTTATAGATGTGTTCTAACAGTTTCATGTTTCAGTTGTGAGGGAAACTGGAAGAAAGCTCAAGTGCATTCGATCAGATAATGGAGGTGAGTATTTGGGGTCATTTGATGAGTATTGTATACAGCAGGGCATTCGACATCAAAAGACGCCACCCGAGACACCTCAGTTACATGGGTTAGCAGAGAAGATGAATAGAACACCCGTCGAACGAGTAAGATGTCTACTTTCACATGCCAAGTTGCCGAAGTCTTTCTGGGGAGAAGCTCTTAACACTGTTGTTCACGTGTTAAATCTTACACCGTGTGTTCCCCTGAAGTTTGATGTTCCAAATCGAGTTTAGAGTGGTAAGGATACCTCTTATGATCACTTGAAAGTTTTTGGAAGCAAAGTTTTTGTATATATTCCAATTGATGAGAGAAGTACGCTTGATTTGAAGTCAAAGTAGTGTATTTTTTTCGGATATGGTCAGGATGAGTTTGGCTATAAATTTTATGATCCTATCTCAAAGAAGCTTGTTCGAAGTCGAGATGCAGTTTTTGTAGAGGATAAGACTATTGAGGACATTGACAAGGTGAAATCTTCTTCTGTTTCTAGAAGTGAGAACTTGGATATGAGTATTGTTCCTTCTATGTCAATTCCATCGAAGAGTGAAGTTCAGGATGATGAGCATGTGACAGATGAGATAGAAACCGAAGTTGTTGAGGATTTACCAACAACTGAAGCTCCAAGTGATATGCCACTCAGAAGGTCGTTAAGAGAACGACAACCATCCACCAGGTATCTAGTTAACAAGTATATTCTGTTGACTGATCGGGGAGAGCCCGAATATTTTGAAGAAGCCATGGAGAGTGAGCAAAAGGTAGAATGGGTTCGTGCCATGGATGATGAGATGAAATCACTTCACGATAATGATACCTATGATTTAGTGAAGTTGCCTAATGGTAAGCGTGTTTTGAAGAACATGTGGATATTCAGGATAAATCATGAACTCAACTCTCAGCCAGCAAGACTGGTAGTAAAGGGCTTCAGTCAGAAGAAAAGAGTTGATTTTGATGAGATTTTCTCTGCGGTTGTGAAGGTGTCATCCATTCGAGTTGTGATAGGTTTAGCTGCAAGCCTTGACTTGGAGATTAAACAAATGGATGTCAAGACAGCCTTTCTTCATGGTGACTTGCACGAAGATATTTACATGGAACAACTGAAGGTTTTATAGTAAAATGAAAAGAAGATTTTGTGTGCAAGCTCAACAAAAGTCTCTACGGTTTGAAACAAGCCCCAAGGCAATGGTATATGAAATTTGAGTCTTTTATGGGGGAGCATGGCTACACAAGAACCAATACAGACCATTGTGTCTTCTTTCAGATGTTTGGTGATGATGACTTCATTATTCTCCTATTATTTGTGGATGATATGCTTCTTGTTGGCATGAATATCTTACGCATTAATCAGTTGAAGAAGCAATTGAACAAGTATTTTGCTATGAAAGACTTAGGTCCTGCAGAACAGTTTCTTGCCATGAGAATTATCAGAAGAAGAGAAGAGAAGAAGATCTTCTTATCGCAAGAGAAGTATATTCACAAAATGTTGGAAATGTTCAATATTGGAAATGCTAAAGCAGTAAGTTCTCCCTTTCCTTTTGGAGTTAAGTTGAGCCGTGATCATTGTCCTTCTTCTGATGAGCATAGGCAGTACATGCAGAAGGTTCCTTATAGTTCTGCTGTTGGTAGTTTGATGTATGCGATAGTGTGCACGAGACCTGATATAGCTCATTCTGTTAGCGTGGTGAGTCGATTCGTATCTAATCCTGCAAAAAGAGCATTGGAATGTGGTGAAATGGATCATGAGGTATTTGCGTGGCACCACAAACTATGGTATATGTTTCGGAGGTGATGAGCCAAAGTTGATTGGCTATGCAGATGCAGATATGGCTGGAGATATTGATACTCGTAAGTCGACATCGGGGTTATCTGATTACCTTTGCAGGGGGAGCTATTTCTTGGCAATCTAGGCTTCAAAAATGTGTTGCACTATCTACTACCGAGGCAGAATTCATTGCTGCCACGAAAGCGTGCAAAGAACTATTGTGGATGAAGAATTTTCTCCAGGAGCTTGGATTCAATCAAGAACGGTATGTTCTCTTTTGTGATAATCAAAGTGCCATATATCTTGCGAAGAATTCAACTTTTTATGCAAAGTCAAAGCATATAGATATGAGATATCATTGGATTCGAGATGTTGAGAATTCTAAGTTGGTGCATATTGAGAAGATTCATACTGATGATAATGGATCAGATATGATGACGAAGGTGCTTTCAAGAGAAATGATTATTGCTTGTCGTCAAGTCGCCGGTACTTCAGCGAGCTCTTCCACATAGTCGAGAGGGGGAGATTTGTTGGATTGTTCTCTCCTATTTGTAAGAGCGGCCCAAGCCCGTGTTACTTTACACGGATGAAGCCCAAAGCCCAACATCACTTTAAGGGGTCATCTAGGGTTTTCTTCTGATGACACAAGATAAGAAAAAAGCAACAAGGGTTACGGGAGACAGCCGAAGAACAGACGCAAACCCGGATTCCGCCGCAGCCTAGTTTCAGCCTTCATGACGTTCACTTAGCCAGGTGTTGCCACCGATCGCACCGTTGGAACTTTGTGAAATTTTGAAGAAATATTTCTGACTTGAGGTTCTGTATTCTGAACGGTGAAGATTGGTATTGGTATCTTCTAGCTGGTGATTTCACCTGATTTCCGAGACTCCCAGATTCGGTGTTCTTGATTTCAGCTCCTTCTCTTTTGTGTTGCTAAGCATATGATTATCAAGATGAGTTCTTGATGTTACGCTGAGTAGGGAAGAAGTTTATGTGCTGGTTGTTGTGGCTTGATAGACGAACATTTGTGTACCCACTTCTTTGTTGATTTAGTGGAAGTTTTGGTGATGCCTCGGGCCGTGGTTTTACTCCTCACATTGAGGTGGTTTCCACGTTAAATCTCGGTGTTGTTTCTTACTTTTAATTGTTTGTTTCTGCTATGAGAATTCTATTTTAGCATTAAAGAAATCACTTGACGAATTCCGAGGTGTGTTGGTTCGTGTTACATCCCATCAATCGTCGTAACACATGAACTTACATCACTCCGGACATATTTCTTCGCGTGCGTGGGGGGTGGCATGATTTGACAGTGATTAGAGGCCAACTCAATGAAAATTACACACGGGACGGCCAGAGAATCTCCTAACAGTGAGGGCAATAATAATTGCATCCCCCATGCACATGTATATACACTACATTGGCTTTCTCCTTTCGATATTGCAAAGTAAGACTCAACTTTTTTATTTGTGGTGCTGTTTGGGGGGGGGGGGGGGGGGGATGTTCCAAGAACATAGCTTCAAATCAAACCCAGTTGTCCTCCACACCAAACATTATTAGATCCCCTTTCAAACTCAATTATCAACACCCCCCCCCCCCCACACACACACTTTACATCGTAACCATTCTTTTAGATATTATTTTCTTGTTTAAATAGTAATTGGGAATTCCTTCTTCTGTCTTTGACATTCATTAATTAGAAAAATAAAATCTTCCAATCTTGTAAAGAGAACACAAATTAATGTTTCGTCCTTCCTATAATTATATCGGAAAAAGGACAGACAACGTTCATTTCATTAATCCCTTCATCCCCATTTCATCGTCTTTGTACTCTATCTCGAACCCTTCCCATATTCTCTCCCATTCATTTTTTTTTCTACACATCGTTTTCGTGGCTATATGTTCAATTAATTCGTGATGGCGGCGGTTTGCTCGTATATTCTTCTATTTTATCCATAGGAGAATATTTGCACACCATTTTTCTGATACTTACACTCCATCGACTAGCAGAAGAAAAGATTCAGACATGATGAAACATGTGTTTCTCTCCTCTCTTTTCTCTCTTTCGTTTCTCTCATTGGGAAGACTACTCCGAACATTTAATTGGAGGCATAACACATCATTAACTTAACCTAAGTGAACTAATTAAGACTCGTGTCATTGTTTTACTAGAAATAATAGTATGGCAATGTGTACTTGATTAAGCTTACGAAGGAAGCACATATCGGTTCTTGATGGCGATTGTCGGCAGAGGGTGTGCTTGCCACGTGTCCAATTGGAATGCCCCTTTCTTGCATGGAGGAGATCCGTCGTGACGATATCTCGTCGGCTAATGACGTCACCTCGCCTAGAATTCCTCGAACCGACTCCCAAAATAACACATGGTTTAGGGTTTTTAGTCAGTCTTCAATCTCGATCATCTTAAGCATTAAAAAAAAAAAAGTTTAACGTCTTCTAATTCAGGGCAATGGCTTTTTTGTTTGTGGGTATTTCTATTCTATGCCCACATAGAAAGAAAACGTCATCCATCAGTAAGATCACATCCCAACTTTTTTTTTAATTATTTACGGGGAAATCTGGTCGACGGAGACCCTTCATGGATGTATTCAATCCCCTTTACAGAATTACCTATTAAAAAACAAGAACAAAAGAATTACGGGACAACTTGCTTATGATGGAAATTGTTTCATTTAAAATATTGTTGTAAGAAATCGAAATCGAAAGTGAAAGTGATGCCCCTCCATTTGATGACTTTGTTTAAGGTATAGTGCCAAATGGTTCAACAAAAGTGACGCCACATTTGAAATGAATGATTGAAGAGAAAAGGGTTTTTGGTCGACATGAATAGATTCGAATATCATAACATCATGGTCCATTATCCCACGTTAAAGTTAACAAGTTAAAATTAGTAAAAGGTTAGATGGTGATTTGGGGTTTCATCATCATCTTTCTTCTTTATGTCATGGGGTCTTGTAATAATTTTTTTTTCCTTTAATGTCCCAGACACGATGTCTCATGTCACATAAGTTGCTTTCGTTTCACACATCGATGCTACCAAAATATCGGAGAGTAGCGGTGATCTCATTATTCCTAGGCTAAAGAAGCTAAAGATCTTGTTCGGAAAACCGGTGTTCGTGGATTTGGTTCGTGCTATAGGAGGTAGATCGTCAGTTTAATGTTTACGCCCCCATCTGATTGCGAGTGAACCGTCCACGAGACGCTGTGGAAGCCCTTTACAGAGAAGTGATCGGTCGGTAGAGGTTTTGCTGTGGCAGGAAATCGCCCTTGAAAAAGTGAGGACTGCTACCATACACGCAACATAGGCACGAGATGAACTGTTGAACACCGATCAATGTACATGTCAATCTAGAACTCTGCGATGGATTGATGAGATGCAATTATGTTTCTTACATGGGAGACCACCACAGGGAACAACTAGATACAGAAATCGCTTATGAGGAAAACTCCTGGTGATGCTGTACTGATCGCGAGGGCGTGTGTGGTCATAATGTGTATTGACCACATTTTCGTTGTACTGCCTACATATATAGGAGCCACCCTATTAATTCCACTCCAACAAAGTACACGCGTATGGTTTGTCCGCGCATGTGCGCGCGGGCTCCCTACCTTGATCGTGGGGGAAGACCAATCCCCTCCTTACACGCTCTCTAGCGAAGGGACAAGAGGACCCAGGAAACGTTGTCCACAAGGTCCCGGGTCCTGTCTTAATTCCCTGTCATGGGGGAAGTCATTGCCGTCCTTGATCCAAAGGTTGTTTCAACCCCGTTGCAGAAGCGAAACCTTAAATGGACTCTGGTCATGGATGAGATCGACACACTTCATGCCATCCCATGACACGGAAAAGCCCAACCAGGACAGGAAAGTAAGCCTTTTAGAATCACACGGTGCTTGGCTTGATTTGATTAAATTTATATGAATGGAATGAACGACTTCAAGTTCGAGCTATCTGGGCAGGATTCCTCGTTCATGTCGGCTGCTTCATCGTCGACCTGGAATAAACTAAGCACGCCTCAGAGAATGCTATCCTTCTTATTACACCATGAGCAGAAGATGAAGCTAATCGTGCATAAATCTGTTGAAAGGTCTTAAAACACGCAACTACCTCGAGAGTCCTTACTAAGGCATAATATGGGGGAAGTTCCTATCCCAAAGATGGAACCACGGGGTACTGTAGCGTATCGTTCAACGGTCGAGATCTTGGTTTGCAGAGCTTTAATCTTTCCAGAGCCAGAGAGAGTCTCTTTCAGCTTCAGAGCCACCGGAGTCCCTTTTTTCAGCAACTTCTTTTTCTCCATCGTCAGTTCCTGTCACCAGCTTATCTGAACTCCCCTCGGTTCTCGGAGGCCGTAGGACTAAACACGGTGAATAACAGTCAGTCTCGTAGCCCGATCCAAGGGCCCCAGTCCTGTCTCTTGATTGTATCCACCATTTGCAACGAGGAGAGTGTGGGCAGAGCCACAAGCCACTTGAACTGGATCCCAAAATCTCGAACCACCAATCAGAATGGGAACTATTGCATCCCCGGTATTTGAAAACCAGAGTTACTACTCGACATTAATCATGGAAACATTCCCATGACATTCTCGAGCCCTCCACTTTTGGTAGTGGAATATTTAGTGATTTAGTAGTGGAACATTTAGTGTCTTGCATTCGTTACTGTTTAGATTGGCTATAAAGACGGCATCATGTAAACACATTTGAATCAATTATCGAACATTCCTTTCAGCCACAGTTTGAAATCTTTCATGGTATCATAGCAAACCTCCGATCTTACACTTCCGTCCTTGTCGTCGCCTGTGACCTCGGTCACCCACAACTCGGTTCATCTCCTGGCTTCTATTCAGCCTCCGCGACATATCAACATCTGTTGCATTCGAGGTGGAGCCAAAACACGAATAATTCTTGTGTGCATGAAGTGCCTACGTTGTAGTTGTTTTGAGGACCCATACTCTCGCCCCTTGTATAGATGGAGAAGACAAATCACATTGTAAGCTTAGGGATATTATGTACAACTTACTAGTTATCTATCTCGGCCCTCTTGTGGTGGTTGTCATTGCAAGCCTTTTGAAGACATATTTCATAGTTTCAGGAATACCTATTGTTGGAGGTTGAATTGGTTCTCGTTCAGCCTATTGTATTCACCCCGCTCTGCGGCCTGGCGCCCACGTGGGCCTGCTACCACTTTGGGCCTGCCGTGACGGTGCCACTCTAGACTTAAAAGTAAGGTTAGTCCCAACATATGATACCTGGATGTCTGTGTGACCGCCTTAAAAGTTAGCCTGAGAGGCGGGTGTGACCTCTCTCTTTATATACTAGTCGGGTAGACTTTCCTTACTTAACGTGGGACTCCTCAATCACATGTAATTACTCTTCCTCCTAAGTAACATACTTTACCAGTCAAGTAACTTATTACCAACATGAAGAACGATGATACCTCGCCAGACTCCATTTATGAGGAAGAACAACGATACATAATATATGGAACAACAATGAACCGTACAAAAAGCTAAACACCTTCTTCACGCCTATCCATGACCAAACCTACTCATTGAAAAAAGGCAACCTACTTTATGTCCACACAGTTCCAAACCCGGGAAATTTATTTAGGAGAAAAAAAATGGGAGAATAGAGAGTCGAAATGGGCTTATTGGCCAACTAAGACGTTCAAACGACGTCGGACCCATGTCTGATCATGTAAGTGACACGTCGAACGTTGTTACGGGTCAAACGTAACAAATGCCTTTATGGGTCATTACCGGTTAGTTTTAGCGCGCACTTTCCTGAACGGAATGAATTTCCGTATGTGTTGCAGTCTCCGTCAAATGGGTCGCGGTCGACCAAAGTCTAAAAGAGATTGTAAATCTTTTGGTTATGGTCGACCGACAACTCGTGGATGGCCGACCGACGTGCGAAGACATAGTGAACGGCATTTTTGCGGTCCTCGCTTGCCAACCATCAAAGTCGGAGGCAAAGAGCCATCGGGGGAAAACGATTTTATTATGTTATGCTAGGGAGTTTTGTAGGATAATGCGATTGTAACCACCGTTTTGATAATGAGAAAAGAGTGTGGGTGTGTGTGTGCGCGCGCGCGCTTTTGTGGGTAGACCGATCAAGAAGTGACTCCTGACAAAGTTCTTAAGATGACCAGATATATAAAGAATTAATGAAACAAACACTTTGGAAAATGGAGAAGAATATGGACGATATGCCATGCATAGACTGAGTAAACCCTTAACTTATATGGTAAATCAATCTATTATGCTCTTCAATGAGCCGGTCCTGGCGTAATTCTCTAATGAATTTTTCTAGAAAATCTTTATGGTGGGTTATTGTAATTTCTAGAATTTAGAACAAAAACTCAGGTCAGTATGTGATTGAATATTCAATGATTTAAACCTCGAAAAAATTGAAGTCGTCGCACGTTTGTGGATTGCACAAAGTTGAATCTCTAGTGGGGGTCCTTATGGACGATCCATCCACTCAGAAAAGATAGTCCTTTCCTTCCTTGCTAAGACTACCAATAATGAAAAACAACTAAGAGTTTATCAAATCCTATTATTGGCATACTCCATGAGATGTACTAGAAGTTGTATTTGTAGCCCGGATACCAAATAGGCTGTACGAGGAGGGAAGACATCCCATGACTACATATATCGGGTTTGGTTCTTGTTGATCGTGCATTTTTATCTAAACAAACGACCATACACACATACATAGCCCGATCTAGGGTTTTAAATCACGACTAGGTTTACAGAACAAACTTTCTTATATACACAATAAAAAAGAGAAAATGAATTCTAGGATTATTAATAAATAAATAGAATCTCATAACATGATAACGTAAAAGAATAAGTGCTCTGAGTTAAAAATTTAGGAGCACAAACACCCCCCCCCCCCCCCCAAATTAAAAGCATCACTACACATACACACGCGTTCAAATATATTTTAATCAAGCACGTTTTATTTCATTTTATATTTGTACGAAGATCCCTCTAAAAGGCAAAAACTCCCTCGTTACTCTTAAAAATTCTTAAAAGGTCGCGGTTATGTATGGATCGCCAACGCTGTTTCCTCTTAGTCATCCTCAAAAGCACCATTCATTTAAAGAAGGAAGAAGAGAAAGATCGGTCAGAGTTGTGCGTCATGATCCGACCAAGTGGTCACGACACGGTTCCTGCACACTAAGCATATTGTTTGTACTTTGAGTTCGCCTGATTAAGACATCAACCCACCGGATTACGGGTCGCCACCGGTGGTGATAACGCGCTGCATCCACGTAAGCTAAAACATTGGCGCGTGATGGAACGAACTTGATTTTTATAAAATTTCTTAACCATTCGTTCATTTTTGAGGATGCATCCTATAGTCTCATAGGTATATACATCCACTTGTCCCATCCAGTAGTATCAACTATTAAGTGTGGGCCTCCCCCGACAGTCCTCGTAGTATTTTGCTTAGCAATTAAGACATTTCGTATGTTTCGTGTACTTCGTATGTACGGATGATAATGTTGGAAATTCGAGGAAACGGAAAGGATGAGGAAAAGAGAAAGAAAGGCATGCAACTTTTTCTTTGATAAGAAGGGGGAGAGGACAAATACCAAACAAAACACGATGGAGTTAATGGGGGGGGGGGGGGGGGGGGGAGGAAGACGTGGTAAAGTGGAAAGTGCAAAGTGCATTCTTCCATGGAGTCCCACTTTCAGCTTAATCTCTTGTCTTCGCCATCATTTTTCTTGCTAGTGACAAGTTCTTTTCTTTTTTCTTCTCTAATATCAACGCCTGTTCTGGAGAAGGAAATTGTATTTTGTAATCCGGTTTGAGTTAGGCTTTTGTAATGCCGCCGGCTTGAGCCGAAAGGGTGGGTTAAAGCTCTCTCATTCGACCAGTTGTTTTCTTTTTTTTTCATTCGTGAGACTCGAATCGTGACCGCACTCTTAATAGCATGTCGAACCATATGAAACCACTAGTTGATGGTCGTATAAATTATGAACATATATAAAAACGATTCCGGAGAATGGAGAAGCCCGTGAGGAAAGTAATTTGTCGCAATCATTAGGAACAATGGAGGCCTTATTCCTCCTCTCCCCACCCCACCCCACACACACACACACACTTTCTTCCCTCGTTCGAGAAGCATATCCTGCACCAATGAGAATGTTGATATATATTAGTCAAATTAATATTAATAATAGGCCACGCTTATTAAAGAATCTATCATTTGTCGAGCTCGATTTTTTAAATAACTAACAGGTAAAATTTTTCATTTTTTAAAAGCTCATCCAATGTTCATGAACCTACATTGAATGAAACACCCGGCCGAAGATAATTCCCAATTTTCACATGATCGAGAGAAATATAAAATTGTTTTTATGTTATCCCAATCCCAAACATATAAAAACTAAAAATGAAATTTAATGAGAAGTCATCCAAAAAAACTAATCCTACATTTTCTAAATTGGATTTAGTTAGAGGAAACAAAAGTGCCATGAATTTGGCCCTGTCCGGATGATCTTAACCGACGGTCAAATTTTTTGGTCTAAAGCTAGAAAAAAAAAAACCGGTCCGGGGATCGTCTAACTAAATCGGGTGCCAGAAATCGGGACACACGTGCTGGTGGATCAAGTATCCGTCCTCCGACTCCGTGTCCAACACCATGTCGTTCTGTACGTCGGGGAGGGACCGCGGCTGCTGCTGCTGATGATGATGAGGGAGTTGGATCTGTTGTTGTTGTTGTTGCGCCGCCCTTGTCATCTCCTTCAGCCTCCGTAGCTCCAGCACCTTCCTGTGAGAGTTCGAGTGCTTCGTCAGCATGAATGTCGGGCTCGCTGCTGGTCGGTACTCTGGGACTAGCCTCCCTGACTTGTACCTAACCCCACACGCGTTGCACAGCGTCTTTGGCCCCATCGGTCCCGTCCTCCACTGCGGGGTCGTGTCCGTCGCGCAGTGCAGGCACCTCCGTGCCTCCCTTCCTGGCACCGCCCCTTCAGCCGAATGCTTCTTCTTGGGCGTCGTTGACCTGGCCGTCTTCTTGCCTCCGCCAGGGACAACAACGGCAGCCTGCTGTGGCGGAACGAGCAGCGGCAGGGGGGCCTGAGGCTCCTCGACGTGGACGTTGACGGCTGCCTCCTCCGGGGACGAGTCCTCAGAGGAGAGCACGAGGAGGCGGGACGCCCAGTTGCACGTCGCAGCACGGGACCTCTTGCTACGTGCCTTGGCGGGGACAGTCATCTCAGAGTGGAACATCATTGAGGTGCCGCCGCAACCATCGTCACCGCAGCCCAGGCTGGGATGGGAATCATCAGGGGCGGTCCCGGAAGCCTCATCAGCTGTACGGGATGACATGCCGGAGATGAGGTGGAGATTCTGATGGTCATCGGTGGAGAAAGACTCCTCCACGAAGTTGGACAGCCATTCTAACTCCGCCATATCATCGTACTGTGTGTAAAAACATAAAATTTCACTCCAATAATAATAACAACAATTGAAAAAATATTTCGTGTTCGACCTTAGTCGATAAAACTTGGTACAATTTAAACTATTACCATTTATTAAAAAAATAAAGTCCCATACGCTATTTTCTTTTTTTTTTTCCCTTTTAAGTCGCCGAATTCTCTCATGAATGCAAATATGATTTGTTCAGGCTAATTCCCGACATATTACCGGCACACAGATGTCCGCGGAGAATTGGCTGTCAGGGAACCCGCCGTCGAAGCACGTCTCGCGAGAGGAGGGTCCTCCCCAGACGGAGGAATTCCCGCTGTCGATGGCCGTGACGGTGGAGGAATCGGTCGAGCTCCCCGTCACGTTATCCAAAGCGCCGTCCGCGTCGTCTGGGGGGAAGTTGAGGAGGTCCTCCACCACGAAATGATCGCCGACGTTACCGGAGGAGGCGGTGAGGGAGTGGCATCGGTCGGGGGACGCGAACAGCGTGAATTCGGGGGCCTCCATGGAAACCTAAAAACCGTTGGGGGGGGGGGGTGATGTCTGGGGATATGAAAGAAACAAAAAAGTGTAAAATGGTGGAGAAAGAGGAAAGGGGAAGTGAAAGTGTTTTTTTATTTTTCCTTCTTGTGGATGAATGATTTAGAAGAAGGTTAAAAGAAATATTTTAGTGGGAGTTAAAAAAGGCTTCTTTTTAAAAAAAAAAAATTTCTTAATTCTCGGGTTTGAAGGGGAAGGGCAGTCAGGGGACACCTATTAGTCTGGCCATTTTTTACGCGAACAAAAGAAAATAAATTTAAAGAAAAAGAGAGAAGAAGAACCCAATTTGCATCGTCGATCTCATTTAGCAATATCAGTGTCGGAATTTCGGACATCATCGCCATTATTCTCTGATAATTTGTTTCTGAATATTATTATTAAAACTTGATTTGTTTTGTTGGGGGGGGGGGGGGGGGGGGGCGTCCGGACAGGACGAGTTAAACGTGCGTAAGGTATTGACACGGCGGGAACGAGGAGCGATTCTTGGGACCAATGATTAATTGATTTAATAATTTATAACCTCAATCGCATGTTTTCAGCCACTAGAAAAACAAAAGGAAATAAAATTGCTTATTTTCTTTTAGTCCAAGAATTAAAAACCTGTCTTTAAGGAAAATAATAATAATAATAATAATGGTGTGGTGAGAGGGTGGAGTGGGTTTTGAAACCACACACGAGTTGGGGAAAAGGAACAAATCAAGTAAGAAACCAAGTGTCAAGAAAGAAATTCTTGAGAGTTCCTCCTATTCCGACGGATAACATGTGGCATCATCATCATGTGTCTGTTTTATTACATCACATTTCCCCCATCCTACTCTTTCTAAACATGTGCGGTTTTGACCCCCCCGACAAAAAAGGAAAACTTCCCTTAGCCAAATTTGGTTTCCGTGGATTTCGTTTTTTGGATAAATGAAGTTAAAATACTAAGGTTGTTTTGTTAGGAAGAGAACTCCCAATGTTTTTCATTACATTTGAATATTATATATTTGGAAGGAACTCGCTCTTTTTTGCTTTCCATTTTCCTCTTCTCCTCCTCGTCTTCGTGTTGAGACGATGATCTCCTCCTCCTCTTTTGATTTCATATATGCACGTGTGACTCGTGGTCACATCCCCATTTGATTATACTCTGTTTTTTTATTATTATTATTACATATATGCTCTTTGGTAAAAGCTACCCAACCAAAGAACTGTATCTCTTTTTTGTTTATTTAAGTAATTATTGGCACTGTATTTGTATTTAACTGAATTCTCTTCCAAAAATGTTTTTTTTTCTTTTTATTATAAGGTGTCGTTGAAATGTTCAAATTTTGGGTTTAAGGTAAAAAGGCTTAAGGTTTCGAATCCCATAACAGAAGTGAGCGAACTTGGAAAGGGTAAGTCACGGGGAATGACCGGCGAGCGAACTCGTCAAAAGTCAAGCGAACACGAAGATGTTTACGCAAGAGAAACGGCAAGAAGATTAGGCAGTCGAGTCGAGGAAAATTGAGCAAGAATAAGGAGATTGCCAAAGCAAGAACAGTGTGAAAAATGTGAGAGAAAGGCCTGAAGATTCACGTCCCTCCATCATCCCACAAAACGAGAAAATATGGCCAGTGACTTTAAGGCACGTACTTTGACAGTTACAAGAATATGTTAGTATGAATATAACAACTAATTTCAAGATAACGTAAAGGACACGTGCAGGAGGTAATAAAACGGGAGGGGCACGCGCATCCCACCACGGGCAGGGCTTCCCATCTCATCTCGCCTATTTTTTTTCAATTTCCAAGACGAAGAAAGCGGAGTTTCGGGATCTGGGCTTGGGCCCATTACAAATAATTGGGCCCGGCCCATCAAATCGGATACCCCTCGTTCCCTTGTGAGCAAATGATTTTAATATTTGAGACCAAATCATTCGTGTGCACAAATCAGGTACAGTCAAGTAAGGCTATCGTGTTTGGGCCACCGAGTATGACGAGACGAGAGGTAAAGAAGAAGCAAACAGCAAGTCAATGCAAGGATAATAGGCCGGAGGAGAGGATGGACCCCCCACCCCCCGGGTTTAAGAGAATTAAAAGAAAGAAAGAAAGCTGGGGAAAGAGAGAAATTTTGTCTCCCACCCAACTGAGATTTCGTCTTGGATTTTGTTTTCTTGTCTTTTTAAGCATGGAGGGGGTGGGGTTGGGGGTGGGGTTGAGGGAGGATTTGCTTTAATTCAAAAACCAGGGTTTGTCATCAAAAGTCCAAGTTTATTTAAAGAGGGAAAAAAAGGGCATGCTTTGCTTGCAATGGGAGACAAGACAAGCCCCACCACCACTTAGTCGCATTCAATATCTATGGGACACCACCACCACCACCACCACCTCCACCACCACCGTCGATTTCCCTATAATGGCGTAAAGAACAGGCCATTCTTTTGGTAAATATTTTCTCCATAACCCATTAGGAATGAAAGAGTGGAATGTGGTTGCAAGTCTTTGGTAAGAACGCGGTCTTACACCGGAACATGGATATGGGCATGTTCACCCTCCCGAAACATGTTGGGGCCAGAATAAGAAAAACAAAATAACAAAAAACGACGAATGGGTGACTTACAGTCATTCAATATATATATATATTAACTTCAATAGTTCGGAAAAGAGGAACTACAATCATGGAGAAAAAGTACTAGGTCCAAAAACAGAAATGCCTGTTGGGTTATATGTGTTGGCGTAACCTGGCTAATGGAATATTTTTAACTACTTATATACTAAGAACAATTTCATGATGATCATGTCTTTAGATACCCTTGCGGGGATATTTGTCGTGTATTCGAGTTCATCTTCTGCATCTTTAGGCTGAGATTGTGTGTTACGGACCCTAAAAATCGGGAACTGCTTGATTCCCTACTTGCCACTTTACTCGAGAAAAAGCTCGTTGGCTTGATCTATTTTTTATGACTCGAGAGACCTATATTGGCTTCACTTTGGTCCTTCAAGTCGACTCCATTTGATTAACTTAAAGTCCTCCAGGATGTACTGCAGTTCACCTGTCTCGAGCTTCACAGGGTGCTCGTGCTCGAGCCCGTTTCCCTTCGTATACTAAGAAGTCTGCAATCACTTGGGTCTGATCACCTTCGACTTAGACTCCTTGAGGGTATACTATACTTCATTCACCTCGAATTTCAAGGTAGTACTCGTGCTCGAGTCCATTCTCCTTCCACTACTGAGCCAGCAATCACTTAAACCTAACTATTAGGCCCAAAATTTGTTTTGTATTAAACACGGGCGTTTGCATAGGCGGAGCAATCATCGCCATCTTTCAAGGGACTCATCACATGTCCCAAAAGCGCAAACACATACTCTTGATACTTTCCGCGGACGGGTGGCGGAGTCTAATTCGTTTTGCTGGGGTTGGTGGGGGGTGGTGGTGGTGGTGTTGGTGATGATGATGTAAATGCATGAAATCCTAAAGAAGAAAGACAAGTTTTGCTTCTAAGAAAAGCCATCCCCAAGCTGAACGGCCTTCCGAATGTAATTCTCCGTTCCGGAACCTCAAGAGTCAATCTTCAGCGAGTCGCCGTCCCTTATGCGATGCAACTTCACGTATGATTTACAGGGATTCAGGCCTCGAATCGCGATGATTGGGGGTTTACGTGGGGGCGCCCAATGCAACGTATGAGTACAGCTGAACCCCACCGAAACCCTAATTTTTCCTCCTTAATTACCGAAATATATCTAAGAATCGAGATAAATTGTTATCCATCATCGAGTTTGAAGACAACCAAAATAATCACCCAATAAAGTCAAAGGACCATAACACTTTGAGATAGAATCAAACACTGTGCGCTAAATTGGATTGTACGAAAAACTAATTAACATTTTGAAATAATTAGAAAACATGGTAAAGCTTTGGACCAAAGCTACCTCAAAAATTTTGAGGTAGCAAAATGCATGATTAGCATTGCGGGGGGGTTTGGGTTTGGGGTTTTAAACCGCCGGCTGAAGAAAATATGAGGTCATCGGATACGACTACGTGAAACACGAACCGGGGGGTGGGGGAGGTTAGGTTTGTCTGCCCACGCGGGCTGCTGCCGTCCAGACCACAGAAATTAAAAAAAAAAAAAAAAGAGCTCATCTCATTCCCCTCTTGAACACCACCCCAAGGAACAATCGAGGGTGCGTGTGTGTGTGTCTCCTGTGCGTGCCGGCTACTTTGGGCGTGACTTCTCATGATCTTCCCCCATGAAAGTATGAGCCCACCTCCTTCATTCTTCTTCTTCTTCTTCCTGTGTCGTGCCCCGTTTGCATGCGCAGCAGCACGCGTTTTCTTTTTGTCTCCCCACCAACAACACCACCACCCAACCATTCATATTCATTTTCATTTTCATATTCATATCCCTACATGTAAAGACTTCCCTTTTCCATACATTCGCATTATCATTCGACCAAGATATATTGACTTATAGACTGTAAAGAGAGGGAGCCAGAAATGAAATGAGGAGAGTCTGATATCCTCTACATGAAGTGGCTTTTTTGCTTGTCTGAAAATCTTGGAGACGGGATATATGAACAAATGAGCGAAGAAATCGTGGGAATAGGCACCTGCCTGTCCTCCGACCACGCTTTTCTCCTCTTCTTTTCTTTAATGGGAAACAGCTAGCCAGAGCAAGAAGGAGCTTTGCAGCTCTTTCTGCAAACACTAACAAAATCCTCTTTATCATCTAAAATAAGCCCAATATATATCTATATAATTTCAAGTATTAGTATCCTGACACTATTGTATTATTAATCGTAATGTCCGAAGTGGCAGTGTCCCTGTCGGAGGGGAGGGACAATCACTTTCGACCCTCCCCAAAATAATTCACTAAAAAAAAAAACACAGAGAGATAATTCGGTTGCATTAATTTCATAAAGCTGTTCTGTTCTCTGTTGTGTGTTTGTGTTTGTGAGTGTATGTGTTGTGTGACACTTGTTGTTGTCGGAAAGTTTAAGCGTCTGAGCCTGTGTCGTCTCCTCTGCACGCCTTCTTTTTCTCTTTCCCAGGAGCCCCCCCCGCACTTCGTTCTTCTTTCTTCACTTGTCCCGCTTTATATAGAAAGGAAACCCTCCATCCGTTTCTTCCCCCACTCCTTTCTTCTTTGTCCAGAATTCTTGGTAAGATCATCAAAGTCTTGTTCCTTCCTTTGTTTGTTTTCTTCTGTTCTGTTCTGTTTGTGGTTTTTTTTTTTTATATAATGAGTTTGATGTTTTCTTTCTTCAAGCTTGAATTTATGTGGAGGTATGATGGCCGTTATTTCGGCCTGTAAGGGCGGCCGCGGAATCGGAGGTGGCGGCGGCGGCAACAGGGTGGCGATGGATAACGGGAAGTACGTGAGGTACACACCAGAGCAGATCGAAGCCCTCGAGAGGCTCTATCACGAGTGCCCCAAGCCCAGCTCCCTCCGTCGCCAGCAGCTCATCAGGGAGTTCCCCATCCTCGCCAACATCGAGCCCAAGCAGATCAAGGTCTGGTTCCAGAATCGAAGGTAAAGTTAGGAAAAGTACACGTCCCGCCGATCCAAAGTTTGGGGTCTCGGATTGTTTTTCTCACTGACGGAAGCGTCACCTTTTGGGCGGTCTGCTCAGGTGTAGGGAGAAGCAGAGGAAAGAGTCCTCGAGGCTCCAGGCGGTGAACAGGAAGCTGACCGCGATGAACAAGCTCTTGATGGAGGAGAACGACAGGTTGCAGAAGCAGGTGTCGCATCTCGTTTATGAGAACAGCTATTTCCGACAGCAGACCCAGAACACCGCAGCCACGGACACGAGTTCTGATTCTGTGGTGACGAGCGGTCAGCACCATACAACCCCTCTTCCGCATCCCCCGAGGGATGCTAGCCCTGCTGGGTCAGTCTGAGACATGACTTGCTTTACATCCGAAGCTGTGCTTCTAGTAATGCCTTCTTTGGTGATCGATTCGATGGTTATGTTGCAGACTGTTGTCCATCGCAGCGGAAACTTTGACAGAGTTTCTTTCGAAGGCCACTGGAACCGCTGTCGAGTGGATCCAACTGCCCGGTATGAAGGTATGATTATTGATTCTATCCCAGTGCTGTTACCCATTGTCTCGGTCCGAACGCATTTGTTGCTGACCCGATACGCCTTGTTTGCAGCCTGGTCCGGATTCCATTGGAATCGTTGCTATTTCTCATGGCTGCCCTGGTGTGGCAGCACGTGCCTGCGGCCTTGTGGGTCTAGAACCAGCAAGAGTAAGCTCTCTCAATCGCCCAACTGTCCTCCCACAGTGTTCTTTATCTTATCACGCTCGGTTAAGTAATCCACTCGTTAATAGGTCGCCGAGATCCTCAAAGATCGGCTCTCGTGGTACCGTGATTGTAGATCCATGGACATCCTCAACGTGATGTCAACAGGAAAGGGCGGGACTGTCGAATTGCTGTACATGCAGGTACTAAGTCAGTTGAACCTCAAACTGAGACGTCTTTGCTGTATTGCCTATTTCTAAGATGACATTATTGCATCTCGGCATAGTTATATGCTCCCACGACATTGGCGCCGGCGCGTGACTTTTGGTTGCTACGGTATACATCCGTGATGGAGGATGGAAGTCTCGTGGTACTTTCTTTCTTTCGAATTATGTATCCCTTTCCTTTGAACTTTCGACTACTTTTTCTGTCCTTGATCGTGATGCCATTCTTGCGTTGCTTCATGCCTTAGATTTGTGAAAGATCTCTCAACAACACACAGAATGGTCCCA
Organism: Melastoma candidum; assembly: GCA_023653495.1. Lineage (NCBI taxonomy): Eukaryota > Viridiplantae > Streptophyta > Magnoliopsida > Myrtales > Melastomataceae > Melastoma > Melastoma candidum. The sequence goes on along the minus strand of CM042883.1, from coordinate 24,787,608 downwards.
GCATGCCACCCGTGCCACAATTTGTCCGGGCGGAGGCTCTGCCCAGCGGTTATTTGATCCGACCGTGTGAGGGAGGCGGCTCCTTAATCCACATAGTAGATCACTTGGACTTGGAGGTACACTCGCTTCCCACTCAGTTTTGGGCCGCGATGCTCACCACTCACCTTCTTGTTTCATTCGACTAATTGCTGCTTCCGCCATGTGTGTATTGCACTGAAAAGCCGTGGAGCGTACCAGAAGTTCTGCGTCCACTATATGAGTCGTCGTCCGTGCTCGCACAAAAGACGACAATGGCCGTAAGGATTTTCGCAACCACTCCTATTTCTTTCAGTTTCGGTGTTCGTTTTCACAGCCAGCCGTTGAACTTGTTCTTGGTTGCATGTAGGCCTTGCGCCATCTTAGGGAGATTTCACAGGAAGTCTCCCAGCCGAATGTTGGCAGTTGGGGGAGAAGGCCGGCGGCATTACGCGCATTAGCTCAGAGACTCAGCAGAGGTTTCAATGAGGCCGTCAATGGCTTCACAAGCAACGGGTGGTCAGTTCTAGAAAATGGCGGAAACGATGACATTACTATACTTGTCAATGCCTCATCTTCCAAATTGGTGAGCACAAACATGTCATATGCCGGAGGATTTTCATCTACGGCAGGTGCCGTGCTGTGCGCGAAAGCATCCATGCTGCTCCAGGTAAAACGTGCTGACCTTCACCAAAGTACGCCTCCTTTAGGCAATTCTTGAGTAATCGGATTTCTATTACCAGCACTTCCCGTTGATTCTGGTGGTTCTGTGTATAGGACGTGCCTCCAGCTATATTGATGAGATTTCTAAGGGAGCACCGATCCGAGTGGGCAGACACTAGTATCGATGCCTATTCTGCTGCAGCAATTAAGGCAGGCCCATGCAGCTTCCCCGGAGTCCGAGCTGGAAGCTTCGGTAGCCAAATTATCCTGCCTCTCGCGCACACCATAGAGCATGAAGAGGCGAGTGGTTTCATTCCTCTGTGCTGTACTTTTTTGGCTCTGATGTTCTCTCTATGCAGATTCGCTAACATTTCGAAGATTCGCTCATCCATACAGTTTGTTGAGGTCATTAAGCTGGAAAACATCGGTCACTATCGAGACGACATGATGATGCCTTGCGATATCTTCCTCTTGCAAGTGAGTAATGAATACTTTATTGGCAACCGATGAAGCTTTTTTCGGCCATTGATTTATCTGTCTAACTACTCTCATCATTCCCAGCTTTGTAATGGGATTGAAGAGAATGCCTCGAGTGCTTGCAGCGAACTGATATTTGCTCCGATTGATGCATCTTTCTCCGACGAAGCACCGGTTGTCCCTTCCGGATTCCGCATCATCCCCCTCGACCCTGTTGCGGTAAAATATCAGTTCATGACTACATCAGATATTACGCGACTTGATCCTTCTTATGAACATTTGACACAGATATTCTTATTGTACTTTTAGGATAAGTCGAGTCCGAACAGGACGCTCGACCTGGCCTCTTCTCTGGATATTGGGCTGAACTCGAATAAAGCAGCTGGTGATAACCCCAGTCGGAGCGTAAGCACTAAATCCGTAATGACGATAGCATTCCAGTTTGCGTTCGAGATGCACCTCCAAGACGATATAGCCTCAATGGCCCGACAATATCTGAGGAGCGTTATCGATTCCGTTCAGAGGGTAGCTCTAGCCTTGTCGCCATCAGGATTAGGCTTGACGACTGCCTTCCGGCCAAGCCCAGGAACTACTGAAGCGCATTCACTCACTAGATGGATCTGCCGAAGCTACAGGTCTTACCTGGGAGTTAATCTGCTAGGAGACGATCCCTCGCTCAAATCTCTCTGGCATCACTCCGACGCGATCTTGTGTTGCTCCTTGAGGGTGAGTATAATCGATCTTCTCATATTCGAGCTACGCCATTCGGATTCTGAGAGGTCCTGGTTCTTATTACAACCCTTTCCATTATCCTCGGCAGGAATCGCCTTGTTTTACATTCGCCAACCAGGCAGGGCTGGACATGCTCGAGACGACCTTGATCGCACTCCAAGACATCACCTTGGAGAAGATCTTCGATGACCATGGAAAGAAGACTCTGTGGTCCGAGTTCCCACAGATCATGCAGCAGGTATGCCCCCGGGGAATTCACACCTAAACTAATGAAGCACTCCCATTATTGACGCAAAACACGAGCATTGATCTCCACAACCGTGTGATTCAGGGGTTCATCTGCCATGAGAGTGGAATCTGCGTATCAAGCATGGGAAGGCCGGTAACGTACGAGAGGGCGGTTGCATGGAAGGTGACGGACGAAGAAGACAACCCGCACTGCTTCTGCTTCACGTTTGTCAACTGGTCGTTCGTATGAAAGATCATGAATTCCTCGAGGATCTCCATTAGGAATCCACCCTCCTGTGTTGATGTAGCTGCTATGTTAGTATCAGGGCTTTTATTACATCTCAAACCTGCTGGTAAAAACGCTCGACCTCTCAGAAAGAATGTGATATTCGACATTTTTGTTTTTGTTTTTGTTATTTCACCGGTGAGTTCCCGAACGTCGAAGTGTCACGGCAATGGTTCCGAAAGCTTGATCGACAAGCTTTCTCGACGGAGGGGAGAGCCTTAACTCAAATTGTTGCCATCAGAAATACAACGTCCACGTTATTTTATTTAGCACAAAATGGTATAACATCTTCTTATTCGAGAGGCAGTAGGCTTTTCAAATGACAGTGCTGCAATTGTTCCAGAGCGCCACGCTGGCACGTATGACCTGCGTCGCGTTCGTCTCGTACCCCCCGGCAAGGATGCGCTCGCCGACCAGCACGGTGTGGCATCTCTTCCCCTTCTGCAACAACACCCCGCAACAACTGCCGGACACGTCCCCTTGGCCGTGGAACACCTTCTGGACGATCTCCCTCCCGCACGTCGGGTCCGTGATCCTCTTGCAAGAATCGATCGACGAGCACGTGCTCCACACGCCGAAACTCCTCCTGATGATGTCCACGACTTGCTTGTCCTCGTACCCCCCAGCAGCGATCCGCCTCTCGACCAGCGTGTTGTGGCATTCCTCCCCGAGCTGCAGGAGCACGCCGCAGCACTTCTCGGTAACGTTGCCTCGGTTGTCGAAGACGCTCGCGACGACCTCCCTCCCGCAGGTCACATCGGTCATCCTTTGGCACACTTGGGCCAACGCGACCCCAGTCGAGCAGCTCACCAAGGTAAGGACGACGAAGGCCGGGATCATGTGAACGGATGCCATGGCCATCTGAGGATGCTAAGAAGTTGAGTTTGCATGTATTTGGGTTGGACGATCTCGTTTTATAAGTTAATTGGGGATTAAAATTTCATTTAATTCGACATCTTCAGTTTAATTATTATTAAGTTAACTTACCCTTAATCATTCATATAAGAGTAATTAAATACGTTGTTGTGGGGGTTTGAGATAACTTAATATTAGAATTGTGAGGCATTCACGAGATTTGATGCGTGTACAAATTAAATTTGGCAAGACAGACGCATTGAATAATTCGTCACGGATTGCGATGCCCCCATTTTTAATGTTATTATTGCACACACGCAGGTGTGACATCTGTATTTTAGAAAGAAAAGTTTCAAAAGTTGTTTTTAATTTCCTGAGTGTTATTACAACATTGTTTGCCTTATATCTTTCTTTGTCGTCGTCGTCGTCGTCTTCCCCTGTCCGACCGAATTTACGAAACGGTAAAAAGAGAAAGCAAAGAAAAGGAAAAGGAAAAATATCCAGGGTTGAGAGAGAGAGAGAGCTAAGGATTAATCCACAATCCAATCCAATCCAATCAATCCGTCATTCATCCCTTCCTGTTCCCGTTCCCGTTCGCCCTCCCCGTCGTTTCTACCGCCTATTATTCCTAGTCGTCGGTACTGGATTGGTCGATCGGTCTAGAGCATTCCAGAACTTTCCCGTTCGTCGTGGTCGTGGTCGCGGTCGCGGTCGCCGGCTCCTTCTTGTTGTTGTGCGTGCGATCGAGGGAGGAATGGATGGGAACGGCAGTGAAGGGAAGAGCTGTGACAAGGGCGCCCCTATTGCTGCCGAGGACGAGGGCAGCACTGCCCCTCTCCCTGAGAAGGTCCCCCCAAACCCCCGCCCTTCATTTACCTCTTCCTCTTCCTTTGGGGATGATGATTAATCTGGCTGTGTTGAATCATGGGAGGAGGAGTTCCGCTGGGATGGGATTAGTTTTTTCTTTGTTTTATCCGCACGGTGTCCGTAGCTTCGCCGATTCGGACTCGACCCGTGTAGCGCAACTGGTTTGAGGGTGGGTCTACCAATGGGGATAGCTGCATTCCTGAGTCCCGAAGCAGAGACCTTAGTTAAGAGATGCCAAAGCCGCCAACCACTTAGACCAATCTGCATAGGTGGATGGGAGTAGTTTACGGTCCCTGTTTCCCAGGGGTTTCTTCGGATTTTGTTTATCTGCTCGAGCCGGATGGTGAATCAAGATCGATTTTAGTATATTTGCTTCTTTTGTTGGCCTTGTTGAGAGCTTGGATGGAGCCTCTTTCTTTGTTTACTCAATCCTTTTCCATCGCCTTAGGCTGCTATAAATGAGAAGAATTGAAGAAAAAAATGTGAAGAAATTTGTAATTGTTTAAGGGGAAAGGAACAGCTACCGTTTGATTAGTTTTCTTCTGGAGGGTCTTCGGATAAAGGGTTGTGTTCTTGGAGCTAGACAATCATGCTGTTTTTCGTTCCTTTGCATTTCTGTATGTAGGTTCAAGTTGGTGGTTCGCCAGTGTATAGAATAGAAAGAAAGTTGGGCAAGGGTGGATTCGGACAAGTATATGTTGGTCGCCGAGTCAGTCCTCATTCGAATGAGCGAACTGGTCCGGGAGCCGTTGAGGTTGGTCTATTTGTGACATTTAATATTGAAAATTTAAATTCATGCGCGATTCGATTTATTGCTTTTGAAAAAAATTTAAAAAATAGGTGGCATTGAAATTTGAGCACAGAAGCAGCAAAGGGTGCAACTATGGGCCACCCTACGAGTGGCAAGTATACAGGTGCCTGATATTTCTTCACGATGGTCGAATTGATTTTTACTTTTTTTTTTTATGGATTTGTCTTGGGGCATATCTTCTTGTTAATAAAAAGGGAACCTCCTTTGATCCAACAGTGCTCTCGGCGGAAGTCACGGAGTACCACGCGTCCACTACAAGGGCCGGCAAGGTGATTATTATATCATGGTATGTTGAGTACTTGTTTCTTTGTCTCGGCTCATATTGTGGCCTCTGTTTACATGTTTCTTCTAAAAACGGATAACACGATGAACAGGTCATGGATATGCTTGGCCCTAGTCTTTGGGATGTTTGGAACAACAACTCTCACACGTATGTTTCTCTTTTATTTAGTTGAAATTGTTGAATACTTTGACCTTCTAACTATCAGCGTCTGTTTTTTACAGCATGACTGTTGAAATGGTTGCTTGCATTGCAGTGGAATCAATATCAATTCTTGAGAAGTTGCATGCTAGAGGGTAATGTTCCTATTAATTTTTTGTGGCTAGATTTATTGTTTCAGTTTAAAAAATTGTATAGTTATGCAATCGTAAATATTGAAATATCAGGCCAATCGTAGCCAGTGAGATAGAGCCATATTGTTGTCTTCTCAATGTTACGAGTGGGAGTCTCACTACACTTCCCTTAGGATCCTGACCAACACGTATTTGCAACATGACTGCTAGCATAAGTTGTTGATTGTGAAGAAATTGTCATAGATTGGCAACAGATGAGCCAATTGCTGCGTAAGGTTTTTTGCTTCTTTTGCATCATAAACCTGATAAAAACATGTGTCTGGATCATCCTCCGTTGCTGTTGTCACGGGAACTGCTGCTGTGTTTTTCCACTGGTGCTTTATGATTTATATAACATGGTCGGTACTGGAACACCTTTTTACATTTGAGAGCACCATTTCTCGTACATAAAGTTCAAGTGTCTTAGAGAGTATCATTATGTGCTTTGAGCATAATATTCTTCCAGTTAATATTTCTGATGGGACAATTGATATGAATCAAGAAGTCAAATTTTTGCAGATATGTGCACGGAGATGTAAAGCCCGAAAATTTTCTTCTAGGTCCTCCTGGAACTCCAGATGAGAAAAAGCTATTCTTGGTGGACCTTGGGTTGGGTTGGTCTCTCTTGATTAATAATTTGATATTTTCGTAATTAGCATAGAATATGGCCTCTGATATTTCGTAATAATCCTCTCAGCCACCAAGTGGAGAGAGAGTTCCAGTGGCGTTCATGTTGAGTACGATCAGCGTCCAGATGTTTTTAGGTCAGATTGAAGGATGTTTTGAGAATAATCACCAGAAGATCTACTCCCTTTATTATTATCTCTTGCTAATATGCTCAATCTTTTTCAGAGGAACTGTTCGTTATGCCAGTGCACATGCTCATCTGGGAAGAACCGGTAGTCGGAGAGATGATCTGGAGTCCCTTGCTTATACACTTATCTTTCTTCTCCGAGGGCGGTTACCATGGCAGGGATATCAGGTTCAGTCATCTGAACTATCATATGATTATTCTGATCATATTCGTGTTGCTGATCCAATTATGTATTTTCAGGGAGAGAATAAAGGCTTTCTTGTTTGCAAAAAGAAGATGGCCACTTCTCCAGAAACTTTGTGTTGCTTCTGTCCTCTTCCTTTCAGGGACTTTGTTGAGCATGTAGTTAATTTGAAATTCGACGAGGAACCAAACTACGCAAACTATATATCACTCTTTGATCCCATTGTCAGTCCTAATCCTGAAATTAGGCCGATTAATACTGATGGAGCTCGACAGGTATTTGGTTTTTTTGGATTTCTGGCCGATAGATATTTGAGCAGCTTTGTTCTTCTTACTAGGTGAATGAATTTGAGGCATCTGATTATCTTATTGTTACTCAAGCTCATATGTCAAGTTGGACATAAGAGAGGAAGACTAACCATGGATCGGGAGGAAGATGAACAACCAAAAAAGAAGGTTCGCATGGGTATGCCTGCAACACAGTGGATTAGTGTTTACAGTGCTCGTCGGCCCATGAAGCAGAGGTATAATTTTTCAAACAATCCTCCAATTTTACTGGCATTGTGACAATTTGGGTTGATCAAAAGGTTCACAGATCTTTTCGTTGGATATCAACAGGTATCACTACAATGTGGCGGATACTAGGATACCTCAACATATTGAGAAGGGCAATGAAGATGGTCTGTTCATAAGCAGTGTTGCTTCATGTTCGAATTTGTGGGCACTAATTATGGATGCTGGCACGGGGTTTACCTCTCAAGTTTATCAAATCTCTTCCTTTTTTCTTAATAAGGTACTGGAGCAACGTCTATGTTTCTGTAATTCTCACTTTTCTTTTAGGCAATCTAAATGGTATATAAAATGCATCGCTGAAATGATAAGATTACTGAAGGTCCAATTATGTTCTTCATTTACTTCTTAAAGGAGTGGATAATGGAGCAATGGGAGAAAAACTACTATATCAGTGCAGTTGCTGGAACAAACAGTGGCAGTTCATTGGTAGTTATGTCTAAAGGTCAGTGTTAGACATTTGCAACTGCCATTGGATCTTGAAGAAAATCGACTGACTATCTATTGTATCTCCTTCATTGTCAATGTAGGAACTCAGTACTTGCAGCAATCCTATAAAGTCAGTGATTCGTTCCCCTTCAAGTGGATTAATAAGAAATGGAGAGAAGGATTTTATGTGACAGCAATGGCAACTGCTGGCAATCGGTGGGCAGTTGTTATGTCACGCGGTGCAGGATTCACGAACCAGGTTTTTCTTTTGATCATTTCTTATGTTCCTGGCTTTATGTCAATTTTGACTTTGCTGACTGGACTGGTCTTCTGATAATTTGGTTGTCTGGATAAATCAGGTAGTGGAGTTAGATTTCTTGTATCCTAGTGAAGGTATTCATCGTAGGTGGGATGGTGGCTATCGCATTACATCAGTTGCTGCAACTTTGGATCAGGCTGCCTTTGTTCTTAGCATTCCCCGGAGAAAGCCGGTAGACGAGACCCAGGAGACACTTCGAACATCTGCCTTTCCCAGCACCCATGTTAAGGTTCTTGTGGTCATACATTAAAGTTCGTGTCCTTTTCAATCCTTCAATGGGATTACTTAGTTAATGATTTCATTGTGATTTAGTAAACCCTCTACTAACATTTTGGTTGTGCTTTTTTTCAGGAGAAATGGGCTAAAAATTTATACATTGCTTCTATCTGCTATGGTCGAACTGTTTCATGAGACCTCCATGCTTCACGGATAGCTTCGCAACATAAGCGGAATGCTTACTAAAGTCAGCTTCGATACTGATAGCTTTCTTGGTGGGACGAGAAATTTACTGGGACATTGGCGGAGGTACAATTGTGGAAATTCGTTGTCTTGGAGAGACATCGCGTGGCATCTTATCCATGCCTGCGGCTCCTCCTTATCGCCTCTATCACGAGCAAATGTATGGTTTGTATCGATACTGTAGTTTTTGTACAAATGATCCAGAAGTTGTGCAGTTAGAAACCACGAGTGTGGTGTGTTATGCAAATCGTAAGATAATTAAGGTAACCTTTGCAAACGAAGAGGCTTTGCAAACCAGCACTTGTACATCTACAGTGTATAACTATGTTGCAGACTACATGACCACCTGGTTTCTTCTTTTTTGTTATGGAGAACAATTAGTATAATTCTGCTGGTGAGAATTGAATTGGTGAGTTCTTTTTCCTAGTTACTATTTTTTATTGGTTTATAGAAATGTTATTCTTTGACAGTAGCCTTTTCTGTTGATTCAGTGGATTGATTAATAGTATTCATTGTCATCTCTCTTTTGTTGGATTTGTGGCACCCTCACTTGCATCTGTGGTCTCTTGGGGCTTCGAAATCTTAGATTATCTTTTCGAATAATTTGCGATATTTTCTATCCTCTGAAGTAGTGGGGAATTTACAGAGCATCTCATACATAAGTTCCGGAATTCGGGGTTTATTAATGGGAGTTCCTTAGGAAATTCATAATACTGGTCAAGTAATTACTGCTCGATTATCATCAGTTCTGGTAATGCTACTAAATATGTGCTTGTGTACTGGTGGCTATGGGAAGCATGAGGCGTTCAAGCATCTTTTAGAGTTCCCAATCTCATAATTTTGTTTGGCATTTCACCTTGTTTTTCTTAGAGTTGGACCACCTTTTTTCTGAAGACATCCTTTGGCATGTGCCCTATGTTGTGGATGATGTGCTAAGACTCAATGCTTTGTCGGCGATATGCCTGCTGGAATAGAATGCAATGAAGAAACAACAACTAAGCATAAATTAAGGTAAACGTAGTCTTAAGCAGTTTTTTTGCTGTTTATTTAGACTTGAAAGTGTAGTGCCCTTGTCGGTTTGCTTTGACGAATGGTCATTCGTTAATGTTGACATCTTTGGACTCTCCTGATCTGATTTTAGTCTTTTGGTGATGTGCAAGTGCATGGTGGAATTATTAAAGCTATAATCTTATTATTGGATCATCTTCTGAGTGTCTTGCATTCATCTCTAAAATGCTTTCAGTATAAGGTCTTTTTCTGGATTGGTTAAAGATGTATTTCAGTTGTCATCTAAGCAAAGGCATGTACTTGTAAGGAAGACTTAAATTTAAATCATTGTGTTGACATAAGCAAGTTAATTCTTCATGACTTGTAGAATTGAGGGGAGTATGTCCCATGTCAAATACGTAGATATTCGCTTCAACTCTTTTTTGTTGAGATTTCCACTCTCGCCATAGTTGAAATTGTCGTCATATCTGAGGTGGTTTCTGCAGTAGGCTGGAATGATTGAGTCGTTCTTGAGAGGATTATATGTTGAACCGGGGCAGTGGCACTGAGAAGAGGAGTGGAGGAGTCTTTGCACTGGATAAATAGGCGCTACGGAGATTGTGGGTGTCCTGATAAAGGTCACTGTCGAGCTGGGGTGATTCAATGAAGGCAACGGAGGATGAAGCCTCCTGGAGTCAACAGTCAAGGTCTCCATGCTTCTTGGTGTGTCAACCTCAATGGCGGAAAATGAGTTGGATGGGAAGGGATCTCTGGGGATCCCCCGTCCACAAACTGGTATGCTACCCTGGCTGGTAAGTAACAAGAAGAGTAAACTCAAGGAATCGAGAGATTGGCATGATATCTTTTGGGTCTTACTTCAACACCTAGCATTATGTCCTTACCCATCCTATTTCCTTGGGTTCAACTTTTGCTTATGCTTCTTGGACATTATTGACCTCCCACTCTGCCTTCTCCGGGATGCAAATAGATTTTTATGCCTTTAGGGCCGATATCGTTAGGTGTCACCTGCTTGCAGGACCATATTCATGGAGATAAAACTCCAACGAGATTAAAAGACCCACAAGCTAAAGGTTTGTTCTCCCAAGCACATCGAAAGTAGTCCTTAAGACAAAGGTTTTTGTTTGCAAAGCTGCGCAAAGAAATCCATTGGTAACCTTATCAAAGTATTTTATTATATTTGATATTCTCAACAGGAATTATTGCGGCTGGTGGGCCGAACTTAGGTGTTAATTTTGGGTCAAATCTAGCTTTACTTGGTGGTTTAATTTTTTTTTTTTTTTGTGAACTTTAAAATATTTCATTCAAATCCTACTTTAAAATATATTTCATTCAAATCCTTAAGTCAATATTATGAATCCTACGTGTACTTATTGGGAAGACTTTACCCGAGCTTGTGCGGTTTTCTTCTTCCATGGCACTCGAACCCGAGACGGGACTTTGAACTTACCATGAAAAATTATTGACTCTATCTATAGCTACTGCTTTACTCGCATGTTACTTGCACGAATGATGTTTACTAGAATGTCGTGTACACCATGGATGATCGTGCACACCACACCACTACGATAACCTTGTAAAAATATATATATAAATTTTACATCGTCTTTTTTTTTTAATTATTCTTAAAGTTTTATTATTAAAAATAAAATCACAAGGGAGTGGGAGTGATGGTTTATGATAGGAAATGGTAAAATATTGTTTAGAAGCGAATTACAGGATGTCCTCATGGAAGTACTTCCTGAAATCATCCAAGTGCTGAACCTGCAGGCCTAGCAAAGCGATGATGGTCCCGGTTCCGTCTGGCGCGGCAAAAATGAGCGTATCCCCGTCGAATTCGTGGTTCCCGGGAGCCATGAACACCTCCCTTCCCCATCCAAAGTCCTGCCCTTGCATCGGCAGGGTCAGCCAGCTGACCACCCCGATGTTTGGGTTCCCGTAGAAAGGCCCATCGTGGCTCCCCTGAGGGTGCAAGTCTTGGAATATCGTCCAGTCCGGTTGTTGCCTTAGGAACTCCGCCGCAGACCAAACGTATTCGCATGTTACCTTATCGATGGCCATCCTTATCCTGCTGGCCGCATACCCCAGGGACTTCGACACCAAATCCCCTGAGTAACTTCTCGCCCTCACATCCAGGACCGCATTGCCAAAGTACCCCTGGCCTACTGGGGGTCTCATCTTGTTTCGGAAATCAACGCAGACTGCCAGTGTAGTTTGCTGGTTGGGCTCGTGTTTGCGTGCCTTGGTCACGCATCTCCACATATGTCCGGCGACACACTCGTATCTAGAGTATGGATGGCCGTTCCTAGGGGGTAGCTGGTTTGCCTTGTCCTTGAGCCGATCCACTTGGGATTTGGTCAGCTTCAGCATGAACAACGTGGTTTCCTTCTTCCGTTCTTCCACACTGTCCGTCTGACCTAACAATAACGGCGGATGGGCGAACTCCACCTCTGGACCCGTCAGATATAAATTGTGAAGGCCATTCCTACCAGCGGGAGAAGCAAGGACGTCCCTATCAAAGTAAGGAGGTATTTTGAGCGGCTCGCCACGTGCCATCCGTGCCCACTCAGAAACAAAATGTAGCGCGCTTGGCCCATCGCCGATCGCGTGCGACATGCTAAAGCTCAGAGTAAATCCCCCGCACTCAAACACGACGACTTTAACCAGCAACAGCGGGAGCTCCCAAATCGGCCTACAGTAATCAACCTCCGGCACGAGCCACACGTACTCCGGGCATGGGGTGAAGTCCCCTAGCTGATCGATTCCACCGTTCGACTCGGCCACGGTGAACTCCACGCCGGCAGAATTACACTCGAGCAGGAGCCGGCCACCTTCTGCCCACCTGAGACGACCGGCCACAGGGTAAAACGGCACCAAAACCCTACTCAGGGAATCTGTGAGGCTCTCGACGAGGCCATCCAAGTCCCGCATCGGTTTGAAGAAGTAAATGGTGGGGACGTGAGTAATGTTGCCGGTTTGATCCCATTCGGACAACGGCAAGTAGCCCTTCCATTCCGGCGTTCGAGGCTTCACCAAGAATGTGGTTTTGCTCCTGATCTCCATCTTCATTGTTTCCCTCGCTGTTGAATATGTGAGCAAAATGTCAGTTCTGGGGACAGACAAAATTTCCAAAACAACCCATCATCCCATATGAATCGTATAGAAACCATAACCAAAAACAATAAAAAATGAAGAGAGACGTGCATGCAACTCGTATGCTTCACGATTTGATTAATCAATCAATCGTTCCGACGGTGACGTATCATGTAGTCGGAAAAATGACTCACGGCCTCGTTCGTGATCGCGCGGGAGCTCAGTCCCGTCCTCTGTTGCGACCTCGGCTTCTCTCCGGCAACCTACCACAAAATAATGTGGTGTATAATATAAGCGGGTGTAGGGAAACAGTCCACAGAGAAAAGCAATCACAGATTGCATCCGTTAAAGTCAACACTGCCGCTTCTCCTTCAATTTCTCCAGAATTCTCCGGGACAGACACTCTCGAGCTACTACAATTTGTGGTAAATTTGTGTGTTAAGTGTCGGGTAGGTGAAAACTGTGATTGATGGTCTCGACGTCCGTGTTCTTTTTTTTTTTTTTAACATCCGGGCAACTTAAAAAGTGAGCTTTGTACGTTCGGGAAATAATTCTAAAATAAGCATTTATCATCAATTTTTTAGAAAATGAAACTATGTATTACCAACGTCAAATTCACCAAGGAATATAATTTTCATGAACTTGAGTGTTCATCAATAAATAACTTGAAGGACTTAATATTATAAACATTAAGTTTCAAATGTTTAAAAGAAACTATAAATGTAAATGTGAACTTGGTATTATAAACACAGAGTTTTAATTTTTCTAAATAAATTCGAAATTAAGAATATCGATTTTTTAAAAATCGAATATTAAATTCGAGGTATTATTTTGAAAGTTTTAAATTTATTCCGTAAATTATTTTATAAAATTTCACTTAAATTGTGTTACGACCTTCAGTTACTATTTAACCACACCTGCCAACCAAACATGTTTTGCTCGATTCCGATTCGCCCCCTTTTAATAAAATAGAGAAAGGCGTACGTGTTATTAGTAGTCAAATAACAAAACTCGTATATATTTTTATTCAAATAAACACATTTGGGCGTGCTCTCTGCGATTATTTACTCTTCCGAATGCATTTACTCTTTAGGGGGAAAAACCTTTCATTGCCCTTCCAGTTGTCGCAAGTAAAACCTGCATGGAGGATGACCATTAGTATTTGGGCATTAAATAAACCTTTTTTTTTTAAATATTTTGGTGCATTAACTGAACACTGTTGGGAAATGAATTGGGGAATTTTTTTTCATTTTCCTAATTTGTGATCATTCATAGAGTCCTTTAGCATAATTACCAGGCCCATGTGGAAGAGCCTATGACTTAATTAACACTAATTAATCACGTTTAATTAACGTTATAATTCAACTTAATTAATCAAACTCCTTAATCACTATTTTTATCTTATTTGACCAACTTTGTCATGTTTCCAGATTTGTAGGATTTGCGGTCAAATTTCGGCCATCTTTCTCCAATATGCATTGCTCACGTTTCATCCACCTTCGAGACTGAAATTGTCTTAGATTTTCCATCATAACCAATTTGGTTTTTGAAGCTAAACACGTTTTAACGCAACAACCCAGAATTTATAGTTATAACAATGAAAATGTCAATTCGTCGTTAAAAAAAAATATTTATATCCCTTACTTACTGTCCATGTTGCTCGTGAAAGTTTCCTTATACAATTGAACCCCACTTGAAGAGCATCGTATCGACCCCAACTCATTATTAATATTATTATTATCAGAGACTTAAAAAACTGTTGATTGTTACAACACTCCTATTAAGCTTTATTAAGATTAAGGAGGGAGTAACATTTGCATATTATTAAGATCTACACCAAGATGTCCTCATAGAAGTAGTTCTTGAAATCGTCCATGTGCCGAGCCTGTAGGCACAAAGCCACGACGAGCGACCCGTCTCCCTCTGGCCCAGAGAGGACGAGCGAATCCCCGTCGAAGTCGTGGTTCCCCGGCCCCATGTACACCTCCCTCCCCCATCCGAAGTCCAGCCCATATATTGGCAGGGTCATCCAGCTTACCACCCCAAGGTTAGGATTCCCGTAGAACGGCTCCTCAGTGCCCTTCAGGGCATTCACGTCTTGAAACCTCATCAGGTCGGGTTGGTCCCTCAGGAACTCCATCGCCGACCGGACATACCCATCTGTCACTCTCTCGATGGCCACCCTAATCCTGCTGGCTGCATACCCCAAGGGTTTTGACACCAGCTCCCCCGAGTAACTTGTCGCCCTCACATCAAGGGTTGCATTGCCAAAGTATCCTGGTCGTACTGGGGGTCTCATCCTGCCGCGAGAATCGACACAGACTGCCAAAGTAGTGGGCTGGTGCTGCTCGTGTTTGCGCGCCTTGGTCGCACACCTCCATATGTGCCCCGCGATGGACTCGTATCGAGTGTAAGGACGGCAGTCCCTAGGACGAAGATCGTTCGCTTCGTTCTTCAGCCAGTCCACTTGAGATTTAGTCAGCTTCAGCATAGCCACCTTAGTTTTCCTTTTCCATTCTTCTGCACCATCTGACCGACCTAACAACAGTGGTGGAGGTTCAAACTCGGGGTTTTGGCTCACGGGACATAAACTGTGAAGGACATCGTTATTCCCGGGAGAGCCAAGGACAGCCCTATCAAAGTAGGGATATGTTTCGAGTGGCTCTCCACGAGCCATCCGTGCCCACTCAGAAACAAAATGCAGGGCACTCGGCCCATCAACCACAACATGTGATATATTCATGCTCAGGCCAAAGCCGCCACACTTGAACAGGGTGACTTGAACCAGCAACAGTGGGAGCTCCCCAATCGGTCTTCTATAATCAACCTCTGGCACGAGGTACTCGTATTCCGGACATGGCGAGAAGTCCCCCAGCAGATCAAGCCCACAGTTCGCCTCGGCCTCAATGAACGCCACACCAGCGGAGTTGCACTCGAGAAGAAGCCGGCTACCTTCTGCCCATCTAACTCGACCGGCCAGTGGGTAAAACGGCACCAACACCCTACTAAGGGAATCCCTGAGCCGTTCAACGAGACCGATCAAGTCCCGGCTCGGTTTGTAGAAGTAAACAGTGGGGACGTGAGTAACATTCCCTGTTTGATCCCATTCGGACAGTGGCAGGTAGCCCTTCCATTCCGGCGTCGTAGGCTTCACCAAGCACCTACTTTTGTTCCTCACCACCATCTTCATTTTTTGCTGCTGTTTACCATGCGATCAAACATGTTAAAAGAGTACGCGACATGAACAAGGCCGTGCATATTAAATAATAGCCACGTCCATGCACAGATACATTACCAGGTCGACCGACTTATTCGCGACAATCCCCGCCAAGCAAAGTCCACCGTTCCCTTCACACGCCATTATAACCCCGGCTCTTTCCGACAAAGGCCAACACGACCACCTGCCAACGTTCCGTTCTCAGATTAAGTACTGAAGGATGGATGAATCACCCCATACCCATTTTATACCCCTTTTTATTGCAGCAAACAACCGGGCCACATCTTCCCTCCCACTTCATCTCTATCTTTTCTTTGACCTACTCGTCCAGAAAGAAACAATAATAGTTTGGAGGAAAGCTCTTAAATGAGGTAGGTTGTAACGGTTTCAAAATTCCTAAAATACCGTCTTGAAATCAAATTTATAAAATTCAACTCTGTCCAAAGAATTTCATTGAGAAAGTACAACTTATAAAGTTTGACTTTAAGACTCTGTTTCATAAATTTTGTAACTCTCTACCTTTTTACGTGATTTTTGTTTTCACTAACACGATAAAATTGAATAGTTTGTCAGATTGATTAGAGGAGAGAGGGGCGATGACCACAGAGTGTTGAACGCCGGGGGAGCTTTGAATTGAGATCCAAACAAAAGTTTGTTGGCAAGTAACAGGAAGAGAGATTTACTTCCCCTTAATTGAAGTGTAAGGAAGAACGGATAAAGATGGAAGGTGTGTTTTGTTTAATGATATTGTCGTCGTGTAAGAATTATCGTTGTAACTCCATCGAGATACAGAAATAATTAACTGCGGCGATAGGTTAATGTTGTTGTAATGACATAATAATATCCGGTCCACCAAGTGTGCCCATCGGGGGGTTTATCGTGACTATCTCGTGTTTGCGCACTTAAAAAGAAAAATCAAGACCTCCAGGAATACATGCCCAAACTAATCTGCCCAACAAGCGATTGAGCTTCTTATGTTTCGTTTATCAAAGACTCGATCGTTTGATCACGGTTCAAAAAGTCATGGGGGTCAAAAGTGTCAGGGAAATTGTTCAAACTTATGGTCAACATGTTACGGCGAATGTAAGAACAGTGGGGACACGTGATAACCCCTGATGCATGAATGTCAAGGGGTGACGAGGATGATGAATGCCGCCCCTCCATCTCCCTTCCGCGTGTACACTTTTAGCCCTAACCCATTATCGATTATATATATATATATAATATCAAACAAAATCACTGAATTATGAGCAATATATGTAACTACGTAAAGTATACGTTGAATATTGGTTTTGATAATTAGCCTGTGTAACAGAATTCAAACATCTACTCTATAGAATCGACTCACGTTGAGAACTTTCTGTAAGAAATATTTTATGATTAAATGATTGTTTAAGCATTAATTAGTCACGAAATAATTAGGATTTGATCAAGATTATTATCTGGTCAAATTAAACAAATTACGTTTCCAAATAATTCCATTAGATCATATTTCCCACATAAGGAAATATAATCTTCTATATATGGAAAGGCTATGTAAGGTTATCTATAACCTTCTATGGTTGTATACGACCACCATATGACCGTTATTTGATATGTTAATCATCACCATCTATCTAGATACATTTATTTAAGTGTCTTGCACAGAATGAGATCAATCTCTATCAATATGGAAGTTAATCTTTGATTATTTTCATTTACAGAAAGTTGCTGACCAGATTCAGTTACAACCTTCTGTAGCGCACTATACATGGGAATTATATCATATCTTAATCCTAATTGATATGATTTGATTACCTAACCGTATATATGCATGGGAGTGACGTTTTTGTTAATTAGTTATTTTATTTTATCTGATTGCTCGGTTTCCTTGTTTTGGAAAAGGCTGATCGTACAATTCTTTATTATTTCACTTAGACAATTCTTGTATAAATAAAGGCACTTAGCCACAAAACTTAAGTGTAACTTTATTCATTATTTCTGAGAGCGTGTGCTGAGAGCTTGTATCCTGTTCGTTCCAGTTTGAGTTAGTCACATGAAGAGCGTTAGCTGCAGAAGGCTGCATCATTGGTGAAATCTTCTGGGAGAGTGACTCGGGGGCCACGAGGGACTCGGTTGGAAGCTGCAGAAGACGTTAGTGGGAAGCACGGTTGTAGGCTGTGTGGCCAACGTGCAGTGGGCCGGAGAGAAGGGCAGAACACCGGGAGCACAGAAGGTGAGGGACTACCCTCTGTGGAGTAACGTTCTGTGTACAGGTTAGCCTTGAGTAAGGGCTTTGTGTTTGCTTAGCCGTAGTCTCGAGGGACCACGCAGTAGAGCCTTGGGCAAGGGGTTGTTGTTTGCTCAGTCGAGATCTCAAGGGATCGCGCACGGAAAGTCGCAGCTGGGTGCTGTGCAGGTGGAGACGTAGCCGGAGTGAAAAGCCTTGTGCAGGAGAGGTCACCGCCTGAGGGAAACGTCCGACAACCGGTTACATTTGTTAGTCACTGTAGTACAGAACCTTACGGTCTGTGCTTAGAAATCCAGTTACCTTTGGTACAGAACCTTATGGTCTGTGCTTAGAAATCGAGTTACCTTTGGTACAGAACCTTACGGTCTGTGCTTAGAAATCCAGTCACCTGAAGTACAAAACCTTATGGTCTGTGCTGTAGAAGGTCGACATCTTTGATACAGAACCTTACGGTCTGTGATGTGAAATTAGTCATATCTGATATATAACCTTCTGGTCTGTAGAGGACCGACATCTTTGGTATAGAATATTTTATTCCCCAAAAACTCATGGTGCCTTGATAAAACCCATAACCGTCTTCGTCCTTCTTTACTCCCTCTTTCAGCCTTTCGAAAAACTCTCTTTGCCTTAACCTCCCAAACCTTCGATTCTTCACTATCCATGGCACCCAAGGAGAAATCGTTGAGGAAAAAGGCTAAGACCGCCAAGAAAAAGCACCGCCCCTCTTCATCGGAGAAGCCTGTCTCTCCTATGAAAGATTCACCACCTCTTGTCCCCTCGGAGAAATCCTCATCTTCGAAGGAGCAACCCCCTGCTGTTGTTGAAACCCTCGACGACATGCAACCGCTCTCCAAGGACAAGGGACTTGCAAAAGCCCAAATCCATGTGGAAGAGAAACCCTCTGAGGTACCCCCGATCTCTGCGACAGTGGAGACCCCTGTTTCTGAACCCTCTGTCAAGGGTTCCCCTGCGGGTGATGACGTTGATGCATCAAATGTTGCCACTCCAGAGGAGAACGCTGAGTCTGATGAAGAGGTGGAAGTGTCCCTTGTTGATGAAGCACCGAAGGAGACACTTGAGGAAGTTTCGGCTCCCATTGTCTCGATCTCCCCTGATCTGAAGCAGAAGGGCCTGGACTCTGCTTCTAAGAAGGCTGCCCAGAAGCCTGCGGCAACCTCTGGAACAAAGCTTCTCCATGATGCCATGAAGTTAGGAGGTGTATCCTCTCGGACCAGGCTGAAGCGGAAAGAACCTGAGACTGTCAGCACCTCAATTGTTAAAGTGGCTACCAAGAAAACTAAGTCTCCGGAGAAAGTGATTCCCGAGGACACCTTCAAAGAGGGAGTGGATACCTTCATTCTTCCGGTAAACCCTCTGGTCTCTAGAAAGGAGATAGCGTTGTGATTGCCGATACTAGAATGCCTCGATGTGATGCTGCTAGTAGACAGATTGCTACTTTCAAGCGCATCGATTTTAACTGGTTTGCGGCAAATGATCTTGGCATTACACCTCTGTTTGATAGGATTGGTTTGAAAACCTTCTATAAGACCTATGCAGAGCTGCCTGTTGCCCGTCTGAGAGAATTCTATGTAAACATTACGTTCCATGATGAAGGACCTCATGTCAAGTTCATCAAAATAGTAATCGAATGAGTGCCCCTAGTTTTCTCTGCTCATGATGTGAACCAATTGTTCGGATGCGAGGAGCATGACCCTCTGCCTAACCTTAGGAAGGATGAATCCTATAGCATTATCATGGGACAGAAGGTCCAAGCGACCAAGTACCTGGAGTCCACGAAGTTGGAACTCAAGACCGCATCTTGCATCGCACCGTGCTGTTTTGCCTTCTGCCAAGGACTGGAAGCATTGACACCATCACCTCCAATGATGCGCTGTTAATGGCCCATATCATGAAAGGGATCCCCTCAATCTTGGCTTGCTGGTTTTCCAACACATGGAAAGGTGCTGCAACACAGTAGGAAAGGCTCTGCCTTTCGGCCAGGTAATCGCCAGCCTTCTCAAACTTGCCCGTGTCCCTATTAATGTATCTACTTTTCAAGAAAAATGTAAGGTTGGAACCTTCGAGAACCATATCATCGCCAGTATGCATTACGTGAGGAAGGGAACCACCTGGACTCTGAAAGGGAAGTCACAGGACTCTGCTCAGGATGATGAGGACAAGCCTCTCGCTACCAGAACCTCCAAAAAAGATGCTGCTGCACCTTCTGCTTCTGCTACCTCTTCTGCAGCAAAGGCCCCTCCAGCATAGAGACAGTCCAAGTCCTCTGCTGAGATGTCTATCTTCTTGGAACACACTACCCTCCTCAAGGATCTTCAGCAACAAGCTGTAGCCAATGAGGAAGACATCCGCGTCCTTCAACGATTGGTCATGGACCTGACTTGCATGATGGAACGCCAGGAAAAGCTTCTGCGTGACAACCTTGAAGAGGTCTCTCCTGATGATGCAGACTAAACTCATGTGCTGCCTAACTTTTCTATTTCCTTTGACCAAAAACTGATCTTCATGGTCTAAAGGTTTTGATGAAATAAGTCCATTTGTGGACATACCTTTTGCATGTTGGTTTTGAACTTTTTGTCTACCTTCTGCAAGAGCTGAAACTACCCTCTGCACTTTGGTCATGAACGTTTTGTCATACCTTATGCAGAAATCTTCTCTTCTAAATCATATTTCTTTCACCTATCTTTTTGATGTGACAAAAAGGGAAAGAAATTGTGTTGAGGGGGAGTATCTCGCTCTGTATTGAGTTATACAAAAATCTTTGATTTTCTATACCTTCTTGGGTGTAAAAGGCTATGAGACTTATAGCTAGGCTATGAGACTTATAGCTCATAATCAACCTTCTGCAGGGTATGCGAATCGTGATCTTATATAGTCACCTTTGCTGGGAGTGCAAAAATGAAAATTCATCATGTTTGTCGGGCTAAAATACAGAAGCTCCACGCTCTGTATACATCACAGAAGCTTTGTGCTCTGTGGACAACTTGTCTTTATAACAGAAGCTTATATGCTCTGTTAAACAGAAACCACATGGTTCTGTAAAGTGCAAGACTCGTACTCTCACCTATCTATGTTTTGATGATGAGCCTTGACCTTCTGTGTAACAGAAGTCAATTATCGACTCTACAGAAGCGACTCACATTGAGAACTTTCTTTAAGAAATATTTTGTGATTAAATGGTTGTTTAAGCATTAATTAGTCACGAAATAATTAGGATTTAATCAAGATTATTATCTGATCAAATTAAACAGATTACGTTTCCAAATAACTCCATTAGAGATAATATTTCCCACAGAATGAAATATAATCTTGGATATATGGAAAGGTTCTGTACGGTTGTCTACAACCTTCTGTGGTTTTATACGACCACCATATGACCGTTATTTGGGATGGTAATCATCACCATCTGTCTAGATACATTTATTTAAGTGTCTTGTACAGAATGGGATCGATCTCTATTAATATGGAAGTTAATATTTGATTATTTTCATTTATAGAAGGTTGCTGACCAGATTCAGCCACAACCTTCTGTAGCGCAGTATACATGGGAATTATATCATATCTTAATCCTAATTGATATGATTTGATTACCTAAACGTATATATGCATGGGAGTGACGTTTTTGTTAATTATTTATTTTATTTTATTTTATTGCTAGGTTTCCTTGTTTTATAAAAGGCTGATCGTACAATTCTTTATTCTTTCACTTAGACAATTCTTGTATAAATAAAGGCACTCAGCCACGAAACTTATGTGTAACTTTTTCATTATTTCTAAGAGCGTGTGCTGAGAGCTTGTATCTTGTTTGTTCAAGTTTGAGTTAGTCACACGAGGAGCGTTAGGTGCAGAAGGCTGCATCGTTGGTGAAATCTTCTGGGAGAGTGACTCGGGGGCCACGAGGGACTCGATTGGAAGCTGCAGAAGACGTTGGTGGGAAGCGCGGCTGGAGACTGTGTGGCCAACGTGCAGTGGGCCGGAGAGAAGGGCAGAACCCCGGGAGCACAGAAGAAGAGAGACTAACCAGCTTCTGTGATGTAACGTTCTGTGTGCACGTTAGCCTTGGGCAAGGGCTTTGTGTTTGCTTAGCGGTAGTCTCGAGGGACAACGCAGGAGAGCCTTGGGCAAGGGCTTGGTGTTTGCTCAGTCGAGATCTCGAGGGATCGCGCACAGAAAGTCGCAGCTGGGTGCTGTGCAGGTAGAGACGCCGCCGGAGTGAAAAGTCTCTGAGGAAGTCACGGCAGGTCGCTGTGCAGGAGAGGACACCGCCTAAGGGAAATGTCCGACAACCGGTTACATTTGTTAGTCACTGTTGTACAGAACCTTACGATCTGTGCTTTGAAATCTAGTCACCTGTGGTACAGAACCTTACAGTATGTGCTGTAGAAGGTTGACATCTTTGGTACAGAACCTTACGGTCTGTGCTGTGAAATTAGTCATATCTGATACAAAACCTTCTGGTCTGTAGAGGACTGACATCTTTGGTACAAAACCTTACGGTCTATGCTTTGAAACCAAGTCATCTCTGGTACAGAACCTTTTAGGTTTGTGCGATAGGGGGTTGACACATTTGGTACATAACCTTCTGGTCTGTGCTGTGCAACTTACTCACTCTAGTACAGAACCTTCTGATCTGTGATTTGCTACTCATTTTTCTGTGGTGCAGAACCTTCTGGTCTATGCTATAAAAAGATCTATTGTTGATCACCTTCTGTAATTATTATGAAGTTAAGTCTGAGTGAAAACCATCCAAATTCTGGGTAAAGAGTGGACGTAAGCAAATTGTTAAACCACTATAAAAAGTCTTATGTGCATCAAACAAATCGTACAATCACATTCGTACGTTCTGTCTTACAGAAACCTGTCTCTACGGTTCTGTTTTACAGAAGCTTCCTTCCGCCGTGGAGTTAATTGAAAAAGAGTTAAAAATCCTCAATTGGAATTTAACTATAATTCACCCCCCTCTTATTGTAACAGTATATATACGTAACTTACGTATTGATATTGCTGGCGAACATTTTCTTTTTCTTCGATCCTGCAAAATGCTTTTAAATCGACCTATCATAAAGATGCGTCTCTATACTGCCATACGTGTCCTTGGTTCACATCAGACCTTCTCTTTATAATTAAGAAGTGGTTAATTAGTCCTTTCGTTCTAATAGAACTTTTTACGATTTCTACTTTAACACTCTCTCTCAAAAGATTTAACTCTATATATATATATATATATATATTATATATATATATATATACACACATGAGGTCTTCATGCATGACAATGATCATAAGACAAAACTCGAAGTAATCTATTTCTGCATATTATCAATCAATCCAATAAAATGATTTTTGAAATCTTTTAGAAACTTACTAAGACGAATGTCCAAAACAAAACTTGGAGCAAGAACACATCCCATAACGCTTTAGTAAATCTTTTGTGTTTGTCATGTTTTCCTTATGCTTGTGGTTTCTATTTCATCAACGTTATGATTAATAAATGAAAGAAAAAATAATACATAGAATTTATAGTGGTTTGAAAATATCAGCCTATGTGTACTCTTACTCAGATTAATGTGATTATTTCTTATTAAGTATGTACCGATTATACATAGGGTAACATATGACCAACCCTCTATAACACAAATACCAAAAGGTAAATCGATAACGATTTGCATATGTTCCTATGACTAACTACCTAAATTCACCATACTACATAATCTTTCATGTTGAGAGCATTCACACCTACCCAACTCTTCGATGACGCGTCATTTGGTTTATTACCAAGTATTTATTGACTATCCTCGCCAAATTTTTCAATTACTCCAAAAGATTTCTTCTTAATTTCTCGTCAAGTGTCTCCTTGACTCATCGTCGAAACGAAACTACACACATAGAATATAATTACGAAGCCAAGTTAATCCATCACCTGACTAATGATTAATAATGTAGCAACGAATGATATGTTTTTATTTTCAAGGATGTAACCTTGTCACATGATTATAATATGTTGATATGGTTTGATGATGAGTCACGTTTGAATACATAGAAGGTTGACTTTTTATGATGTTACAGAATCCCGACGATAATAAACTTTGTACTTTGAAATATATTTCCTAAAATGGGAAATGTATCACGAAAAAATAAATTATTAATTATTTTCATCAAAGGTCACTAATCTAGTCAGCTGATATTTAATCAATTAAGGATAATCCCTCACAGATATATGTATGTCAAAAGAAATAAATATTCTCAAGTTGAAAATTAAATATTAATTCTTCCTTTTATAAAATGTTGATGAATCAAATGATCATCTCAAAACATTCTATAATGTGTTATCTCAGGAATAAAAAATCCGATTGACACCAAAGCATGTGATTATTCCTAATTGATTTATGAGTCGACGTAAAGAACTTATTAGTCAACGTCCAAATGCGATATGAACATTGCCAATGAGCTTAAGTCCAGATCTACATGAAGGACAAACCTATACCTTTACCAAGAAGGTCAAAGTTTCCAGATCCAATGAAGGTTTTATTCCTAATCTACTCGGATGATTTTCATGCTATCCATCTAGGTGTGTGCCCGCCCCTGTGTAAGGGAATCCCTTGCCTTGGTATTCAACACATTAACCTTGATTGGTAGAATTAACTTTGTTTTTAACTACAGACGGTTTTTTGTTTTGGTTATTGTAAATTACTATTTGCATCCTTAGTAAAAAAAATCATGTCATATCTTGATGAGAGTTAACATAGGCAAAACCTATTAGGCCACTATAAAACCATGTGTCTTTGTTTCCTTATATTTCTAACGTGTTTTGTATTTGAATCTAGTAAGAAAAGCACGCACATGATGTAAATCTGACCGACACAGCAGGTTACCCACCTAGTAGAATATTCTTCGAGAGTTTTTGTGGTTCTTATCAACCGCTTCATATTTATCTAAGATTCTAAAAGTCGACTTTGGATCTACCTTTGATTGATCTAAAACTAAGTAGATAGTCCCCATTTGTGTTCTTTCTGGTTTTCAAGCCACTCTAGTGAAGTTAAATATTCCGTTACGAGGGTTCTGCGATCTTTGTCGAAAGTTCTTATTTATACTAAAAAACTAATTCGCCCTCTTGTTAGTCATCATTAAATGCCAACACAATTGTAACGTTTTCATCCTATATTTTTGTACACGACTTCTGATATACTCGATCCTGCTATTTCCGATCCCAAAAACATTCCTTCACTAGTATTTGTTTTAGCATCTTCCAAGTCTTTCCACAATGTAATCTATCGATAACATACAATTATTCGCGTGATGATTTTTTAATTGAAATTCATAATTCGAATGGTAATTAATTATGAAAACTATACGATAATATTCAAAACTGTTACAAAACTTTTTGTTTTGTCAAAACTTAGTTTGTTATACGATTTTGTCCCCAACTTTTATTTTTACATTAATTTTGACCAATCTTGAATTTCATCTATCGAACGCCAAACAAGGCCTTAATATAGTCTTACATTTGTTCTAAAATAGTCGAGCTCCAACCTCTCATTCGTTCGCCTCGCAATCCACCTTAACCATAGTAGTAGTCCCCCCAATAGTGTCATCAATAACTACCGTCCAACTTCGGCTTCCAACTTACTTAATCTAGCCATCAAAATTCTAAAATAAAGAAACATACGAGAAATTTCAATATTATTTTTCATTTTTTTCTCTTTTTAGTCAATAAATAAAAACTGTCGATTACGTCATGTTTGGCTTTCGCATGATAAAATACAAGATTAGCCAAAATCAATATAGAAATGAAAGTTGACGATAAAATCGTATAACTAATTAAGTTTTTGAAGAAGCAGAAAGTTGGCTTAAAGTTATTGCCATATATTTTGCTAATTAATTGAACAAAATTCCTTTATTTTATGATACCGGGCCACATTTCCGACTTCTCAAAGAGAAACAAAGGTCCAAAAGGTCTATTGTTTTTTTTTTCCCATAAGTTTCACGATGATTTGGGGACAAGTGAGTGTTCGTTGGCTTGTGGCATAATAGTTATAGCTATGGTGTATGTACCAGTGAGAGGTTCGAAATTTCTGCAATACAAAATTAACTCAATATCTATATGTACATATATATTGAATGAATGAATTGAACCCCCACTTGAAGAGCATCGTATCGACCCCAACTCATTATTAATATTATTATTATCAGAGACTCCAAAAGTGTTGATTATTACAACACTCCTATTAAGATTTATTAAGATTTAGGAGGGAGTAACATTTGCATATTATTAAGATCTACACCAAGATGTCCTCATAGAAGTAGTTCTTGAAATCGTCCATGTGCCGAGCCTGTAGGCACAAAGCCACGACGAGCGACCCGTCTCCCTCGGGCCCAGGGAGGACGAGTGAATCCCCGTCGAAGTCGTGGTTCCCCGGCCCCATGTACACCTCCCTCCCCCATCCGAAGTCCAGCCCATATATTGGCAGGGTCATCCAGCTTACCACACCACCGTTAGGATTCCCGAAGAACGGCTCCTCAGTGCCCTTCGGGGCATTCACGTTCATCCGGTCGGTTTGGTCCCTCAGGTACTCCATCGCCGACCGGACGTACCCATCTGTCACTCTCTCGATGGCCACCCTTATCCTGCTGGCTGCATACCCCAAGGGCTTTGACACCAACTCCCCCGAGTAACTTGTCGCCCTCACATCAAGGGTTGCATTGCCGAAGTATCCTGGCCGTACTGGGGGCCTCATCCTGCTGCGATAATCGACACAGACTGCCAAAGTAGTGGGCTGGTGCTGCTCGTGTTTGCGCGCCTTGGTCGCACACCTCCATATGTGCCCCGCCATGGACTCGTATCGAGTGTAAGGACGGCAGTCCCTAGGACAAAGATCGTTCGCTTCGTTCTTCAGCCAGTCCACTTGAGATTTAGTCAGCTTCAGCATAGCCACCTTAGTTTTCCTTTTCGATTCTTCTGCACAGTCTGACCGACCTAACAACAGCGGTGAAGGGTGAAACTCGGGGTTTTGGCTCACGGGACATAAACTGGGAAGGACATCGTTATTCCCGGGAGAGCCAAAGACAGCCCTATCAAAGTACGGATATGTTTCGAGTGGCTCTCCACGAGCCACCCGTGCCCACTCAGAAACAAAATGCAGGGCACTCGGCCCATCAACCACAACATGTGATATATTCATGCTCAGGCAAAAGCCGCCACACTTGAACAGGGTGACTTGAACCAGCAACTGTGGGAGCTCCTCAATCGACCTACCGTAATCAACTTCTGGCAAGAGGTACTCGTATTCCGGACATGGCGAGAAGTCCCCCAGCAGATCAAGCCCGCAGTTCGCCTCGGCCTCAATGAATTCCACACCAGCGGAGTTGCACTCTAGAAGAAGCCGGCTACCTTCTGCCCATCTAACTCGACCGGCCAGTGGGTAAAACGGCACCAACACCCTACCAAGGGAATCCCTGAGCCGTTCAACGAGGCCGATCAAGTCCTGGCTCGGTTTGTAGAAGTAAAAATTGGGGACGTAAGTAACTGTCCCTGTTTGATCCCATTCGGACAGTGGCAGGTAGCCCTTCCATTCCGGCGTCGTAGGCTTCACCAAGCACCTACTTTTGTTCCTCACCACCATCTTCATTTTTTGCTGCTGTTTACCATGCGATCAAATATGTTAAAAGAGTACGCGACATGAACAAGGCCGAGCATATTAAATAACAGCCATGTCCGTCACAGATACTTTACCAGGTCGACGGCCTTGTTCGCGACATTCCCCGCCAAGCAAAGTCCACCGTTCCCTTCACACCCCATTATAGCCCCGGCTCTTTCCGACAAAGGCCAACACGACAACCTGCCAACGTTCCGTTCTCAGATTAAGTACTGAAGGATGGACGAATCACCCCTAATCCATTTTATACCCATTTTTATTGCAGCAAACAACCGGGCCACATCTTCCCTCCCACTTCATCTCTATCTTTTCTTCTTCATACTCGTCCAGAAAGAAACAATAATTGTTTGGAGGAAATTTCCTAAATGAGGAAGGTGGGGAATGATAAACATGGCAGAAAGTTTTAAAATTCCTAAAATGCAGGACTTACAAAATTTAACTTTGACCAGGGTATGTTAAAAAGTCCAATCTATAGGGTTCGACTGACTTTAAGGCTAATGCTGTATTTTAGGTATTTTAAAACTTTTTGGGGAATTTTTTTTTTCACTAACACGTTAAAATGGAATAGTTTGTCGGATTGATTAGAGAGGAGGTGGGTGATGACCAAAGAGAGTTGAACGCGGGGGAGTTTTGAATTGAGATCCAAACAAAAGTTTGTTGCCAAGTAACGGGGAAGATAGATTTAGTACCCCCTAATTGAAGTGAAAGGAAGAATGGATAAAGATGGAAGGTGTGTTGTTTGATGATATTGTCCTCGTGTAAGAATTATCGTTGTAACCCCGTCGAGATACAGAAATAATTAACTGCGGCGATAGGTTAATGTTGTTGTAATGACACAATAATATTCGGTCCACCAAGTGAGCCCATCGAGGGGTTATCGTGACTATCTGGTGTTTGCGCAATTAAAGAAAAACAAGACCTCCAGGAATACATGCATATCGTGTAATATTAGGTTCGTTGTACAAGTGTTCTTCAACAAAGTGCTCAAACTAATCTGCCTGATACAAAGACGGACGACAACTTATCCCCATCGACGCGCAGCAAGAGAGGCGTCACTTTACACGTTTGCGACTGAGCTACGATTGCGATTCAGCACGTGCGACTCGACAAGTGCGACTCAAGGATGTGCGACGTGCGACTCGACGAGTGCGACTCAAGGAGGTGCGACGTGCGACTCGACGAGTGCGACTCAAGGAGGTGCGACTTGCGACATCATCAGCGACTGAGCAACGAAGAGTCGGCCAAGCCAAGAGTCCCGAAGATGAAGAGCCTCGAAGAAGCTGAATCAATTCGCATTCCTCATTCATGCATTTGTCATTTATGCTTTGCATTTACTATGTCGCAGTTCCAATAAGCCATTTATGGCTAGTTCTTCTTCAGGTGTTCCCTATATAATGGGCACCTTGTACTCATTTGGATATTAGCTTGAATGAAATTATAAATCCTTATCAGACTTAGTGTCTTTATCCGAAGTGAGTGGATTCTCCTTCAAAACCTCATTCTTCATTTGGTGGATTTCCAAGTGCGGATTGAGTAGAGTGTATCAACCGGTGGTGGTGTATCTGTATCCTCCGTGTTGTGCCTCGCCCTCGTCTTGTTCGTGGTGGTGTATCTGTATCCACGGCCAAACGAGTTCATCCGAGTGTAGGTTGAATCTCAACATATTTCTCCCATTTCCAGCCGCACCCATTATACACTACCTCCCGTCCATACCGAACGTCACCCATTCCCTGTCATTCTTTGGCGTTCCCCTTACTTTTCGGTTTAGGAATCATCTATTCCTTGCCGTCCCCGCATCATCTTGGTATCAGAGCCTAGGTTGTCAATGGCCGAAATATCCCAACGCGGTATGTCTCTAGACGAAGCACAAGTTGCTCGGCTTGAGCAGCAAATCGCTGACCTTCAGCAGCAACTACAGTCATTGCGAACCCACCATGCATCATCTTCTCGTAGCCGCGAAGAGAGCGATCATGAGGAGAACCCATGGCGTGAAGAGTCTCAACGAGGATCTTCACCGGAATATCGGAGACAGGAGAGAAGAGCGCCAACCGTGAGCGTTCAGATTCCGGAGTTCGAAGGCAACTTGGACCCCGACGAGTTCATTGATTGGATGCACACCGTGGAGCGCATCTTTGATTACAGGACGTGCCCGAGGATCGAAAGGTGAAACTGGCTGCCTTGAAATTGAAGAAGTACGCGAGTTTGTGGTGGGAGAACACCAACCAGCAGCGCCGTAAGGAGGGGCGTGATAAAATTCGTACGTGGTCAAAAATGAAGAGGGCCATGACGAAGAGATTTCTACCGAAGCATCATCGACGAGATCTCTACCTCAAATTGCAGTCGCTACAACAAGTCGCAAGTGTATCGGAGTATACATGGGAGTTCGAGAGACTGTTGCTGCAATGTGATGTCCAAGAAGCCCCAGAGCAAACCTTTGCCAGGTATCTTCGAGGACTTAAGCCCCAAATCGCAGATGCCGTTGACCTATAATAATATTGGAGTTTCAACGATGTGCGAGCATTGGCGCACAAGGTGGAGCAGCAGCAAGCGAGGAGAGCGACTACCCGCCCATTTGTAAAGGCCGCGCCTTTCAACAAGGGGAGTAGCTCCCAGGCGAAGCCGCCGTCAACAACAACATTGAAGAGAGCCCCACTGTCGACTACAAGACCTGAAGTCAAATCGCACGAACGAAACATCATTCGACGATGTTTCAAGTGCCAAGGAGTTGGGCACATGGCTTCTGAGTGTCCAACGAGAATGAACATTGTCATCAGAGAGTTATCTGATGAAGAAGAAGAGTTCGAGGAGAACGCCGACCCTGTTTGGGATGCCGAAGAGATAGACACCGGCGAAAGAGGAAAGTCAAAGGGAAAGCATCTTCCATACTAGGTGCACAGTCGCAGGAAAGGTATGTTTGGTGATTGTGGATAGTGGTAGCTGCACCAACGCCGTGTCAAGAACGATGGTTGAAAAGCTGAAGTTGCCCATCGAAGCGCACCCACATCCCTACCGTCTACAATGGCTCAACAAGGAGAGTGACGTTCGAGTCACCCAGCGAGCGCGAGTTCCATTTTCCATTGGGAAGAGCTACCAGGATGAAGTCGCTTGCGACGTCATTCCCATGGATGCATGCCACCTACTATTGGGGAGATCGTGGCAGTTTGATCGGCGCGCGCAACACGACGGGTATCGCAATACCTATTCCATCCACATCGGAGAGAAGAAGGTCACTTTGATGCCCCTCACTAGTCAGCCTACAATCGCGACCCAGGATCGACTTAGCGACCAGCCTCTCAAGGGAGTTCAACTAGTTCGAGCGATTCAAGAAGGTGAGAAGGCTTATTTTGTGGTTCTTGTCGAATCCGCCCCAGGTCAAGCGACGAGCCATCCTCAGGCCGCTTCCATTCTTGAGGAGTTCAAAGACGTATTTCCAGAGGAGCTACCAGTCGAATTACCACAGATGCGGAACATACAACATCAAATCGACTTGGTTCCAGGGGCGTCGCTACCAAATAGACCAGCCTATCGATGCAATCCAGATGAGGCAAAGGAATTGCAGAGGCAAGTCGACGAGCTTGTCAACAAGGGATTAGTTCGAGAGAGTTTGAGCCCATGTTTGGTTCCAGCCATATTGGTGCCGAAGAAGGATGGCACATGGAGAATGTGTATGGACAGTCGAGCGATCAACAAGATCACAGTAAAGTATCGCTTTCCTATCCCTCGACTGGATGATATGTTGGATGAGTTGCATGGAGCGCAGGTGTTTTCCAAAGTGGATTTGCGAATGGTTATCACCAGATCCTGATGAAAGAAGGCGACGAGTGGAAGACAGCCTTCAAGACTAAGTACGGGTTGTACGAGTGGTTGGTGATGCCATTTGGATTGTCAAACGCGCCCAGCACGTTCATGCGACTAATGACCCATGTCTTGCGACCATTCATGGGGAAGTTTGTGGTCGTCTACTTCGACGATATTCTTGTCTACAGCCGGAGCAATAAGGAGCATATCAATCATTTGTGAGCTGTGTTCAACACACTTCGGGAGGAAAAGCTATATGGAAATCTCAAGAAATGTGAGTTCTTCCAACCGAGTGTAATATTTCTTGGATTTGTCGTCTCAGCAGAAGGAATTAAGGTGGACGAGAGCAAGATTGAAGCGATCAAGGAGTGGCCGTCTCCAAGGAGTTTCCACAACGTTCGCAGCTTCCATGGCTTGGGGTCGTTCTATCGGAGGTTCATTCAAGGATTTAGCTCAATCGCAGCCCCACTCACCGAATGCTTGAAGGGAGACAAATTCGAGTGGACACCAGTCGCACAAGCTAGTTTCGAGCGACTGAAGGAGTGTCTAAGCGCAGCCCCAGTTCTAGCTTTACCCGACTTTGCGAAGATGTTCGAAATGGAATGTGATGCATCGGGAGTAGGAATTGGAGGAGTTTTGCTGCAGGAGGGAAGACCCATCGCTTATTTCAGCGAGAAGCTCAATGGCGCCAAATTGAACTACTCGACATATGACAAGGAGTTCTTAGCAATTGTTCGAGTACTCGAGACTTGGAGTCATTACTTGCTGCCCATAGAGTTTGTGTTGCACACCGATCATGAAGCTCTCAAGTACATCAATGGTCAGCACAAGCTTAGTCGCCGACATGCGAAGTGGGTAGAGTTTCTACAAGCGTTCAACTTTGTCTTGAAGCACAAACCAGGCGCGAAGAATGTAGTCGCAGATGTTCTCTCGAGGAAAATGATTTTACTATCTACGATGGAGACAAAGCTGATTGGATTTGGGTATTTGAAGGAGTTGTACAAGGACGATGAAGATTTTGGAGCGATCTTCATCCAACGCACCCAGCAAGCCATCGATCGATTCCACCAGGTGAATGGATTCTTATTTCGCGACTCTAAGCTATGCATTCCAAGGAGTTCGACGCGAGAGCTACTTATACGAGAAGTCCATGGAGGAGGAATCGCTGGACATTTTGGAGTTGACAAGACGCTGGCAATGCTACAAGAGCATTTCTATTGGCCTCGAATGGAGAAGCAAGTGCGAGGACTAATTGCGAGATGTGCGACTTGCCAGCAAGCGAAGAGCCGTGTCCAACCTCAGGGTCTCTACACTCCATTGCCCGTCCCAGAGCGACCATGGGAACATGTGAGTATGGATTTTGTACTAGGATTGCCAAGAACGCAACGAAGAAAGGATTCGATCATGGTAGTGGTCGACCGATTTTCGAAGATGGCACACTTCATCCCATGTCAGAAAACGGACGATGCGACCAACGTAGCAGATTTGTACTTTCGAGAAGTGCTAAGGTTGCATGGAGTACCCAAGTCGATCGTTTCAGATCGCGACACGAAGTTCCTAAGCTACTTTTGGAAGACACTGTGGCACAAGTTGGGAACGAAGCTCTTGTTCAGCACAGCTTATCATTCGCAAACCGATGGAAAAACGGAGGTTGTCAATCGCACTATGGCTGCAATCCTTCGAATTTTGGTCTCGAAGAACCAGAAGGATTGGGACATCAAGCTTGCCCATGCTGAATTCGCATACAATCGAGCCCCAAGTTCGACAACGAAGTCATCACCCTTCCAGGTAGTTTACGGACTCAATCCTTTAGTCCCTGTTGAACTAATGCCTGCGAGCGATATGAGACCAGTTAGCCGAGATGCTGGGAGCGCGCTAAGGAGATGCGATCGCTCCATGAGAAGATTCGAGCGCTGATCGAGAAGGCCAATCAACGTTACACGGAAAGAGCCAATCGCGGAAGAAGAGTGAAGATATTTCAGCCAGGAGACTTAGTTTGGATTCATTTGCGCACGGACCGATTCCCAGGCAAGAGGAAGAACAAGCTAATGCCGCGCGCAGAAGGACCATTCAAGATCATCGAGCGCATCAACGACAACGCCTACAAAATTGATCTTCCAGGTGACTATGGAGTTTCTGCCACATTCAACGTCCAGGATCTCATGCCGTTTGTGGAGGATGACGACGACGAGAGTTTGAGGACAAACTCTTCTCAACAAGGGGAGGATGATACAAAGACGGACGACAACTTATCCCCGTCGACGCGCTGCAAGAGAGGCATCACTTTACTCGCTTGAGACTGAGCTACGATTGCGATTCAGCACGTGCGACTCGACAAGTGCGACTCAAGGAGGTGCGACGTGCGACTCGACAAGTGCGACTCAAGGAGATGCGACGTGCGACTCGACGAGTGCGACTCAAGGAGGTGCGACTTGCGACATCATCAGCGACTGAGCAACGAAGAGTCGGCCAAGCCAAGAGTCTCGAAGATGAAGAGCCTCGAAGAAGCTGAATCAATTCGCATTCCTCATTCATGCATTTGTCATTTATGCTTTGCATTTACTTTGTTGCATTTCCAATAAGCCATTTATGGCTAGTTCTTCTTCAGGTGTTCCCTATATAATGGGCACCTTGTACTCATTTGGATATTAGCTTGAATGAAATTATAAACCCTTATCAGACTTAGTGTCTTTATCCGAAGTGAGTGGATTCTCCTTCAAAACCTCATTCTTCATTTGGTGGATTTCCAAGTGCGGATTGAGTAGAGTATATCAACCGGTGGTGGTGTATCTGTATCCTCCGTGTTGTGCCTTGCCCTCGTCTTGTTCGTGGTGGTGTATCTGTATCCACGGCCAAACGAGTTCATCCGAGTGTAGGTTGAATCTCAACCTATTTCTCCCATTTCCAGCCGCACCCATTATACACTACCTTCCGTCCATACCGAACGTCACCCATTCCCTGTCATTCTTTGGCGTTCCCCATACTTTTCGGTTTAGGAATCATCTATTCCTTGCCGTCCCCGCATCACTGCCCAACAAGCTATTGAGCTTCTTACGTTTCGTGTATCAAAGACTCGATCGTTTGATCACGGTTCAAAAAGTCATGGGGGTCAAAAGTGTCATGGAAATTGTTCAAACTTACGGTCAACATGTTACGGCGAATGTAAGAACAGTGGGGACACGTGATAACCCCAGACGCATGAATGTCACGGGGTGACGAGGATGATGAATGCCACCCCTCCATCTCCCTTCCGCGTGTACACTTTTAGCCCTAACCCATTATCGATCCAAGTTATATGTATATATATATAATATCAGATTCATGAACTATACTGTTTTAAATTAAAAAAAATCACTAAATTATGAGCAATTCATGTAACTACGTAAAGTATATATACGTAACTTACATATTGATATTGCTGGCGAACATTTTCGTTTTCTCCGATACTGTGAAATACTTTCAAATCGACCTATAACAAAATTGCGTCTCTATACTGCCATACATGTTCTTGGTTCACATCATACCTTCTTTTTAGAAGGGGTTAATTAGTATTTTCATTTTAATAGTTTCTACTTTAAAATATATATATACATATACACGAGGTCTTCATACATGACAAAGATCATAAGACAAAATTCGAAGTAATCTATTTATGTATATTATCAAACAACCCAATAAAATGATTTTTGAAAATTGTGATAAACTTACTAAGACAAATGTCCAAAACAAAACTTGGAGCAAGAACAAATCCCATGACGCTTCAGTCAATCTTTTGTGTTTGTCATGTTTTCCTTATG
This sequence comes from Melastoma candidum, assembly GCA_023653495.1. Lineage (NCBI taxonomy): Eukaryota > Viridiplantae > Streptophyta > Magnoliopsida > Myrtales > Melastomataceae > Melastoma > Melastoma candidum. The sequence goes on along the minus strand of CM042883.1, from coordinate 24,752,477 downwards.
CTTGTGGTTTCTATTTCATATGATTAATAAATGCAAGAAAAAATAATACATAGAAGGTTTGAAAATATCAGCCTATGTGTACTCTTACTCGGAATAATGTGATTATTACTTATTGAGAATGTACCATTATACATAAGGTAACACATTACCAACCCTCTACAACACAAACACTAAAAGGTAGATCGGTAACGATTTCCACATGTTCTCGTGACTAACTACTTAAATCCACCATGCTACACACTCTTTCGTGTTTGGAGCATCCACATCTACCCAACTCTTCGATGACACGTCATTTGGTTCATTACCAAGAATTTGTTGAGTATCCTCACCAAATTTTATCAATTATTAGTAAAAATTTCCTCTTAATTTCTCGTCAAGTGTCTCCTTGACTCATCGTCAAAACGAAACCACGCACATAGAATATAATTACGAAGCCAGGTTAATCCATCACCTAACTAATGATTAACAATGCAGCGACGAATGATATCTTTTTTTATTTTCAAGGATGTAACCTCCATTGTTACACGAGGTTTCGAACCCGAGAGACCTCCTTAAGCGAATCTAAGCTCCTTACCACTTGGACCAACCCCACGTTGGTGATGATGAGTCACATTGAACACATAGAAGGTTGACTCTTTATGATGTTACAGAACCCCGACGACAATAAACTTTGTACTTTGAAATATATTTCCTAAAATGGGAAATATATTGCGAAAAAATAAATTATTAATTATTTTCATCAAAGGTCACTGATCTAGTCAGCTGATATTTAATCAATTAAGAATAATCCCTCAAAGATATATGTATGACAAAAGAAATAATATTCTCAAGTTGAAAATTAAATATTGATTCTTTCTATTATAAAATGTTGATGATTTGATCATCTCAAAACATTCTATAATGTGTTATCTCAGGAATAAAAAATGCGATATGAACATTCTATGATGATTTATGAGTCGACGTAAAGAACTTATTAATCAACGTCCAAATGCGATATGAACATTGCCAATGAGCTTAAGTCCAGATCTACATAAAGGACAAACCTCTACCTTGACACAGAAGGTCAAAGTTTCCAGATCCAATGAAGGTTTTCTTCCTAATCTACCTGGATAATTTTCATGCTATTCATCTAGGTGTGTGCCCGCCCTATGTGCAACGAAGTCCCTTGCCTTGGTATTCAAGACATTAACTTTGATAGGTAGAATTAACTTTGCTTTATTTAACTACACAAGGTTTTTTGTTTTGCTTATTGTAAATTATTATTTGCTTCCTTAGTAAAAAAACATCATATCTTGGTGAGAGTGAACATAGGCAAAACATACTAGGCCACCATAAAACGTTGTGTCTTTGTTTGCTATATTTCTAACGTGTTTGTATTTGAATCTAGTAAGAAAAGCACGCACATGATGTGAATATGACCAACACAGCAGGTTACCTGCCTAATAGAATATTATTCGAGAGTTTCCGTGGTTCTTATCAACCGCTTCATATTTATCTAAGATTCTAATAGTCGACTTTGGATCTACCTTTGATTGATCTAAAACTAAGTAGACGGTCCCCATTTGTGTTCTGTCTGGTTTTCAAGCTCTTGCACTCTAGTGAAGTGAAATATTCCGTTACGAGGGTTCTGCGATCTTGGTCGAAAGTTCTTATTTATACTAAAAAACTAATTCGCCCTCTCGTTAGTCATCATTAAATGCCAACACAATTGTAACATTTTCGTCCTATATTTTCGTACACGACTTCTGGTATACCCGAACGTGCTATTTCTGATCCCAAAAACATTATTTCAGTTGTATTTGTTTTAGCATCTTCCAAGTAATTCCACAATGTAATCTATCGATAACATACACTTATTCGCGTGACGATTTTTTAATTAAAATTCATTATTCGAATGGTAATTAATTAGGAAAAATATACGATAATATTCAAAACTATTACGAAAATTTTTGTTTTGTCAAAACTTAGTTTGTTATACGATTTTGTCCCCAACTTTTATTTTTATATTAATTTTGACCAATCTTGAATTTCATCTAGCGAATGCCAGACAAGGCCTTAATATAGTCTTACATTTGTCCTAAAATAGTCGAGCTCCAACCTCTCGTTCGTTCGCCTCGCAATCCACCTTAATCATAGTAGTAGCCCCCAATAGTGTCATCATCCGGCTCTCATCGATTTTGCGTATTCTTGACAGCATCAATAACTACCGTCTAACTTCGGCTTCCAATTTACTTAATCTAGCCATCAAAATTTTAAAATAAAGCAGAGAAATTTAAGTATTATTTTCTATTTTTTTTATTTTTTTCTCTTTTTTGTCAATAAATAGAAACTGTCGATTAAGGCATGTTTGGCTTTCGTACGATAAAATACAAGATTAGCCAAAATCAATATAGAAATGAAAGTTGATGACAAAATCGTATAACTAATTAAGTTTTTGAAAAAAAGAAAGTCGGCTCAAAGTTAATTCTATTGTAGACATAGTGTGAATGCTCATTTATTGTAATCCTTTATTATTCATATAGAAGGGATATCTATTTTATACGGATGATCTCGGAAATCAATAAGAAAATCTTCCCCTTTCTCTCCTCACTATGCTCTCTAGTTTTCCTTCTTCCTTTTTTCTTTCTCTTTCCCATTTTTTGTTTTACAACAAATTTCAAATATTTATGCGAATTAATTAAACAACATTCCTTTTATTTTATGATAGCGGGCAGACTTCTCAAAGAGAAACAAAGGTTCAAAAGGACTATTGTTTTTTTCCCCATAAGTTTCACGATGATTTGGGGACAAACGAGTGTTCGTTGGCTATTGACATAATAGTTATAGCTATTGTGTATGTACTAGTGAGAGGTTCGAAATTTCTGCAATACAAAATTAATTCAATATATATATGTACATATATATTGAATGAATGAACTGAACACCCACTTGAAGAGCATCGTATCGACCCCAACTCATTATTAATATTATTATTATCAGAGACTTGGGGGCGGGGGAGGAGCACTTCCCGACACAGAGGGAGAGCTTTGCTCCGGGGAGGGCCTCTCGTCCTTATCTGACACCACATGTAAAGGACTTGTACTGAAGAAGTGCAACAGGGGGCTCAACTAATCATTCTTGTCGTTAAGTCGTCCGTCATGCCTTGTGGGCTAATTTTTCTTCTCCTAGTTTTGGTTAGTTGGGAGCAAGGTGAGCAAAAAAATTCGAAGTCGTAAATTCGAGTCAGGAGTTCGATTTTATTTTCAGAATCGGATTCGAATAATTTAGATTTCAGAATTGAAATCGGATTAATATTAATTCGGATAATTCGAAATTACAACTAATATTTTATTAAACAACCCTAATTTCTTTCTTCCTTCCCCATTACGCTTCTCCTCAGAGCGTCCCGTCGTATCCTCCTCCTTCCTCCGGTTCGTCGTCCTCCAGTTGTCGTCGTTCCGTCCTCCTCCCTATCGTGCCCTAATTTCTTTCTTTCACCTAAGCAGCTTGCAGTCACCTCCTTCTCCCGTCGCCACCATTCCGTCCCCTTCCTCACCGTGCCCTAATTTCTTTCTTCCCTCTCCTATTGTCCTTCTCCCAGCAGTCTGTTGTCGTGTCCTCCTTCTCTCGCCGCCGCTGTTTCGTCCTCCTCTCCACTGTCTATCAGTCCTCTTCCTCCCTGTCACCGCTGGTCCGTCCTCTTCCTGCCGACCGTAGGCTCTTAGTCTGTTTTTATGGTTGAGTTACGTGTTTGTCAGGGTTTTGCAGCATAGACGTTAGCTTGTTTGTTCTTCTTTCTGAGTTTGAATGACGGAGAAGGTGCGGCTATTGTGGTATGTGGAGCAGCTGTGATCTATGTGTTGGAAAGTAAAACAGCAGGGTAAAGCCCAAGGAGAAAGATGGATCTCGTGAAGAAAAGAAAAGCCCTCCCATGAAGAATGAGCCCAATGACAACTATTGCTCAGTGGCATAGATGGTAATAAACCGAGTTAGTTACACTAGCAACCCACAGGCTGTTGGTGGTATGCACGCCACGGTTGTTATAGGGAAATGCGAGCCTGGATTGTTATAAAGGGGTGCAGTGTGTAAAACAAAAAAGTGAATTAATTAGAAGCTGACAAAAAATTCCTTTCTCCTTCTTCCTTCCGTCTCCTTCTTCTTCTTTTTCTTTTCTTCCCGTTCTTGCTTCTGGTGAACTGCAATTCTTGAGTTCTTCATTCTCCTGCCCAGAACCACGCCACAATCTGCTGCAAACTCTTTCACTATAGAGGGACTTGAAATTCGAAAATTTCGGATTTTTCAAATTTTGAAGTCCGAATCATTTTCGTACTTGAAAATTCGAAATTATATATAATCGGACTCATATTCGAACTTCAAAAAATATAATTTAAAAGTTCGGACTTGGGGTGAAATTCGGAATCGGATATCCGAATGCTCACCCCTAGTTGGGGGAGTGAACGGACAGCTTCATTCCCATTAATTTCTCGTAATGTGGACGTCGGACAAACACTCCCGATCCGGTCAATATCCAGGAGGGCTGAATCATGACACAACAAGAAGAACTTCGCTGCCGTTTCGTTTCGTCCGCCCAACTCAAAGGGGGGGGGGGGGGGGGGGGTAAAAGTCTGGTCGGAAGATTTTGGAAAGGCGGAGCAATGAAAACCACAATTAGTATGGAAAATCTCGTATTCATTAGAAGATAGGAACAACCCAGGCATGACATCAAATATTAAGCCAGATTTGACCACGATGTTTCCAAGAGAGGGGAAGGTAACCATCACACCACCACCGGTTGGCACCCTCCTTGGTTATGCATGTGGATCGAATTTCCCCCATCTTCCTCTTCGGACATATTTGAATATGGGTGGCAGTGTTTCGTTTACTCGTGATTTAAAACAAAAGACAATTGGGAATCATGGGATTGATCGCTCGTGAGTTATTATTAACCCACAATCTGTTTGAACCGTGTGTGTGTGTGTGTGTGGGTGGGTGTTATTTTCAGACTCGGCGTGCTACTATAATCAATGACTCCGAGGCAAAACTCATTGATGATGATGATCCCTCTTTTTATTGCATTATTAGAATACAAACATAAAATAGTATTACCCTTGAAAACGTGTGTGTGTCCAAAACAAAAAGGAATGTTAATTATTTTAACGACGAGGGTGCCGTGTTTGGGTAGGACAAGAAATGGGCGAGTCTTTCATTTTTATATTATCATTCATCCTCCGACTCCCTCTCCTTCCTTCCTATGAATATGGAGATTCCCCATATCTCCAATTTCTGCAAATTCATCCCTTCCTTTTTTTAAAAAAACAATTTCAAAAAAAAAATATTATTACCCGACAAGGCCAGAGATTTCAACCTAGAAATAGGAATCAGAAAGAAAGGTCGTGGATTATAATGTGCCCACACCACCACAAGTCGTATCTCTGAATTATGAATGTGTCCTTTTGATGTGGGAAACAGGGGAAGCAAGTCCATGTGGGTGGCATGGAAAAGCATTCGCTGGCATTGGGGCCAAATAATAATAATAATAATTTAAAAGCCTTGGCGATTAATTCTTCCACATTTATGGTATTCATCCCAAACCCACCAATTTTTACTGGTTACGATTGACTTCATGCCCGTGGAGATGGAGGAACCCAGATACAGGCGAAGGGTGGAGTGTGTGGTGAGCGGGTGATGATGATTGGGAAGTATTTTGTTGGATAGAATAAAATCTTAAGAGGGGGGAAGCGATCCAAATCCCATCCAGTGAAGCCATTCCAAAATTCCTCATCCTCCCCCTCTCCCCCTCTTCTACAAAAGCGGGCGAACCCCTCCCTCCCTATCCGCCCGCCATTGGAGTCGACCACTTCTGGAAGAAAAAGGGAAATGAATCCTTCTTCTTACAGGCGTCCTCTTCTGTCGGTAAAATCCCACCCCCCCCCCCCCTCCCCCCAAAATCCCATTCTAGTTACTTTTTTTCTTTATTATAATCTGATCTCGGCTAATCTAAGCCCATTAATTGATTTATAATACTAATTGTGTCCCAATAATGGCTGCACAACTTGAACTTCCCCACCTATCTCTCTACCCCCCGCCATTTTCACATTTACACCTACCTCCTTCCCCCACCCCACCCCACCCCACCTGTCTGTTTCCTCCATCCCTCCATATAAATACGTGTGTGTTTGTGTGCGTAAGTAAGATCAAGCGACGAAACCGCCTCGCATCTTCCCACATTCTGTTATTTCTGTTACGGAAAACCTTCACGCTTCTTCCTCCGTCAGAGGTTGCTTCAGTGGTGGTTCCTCAGGGAGGACGCCTCCGCCGCCGCTCCTTACATCCTTTCTCCAGCCCCGCTCCGTCACACCCGTTGTTGTTGTTGTTGCTGCTGCTGCTCCCGTTCCTGTTACTCGTCCATGGGGAGCGCCGGAGACTCTTCCGTCGAGGTTCGTAACGAGAACAGCGTCGCCGGCGGGATCAGGGACGTCTACGGCGAGGACGCCGCCACCGAGGATCAGCTCGTCACTCCCTGGACCGTCTCCGTCGCCAGGTGAGCCGATCCGCCGCGAGGCGTTTGTTGCCTTGGATAGAGCGCGTTGATCCGGCATCGAGATATTTGATTTGGATCCGTGCGCTGTTTCGCAGTGGTTATAGCTTGTTGCGTGATCCTCGTCACAATAAAGGCCTAGCTTTCTCCGAGAAAGAAAGGGACGCGCATTATTTGTCAGGGCTTCTTCCCCCAACCGTTCTGACTCAGGAGCTTCAGGTCTGTCTGACAGAGAGAATATGATGCACTGCGTTTTGAATAGGATGATGTTTCGTTGCCTGACTAGCGTCTTGTTTTTCAGGAGAAGAGATTCATGCGGACTCTTCGTCAATATGCAGTTCCATTGCAGAAATATATTGCTATGATGGACCTTCAGGTAACTGAAACTCTTGGAACAATGTGGATGTTTGTGTCAATGGACGTCGTCGCTAGTGTAGTTGACACAGAATATCAATCTTCCCTGAGAACATTACTTGAATCTGTACAGGAAAGAAATGAAAGGTTGTTCTACAAGCTTCTGATCGACCATGTCGAGGAACTACTGCCAGTGGTTTACACGCCTACGGTTGGGGAAGCATGTCAGAAGTACGGGAGCATTTTCAGGCGTCCGCAGGGTCTTTATATTAGCTTGAAGGAGACGTATGTTGTCTAATCTGGTTCTGATTCTTTTGCCGAAAACATGTGATAAACTCCTAATCTGAGTTCTCTCCATTTGATTAGGGGAAAAGTCCTTGAGGTTCTAAAGAATTGGCCTGAGAGAAATATCCAGGTCATTGTTGTGACTGACGGTGAACGGATCTTGGGACTCGGCGATCTTGGTTGCCAGGTATATATTTCTTTCTTCGCTTATAGGTTCAGCATTGAATATATTGTGGCTTTGCTTTAGAGTCAGGAATCTTGATTATCCTTGTGCGAGGTTTAACATGAATGTAATGAATCAAATATTCCCAGGGAATGGGGATCCCTGTGGGGAAACTCTCTCTGTACACAGCTCTAGGAGGACTACGCCCTTCTGCAGTAAGCACTTGAAAGAACTTTTGTGTTCCCTGGTTTTGGTTTTGAGATATTATAGATAGCCTTTGCTTACTTCTTTTTCATTTGGCAGTGCCTCCCTATTACAATAGATGTCGGTACAAATAATGAAGAGTTGCTGAATGATGAGTTCTATATCGGCCTCCGGCAAAAGAGAGCAAGAGGGGAGGTAATTGGATTGACTGTTTACTTATTCAAGGATTTCGGTTTCTTTGTGTGGGAACTCTTTGTTCTGACCTTGGAATGACTTGCTGCTGGGGTTTAACCATACATCACAATGCAGGAGTATGCGGAACTTCTGGAAGAGTTCATGTCTGCTGTTAAACAGAACTATGGAGAGAAAATTCTCATCCAAGTGAGTAGCAGACTTCTTGATCCTGAACAGTGATAAGAATTTCTCTGTTTAACTTGGTTTGTATTCACTATTCTCATGATCCCCTGGTTCTTTCAGTTTGAAGATTTTGCGAATCATAATGCTTTTGATCTGCTGACGAAGTACAGTTCTTCACACCTTGTGTTCAATGACGACATTCAGGTAAACACTCAGAAGTCTTACGTCTGGGGTCAGGCGGTGAAGCAATACTGGTATAATTTGGGTTGACGTAATTGTATCTCTCCTATTCGGCATGCAGGGCACGGCCTCTGTGGTCCTCGCTGGTGTAATTGCGGCAATGAAAGCAGTCGGTGGAAAATTAGCGGACCAGACATTTTTGTTCCTTGGTGCTGGAGAGGTCTGTCATTTTGTCCGAAATTCATGTCTCTTTAGTCTATCTCTAAATGCAGATGTGAGCCGTTGATATGAAATGAAATGGTGCATTTTCCCGCTGGAAACCTTAACCGGTTTATGGCTAATCTGGCATAATGTTTCGCTCCCCTGGGATTTTTCGTATTGCGGACTTTGTTTCCTGTCATTGTTGCCCTCATTGGTCATTTTCTCATGTACATCTTTATCTTTGATCCTGTAGGCGGGAACCGGAATTGCGGAGCTTATAGCACTTGAAATGTCAAAGCAGGTTGGGCCCTAGCTCACTGTAATGATTCATTCAATTGCCATGCCCATCTTTTCTAGCTCTTACTGGTTTCGAGTACCATGGTTTCAGACACAAGAACCAGTCAAAGAAACCCGCAAAAAGATATGGCTGGTGGACTCCAAGGTTAGCTAGTCCTAGATGTTGTTAGTGAATCATAATCTTTAGTGTTCAACGTTTTGGTAAATGTATCTCCTTGGGGTGCAGGGGTTGATTGTCAGCTCAAGGATGGAATCTCTTCAACACTTTAAGCAGCCCTGGGCTCACGAGCACGAACCGATCAAAACTCTTTTCGATGCTGTCAATGTGTGGAAGTTAAATTTGTGGAATTATTACCCCATTTGTCAGTTTTTTGGCCTATGCTTATTCACTTTTCTATGGCAGGCAATCAAGCCGACTGTCTTGATAGGTACTTCCGGAGTGGGGAGGACATTTACCGAAGAGGTGATCAGGTCCATGGCTGAGATCAACGAGGTTCTCTATCTTCCTCTCTTACGACGTATCCAATTTTACAAAAGGCAGACTGCCTTAAACTCATGAGGCTGACATAAGCTGCTGTTATGGTTGGTCACAGAAACCCATCATTTTCGCGCTCTCCAATCCGACATCTCAGTCTGAGTGTACGGCAGAGGAAGCATATACATGGACTGAGGTAGGCCATTCTCTTGTCTTTTATACTAGCAACGAATATGGAGCTGTTGCAGGGACTCTTCTTGCAATTAATTTGCTCTACATGCAGGGAAGAGCAATATTTGCTAGTGGAAGCCCATTTGATCCCGTCGAGTACAATGGGAAAGTTTATGTCCCCGGACAGGTCGAGCTGCTCACCGCTGTCTTTCTGTGGGAAACCTTCCTTCAGACCATTTGTGGTTGATAATACCGTTGCTTCATGTCTCAGGGAAACAATGCCTACATCTTCCCAGGTTTCGGTTTGGGTCTTATCATGTCTGGTTCTATTCGTGTTAACGATGACATGCTTCTGGCAGCTTGTAAGTGAATCAGTTCCATGATCCTTCTAAATATTTCCTAAGGTCAAAGAGATTGAATAATCATTGCATCGCTTGAATTAATGGAACTCTTCAATTGATTGCCCGGGATGTAAACAGCTGAAGCTCTAGCTAGCCAAGTGACGCAAGAGAATTTCGACAATGGGTTAATATACCCGCCCTTCACCAACATCCGGAAGATTTCTGCCCATATCGCTGCCAAGGTTGCTGCCAAGGCATATGAACTCGGTAAGCATGCTCTGATCTTCATAGTGGATGGATGCCCAATAACATTAATCGTCTAATTTGGTCAAGTGGACGCTTGATACTGTCTCTCTCTATTTCTCTCTGCTGGTCTCTAGGTCTGGCTTCTAGGCTTCCTCGTCCCGACAATCTCGTCCAGTTTGCGGAAAGCTGCATGTACAGCCCCGTGTATCGCAGCTACCGCTGAAGACTGCAAATCCACCCAACCTGTCCCCCCCCACCCCCTCTCTTCAGGAGTGGGTCATTGCTGCAGCCGGTGGTGGGATGCAATTTAATTGTTCGTACTGTTTATTCTTTTAAGCAGTAGCCTTGTGCTTGGAATTTCCTATTAGAACTCCTTGTTCTCCCTCATGACGCGACATTCCTCCACCCCTCGGATGTGATTCTGATGATGGTTCTGCAAGCTCTCCCCAGTTATTCTTTAAAAATTGTAGTATCATTGTCAATCATTTTCACATCTCCATGTTATAAATCTCTTCACGAGGGAGACTATAAAACGACCTGCCTTTCCAGGACAGATTTCAAGTAGAGATAATAGATACAATATATGCTTTCACTAGGCGACCAAAACAATTTTGAAATCAAAATTGACATTAGTCAATAACCTCAAACAGCCCGAATTATCCTGACATCATATGCTCCACAATTAAGAGGACCATAAAATCCCATCCAGAGATAATGCCAGAGGCTAAGATACAACAAAGGAAAAGCCATATCCATAGTAGAATACATGTTTCTGATACCAAAGCAAACCAACCCTCCTTGCATTCGGGGTCACCACGACCTCAGATGCAAAGGTATCGCATTTTCAACTGGCACAGTATATATGCAAAGTTCCAGTGTTGAGCAAGCAAAAGGTGAAGGAAAAGGCAAGCCAGTCTTATACAAGAAGCGAGCCGGAGGCCTTTTTCTTCTGAGATGACTACAGACCCTGCTCAATCAAGTAGTCCCCCAGCCTCTCAACAATCATGTTGCATTGCCCTGGGGTCATGGGCTCATCGTAGATGCCGATGATCAGGGCTTGATTTGTTTTCTTAACAGTCACGCCTCCTGGTCCCTGCCGCATATGGAAGGTCGACCAACATATGTCAACAGCAATCGGTATAAATACTGTGAAGAGAAGATTATAAAGGCGCCGAAAGCAGGAAAGCAATAACATTTACATTAGATTGGATGAGTAATGTAGTTTCATCAGAAAGAGGAAAAGAGAACAATAGCCTAACGTGCCAATAAAAAAAAGAGAGTATGGATTAGTTAGCAATTCCTTCACAGGAATGACGGATATTACAATGATTTTGACATCGAAACCAGATGGAAAGCTACCTTCTTTCCACGAATGACAGCACCAGGTTCACCCTGGATCACCATGTACTTGGTGCCGCCCAGGTAAAGGCCGGTCGGGGCCAGAGTACCGGGCTCATCAAAGTCGCGCATTATCGCAGAGATCTCTTCCGGCTTGAACTGAAAGCACATACGCAGCACTCGATGGTCAGCCGACTCGATCCTAACTTGCAACTAATTACGTAACAGAATCACACATATCTAAAACAAAAAAAGCAACATTAACCAGCAATGTGAGGGAAGGGAAGATCAAGTAGTGAAAAGGGGGTACAAAAATCGTATAGATTAGAGGAATCACAGGCCAAACAGCAGGGATTAAGCCACGATGGTTAAAGACCAAGTCATAAAAATAAACTAAAGCACTCCAATAAGGCTTTTAAAATAATCAGGATCCCCCCCCCCCCCCCAACCAACAACCCTAGAATTGTATTGTAACACGGATTAACAGTAAAGCCAGATCGAACTCCAGCGGTGACGCGTTAGAAAGGGGAAAAGCGGAACGGATCGGATCGGATCGGATCGAATCGAATAGAATAGGATCAATGGAGGAAAGAGGACCGGGGGGAAAGAGGAGGACTGAGCCCAGACGGTGGAGTCGTGGCCGATGATGGCCGCGGAGGAGAGGTAGTTGCCCTCCATCTCGCACATCAAGTGCTCGTCAACGTACACCTGCCACGACATCCCTCCTCCTCCGAGATCTTCTCTTCCCCGAGTAATCCGGTAACAGCAGCAGCAACAGCACTAGGCCGTCTAGGGTTTCAGCGATTTTGTTGGGGGGGCAATTGGAGGAGGATTTTTATAAATCTATTGTGATTGCGTTGGAATTAAGCCCTTTCTCCTTTTTATTTATTTATTCATATATAGAGAGAGCAGCAGTCTGTCATTCTTATTCATCGAATCACTTCTTTTATTTTTAAACACAAAAGAAAAGGAAATCGTATCGTCCAAAATATACGAATCCAATCAATACTACTTGCACTGTTGGCAAAAAAAAAAATCAAATTTATAGAATTAGTTTCGTATATTTTCAGGTTCCTTCGAGCGAGCTTACTCGAGCGGTATTACAAAGTTCAATTGATTTATAAATTTACTAAGCCCAATTAACTTCCGGAATTAAAATATGAAAAACGTTCAATTTCGAATTATGATAAACATCGAATTTTTTTAAAAATAGATGTTAAATACAGAACAGCAACGAGTATACATAGAACAATAACCAACATATCAATAACTATGGAAAACGTATTGAAATGTTAAGAAAAGGAACTACAATGCTTACAACAAAATGAGAGAAAGTGTACGGACATCTTCAAGATTCTTAGAGTGATTATCGTGCCAATGATAAGATGCTTGAGTTTACATTTATATCGAGACATTCCTAATAGCGGTCATGTTTTATAGATGATGTGTATCTGACTCTTTGCTCGTAGCTTTCACCGTATGCCTATTACAATCCATCATCCTTTCTTGTCATATACTCTTCCCGATTTTCTTCATCTCGAGTCAGATTGTCGATCATTTATCCTCGCTTGATATCTATTCTTTTTGACTTAGTGGCTTTCTATTTTTGTTTATGTTTCTTGATTAGGTTCTCCTCGTCACCTTACATGACCTACTCGAATGTATCAATTTTTACCCATACTTATTTCTATTCTTTCACACGAGACTTTGCTAGTTGCTCTCTCACGGGAATATTACCTATTAGCTCCATCTCGAAAAAACTTTGCTTATTAGTGGCTCTGGCCATGATCTTCATATTCTCTTCCCACATTATGCACATATGACTCTGCTTCATTGGCTCGTTGTTTTTTTGGGCGTGAACCACATATTCACTTCTAAAAATAATAATAATAAAAGAAGAATGACCTTTTGACTAAATAATAATCGCTGTGGGTGTCGGAGGTACCTCATCCTCATCCCCTTCCCTTTTATTCCTAGCCTTTTTCCTTTTTCTTCTTCTTTTCTTCTAAAAAGTTAGGAAAAGGGGAAATAAATTATTTGGCCTACTTTTGCCTTTTAATCGAAATAATTGAATTAACATCACATAATCCCCACCAAACTACTGGCAATTTTAAATGATTGCGACATCTGCTATTCCAGTACAAATTAAAATAATCATCTTTATTTTAATTTCACCATATTTTAATAATTCATAATATACATATCTATCAGCAATGTGCCGTTCCTTTTTTTTTTTTTTCCTCCATCTTTCCATTGATATCACGCAAAAGGGAGTTTTTTTTATATATAATATATGAATAAAACTCAACCATCAATTTCACAAACGATATCACTAAACATTCGGAAAAAAATATCCATGTGTTCACTTCCTATTTATTTAACGGGTGGCCCGATTGATTTCAAGTTGTATTCTATTATTATGAGTTTCGTACGAAAATACGGTTAGTTTTAAAAAAAATTTGCGAAATACGTTCCCAATTTCGTAAAATAAGGTTTTACCGTCGAAGGGGCGCGTTCATTACAAAGAGGGCGAGTCTCAAAACGCGCCCTCCGTGTGCCTGAGTGAGGGGCGGGTAAATCCGCTCCTATACACTGCAGGGGCGGGTTGTTGAGCTGCAGATCCCACTCGGGAGACAAAAATACCCACATTAATTACAGGTATAAATCTTGCATTGAATAGATCGGCTAATAAAAATATTTGTCCGTCGATAATGGAAATCATCACATTAGTAGGAATATAAGCCGAAACATCCCCTGATTGGGTCTCAACTATTGGTAAAGCTTGCTTCTTCACAAGCTTATTCCCCCCCAAAAAACCGACCCTATATATAGCGCTAGCACTTCGCGTTCTTTCTATTCCATCCCATTCCATTCTAGGATAGGCGGAATAGTTGTTTCTAATCAGCAAAGGAGTTGTCGTCTGACCAATTGGCTCGGACACCAGACAGCTTGTCCCCGCCCATTCTGTCTTGCCCTACCTAAATGGAATGGCTCTCTTAGTTACGCTGCAACTCGACCCGAGTCCCCACGTCTGCTCTTCTCCGCCCGCAAGCCAAGAAGTTGGCTTTGCCAACACAACATTAGGGCCGTCCCTTTCTTTTATGCTGACCCCGGCCCGGGCGGGCTTTTTGGGAAGCCCGTTCCTACCGCGAAACCCGCCCCTTACGCATTCCCCGACCCAGCCCAAACACGAGAGGGGGATGGGGTGTACGTGCGCCCTCCGGCCTAGCACGCGCGCTGCGGCTCCGGCGACACGAGGATCCGGGCCCGCTCCCCGAGACCCACTCCGGTCGGCGTCGCGACTCGAACGTCGGACGCTGCGGAAGGGCATCGGGTTGAATCCTCCCTTGGTTCCCGAGCGGATCTGCGGGGCGTTTCGCCGACCGTCTCCAGTCCTTGAAGGCGACGGGCGAAAAGCTGCGTTAAGACCTCGCTTGGGAAATTCCGGGAGGATCCAGGGAGCGGCTCGTGTCGCCGTCACCCATCCAAAATGGCTCCGTTTGTAAAATGTGTTGTTGTTTAACCTAGGTAAACTATTACGGAGTCGCCACCGACTTATTTTTAAAACTGTTTAAGTCGGAAAAACAGTTTGGTTCGGGGATTTCTACTTACTAGTCTTTACACTCTAAACATGCGAAGAGGTGGCGTTTGCTCCAAAAGAGTTTGGCTTTTGATTAACGGGCGTTGGACCCGATCCGGGCATGACTCCGGACTCATGTCACTGTTTTACAGGCGTTGGACCCGATTCGAGCCTTTTGGGCTCGAACTCATGTGTATTTAGCAAATAGCATGCGACGATAAACCTACGGGCCTAAAGCATGCGAACAACCACAACCAATTATCGAGATCAAAGAGAGCGGGAAAGGGCGGTGATCGTGAGCCTATGCACTTGGGCTCACGACCCGTTACATGTGGGAATAAAGAAAAGACGGGAAGCCCGCACTTCCCTCATGTACCTGAGATAACGGTTGATGCCGCTTCTCTCTTAACCAACGGTTTTTTAGGCCGCGGTAGATCCAACCCGCGCGGTTTGTTACACGCGCCTTCAAGCTTTCTATCTTTGAAATATCGCCTTGTCGAAATTCCAATGAAGCTCGGTTGATTTTTCATGCAAAATTAAAACACCACATAGAAGACGATAGTCAGAAAATTCCAAAATACATGGGATGATTTTGAAATTAACTGGTGAGTAAGAATGATTACTCACCGGGCGTTGTGTGGCCCGTTGATGTTGATCCTTCACGATGTTGAAAGATGATATTTCGAAGTGGTTGGGAGATTTTGAAATCTGCCGTCGGTCTCCCAGGATTATACGCTTGCATGCTGACTTCGAAGTTGCTCGAGAATTGTTCGCCAAAATTCCGTCGTGTTTTTATGAAAGACAACGAAACAAGCATTAGTGATGTAGCTTAGGAGAAATAAGACTTTACTGAAAAAATAAAAATTAAGCACATGGTGGTCACGCTCCCTTAGAATATATATACATATATATATATATTTATTTTTTTTAATTATTTTTATTTATCATTAAAATAATAATAAAAGAAAATAAAAATAAAACATGTGTGCCCCACCCCTTTTGGCCGTTTGCGCCCTTCTTTTCTTTTAATTATTTTTAATTATTTATTATAATTATTATTAAAATAATAAAATAATAACAATAATAAAAATGGAAAGAATGAGACAGAAGACTTACCTTTCACGGGGAAGAATCGTCTGTCTTCAAATGAGGCACCCATGTGGAGTTGTCCTTCGACTAGACGGGGGGATGGACGCCGGGCGGCCGGAACTGGGGCACCGCCTAAACGGCTGGGACTTCGCGGATCTATCTCGAGGCCGGGCGAGGAAGCGAGGAAAGACGCGCGAAGAAGAGGGAGACTCCGCCATATGGGAGGGAAGAGCCACCGTTGCTTGCGGGGAGGGAGTTGCGCCACGTGTGGTCTCCATGGTCCCAGATCCGGTCAGGGGGAAGGTCGGCGTCACAGATCTGGGTTTGGGGGAAGAGGAAACGCTGGGGCTCGGAACCGGGGAGGAGAAGGCTTCGTCCATTTGCGGGTTGGGCATGGGCGAGCGCTGGCTGCGGTCAAGAGACCCTCTTCGCCGCTACATGGGGTGGCTAGATCCGAGGACAGCGGAGAAGTGACACCGGGGGAAAGGGCCGTCCTGCACCTGGGCTGATCGGTGGGGCGGCTCCGGCGGGTCTGGTCACCGGGGGGTTCGTTGACGGCTGCGGCTGCTAGTTCGCGGTTGCAACGAGGATAGAAGGCCGCCATCTTTGCAGGGTATGCCTGCACATGGAAAAGAGAAGATCAAAGCAAAACGGGGGCTCCTCACGGCGCTAACGCGCGAGGAGCTCAGACACAAATCTCTGCCATAGGCAGAGAAGTGGGGACTCTTTGGGTGATCCAAAAAGGGAAGGAGAGGTTGATCTCCATTAGTTGCGGCTGGGCATCGTCGCTGCTACGTCTGGGGGGGGTGGCGATTCGTCGCCGCTGAAGGTAGGCCGTCTTGCTCGCCGCTCTCTTTGGGGGGGCTGATTACCAGGGGGTTTCCTTTAACAACGATTTTCTGCTTACCTTGGGCGGAATTGGCTGAAGGGAGGAGGGGAGAGATCCAGCCGGCACGAGAGAGGATGCAGGTAAGTTTTCTTCTCCGCTCCAGATAGGTACGAGAGAAGAGGTCGTCTGTGGTTCTTTCTCCCTTCTGCCACCTTCCTTTATAGAAGCTTTTTCCCTTGCTTCATTTCCTTGCCCCTTTTTTCTTTTTCGGCTGTGGCTCTTGCGCCAAGGAGGTGAGGCCATCATTGCCTGGGGAGACGGTGCCGTCCAGAGGAGGAGAAAATTAGAGGGGGAAAGGCGGAGGCGTCCCCTTCAGCAGCAGGTAACGTGTTTTCTTTCTTTGCCGCTTCCTCCCACCGATCCCATCTTATGCCCATTTTTAGTTCAATTGCAGGGCTTTTTTCCTGTGTGATGCTGCAAGCTGCGCTTCCTTCACCGAGTGGCGCTTGTTTCGTGCTGTGTCAAAGACCCCAACCTGCAGCGAAGCATCGGAGTGTCTGCGGGGTCTCTGCTCACTATTCTCAGAGACGTCTTTTCCATTGTTATTATGTTTTTGTTTTGTTTTACTTTTGCAAGATTGTGGATTGAATGTATAAATTTCTTGCATTTCTTCAAATTAGTCCGGCTTGGACAATTGTGAATTAATCCTACAACTTTGGGGTAAGCTTCAAAAAGGTCCGAACTAAATATCGACCGATCCTATCACGATTTGGGGGATCTACAGTTTGCCCCTCCTTGCGAGAGAGTCTGAGAAGATTTTCTCGCAAGGATGTCATAGATTCCCCAAATTGTGAGCTGGGGCATTCTGGTCAGATTGGTACCTTGGGATACGTTCAAGAGAATGTCAGTAACAATGCATTCCCATGATGTACGGAGGTAATCAAACATGTATGATTACGACATTTATGCATGTCATCTTTTATTTCCATGAAATTTGTTAGGATTGTGTCTGAGCGAAATCGGAGAAGGGCCTTTGGTTCCTCTCATTGCTCACTTTGGCTTCGGAATAACGTCTCGGTTGGGTTTCAGAATTCCTTGGACTTGGATGCTCATGTACCGGTCGAAGGAGTCTTCGTTTGGGTCGAAATTTAGTGTTTGGAAGAATGAGTCCAAGGACCTCATCAGAAGTTGTTGGAGCATAGAGGTTTCACCGTTCAAGCGAATTCTCCATCTTCAAACAGCTCGTCAGTTGAGTTGCTCCGTTGGGGATTAATGGTGATCTTTGATGAACTTTGGTGATTAATCTCGGGGAACATTCTTTCTTGATTTATAGGGTAAACAACACTTTTGCTTTTGCGGCCTCTCATGTAAGCCCTAGTGCTTTGGTTTTGCTCTTTCACTTTTCGCGCTCTGCTTTTAAAGACTTTGGCCTTTGCGCTGATTTTGCTTTTTCTCTGTAGGGATTTGCCCTATTTTCTTTCTTTTCCTTCGCTTTGTTGTAGAGGCTTTGGACTCCTTAGGGAATTATATTTCTGGCTAGTTTATGAGGATTTGCCCCATCCCTTTTTTATTGATCTTTTTGGAGATGTCTTTGACTCCTGAATCATCCCATGGTACAACTCAACTGACAAGCTAGCTCGTTGATGGTACCTCTTCGCTCAAACCTTGAGGAAGTGTCGCCTCTATGGTCATTTGCTTCCGGTTTTTTACTACAGGATCTCCGTTAACCTCGATGTGAGGCGATCCTTAGCTCAGTGGGAGTAGTGTGTACCGAAACTTCGACTTTGGCTAGAAAGGGTTAGCGATGGTCAATGTCTGTGTTTGGGATAGAGAATAAATGCTCGATCTCATCCCAGTCTAAGCATCTTTCGTCAAAGGACTCTTTATCCGCCGAGACGCCTGCTTAGAAGAGCTCTCATGTGTTTACGCTCATCTCTCTAGGTAAGTGTTTGGGGAATGGGTCTGCCTTCTCCGATCCTTGCTCAGAAGTGTTTTCTTAATGTGAAATTTTGAGGGTGCGAATGATCATGCAAATGCTTAGGAAATGCATACCTTTGGGTAAACAAACCTCTTCGGAGTTCGAGCATGTTTAAGTTATGTGGGAAGGTGCATGTACTCTTGTCCCCTCATAGCTTCTTCGAGGTTAGGCTCGAAAACGGCTTCCACCCGACCACCCTCGCCGTTGCCTAGGAGTTTGTACCATACTGTGTGGATGTTCATGTACCTACACAGTTGACAACGGACGTGGACGAAGTTAGCTCATGTATTTCGACTCTCGCTTGGGGAAATAAAGTCAAATGTCTGCTGGGTAGATGAGGTGGGGAATGTCCATCTCGACTGCCGCTGGGGAGGAATACGATCGGATATTATGGGTTCATGTAACCGACTTCAACTTGGGGAATTAGAGGCATGGCTCGGACTGGGGAAAGGAAGGTATGATTCCATCTGGAGGATGATGAGAAATTTTGTTAGAGGGCAGTGTAGATGATAATCCCTCTTGGCATGCTCATCTTTGGTGACAACAAAGGCAATTCCGAAGGTTTGGTTCGAAATTTTCCACCCGACCGCCCACGCCTTTGTTCCTAATGTAGGGTGTTCATGTACCTACACTCGCCAAAGGGCGGGACTCTAAGTTAGCTCATGTAACTCATTCCGCAGATGAAGTATTAGAATTGGACTAATACTCCCTTTCATGTCTTTTCGTCATTGTGTCTTTGTCCAATGGAATCAAAGGATTGACGAAATCTACTCTTGCAATGTGCTGTCGTATAGGTTGCTTGTGTACCTATTGAACAAGTGACGAGAAAACAAGTGAGCTTGTATGACTCGTTTCTTTTAGAGTAAAGACGAAATTTGCTCATGTAATTTCGCTTGTGAGAAAGGTGAAGTAGAGTTATGATACTCCCCTTTTATGTTTCGCCAGTGCATCTTTCTCCATAGGAATCAAAGGATTGACGAAACTGCAACAAGTCTTTGGCTTAAAGCTTTGCCGCCCTGCCACCCTCGCCTTTGTCATAGGGGTTGTGTACCGTTCGTGTGAGGAGCTCTTGTATCTGCCCACGAGACAAAGGATGTAAACGAAATAAGCTCATGTAACTTCGTTTAGCCCTTGATAAAGAGAGTATTGATTGTGTAATTCTCCCTTTTTATGTGAGTTGTCAGCATCCTTGCTCCAATTGACTCCCTGGGGATGCAAAGTAATTTTGCTGACGTAGATTGTTTTTAAGCTCCAGCTTGAAATTTTGACACCGTTCAGGTGTAATATCGTCGGAGAGCATCCGCGTTGATTGCTTGCGGTAGATCTCCTCCATCCATCTTTGTTAGGATGGTTGCTCCTCCCGAAAAGGCGTGTTTGACAACAAATGGTCCTTCATAGTTCGGAGCGAATTTTCCCCTAGGATCTCTAACGTTCGGTAAGATTCGCTTGAGAACAAGGTCACCTGGCTTGTATCTGATCGGCCTGACCTTCTTGTTAAATGCCCTGGACATGCGTTGTTGATAGCATTGCATATGGTGGGCGGCAGTGAGTCGTTTCTCGTCTATGAAGTCGAGGTGAGCGAACTGATGGTTGGCTTTCTCTTCTTCTGTCATGTTACTTTGGGACGAGATCCTGAGAGTTGGCAATTTGACTTCTGCCGGGATGACTGCTTGTGTTCCGTAGACGAGTTCAAAGGGGGTTGCCCCTGTAGAGGTGCGTACCGTCGTTCGATAGGCAAGTAACGCGAAAGGGAGTTTCTCGTGCCAGTCGCGATACGTAATTGCTGTTTTCTGAAGGATCTTCTTTAGGTTCTTGTTTGCAGCCTCAACCGCACCGTTCATTTGTGGACGGTATGGTGAAGAGTTGAGATGTTTGATTCGAAACTCCTTGCAGAGGGAGTCCATTAGTTTGCCGTTGAAGTTGGCGCCGTTGTCGGTGACTAGGAGTTCTGGAACTCCATACCTGGCGATGATGTTCGCCCGCATAAATCGCACGACGTTGTTCGCGGTAACTTCCTTGAAAGATTGGGCTTCGACCCACTTAGTGAAATTGTCGATAGCGACCAGGAGGAATCGATGTCCATTGGATGCCTTGGGGTTGATTGGTCCAATTACATCCATGCCCCACATTGAGAACGGCCATGGTTCAAAGAGTGGGTAAAGTCTTGTTGGGGGTATATGTACCTTGTCGCTGTAGATCTGACACTTGTGACAAGTTTTGACGTATTTGATGCAATCAGCCTCGATTGTGAGCCAATAGTAACCTTGACGCATTATCTTCTGGGCAAGCGCGTATCCATTCATGTGTGGTCCACAAACGCCTTCATGAATTTCAAAGATAAGTGCTTGAGCTTCTTGTTTCGTGACGCACCGCATGAGTGTCGTTGTGAATGACTTCTTGTATAGGGTGTCACCGTCAAGGAAATAACTCCTCGCGATTCTCCTGATAAATTTGCGTTCTTTCCCTGTACTTCCTTGGGGGAATGTTCCTGATTGCAGATAATTCTTGATGTCCGTGAACCAAGGTAGGGAATCCTCTGGTTGACTCTGCTCAACGTGCATGCAGCTTGGATCATCAGCAATATTGATGCGCAGAGGCTCGATGTCCATTTCTTCAGCTAACGGGATCATCGATGCGAGGACTGCAAGAGCATCAGCAAATCGATTATCAGTTCGTGGGAGATAATTGAATTCAATGTCAGTGAATTGTCGGATTAGTGTTTGTAGATAATCCTGATATGGGATGAGCTTTGGGTCTCTAGTGCGCCATGCTCCGTTTGTTTGGGAGATGATGAGTGCCGAATCTCCGTGAACGTCGAGGAGCTTAACCCGCATGTCGAGTGCGCGAAGTAGGCCAAGGATGCATGCTTCATATTCGGCGATGTTGTTCGTGCAGGGAAAAGTGACTTTGGCGGCCGTTGGGTAATATTGCCCATCTGGGGAGATTACCACAGCTCCTATTCCTGATCCTGAGGAATTGACTGCACCGTCAAAGTACATCTTCCATCTTGGTTCTTGTTCCATGAGCAAGATGTTCTCGTCCGGTAGCCCGATTTCCAAGGATGAATCATCCGTTCCTGGATACTCAGCGATATGGTCAGCGATCGTTCTGCCTTTGACTGATTTCGTAGAGTGAAATCTGACGTCGAACTCGGCTAACTGCAACTGCCATTTGGAGACTCTTCCCATCAGTGTTGGTTTGTCGAAGAGATACTTTAGCGGGTCATTCTCGGACACCAACAGGATCTCGTAGTGGAGGGTATACTGTCGGAGTCGGTGTAAGACCCAAATGAGCGCACAACAGGTACGTTCCGAAGCGGTGTACCGAGACTCACAGTCGGTGAACTTCTTGCTCAAGTAGTAAACCGCGTGTTCCTTGGTGCCTGGTAGTTGTTGGGCGAGCATGGCTCCGAACGACTCTTCTCTAACTGTGAGGTAGAGTGTGAGAGGATGCCCCGGCCTTGGCGGGACTAGAACGGGTGGCTTTGTTAAGTACGTTTTGATTTGTTCAAATGCGATCTTGCAATCATCGTCCCATTCGAATTTGACATCTTTCTTCAACTTCTTGAACAGAGGTTTACATGTATCGGCAAGGTTAGAGATGAACCTCCCGATATAGTTGACCCGACCCATGAAGCCTCGAATTTCTTTGACTGACTTTGGAGCCGGGAGATTGCAGATCGCCTTGATTTTATCTGGATCAATTTCAATGCCCCTGTTATTGACTACGAAACCGAGGAGCTTACCTGATGTTGCCCCAAATACGCATTTGGCCGGATTGAGGCGTAACTTGTATTTGCGAAGTCGTTCAAACAATTTACGGAGGATGTCCGTGTGGTCTTGCTCTACCTTGGACTTGGCGATCATGTCGTCAACGTAAACTTCAATTTCGCGGTGCATCATGTCATGGAATAGGACCACCATCGCTCGTTGATACGTTGCACCCGCGTTCTTGAGTCCGAAAGGCATCACCCGATAGCAGAACGTCCCCCAGGGAGTTGTGAAGGTCGTCTTCTCTTTATCTTCTTCGGCCATGCGAATCTGATTGTAGCCAGAGAATCCGTCCATGAAGGAGAACCTATTGAAGCCAGCGGTGTTGTCCACTAGCAAGTCGATGTGTGGTAGAGGAAAGTCGTCCTTGGGACTCGCCTTGTTGAGGTCACGGTAGTCGACGCAGACTCGGACCTTTCCGTTTTTCTTGATTACGGGAACGATGTTTGCAACCCACTGTGGATAGTTGGCCACCTCGATGAAGTTGACTTTGAGCAGCTTGTCGACCTCTTCTTTGATGGCGAGGGCTAGTTCGGGTTTGTACCGACGTTGTTTCTGTTTTGTCGGTGTAATTTGCGGGTCAGTGGGGATTTTGTGCTCCACTATTCCCGGATCCAAACCTGGCATGTCCGCATACGTCCAGGCGAAGACGTCCGAGAATTCTTTGAGTAGATCGACAATGTCTCTGGCTTCGTCTGCCGGTACGTCGGTACCAATGAATAACTCCTTGGGTTCATCCTCAGTCCCTATGTTGATTGACACCGGTTCTTGTAACGTGACGCTCTTCGGTTCTTCATGTCGCAGGATACCTTGTTCCAAGCCGTGGTAACCATCTAGGGACTTCGGGTCACGTATTACTTCTTCTTTCGAAGCAGATACTGGATTGCGTTCTGTAACTTCTTCCCGTCGAGTTGTGTTCTCGGTATCTAGGCGAGGCATTGAATGATAGCCTATGTCTGTGAGTGGTTCAGCGGGATTTCTAGGCATTCCCGAAGCGCCGTTCCTGTTTAGAAGGAAGCAAATCAGTCGTATGGCTTTACAAAGGGGTATGATTTTAAAGAGGCGATAAACTATGCGTCATAGACAAAAAGGAGAGTGCCGTGGGATCAGTCCTCAGCGGGGCCCTCTTCGTTTCCTCCAATTCGCCCTTTATCATCAACGGTCCGATCCCACGGGCACTCCGGCACAAAAAGGGTCGTGTTACATATGGACATCCTTGCTAGTCCACGACCAAAATATAGCAAGGCGACCTATCCTAGACACGATTTAGCTACATGCAAAAAGGTAAAGTTGGAAAAGGTTCACCCATTGAGCGGCATGTCCGACTCGGCCGGGTCCGACGCTTCCATTATGTTGACGCTTTCTTCACGTTCAACTGTCCTGTTCTTCTTGGTCCTTGGCCCTTCTCCATAAGAATTTGGTGTCGAGTTGGAAGCCGAAGATTCTGCTGGCTCGTTTGGTAATGGTATTTCGGTCCCCGGGGGCGTCCCTGACGATGTTGAGATTGTTGGAGGTTGAGGAGGAGGTGTTCCGGCTTGTCGAATGTACCTCGACATTTGGTCCAGGGGGATGGCAACGTTGGAGGGTATGAAATGGACCCGCATACGAGGCCGACGCCTCTGGCCATGCCCCTCATTAGCTTGGATAACGTTAACATGTACACTAGCCAACCGTTCGTCTTCTGGCAGGCGCACTTCCCCCTCTGGCTCACCAGTCCGAATCTTCACGTCTTCGAGTTTCCCAGATAGGATCTCGCCTTCCATGGTCGTCGCCGAAGAACGGACGAAGCGAATAAATGACTTGTCGTTGGCGTGCTTGTCCTGCTTACGCCGTAGTTCACCTTCGTATCCGAGCGCCGTGGTCCCCGTCGGAGAGGGGATTCTGATCGGGTGGGTCATGCCTTGCCCCCTGGCCCCGAGTCCTTGGCCCGGTTGGTATCCATGTCTGATGAATTCTTTCGCGGCGCTGATGTTGCCCCACGTCATTAAAGGGTCGGATTTGTAATCACGCCTGACCATGTGGACCATTTCTAGCGTTTGGGCCGTCGATGGTTCTCCGGTTGGCTCTCCGAGATACGGCATGTCGATCTCGTGACAGAGTTCCATCGTATGTTCCCCCTTTACCGTGACGAGTTTGCCGTCTGAGGGAAACCTGACCATCTGGTGGAGTGTTGATGGAACCGCTCCTGCCTGGTGAATCCACGGGCGTCCTAGCAGCATGTTGAAGGAGCCTGCCGTCTCGAGTATCTGAAACACGGAGGAGAAAAGGGTTGGCCCTACCTTAATCTCCAAAGTGACCTCGCCGTGAGCCTGGCGCTTGGCACCATCGAAAGCCCGGATGGATAAACCCGACTGCGAAAGTTTCTCTGTATTAATTCCGAGCTTCTGCGCGACCACAAGCGGCATTATGTTGACTCCCGATCCACCATCTACGAGTACTTTGGAGATAGTGGTGTCTCTGCATTTGAGTGTTATAAATAGCGCATCGTTGTGATCACACCCTTGTTCTGGGAGATCATCCTCCGAAAAGGTAATCGCGTCGTTGGCCAGGATCTGGTTCATGTACGCGTCCAACGCATTTACTTCAACTTGCTCGGGCACATGCACCTCGGCAAGGAATTTCTCCAGCATCTCCCTATGCTTGTCCGAGGAATGAATGAGGTCGAAGAGCGAGATCTGAGCTGGCTGCTTCCTCAATTGTTCGACAATGTTGTAATCGCTCTCCTTGATAGCGTAGATCACCTTGCGGATCTGTTCGTTCGATGGCGCCTTGGGCTTTGACGGTTCCCCCTGCAGCTGGGCGTTAGGAGCAGCCACCACCCTACCTGAACGGGTGATGAGTTCAACTTCTGGGGCTGGTGAGGCGCAGCTGGGTCTGATCACGACGGGAATCCTTGGTTCTTTCGCAAGCGAGCCTTCTGCCTGGGAGGGCGCCCCAGGCTGTGTCTCCCCAAGCGGAATGTATACATACGGCGCCTTGGGCCTCCGAGGGTTTATTATCGTGAAGCCGTCTGGTAATGCTGTTGTTGCTGACACCGAACGAATCCCTCTGTTAGACTGACTTCGGCCCTGGCTTCGACCTCGACCTCGGCCTCTTCCTCGGCCGGCGTGCACCATGTTGACATGTTCTGTAGGTGCTGACTCACATTCGTACATGTGGATTTCTTCTTCCTGGTTGGTCAGCGGCGTGAAGGAGTTGGCACCGACATAGTTTACGTGCTCAGGCAAAGGATTGCTCTTGACGTTCGGAGTGGTGGCCGATGCGGCGAAGGTGATAACGCTGTCGTCAAGCAAATTCTGAATTTTAAAACGGAGGGCGATACAATCCTTGGTGTCATGCCCCAGCGCCCCAGAATGGTACTGACAAACCGCCTTGGGGTTGTAGCCAATAGATGAGGGATTGGTTGCCTTGGCCTCCACGGGCTTGATGAAGCCCATGTCTCTCAATCGGACGAACATGACGTCCAACGGGTCAGGAGTGGGGGTAAGGTCTTCCAACCTGCGCTTCGGGCGCTCTTGTTGAGCCGGCCTCGGTTGAGAGTACATCATCACGGGTGCGGGAGCTCTAGGGCGAGCGGTGGCGAATGCTGGTGGTCTGGCTGCTGCCGCCACGTACGACCTTGGCGCATACGTAGTAGGAGGTGGTGTAGCCCTCATGGATTGCCTACTGTGTTCGGCAGATGCAATGAGCTCCTTGGGCTTTGGCTTGACTGTCGGCTTTGGCGGTGCGGTCGGGATGAGGCCATCTCTACTGGCATCATCGAGCTGGCTGGCGGCAATGACTGCTTGGGCGAACGTCAGTGGTGCCCGACCACCGATCATGAACGGTCCGTATTCGCGCGGCAGCAGTTGTAGGAATTCGGCAATGAGATCTCGCTCCTGCATGGGGGGCTTGATCTGTGCGGCCATCTCCCGAAAACGGTGAGCGAAGGTCTTAACTGACTCTCCTCGAAACCTGCGTAGCTTGCGGATATCGGACAGCGTTGGCGCCATCTCAACGTTGAAGCTATAATAGTTCAAAAAATCAAGCGCCAGTTCCTTGAACGTGGTGAACTGTTTGAGGTCTTTGGAGTAATACCACTGGAGCGCGGACTCCGCCAGGCTTTCTTGGAACATTGTGATGCGGAGTTTGTCGTCTGCCGGGTAGACTGACATTTTGTGGCAGAAATGTTTGAGGTGTAGCTCGGGGCATCCGGTGCCCTTGAACTTCTCGAACTCCGGGGGCTTGAACTTATGCGGGACCTGGGAGTGGGGAATTTGGAAGTCATTGTACTCCCACGTTCGCGCTTGATATCCCTGGAGGACATTGATGCGTTCTTCTAGCCTCGCAATGTGTTTGGCCTCGGCTTCCCGCATTGATGATATCTTCGCTTCGAGCCTTGTCTCGAAAGAGCTCATCTCCCCCTTTTCTCCCAATAGCTCATCTATTATGTCTGCGTTGCGGGTCTTTGGACTAGACGGCGTAGGCCCTGCATGTGGGGCTGAAGGACCAGCGGTAGATTGTGGCACTCCGTAGTTGGTAACTGGAGCGTTGACAGGGAAATAAGAGACCGGCATTCCTTCCAAGGGAGTTGGCCCGACCGTGGCTGGCACGTAGGGAGTTGGCCTCGAGGCTGGTGGTTGGTAGTAAGGTGGAATCTGAGGTACCGAGGTCGTGGGAGCGGGTGGCATGCGCATATACGGGTTGTACAGAGAGGCGATACCAGTGGAGGCGGCGGATAGCCCAGGCATGACTGGGTGGTACAGCGGGGAGATGGTTGGGGGAGTGCTAAAGCCTGGCAGTGAGAAAGGATAATGTGGCAGCGTCGTGGTTGTTGGTGCCGCAGACCCTTGCATGACAGGGGGTAGGTGAGGATTCTGGGTAGCAACGGGGTTCGGAGTTGTCGAGAGCTGCCGCTGAAGTAATTCTGCCATCATTGTCTTCAGGGCTGATAATTCCGCGGTGAGGGACTCCACTTTGCCCCCTAGGGAAGTAGTATCGGCGCCTTGGGCTGGTGTGGACAGGTTAGGGAGAGATGGGGAGACAGTCGTCGGGACGGTCGAGGTCTGCATTGTCGGCGCGGTGAAGGCCGCCACGGGTGGTACGTACGTCGGAGACATGCCTCCGCCTGAAGACTGCCCAACAGCAAAGGTCGGGGCTTGGGAGAAGAGTGGGGGAAATGCCGACGCGTCCAGGGAGAAGGTTGGAGTGGACGTCACGTCTGTGGCTTCTGTAGCGGTTGGAGGAAGGTTCCCTTCATCTTCCATGGTTGTAGAAGCTGCAACGCGTCCTGGGGAGGTGTTTGCCATGACAGTCTTGATGGATCGAAATCTCGGACGCTTGTTGGGCGCAATCGTTCAGTACCTTGCGAGATTTAAAAGAGTTAGGTTAGCATCAAACATCAAAGCGTCCTTGGTGCATGATATGTCGTGATGCATGAATGCACCTAATGCGAAGACGGGATTGTGACTAACAAGATCTGGTCTAAGAAGGGAACAAGGGAATAATACATCATCACTAAAATAAATTAGTCAGACATGACATGAAACATAACAAGATAATAGTGCAGGAGTGGGCTTGCAAGCCCTAAGAGAAATGGTAGTGGGAGGAGCCCCTAATCATCCCAATGGCGGTTGCGCTCGAAACGGAAGCGCCTGATGCGGGCATCCTCAAAGCTCCAATCCATCAGGGTAGGTTCGATGTTCATCCTGATGAGGGTGGTCCAGGTCCTGACGATGTCTTGAAGCACCCGTCTTGTCAACCGTGAAGCAGATGATCGAAGGTCCAGGCTGATCGGGTCGAGGAGTGGGTAAGGGGGTGGCACCATTGACACACCTCCGAACTGGTGGAGCACGCGAATCGGCACGTAGTAGGAGGTCCCGTTGATCCCAATGATGGGAATGTGGTACCCCTCCCTAGAGTTGACGATGGCCGTGACACCATTGAAACAGCGCGCTTTTTGGTAGAAGTCTTCCGGTGTCATGCTCTGGAAGAAACGGGTAGTTCCTCCGAAGGTGCGAATTGCTAAGTATCCACGCTCCGCAATGCGACTCAGGAGTCCGGGGTGATGTTCCGGGCGCTGGTAGTATCCAATCACCCCGAGATGGGTGACGAACCATGCTTGCAGGAGTGCCAGGCTGAAGGTGGCTCGGTGATGTCTAGTCCCTTCTCTAGCCTTCGAGATGATAAAGGAGAGGCTGTGGTTTGTTTCCCCGACCATGTTCGGGATGAAGGGCTCTCCTGCGATAATCGCCTCTGCGAGCCTGACTGTACGCCCGTGGAGGGAGCTGGCCGTGTAAGGGTAGAGTATGGCGCCTGCGAACATGAGGATAAAAGCCCTAGCAGACGCTTGTCCATCTCCGAAGTGTGGAAGGTAGGGAGACATCTGCTGGATGAGGAGCTCCTCGGCGTCGATGTGTCCCTGAGGGGTGATGAGCGCGGTGACAGCCGTCGGGGTCGTCCTCAAAAAACGCGCGATGTCCCTCACATTGTTGTTGTGGTGCAGGAGGGGCAGGATGCCAGGACGGTGGGGGAGCTCTGCTAGGTGCGTGTATTCCTCAACCGTGGGGGCGAGCTCCAATGCCCCGAAGTGGAATGTATAGGTCTCAGGAGACCACCGGGCGACCAGGTTCTGGAGGAGAGCCCAGTCTAGCTTGACGTCAATCAAGTCAACAAGCGCTCCAAGCTTCGATCGCACGAAGTCACGCTCGGATGGTGCAAGGCCATTATGCCAATCCCTGAGGTCCTGCGTCTTCGGGATGCCCTTACGGAGGAAGACAGGATCCATGTAATGACCTGAAAACTTAGACGTTATCCACATATAACGACAAGCCCATCTTCGCATCCTAGCATGATATGAAACTGCATGCGGATACGCAAATGCATTAAAAGTTAAACGGCAAAATTATGGACAGTCAAACATAGATAATCATGCAGATGGATGCAGATGATGCAATAAAGGAGTAAAAAGGGAAAAGCAATGTGAAAACCCCCTTGGGATCAACCCATTTTGCTGCAAAAATAGCAACGTTAGTTTTCACAGTCATTGCAAACAAACGTACCTGTACCCTATCCCTGCACATGTAGAATACACTTAGTAACAGACAAATGCACGTGCGGCGTCTGGTACCTGTAGTGAGCAAGCAGTTTCTAGACTCTTGGATGAAGGCTTCTAAACCTCTCTCGGACAAAGAGAGGCGGATCCCACCTCATAACATTAAATGGCAACAAGCCACAATGCATGAGGCATACGGCGATCCCCTAAGGTCCTAGTCCCGGGTGTAGGGACATGCCTAGATATGCCTAGCAAAGACAGACATGAGCGCATACAAAGGGCACCGAGCCAAACAAGTACATGCGCAAACAAAACTCCCCCCCGCATGTGGACAAGTGTAAAGATATTTCGATAAAAATCCACATGCAGAGCTCCCCAGCGGAGTCGCCATCCGGGATGTACGCGCGCCCTCCGGCCTAGCACGCGCGCTGCGGCTCCGGCGACACGAGGATCCGGGCCCGCTCCCCGAGACCCACTCCGGTCGGCGTCGCGACTCGAACGTCGGACGCTGCGGAAGGGCATCGGGTTGAATCCTCCCTTGGTTCCCGAGCGGATCTGCGGGGCGTTTCGCCGACCGTCTCCAGTCCTTGAAGGCGACGGGCGAAAAGCTGCGTTAAGACCTCGCTTGGGAAATTCCGGGAGGATCCAGGGAGCGGCTCGTGTCGCCGTCACCCATCCAAAATGGCTCCGTTTGTAAAATGTGTTGTTGTTTAACCTAGGTAAACTATTACGGAGTCGCCACCGACTTATTTTTAAAACTGTTTAAGTCGGAAAAACAGTTTGGTTCGGGGATTTCTACTTACTAGTCTTTACACTCTAAACATGCGAAGAGGTGGCGTTTGCTCCAAAAGAGTTTGGCTTTTGATTAACGGGCGTTGGACCCGATCCGGGCATGACTCCGGACTCATGTCACTGTTTTACAGGCGTTGGACCCGATTCGAGCCTTTTGGGCTCGAACTCATGTGTATTTAGCAAATAGCATGCGACGATAAACCTACGGGCCTAAAGCATGCGAACAACCACAACCAATTATCGAGATCAAAGAGAGCGGGAAAGGGCGGTGATCGTGAGCCTATGCACTTGGGCTCACGACCCGTTACATGTGGGAATAAAGAAAAGACGGGAAGCCCGCACTTCCCTCATGTACCTGAGATAACGGTTGATGCCGCTTCTCTCTTAACCAACGGTTTTTTAGGCCGCGGTAGATCCAACCCGCGCGGTTTGTTACACGCGCCTTCAAGCTTTCTATCTTTGAAATATCGCCTTGTCGAAATTCCAATGAAGCTCGGTTGATTTTTCATGCAAAATTAAAACACCACATAGAAGACGATAGTCAGAAAATTCCAAAATACATGGGATGATTTTGAAATTAACTGGTGAGTAAGAATGATTACTCACCGGGCGTTGTGTGGCCCGTTGATGTTGATCCTTCACGATGTTGAAAGATGATATTTCGAAGTGGTTGGGAGATTTTGAAATCTGCCGTCGGTCTCCCAGGATTATACGCTTGCATGCTGACTTCGAAGTTGCTCGAGAATTGTTCGCCAAAATTCCGTCGTGTTTTTATGAAAGACAACGAAACAAGCATTAGTGATGTAGCTTAGGAGAAATAAGACTTTACTGAAAAAATAAAAATTAAGCACATGGTGGTCACGCTCCCTTAGAATATATATACATATATATATATATTTATTTTTTTTAATTATTTTTATTTATCATTAAAATAATAATAAAAGAAAATAAAAATAAAACATGTGTGCCCCACCCCTTTTGGCCGTTTGCGCCCTTCTTTTCTTTTAATTATTTTTAATTATTTATTATAATTATTATTAAAATAATAAAATAATAACAATAATAAAAATGGAAAGAATGAGACAGAAGACTTACCTTTCACGGGGAAGAATCGTCTGTCTTCAAATGAGGCACCCATGTGGAGTTGTCCTTCGACTAGACGGGGGGATGGACGCCGGGCGGCCGGAACTGGGGCACCGCCTAAACGGCTGGGACTTCGCGGATCTATCTCGAGGCCGGGCGAGGAAGCGAGGAAAGACGCGCGAAGAAGAGGGAGACTCCGCCATATGGGAGGGAAGAGCCACCGTTGCTTGCGGGGAGGGAGTTGCGCCACGTGTGGTCTCCATGGTCCCAGATCCGGTCAGGGGGAAGGTCGGCGTCACAGATCTGGGTTTGGGGGAAGAGGAAACGCTGGGGCTCGGAACCGGGGAGGAGAAGGCTTCGTCCATTTGCGGGTTGGGCATGGGCGAGCGCTGGCTGCGGTCAAGAGACCCTCTTCGCCGCTACATGGGGTGGCTAGATCCGAGGACAGCGGAGAAGTGACACCGGGGGAAAGGGCCGTCCTGCACCTGGGCTGATCGGTGGGGCGGCTCCGGCGGGTCTGGTCACCGGGGGGTTCGTTGACGGCTGCGGCTGCTAGTTCGCGGTTGCAACGAGGATAGAAGGCCGCCATCTTTGCAGGGTATGCCTGCACATGGAAAAGAGAAGATCAAAGCAAAACGGGGGCTCCTCACGGCGCTAACGCGCGAGGAGCTCAGACACAAATCTCTGCCATAGGCAGAGAAGTGGGGACTCTTTGGGTGATCCAAAAAGGGAAGGAGAGGTTGATCTCCATTAGTTGCGGCTGGGCATCGTCGCTGCTACGTCTGGGGGGGGTGGCGATTCGTCGCCGCTGAAGGTAGGCCGTCTTGCTCGCCGCTCTCTTTGGGGGGGCTGATTACCAGGGGGTTTCCTTTAACAACGATTTTCTGCTTACCTTGGGCGGAATTGGCTGAAGGGAGGAGGGGAGAGATCCAGCCGGCACGAGAGAGGATGCAGGTAAGTTTTCTTCTCCGCTCCAGATAGGTACGAGAGAAGAGGTCGTCTGTGGTTCTTTCTCCCTTCTGCCACCTTCCTTTATAGAAGCTTTTTCCCTTGCTTCATTTCCTTGCCCCTTTTGTCTTTTTCGGCTGTGGCTCTTGCGCCAAGGAGGTGAGGCCATCATTGCCTGGGGAGACGGTGCCGTCCAGAGGAGGAGAAAATTAGAGGGGGAAAGGCGGAGGCGTCCCCTTCAGCAGCAGGTAACGTGTTTTCTTTCTTTGCCGCTTCCTCCCACCGATCCCATCTTATGCCCATTTTTAGTTCAATTGCAGGGCTTTTTTCCTGTGTGATGCTGCAAGCTGCGCTTCCTTCACCGAGTGGCGCTTGTTTCGTGCTGTGTCAAAGACCCCAACCTGCAGCGAAGCATCGGAGTGTCTGCGGGGTCTCTGCTCACTATTCTCAGAGACGTCTTTTCCATTGTTATTATGTTTTTGTTTTGTTTTACTTTTGCAAGATTGTGGATTGAATGTATAAATTTCTTGCATTTCTTCAAATTAGTCCGGCTTGGACAATTGTGAATTAATCCTACAACTTTGGGGTAAGCTTCAAAAAGGTCCGAACTAAATATCGACCGATCCTATCACGATTTGGGGGATCTACATGGGGGAAAATGCCTAAGTGTACAAGGGGCGCGTTTTGAACAACCTGCCCTTTACGCATTCCCCGACCCAGCCCAAACACGAGAGGGGATGGGGGGAAAACGCCTAAGTGTACAAGGGGCGCGGTCTCAAAACGCGCCCCTTCAAGAGGCCACTCCCCCCCGTCCCCACCGTCCCCCCTCTCGTTTTGGGCGTCTGATGGGGGGCGGGCCACTCCCCCCCTTTCCCCCCGTCCCCCCTTCAACACTTAGGCCACTCCCCCCGTCCCCCCCTCTCGTTTTGGAATACTACAAGGGGCGGGTTTTGGAAACCCGCCCCCCGTCTGGCAATACAACAATGCTATGAATAACTTTAGAATTTCAACAAACACAAATAACCAAACTAACTTCGAAACTATCCATTGATAACATCCATACATCCAACACCCAACTTCGAAACAGTCCAACATCCAATAACAAAGCCAACGTCCATACATAACGTCCAACATCTAACGTACAAAGTCTAACGTCCAAATTCCATATCAGTAATGTTCCCTACGCCTCGTCGATTTTCTCCTAACGTAAGGCCTGACGACGGGAACTTCTGGAACTTGAGGCTGCTCCGATGGAACATCCGGGTACAGTTGCGTAATTTGATAAGTTCCTTCTCCTTGTTGCAAATGGTCGTATCTGAAGAAGTTATATTAGTTGAGTTATGAAGGTTTAAATCAATCTTAAATCGAAGGACTTACCCGAATTCTCTTGGCCCTTTAATCGGAGCTCCCGGTGTAGAACTGGACCCAGCATCGACGTAAGGAGTGCCGTAATCGCCATAAATATGAGAAACTTGCGAGATGAGCATGCCTTCTCGCACTTCATGGCCCTCCTCGTCAAATACGGGGTCGTCGTATGTCCGCGGCTCCTCCTCATGTTCATGCTCCTCTTCCGCAACGTCCATATGATGAGGATGATCTTCCTCCAAATGATCTTCCTCCTCCATATGCTGTCCACCTTGCGGGATGAACTCGTATGCAGGTTGATCTTCCAACCCACCGGTACGACCATACAATCTTACCGATGCATACTCCCGCATCATTTCCATGGACTCCTTGGCAAGAGTAACGAGTTCCGGCTGGTTAGACCGAAGCTTTATCTTTCGGAAGTTCTTCATCTACATCAGGAATATATGTTAAAGTTGAAAAATGAATGAGAAAATCTTAGGAGGTACTCATACTCATAAATGACTTACCAATGTGCCTAGCATGGAGCCGGTGTGCGATATGTGCTGCCTGGTGTGCTTGGCATACCATTTTGAGTATCTATCGGGAGACTCCCAAAACAGCGGCACGACCTTGTTAATCCGATCTTCCCACTTCTCGACAAACACTCGATGGATCTCTCTCTAGTTGTTCATGGTCTTCCCGCGTAAATCTATCCGATGGAGTGCCTTGCTTGTGTCACAATCTTCCGGCACGAGTTGATGATCGCTAAACTGACGAATCACTCTATCCGGGTAATGCCACTCCACGATGTAGAAGCAAATCAGATGAAGTCTTGTACGTCAGAAAGCCTCATCAGATCGGCAGTAATCAGGAAGCATGGCTACCAACTCATCCGGGTATGGATGCCAAATAATCTGCATATATCAATGTGAATGTGTGAGAAGTGTTCGATATAAACAAATGAATTTGTTAGTTGTAGAAGTTTACCTGATCCATGCTATGCTCATCAAATGCCTCTCTGTAGGAGGAAAGTACATGGGTGGACACCGTGCGTACATCCTTCGCAACGGCGCAGCGATGGCTCAAAGGCATATCTTCCACAAATGGGGAGGTGCTATACGAGGGAATCTATTCCATGCCCAAATCTGTAGCAATATCAAGGGATCTCTATCTGAGATGCCTTTGCTATTATTGCTAGCGATTTTGCAGCAACCAAGGTTTAATTCCCCACTTAATTTTATAGCGGTAAATTTTACGAGATTTCTACGAATTTGTGGTTATTTTGGAAAAAATTTGAAAAATAAGGTAAAATTTAAAAAATTTCTTATTTGCCATTCCTAAGTCAGACATTGAGTTAATCATCACATAAAATCTCCCAAGTTATCTCACATCGCGATTTGAAACTCTACTTTACTTAATTTTTAATAATAGCTTAACACCCTATGTTTTTAACATCCTTTGACATTGTTATCTCAAATTTGAAGATGATTGCGGTTACGAATGTTTTCCGTACAGTACGTAATGAGACTTCTCATCAAGGAAGTCTGTAACGTGAAATCACATGTGAAACTTTTAAGAGTGAGATCGCTAGTACGAGAAAACACATTTTATTGTTATATATATTATATAATATAAAATATTTTCTTAAAAAAAACATTTAACAAAAATACTAAATTTGTATATTAAATGTTTTTTAAATACTGGGTCATTTCCTCGAATCGGAAAAGGAAATAAGTTTTTGATGAAACAATACATGTTTGGACAATTAAAAACAAGAGAGGGCATTTTGAAACTAGAGGTTAAATAGGTGAGACAAAAAATTGAATTTTGTTTATGTAATTGTTTTTTTTTTCTTTAAAGACGAAACAAAAGATGCATACGATACGATACGACGTCGTCCGTGGGCATCTCTCTGCCTCTCCCGCCAGTCAGTTGGAAGGAGGAGCATTTGAAGAACCCAAGCGGGGATCCACGAAGCCCTAATTCTACCTCCTCCTCCACCTCCACCTCCAGCAATGGTGAGCCCATCGCCGCCCTTTCCTCGTAACAATCTCGTTTCCTTTTCCTTCTAATCATCATCATCGTTGTTGTTGTTGTCAGTTCTCGATCGCCGCCATCAACGATACTGACTCTGCCGGCCAGTGGGAGCCCTTGGCACCTTCCAAGGAGGCTCAGGTCTTCCCTCTTTCCCTGCTCCATTACGGCCTTTCCGTGCCTGTTTGACTGAGCGGCTGTCTGTCGTGGATTGCGAGCCTATGTCGGACTCTTCTCTCTAATTTAGGTTTTGATGAGCGAATCTTTCATGCGTCAATCATTTGGTGCGAGTTTCTCCTGAGTCTCCGATTTAGCATGTCCTGGCCGGATTGTGACAGAGCATTTTTATGTTAGTTGGAGGAGATTGGGAGATTGCAGGATTTTGCACGCACCGGTCCGACCACTTTGAGTCACCATCATGACCTTATGTTCTATAGTCTACCTCGATAGACGAGTTTTGGCTTGTGCGACTGTGTTCCAGGGAACTTGTAATGCTTTCTTGCGTAGATTTTGGGGGACATTTCTCCTCACTCTCTTGTTAGACCTGATTTTTATCTGTGGACTTATTTGATATATTTGCAGTTTCTTTTTTATGACATGAGACCCATTGTTGACCGAGGTTTGAATTACTGCTCGTTCATACGTGCATTCCCTTTATTTTGTCGCTTTACCCGACCAATAGACCCGAAAGGCATGAAAACAAACTATTCTTGGGAGTCCAACTGCGATCTGCAGTAAAATTTTATTCTACATCGTTGATGAAATCGCCAGTAATGTGAGAATGTTTTTGTGCTTTTGATTATTTGTTTTCTGTACATAGTGGAAGAGTTTAGCTGGTCTAATGTTGCTGTTATGCGGTTTTATTTGAATTCTCCAGGAATTCCATCTATCACAAATATATCATGACGGACTACTTAAGTTACATTCGAAGGAATATGAGAAGGCCTGTGAGTTATTAGAATCAGTTCTTAAAGATCCTTTGATATCAAATGCTCAGGTATTGCATGTTTCTCGCAATCATATGTTTTTTGTAAGCATCATCTGCTTGTTGATTATAGTATGTCTAAATATAATAATTCAATTATTTCAGGGGAATAGTACAGCCAGTGATAGTCACCTCTTGCAGCTCAGGTTCCTGTTATTATTTTCTACATATACAGTTGGCATATATGTATTTCATTGTGCTGTAGGAATGCACTGATTGGTTTTTTATTTTAACCAAGAGAAGATAAAGAGTTGATTTCTTTACAAGTAACTGGTATTTCCATGTCTAAATTAGTTCTCCCTTCTTAGTACTTGTCAGACGTCACGTAACTAATCAGAGAGTACTTATACACATGATATCCATTGCTTGCCACTATATCAAGTAGAGATTACCACTAGCACATTTTTCGCATCAGTAAGTTCTGAGGAATTTTTTAATAGTGAGATATTTGCAATACTGCCGAGCCATTTATAGATAACTTTGTGAAAGGTCTCTAATTTATACTGGAGAGTTTTTACATGAAAATATATAGATGCTTTTCTTTTCTGAAGTCAATCACAAGCATGACTTTATAGTTTGCAGATTTTTGGCACTGAAGAACCTTGCAACTGCCTTCCTGCAACAAGGAAGTGCTCATTATGAGAAAGCTCTACAGTGTTATCTTGAAGCTGTAGAGATTGATGCCAAAGATTCTGTGGTGTGGAATAAGCTGGGAATATTATCTTGCTCAATGGGCTTGCTGGGCATTTCACGCTGGGCTTTTGAGCAAGGGCTCCTTTGCAGTCCCAACAATTGTGAGCAATAGCTGTTTCTTGTTGAGGTCTTTCAATTTCCATTTCATATTGTGAGGATTTCTGCTTGTATACACATTAATTAGCGTTTGACTTTTTACACACTATTTTGATGTGTCTAAACATAAGATTTCACCGTTATTTTTCCTTTGAATTTATACCATCATGTAGGGAATTGTATGGAGAAGCTGCTAGAAATTCTTATCGCCATTGGTGATGAGGTTGCATGCCTCTCCTTGGCAGAGTTGATATTACGACATTGGCCGTCACATGCTCGTGCTTTGCATGTCAAAAGTACCATTGAAGAGTCAGAAACAGTTCCATTTGCTCCTCGAGGTATTGACAAGCTGCAACCTAAACATGCACGGCTGAAATTCCCAGAAAAAAGAATTGCAGATGTCGAAATTTCAGAGAATGCATTTCCTCCCAAAAGGCTTAACCGGAAACTGGAATTGTCACTAAAAGAGGCTTCATGGAGTGCCCTAGTTGATGCCCTTCTGGAAATGTTGGTTCCTTTGGGAGGTCAGGCTTCTGATCCTACCAAAAATTATATAAGATCAGGGGATGTCTGTCTAACTTTTAAGCTGCCTTCTATCTCGGATACCAGCAGTCAAACTCAGGAAACCAGAGGTCTTAATGGTAGAAAAAGAGGTGAGTATAGTTTAGACAATGACTCTACAGTCGAGGCCGCTAGCACTTCAACTGACAAGGCTATGAGCCTTTTTGAGGAGCAACCTCATGAAAGACGCAGTTCTCGCCTTGAGAGTCTACGAAATCGTAAACCAGGGAAGGAAGAGAGTGATCTCACCACAAGTAAAAATCTCAATGAAGTCATTGACCTTTTAGAGCCTTTCATGGCTGATGGATTGCAAGGCAAAGAATCTGACAAGGTTGGTTGTTGCTTAATGGGTTGTCAACGAGCAGATGTAAAAGAGTTAGGGTATAATGACATTCACACATTTATCAAAGAAAGTACTGAGAACTATGGTGCTTACCATGTGGCTCACTTGGTACTACAGACATTTGCTGCTAGGAACATGCCGTGTCGGGATTTGCGTGCAAAGCTCCTGGAATTGGATAAGTTGACCAGGAATTGGGGCCAAGATAAAACCCTCGAGTGTCATCTCTTTCTTTCTGAATTGTACTATGATGTTGGGTTATCTTCTTCAGAGACAGCGCAATTGTCCGATTACATGTCTGAGGCATCTTTTCATCTCTGTAAGATAATTGAAAAGGTGGCTTTAGAGTATTCTTGCGACTCATTCTGTGCAGCAGAGGGTAAGGACATAATCATGCTGTCTGCTAACCAAGATTCTAGCGGCTTACCAGCTGAAGGTGCTACTTCCGATGCTTCTCTATCCCGTAACATACTGCTTGAGAATAAATCATTTGGGATTAGATACTTTTGGTTAAGGGGTCGACTTTCTCTTTTGGAAGGTAACAAGCTGAAGGCTGGGGAAGAATTCTCTATTGCCTTATCAATCTTGCTGAAAATCAATAAGGAAAATGAACCATTAGTGATCCCTCTGCCACACTGCATGACAGTTAGAGAGTTAACAGTTGATAGAGTTCTTCATGAGATTAATATGTTGAAGATTGACTTCTTGCTGGAGAAGGTCTTTGATAGAGTATTGGAAGAAGAGCTATATTTCAAATGCATGAGTATTCTTGCCCCTCTTCTTTTTTGTACGACCGATGTTCATATCGACTTCATGTCATACACTAGTAACAAAGAGACAGGCAAGGGATCCACCTCTGTTGAGCTGCGGGCGCTGGATATTCTGATTAAAGCCTGCAAGAATGAGAAGCCCGCTGACATGGATGTGCTTTTGAAATGCCATCACCGAAAGCTTAAAGTTCTTATGGTGGCAGCAGGAATGGACTTTCCT
Organism: Melastoma candidum; assembly: GCA_023653495.1. Classification (NCBI taxonomy): domain Eukaryota; kingdom Viridiplantae; phylum Streptophyta; class Magnoliopsida; order Myrtales; family Melastomataceae; genus Melastoma; species Melastoma candidum. Next base: position 24,713,200 of record CM042883.1, on the reverse strand, counting down.
TGGTCAAATAAGGGTTTCGACAACATAAAGGAATCCGGACCTGTGACAGCATCTGAAAGTGAATTAAAAGAAAATTCTAGCAGTGGTTTGAAGGAAATGGTTTCTGAAGAAATAAGAGTCATCCAACAATTAGCGTTAGTCATCAAGTCTGTGAGTTTCTTTCCTTTTTACTTGAAAAGAGATGGCTGTGAAGCATAGGTCTTCTTGTAATAAAACAGATGAGTTCATCGTGTGCGGAATATTAGACGTCTGGTGGATTAGTTCCATCTGAGCAGCTGAAAAGTCTTTTCTTGCAAAACAGTTTAGCATCATGAAACACATTTATCATTATCTAGCCCATTTCGTGTTTCATGGAAGTAATTTGAGACTCATGCTTTTGTTTGTTAAGGTTGCTCCATCTTGTTGGAGATTGTTTGTTGATTTATTTTTTGGTCATATTGTCAGAGATTTGTGAGTAACTTTTCCTGAGGATGACATTTTGGTACTTTCAGGATGATACAGTCATATCAACAAGCAGCATACGAGATATTCAAACTTTGCTTTTAGCAGCCATGTGCTACTATGTGAGTTCATTTTCAAGCAAAAAGTCTAGCAGTTCATTGCCTTTTGCTCAAACAGAAGAAAAGAAGAGCTGCTCATTTGTTGGTGCAGCTATCGCCTTCTGCAAATTTCAGCATCTAGACAGAGCCGTGCACATTCAACCTCAAGTGAGTTGGCACTTTTGCTAGTTAAAACTTATGCAAGTTTCATTTACAGTTTTACTCCCTCTACGATTTTCTGATGGATTGAATTCTTAACATAACATCACAGATTGACTTGATTGTGGCACTACATACCTTGCTGGCCGATTATGGGCTCTGCTGCGCAGGAGATAGCAGTGATGGAGAAGAGGGAACCTTTCTTAAATTTGCTGTCAAACATCTATTATATCTGGATGTGAAGCTTAAATCTGTTTTGCACACTGCAATTGATGATGAAACTCAATGCAATCTACCACACCTAGAATGCAACCAGGAACCACATTATGAAATCACAGAGGAAGAAATGGTATGTCTTGAAACTGCCCTGGAAAAAGATATATTTGGAGAAGTGGCTACTGATTGTGTCCCTACACTGGAGAAAGAAATTCCCGAGGGTATAGTGCAAGAAGGAAGTCAGCGTGATGGAAATCCTGACGGGGGTGAGGATCTATTGATGGCCTATCTGAATGAACTAACAGAAGACGAACGAGAAGATATTGAGTTAAAGATTGACAATGCTTTGGATCAGTGCTTTTTTTGCTTATACGGTCTAAGTCTTAGATCTGATTCAGGTGGTGAAGATGAGCTAGCCACACACAAAAATAGTAGTAATGGAGAATACCAGACAAAAGAACATTGTGCCGATGTTTTCCAGTATATTCTTCCATCTGCAAGGGCCTCATCGGTTGGTTTCTGTTCATTTCATATTCTTCAAGCTTGCTGAACAATGTAGTTAATGATCGCAGTCCTTTTGGTCCTAATGTCTTGTTGCATATGATATTTTCTAACAGAGAACCAGATTAGTCAAGCTACGCAGAGTGTTAAGGGCTATTCGGAAGCAATTTCCACATCCACCTGAGTGTGTTTTAGTGGACAATGTGATAGATAAATTCTTGGATGATCCTGATCTATGTGAAGATTCACTATCAGAAGAATCGGGGTCGGAGGGGTTCCTAAAGAGGATAATCAATATGATTTATTCACATTCAGGAGGTCTTAGACAATACAAGAAGTCAGTATTAGGAAGGTGATGCTCTCTATATTTGTGGCAAAGATATATTTCATGTTGCTGTATTTTGAACGTATTAATCTGATTGCAGGTCTGAACCGTATGCCGATGTCTATAGCAACTTGTACTTTTTCCTGGCCCAGTCCGAGGAAATGAACGCAACCGATAAATGGCCTGGCTTTGTTCTAACAAAGGAAGGGGAGGAATTTGTGCAGCAAAGTTCAACTCTCTTTAAGTATGATTTAGTGTATAACCCTCTGCGCTTTGAGAGTTGGCAAAAGCTTGCACATATCTATGATGAGGTAAGATTACTCGTGTTCATATTATATTATCTAAAAAGAGACATTTGTTTTTCTTGATGAAGGTTCTTTGTTTTACTTTATTGCTGATTCATTTGAGGAAACAGTCTTGTTCTTTTTATTTGATAACTTCTAAACCAGTGCTTTAGTGAAACAGGAAGTTGATTTGTTACTAAATGACGGAAGCAAGCATATTAATGCTATGGGATGGAGGAAAAATGCCAGTTTAGCTCAAAGAGTGGAGACAAGTCGAAGGAGGAGTAGGCGTTGTTTGCTAGTCAGTTTGGCTCTGGCCAAAACCTCAGTTCAGCAGGTTAGTCTTTGCATTTGTATCTTCGTCACTTAAATTTTCACTTTTATATTTCATTTATTTATTTTTTGTCTTTCTAGTTGATCCTGCAATATTTAAATGCTACTTTGACCTGTAGTTACTGATATCAGAAGTCCATATGAAATATCTGGCATGATCCTAAATTTAACTGCCCCAGCTATGGAGTATCTGCACCTTCTGCTTTAGTCACATGGCCTTCCCCCCAATTGGTTTAACAGAAAGCACTTGAACAGGGACGCTTCATAAAATTTGAATTGTGTTTGTTAAATTAACTTATTAATTTTATTTGTGGATGTGGTCTAAGTTTCTCTAGGCGATGTCCTTGTGGTGTTTCATTGTCTTCTTTATACTACGCGGTTTGTATCTGTGATAGCGTGCATTATTTCTATTTTCTGGAATAGTTAACGTTGTCTGCTCTTTTTATTATTCAGAGTGATACCCATGAGTGGTTGGCACTTGTATACTACGACAGTCTCCAAAATGTGGTGCCCTTTTACGATCAGAGATTTGTGCTACCCAACAAAGATGCCACCTGGATAAAATTTTGCCAAAACTCATTGGGGCATTTTAAGAAAGCTTTTGCTAAGAGGTAGTGAAATTTTTTAGTTTACTTTTAATATGAATATTTTCTCTTTGAGGGATAGTGACCTTCTGGATAATTTATTTAACCTGCAGAGAAGATTGGTCTCATGCCTTCTACATGGGGAAACTCTGTGAGAAGCTTGGTTATGCACCTGAGATGTCCTTCACATATTATGAGCAGGCCATTGCGTTAAACTTTTCAGCTGTGGATCCTGTCTATCGAATGCATGCTTCACGGCTGAAATTACTCTGGAAATGCGGAAAACAAAGCTTGGAAATGCTAAAGGTTTGCACTTCTTCTCATTTGATGTTCTACACCTGTTTTTTAGCTCTTTGCCACTATACAAGTGTGTTGATATGGTCTAAACTTATTCTTTTGTGTGATTTTGATTTTTTTAAGAAGCCTGGAACTTATTTTGTGAACATCTTCAAAAGTAAACCAGTGTGGTTTTCTGTTTCCACGTCCGCTGGTTTAGAAGATGAGTTGATAAATTGACTTATGGTGTAAAATTCTCAGGAATCAAAGACATACATGTTACTTTTGACCTGATTATTTGGAAATCTATAGACTGACTAGTACTGTAAGCTGCAGTAGCCATTCAAGGTGGTAACTTTCACATCTAGCATGCCCCATATATCCCAAGGACAAGGGTCATATATGCCTTACAATTTGTTCTGTTAAAAATGCTAGAAACTGTTGACATGATTTTTTTCAGTTGTTACTTATGCTGGAAATGTTTCATAATAATTTTGCCTCTCTAGGTTTTTGAGCAATTCACACTTTGACCTTGACCATGGGTTTCTTTTCAGAACTTTTTAATATGGAATGCTGTATTCAGAGCATGAGTGATTATTGCTTTACGCTAGTGTTTTTTTATACTGATAGTTTGTCTCCATTGTAAGTAACGTCTTTTTTTTTGGTAGAAAGGGGTAAGTCACGGTTTTATTTACTATGTTTTGTGACTGTTTTTTGGACACTGAAACCCATTTTAATATTTTCTCATGAAATTTTCTACTGCCAGGTAGTTATCATTTAGATAAAACCTTCCCTGTCTCTTGTTATTGTGTTCTGGAGAGTACTGAAAAATCCCTAAAAAATTGCGGTTGCTAGCGTGGTATCTTAGTCTGGGCAAGAGGAAGAGAGGGGAGAAGGGAGTCCTCTTTCCATCGTGTAACTGAAAGAACATTGTATCAGTGAATGTTTGTGTTTCGAGCTTATTTATAAATATCTGCCGGCTTAGACTCATCCATCGTTGTGTTTCTGAAATCCTTAAATTTCCACCCCAGGTCGTTGCATCTTTTTGCTTCAGTCAGGCAACTAAAGATGTAGCTTGTGAAATCCTATGTAAAGTTAGCCCTGGAGTTCTTCATCCGTTACCTATTATTAAAGAAGTCAGTTTTCAGACAACACACACTTCTAGCAAGAAAAATGAGGATATGTGCCGTCTTGAAGAGGTGTGGGGTATGCTCTACAATGACTGTCTTATTGCTCTTGAGGGTTGTATTGGAGGTGATCTAAAACATTTCCATAAAGCGAGATATATGCTTGCTCAAGGTTATTATAAAAGAGGCCAGAGTGGTGATTTGGAGAAGGCAAAGGATGAACTTTCCTTTTGTTTCAGGTCCTCTAGATCTGCATTTACTATAAACATGTGGGAGATTGATGGAATGGTTAAGAAAGGAAGGTATGCGCTTCTCTACGCTATTTTAGAGTTTCTCCTCATCCGGCTCCTCGCGACCGAAACGATTCCAATTTCGTGAAAAAACGCAATTCAAAAAAAGAAATTAGCCCAAAATCCATTTCGTCGTCCAGTAGCAATTTTGGATGTTGGGAGCCTCGTTAATTTTTTTTTTCTCAAATTAGATATACCTAACCCGAGTAATTGCCAGTCGGGGTGTTATAGGTCTTCATTTTAGTTACGATGCATTTTACGATTATTCGTCGTTGTTTTGAATTGTAAATAAAATTGAGAGTTTTGGCAAGATGGAACTTTGCTAGAAAAAAGCAAGTAAAATATGCATCCTTAGTGGGTTTTGCTTGGTTACTCATGGGCGACCCAGTTGCTTACCTTGAATCTAGCAGTATATCTGTGCCATTGAACTGGTTCAGAGACTGAGATTTTGGGTGGAGACGTCATATGAATTTTTAACTCTAGTATTTTTTCTTGAGTACTTCAGATTAAATGTGTATATAGTTATGTTTAAATGATAGGTTTACTCGTTGAGAAAAGGTTTTCAACACTCCTCAAACATCTATACCACTGGTCTGGTGCATTATATGTATGCTTGGTCGTCATTGTGCTCTATTTTCCAGCATAATTTCATTAATGTCAAAGCAAAGCATTTCTTTTTTTTTTTTGTTACGTCTCTCCTTTCTTTTTTGCATATCTTTTCTTGATTAAATGTGGCTACTACCTAAATTCTTGCAAAAGCCAAACATGCACCTTTATGTGTCTCATCTTTGAACTAATTCTTTTTTAACCTTATTTCTGGCATGTACATGTATGGATGATTAATCATCTCTGCAAATCTAATTTTCTCTTTGTGTATGTAATTCACAGCCAACTTTTAGACCCGTGGGTCTTCATTTGATTAATTGCAGTCCAAATAAAACTTACCTTTGAGGTTCAATGTGACTTAACGTTCAGAAAAGACTTGTGATGCACTTCCCCCCTGTAATTTTTCGTTGAATTATTTGTATCATGTCACTAGTTACTGAAGTTTTTGAGGTATGGACATCAAATACTTAACTCTTACTGAGAGTATGCCTGTGTAAGAATCAGGTGTTTCTTTTTCAAAATTACTGTTGGTTGAAGTTAGCTGGCATATTTAAAGTGCAAGAGTTTCTCCTCGGCATAAAAATTGATCCTCTATATGGGGAAGCTTCTTATGACATGCTATAGGTGTTGCTATCTTGCAAATTATAATGAGTAAATGGAAAATGCCAGTATTTGAGCCAATTTATCCTGCAGATTAAAAGTGCCAGTTGTAATTTGATACCTTTCATCTTGTGTCTCAGACGCAAAACTCCTGGAGTTGCTGTAAGCAAGAAAGGGCTTGAAGTTAACTTGTCAGAGAGCTCAAGGAAATTCATAACATGTATTAGAAAGTACCTATTGTTATATCTGAAGCTATTGGAGGAGTTGAAAGATGTTTCCATCCTTGAGAAAGCATTTATATCTGTTAAATCAGATAAGAGGGTAATTTTTATCACTTGATGTGCCCATCGTTTTCCCTTCTCTTTGAATTACTCTTGGCCGTGTTTCATGCGGTGCTTCTCATGTTATATGCTAACATCTGGTATTCCGGAATGTCACAGTTTTTGCTGTCCATCGAGGACCTTGTTCCTCTTGCACTCGGAAGGCATATTAAGGCCTTAATAGCATCCATGCCCCGACCAGAATCTATCACATCTGGTAGTGCAAGCAATCCTGATATAAAGGAGAAGTTGTTTTCTATGTTTACGGAGCATGGACTTCTATGGCCAGATGTCAGCAATCTACCAGAGATGAAGGGGCCAGACTTCTCGGAGACCAGTTTATATGGGTACTGTCTGGCAACAACATTCTGTCTTTTCCGCTATATATATATATATTGTTGATAAAGTTGTGTGATACGTGTAAAGTGTCCAATCATTAACGTTTCAGAAATGCAAAGTAAAATCATATAATTCTTAATACCTTAGCTTTATTGTTGATAACGTTGGAGGCTTGATGATATTTTCAATTTGAAACCTTTCGCAGATTCCTTCAATTGCTTTTATTTCAAGGGCTATGTGATAATAAAATCCTTGTAGAAATCATCTTAGCCCCTTTCATTTAGCAAAAGCTAAACCGGTAATGTTAATTCTTTTGTAGTTAGATGAATGGATAAGGTTCCCGGACCCCATTAGTTGGGAAGCGTTTTGTATAACAGCAAATGATAATACAAATACATACTTTACATGGTTTAGCAGTACCTGATTGACAATTCCAGATATATGAAACGAAAATTGAGGCAAATGTTTGATGCTGCTGCAGGTACCTTCATCAATACCTTCATTCTCTTGAGAATATTGGAAAGCTTGAAACATTTGAGTCCGTCAATGAGAAGCTTCGAAAACGCTTCAAGAACTTAAAAGGAGTGAATCCCAATTGTGTAAAAGTCTGCAAGCACTCTTCCGTTGCTTGGGGTCGATGTATTGTTTATAGCCTGGCTATGATAACACCTATGGAAGCTGGACTTCTGCCTGAAGATCAGGACCTCAACCAGCCAGCTGGAGGAAGCCAGCTCCTTTGTGTAGATCTGCGTAGTAATGAGTTTTGGGCTTCACCGTATGAGGAGACCGCCCAACTGAAGGAGATGGAAACAAAGTGGGGTCCCTTGCTATTGAAACTGAAGAACACAATCATCAAGAAAGCTTCGGAAAGTAATCTGGAAACGGCTAGTGATCTTCTTCGATACTCTTATAATTTCTACCGGGAGAGCATATTCACGTCGACCACACCAGCTGTTAACCTCTATTTGGTGCCACATAAGCTGCTATTACAGAAGGAATCCAAATCATCCTCGGAAGGCGTTGAAATTCTTGACGTCACCGTTCAAAGGAAGCTTCTTCTGTGGGCATACACCCTGTTCCGGGGGCATTGCACCAGCATTTCTGGGGCAGTCAAGTACTGCGAGGACAATCTGAAGGTAATGAAGCACACACGAGCCACTTTTCCCTATAGTTTAGAAAAAGAGGCGAAATTAACGCAGGCAGGCTAGGCAAAAGAACTTTTCCTTGGAATTGTTTGCTGTTATGTATGTTGTGGTTCGGAAAATAATGGAAAATTACACTAATGTGTTGTTTAAACTGTTCATCAGTTTGCAAGGATGAAATTATGTTTAACTTGCATGAATTTGATACCTTATTGCATCCCTGCTAGTCTGTTTAGTTTAGCTTGTGGATTGTCTGATGGAGGCTGTGACTGCAGCCAAAGACGAAAAAAGGAGGAGCCGGGGTGGTGTCAGCTCTACCAACCACTTTATTGGTATCAGGTAATTCAACTCGTCAACCTGAAATATATACACACAAAAATTAGGCGTCTTGCTATTGTTATATGGGTTTTGTTCGTTAATAACGTTAATTCGTAAAATATTTTTGCAGAATAGGTCAGGTCAAATTGATATTTCCTTTGCCTAATGCCAAGAATTCGGTGTTAAAAACACCGAGTTCAGTTCCTTAAGTAACTCATTGTTACAAACACCGAGTTATTGGCTTTAGCCAAGGAAATATGAGTTTGACCGACTTATTTCGTAAAATATTTTGCGAACTAACATTAAAGGAACAAAGCTCATTGTTATATTTATATCGTATTGTTATCCGGTTATAGATTGATTGTGTGATGATTACCTTACAAGGCCTTCTGTTTTTTGTCGAAATCGTTCTTTTCAAATTTTATTCCTTGTCGCGGTGTGCTGAACGTTTGGGGGAATGGTATTGTGCCATAAGGTGGAGGGAAGGAGGGACCCCCCTGTGCAGGCAGCGAATCTGGACCTGTGCCTGAGAGCTTAACTGTGGCTGCAGAGGAAAAGGTTCTCACACCGGTTGTGGTGGCGGAGAATGATCGAGATAAGGACGATCCAGCTGCTCGGGAATCTCCGACCAAACTCAAACAGGGTTTTGCCGTCACTGTGCCCGCACTAGTGCATTGTAGTAACTCGGGGGAGAAGATTACCTCCTCAAAGGCAGCAGATGAAGGTCATAATGATTGATGAATCGTGCCCCTACATTCAGGCCGGGGTCGGAAACTGAAGAAGAGTTGCTACTTGAGAGCAAGATGACGGCAAACCCTTTCCTTCACGGGGTTTGGTTGGTGGCATCCAATCATGGGTGAAGTGTCTCGGGTATTGGACTTTTAACACGAGGGTACGAGGGTTACAAGAGGATTGTACCGTTTTACTGTTTGTTTAGAAAAAAATTATTAAAATAGTGCCGTAATTAGGGAAATTTCCTATTTAGTGACGCAGATGATTTTGAAAGAAAGATGCGGTTGAAAATCGTGATATTCAGCATAAAAATATTTTCAAGTTGTAATGTCATCACAAAGCATCTCTTCATTTAGGGTTTCGTTCGAAAGCTTAATTTATTTTAGTATAACGTGAGAATATATAATCGATTATAAAAAATTTAGAACATAAAATGTACTCTATCTTTTTGACAAGATATAATAATATTAATTCTATAATATCTGTTTCGACCTGGTTTACAAGTTTTACCAAACGTGCAACCCTAATTTCAAGCATAAAAATTTTAGAGCTCAAAGTATTATTTTATTTGTGGAGAATTTATGACATTTTATAAAACACGAGTTTTAAAAAGTAAGTGTTGGTTAGAGGAATGGTTGTGTACATTTCCACTTTGGGTTGGATTAGAATAGAAAGATGGAGAAGGAGATGAAGAACCGGTGGTGGAGAGCTGATTTCCCTCCTTCAGTTGGGTTCCTCCTCCCTACTTCCATTGACAGCTGAGGCCTTTTTAGCAGCAAACACCACATCAATCAAACGACATGGGGATGGGATTTGGACTCCACCTCAAGTGGGATTTCCCTCTCCCCTCCCCTTTCCTCTCCAAGACTCCCCTCCCCATCTCTCCTTCCTCCTCCGGTGAGTTATCCTCCATCCGCCCATTATCTGCCTTTCTCTTCCCATAGTGATGGTCGGTGATGCATTTTGTCTTCCTTCCCCCAGTTAGAAGCAAGGAGATTAGTCATGGCCCCGGGAGCCTCATCTGCCTGTCCTCCTCCACTGTTGCCGAGGAGGCCGTTTTTGAGTTCCCGTCTCTGGAGGACGGTTTACTTAGGGCTGACCATCTGAAGGTCAGTCTTATGGAATCTCTTTCAGACTAGTCTGCCTATGATTCCAATTCCAACCTAACCTTTTACCTTTCCCCACTCTTTTGTTCGTTTCGCAGGTAAGCAGCGGGAAGACACTTCTTGGTTTCCCAGACGATGAGATTACCGATGGACATCGTGGATCGGCCTCATCCCCCTGCAGTACGAGCACCAGCTCGCGAAGCGTCAAGACGTCTCGGTATTCTTTGTTGATGGAGAATCTTAGTGCGCTGGAGCACACGCTTTCGGATTTGGGTGTCGTGAGTCTGGAGAGAAATATCTTGTTGCAATTAGGGAAGCTCGGAGCACTTGACTTGTTTCATAGCTGCTTGTCCGAGGCTGTCATTACTCAGGATGAAACTGACCTCGTTGATCATCCTACCCCGCCTTCGGATATCGACAAGTTAGCGAGCAAGTCGGAAAGTCAAGTCAAGAGACTCATCGCTTCTGGCCAGAAAGAAATGAGAAAGGAGAAACGAGAGAGAAGAGGAACTCGATGTAGAGCCAACCAAACGTCTATCTCGTTGCTGTCTTTGGATTTTAAGCGGAGAGATACCGGACAACTCCCTGTTTCAATCACCAAAGGAGCATTGAGTTCCAAAAACAAAAGATTGATACGTGCTCAGAATGAGGTTGCGCTGTCGAGAGGAGTCAAGGTAAATTCTTGCAATTTAACCTAACTGAATGTTTCCCCAGTGTTCTGTGCCTATGTGAACCGACTCTGGCTGTTTTTGCAGTTCATCGCTGACTTAGAAGGAATAAGATTGATTCTAGAGAAGGAGTCCGGAATGGAAATTAGCATGAGTAGCTGGGCAAAAGCTGCCGGTATGGAGGAGAAGACGCTGCGTAGTTGCTTGCGCTATGGTTGGTATTGCAGGGACGAGATCCTGAGGAGCAGTCGCTCCCTCATCGTATTCCTCGCGAGGAACTATTGGAGCTTCGGAGTTGCAGTTGAAGATCTTATTCAGGTCCTGTATCTCTGACGGACCTCTTGTGAAATTGCTGCAATACGATAAATTCGGCAGAGACCTATCTCTCATCCACCGAAGCCTCGCCTCCTTGTGGACACAAAACGTTGGTGAACGGTTGGGGTAGCCACTCTTCTCATCGTTTAATGTTGAAATTGACAGGCTGGTAAGTTGGGAGTCCTTCACGGTGCTGAGAAGTTCGACCCCTCCAGAGGTTACCGATTCTCTACATATGTCCAGTACTGGATCAGAAAGTCCATGTCACGGATGGTTGGCCATAATGCTAGAGCTATTCGAGTTCCTGTATGTTCACGTTTCCTCTGTTTTCTGCTTTCAATCGATCCACACATGCTCTAAGAATTAAGTGTCTACGTGGTTCCTGTCGATTTTTCTCTTGCAGTATACTCTATCAGGGGCGATATATAGGATAGAAAGGGTGAGGAAGAACCTCAACCGCCATCAGAACAAACACCTGAATGACATGGAGATTGCGAAGTTAACGGGCCTAACAGTAGCTCGAGTAAGCTCTGCCAGCAAATGCCTGAGAGTAGTCGGTTCCCTCGATCAGAAAGTCGCCGATTGCATCAGCATGAAATACATGGTGAGAGCAGGTTCTTTTCATCCCTTTGTTCCTTACCATAACAAGAAAATAATCGATGCTCAACCCTTGCGGAATGCAGGAAGTCATGATTGATCCTCTCGCAAGCACACCGGAGGAAACCGTAATGAAGCAGAATGCGAGGGATGAACTGCACTCGCTCTTAGACATATTGGACTACCGGGAAAAACGAGTTCTGGTACTCAGGTATGGACTGGAGAACAACCAGAGGAAGTCGCTGGAGGAGATCGGCAAAACCTTTCGAGTTACCAAGGAGTGGATAAGGAAGATTGAGAGGAGAGCTGTGGAGAAGCTAAGAAACCATCATCTGTCCAGAGATTTGAGCCACTACCAGATTTTCTAGTTCTCATCAAGGTAATAATCACTGTAATATTGATGATATATATGTAAGATAAAGATAAACGCTTTCTCAGTAAGGAATAAATTACCTTGCCAGATGGGATTTTGAATCCTCGGAATCGGAACGAAAAGATTGAGATAAAAGCCATGAAGTACTCGGTTGTTTCCAATTCATTAGGAATTTTCATGTCTCTACAAAACGCGGCACCTTAGACTACACATCGAGCGCTTAGGAGATTTACAAAATGTAGCGACAACTGTTTTGCTTGCAACAGAACAAGCTCGAGGCTTCTTATGTCATCAGGGTCGGATAAAGGGAGACGTAGAAGCGTCAAATCTTCCCCAAGTTTCCAATAGTTTCGGCTTCTGAACTCAGGTATTCAATCTGAAGAATGCCAAAAACTCGGATATTTGAGAAATAGTAGATTCAGATAATTCTAAGGGTTCTGTGGGAGAAAAATGAGGCAGGAAGTTATAATTCTAGTTCAACCTCCTACCAGCCAGAACCGCTTCTGCTTTTAAACTTGGAGAGGAGGAACTCCAGCTCATCAATGATGGCATCGTAGCAAAAATGATACTGGTCCTGCCAGATTTATCACGATAACTTCAGCGCAATTAGGTAGAGAAAGGAACTGATTACTATGGAACAACTAGAGGAAAATACTGGGCTAACCAAAGATAAGATACAGAATCAAAGAATCTGGCTTTTAGGACAGCACAGATTTGTTAGGAGTGTACCAGAGTTTGAACCATTCCAATCCGCTGAGACCTAAATGTGGCCACTGTCTTCACTATATCTAGTGCAGACATGTCACCAACAAGAATTCTTTGTAATGTGTTATGAACCGTGCAGTAAGTTCCAGTTCTTCCAATACCTGCACTGGTAAAGACCAAAAAGGAAATAGGTTAGCAAAAGCCACAAGCAGGGAGAAATGGTAAAATAATATACTAAAACTACTAGTTTCAAGTAAAATGTGAACCTGCAGTGCACAACTACTGGGCCTAGACTGGGTGGTATAATGTGCATTCTTCGAAAAATATGACGTACAGCCAGGGTATCAGCTGGAACGCCATGGTCAGGCCAATCAGGGTATAAAATGTGCAAATTATTCAGTGGCAGGCCTTGATTCTACAAAAAGGAAAAACATCTCACAGATGAATTGGTGGGAAAATGACATTCTTATGCACAGTAAAACCAGCTGCGGAAAAAATTTATTTCGAAGCTGTTCCCTGATATGACTGGGTCATTTTCCAAGAACAAAGATATGCAAAAATAAGAGAGGGATAACCCTGACATGCACAAATCTCCTCAACTAGTGCTCTGATATGGAAAGATGGCATATGTGTACATCAAATTACCCTACCCATAACTGCACAGATGCAATTTTCACATTCTCAAATGAATAGCAACGTGATCACTAAACACTATGTTCTTATGCTAAGATTTACCTTCATATCCAGTGATTTGAAGTTGTGCCAATGCTAACAAGCATATTCACCGATCACTTACCCCATACCCACAGGAGATTAGAGCACTTGATATCATCATTATGGATTCACTTACAATCAAAACTAAGTATTGTCCAAATATTTCCGAAATAAGAATTCATTTCAGGGAGAGAATTATGGTTCTACTTATAAGATCCTAAACTCACATAATGAGTTATACAGGGCACATTTTTTGCTCGAGAATGAGACCAGCTTAAACAAAAAGTTAAAAGTCTTCATGATAAAAGATAACTTCCAACGGAAATTATTGTTCACAACACTACGACAGATTGATTTCCAGCTCATAAATATTGATGCAAGACGGGGCATGCCAAATTCTTCGGTTGTGAAACAGCATCCCCTAGAATTCATTCCCAAAGGATATTTGAGTCAACAGCTCAAAGGATAGTTATAACGCAGATAGATTTTGATCACCACCATTCAAAGTTCATGCACGGAATGTCTTCTTAAAGGTGTAGTACCAAAGGGTATTTGTTACGGTCCCGAGTGACTGATCGAGTGCACGGGCAATTGACATTGTAATCAGTCGGAACCTGGACGACCCATGGCTGCGACAGAAAAGGACTCGTCGGAGAGAACTCTTCGATCTCGCTTCTCTAAGGGAAAAGTAGACCTTTTTTCAAATATTGCTTATGCTTTATTTTCATGAAAGAGGGCCTAATGACCTTTTTGGCACAGACTATAAACATTCTCAAAGCATAAACAACTAGGCAGGAGAATTCTGAAATTTATTTTTATAAATTCAGGAATTATGAACCCTTCCCAGACCCCCCCCCCCCCCAAAAAAAAAAAAAAAAACCACCAATACAAATAAGGAACAAAACACACGCATCAACATATCATATTCTGAGTTTGCATAACGAACTTTGTTACCTCTGTGCGGTTAACCTCCAGAAGTCGCAATACCAATGAAGAGTCAGTAGTCTTTATCCATTTAGTCTGGATAATAATATTTCCAAACTCTCTGGGACCATCTTCAGCCTGAAAATAGTCTCCACACTTCAACATCTGCATAGACGTTACCAGTAAGTTGGGTAAGACAAAATGACGGCAAAAGTGGCAATGCAGAGCAAGATGATGGTGATACTCTATTATGGATTATTTCTACTAAATACTAACTAGATTGAGTAATTCAGGTCGACAAGGTAAGTCATTTTTGCACAAGTAAGTTACCAAGAATTGGGTCGATACCATTCTATGGGAACAAGCCAAATTACCTGAACACCGACAGAATTGAGAGTTCTATAGTTGTCAACAAATCGAGTAAGCATCACAATAGAAGGGCAACGATGCTGCAGCACCATTTCCCAGAAATCTTCATAGGTATGCGGCAACGGACCTTGAGTTGCAATGAATCGAGTAATATTTTCATTTGAGGAACCCTGCATCAAATAATAGACCTAAGAGACAAGAAAGTACCATCCAGTAAGTTGCACCCTGAGTAAAACCTGGTCTAAGACATACCGAAACAAAGCTGGCATTGATATATCCCTTTGCGGCTGATTTACAATTCTTACATGAGTCAAGTATGACTCTACTCTTATCAACTGCAACAAAAACTGTTATTCAGCACCACTACAACCTCGCCAGAGGATAATCAAGAAAAACGGGAAAGTCGATCATCACATGGAACAACGTCTGTATAACGGTTCTTCTCCAGATTAACATCGTGGAGGGCGACCGTGCACATCCGTGCTACCTCAGAGGGCCGCATCTGGTTAACCTGTTAACGAAGGTAAAGATAAACACAAGTTCAGCCTGCCTAAAATCTCGCGGAAACAGCCGATGAGGAGGCGCAAACTAGAAGAGGGAGGAAGAAGAACCTGCAATGTAGAGAACTCTTGCAGTATGGCATCCCGATTACGCCGCCGGTTATTGAGAGCGGCGAGTGCTTCTGTGCAGTACTTGTACTGCTCAGGCGACAGGTAGATGTCCGGCGGATCGCTGGCGAAATCGATGGCGGAGGCGGCGCCGGAGGAGGAGGCAGGATTGTTGGCCATGGACGGAGGAGGGACCCGTCGGCTCCGTGAGCGGAGGAGCGATCGGAAGGAGTTCCCCAGCGGTTCGTTCAGGTGGGGGCGAGGACGAGGCGGCTTCGCCTCGCGAGTCAACGAACTCCGCAGGGGGCCTCAGCACGGTTTTGGTTAGTTGGGGGACCGGGGGTCAGGCGTCGTTTCGCTGGCAATTTAGTTGTGAATGGTTGGGGTAACTCCCAGTTCCCTCCCCATAATCTTACTTTATTCCCAAAACTGCCCTCATGGGTTGGTAATCCGAAGCCCATATCCGAGTCTTGCGTTGCTTTAGGAGCGATATTAATCGGCACAGTTTTTTTAGTTTGGAAAATATTTCATTTGTTCTTGTAATATGTGAAAGGATGAGAATATATATACTTTGTTCTTTTTTTGGAAAGACTCTTAACATAAGTTTGTATTTAATGAATGCTATTTTCGCCCATGAGCGGAGGTCAATACTTATCAAAATAAGTAAATTCTGCGTCTCCTTTTTTTTTTTTTTTTTGAACTTTAGATCAGGACCAAATCTGGTTCGATACCCTTTCCATGGCTTCCACCCACGCCTACAGTTAGTTAGTTTAGAAAAAGAATTACCATAAATAATTTCAAGATTTATCTATTTTCGTGAGAACTTTATGGATATTTGTTTAGTTTTAAAAGAAATTACGAAATATATTGCTCGAGTTCTTCCTATTTGACAACATTTTATTCGTCGTTATTATCTTCTTCTGATCTTCATCGTATTGCACCCTTTCCCACGTCGAGATTTGTACGGATATACGGCTAGTTTTAAAAAAATTTTCAGAATACGATCGAAGTTTCCAAAATACCGAATTTACAGTCGTTAGGGCGGTTTTCGAAAACTCGTCTTTCAATTTACAAAGAAGACGGGTTTAAAACCCGTCACCCAAATAATCGGGGCAAGGGCGGGTTTTGAAAACCCGTCTTCTTTGTAAATTGGAAGACGGGTTTTCAAAATCTGCCATAACGACGGTAAATTCGGTATTTTGAAAACTTCGACCGTATTTTGTAATTTTTTTTAAAATCAACCGTATAACCGTACAAACATCTTCCCACATCACGTTAGCCTTATGGGGATCCAATGATGAAGCCGACCACAAGAACCTAGACATTAGCTGCTCGAGTCTAGAACATACCGGAGCGAAAACACCACAAATCAGTACGTCTAAGTCGCGAAGAGCACCGATCACACCAACTATAACCTCACTTTATCCGGAGTTGTTTGATATTCAAAATACTCGTTCACTTAATAAGGTAGCTTTCATACTTAGATTAGATTCTTCTTGATTTATTTATTGACTATATGCGTATAACATAATAACTTCTATTTGTCCATACTTCAACTATAACGTGGACAGAGAGTGTATATACTTCATTTCATATTAGTGCATTATTTGTGTGATTTAGGTAAATCGTCTACGATGAATGGCGATATGGAAATGACTGTGCATCCACCAGTAAATTGGTATCAGAGCCAGTACAAGTCTAAATACATACTAGTACCCTTCGTTTTCTTCTTTCAGAGAGAGAGAGAGAAAGAGATTATTACTCCTGCCTGACGTTAATACCCTGCCTTGCCACCATGGATAGCCCCATAAATCTTGACTTTAGCTCTTCCTCCAGAAGATCAACCTCTAGTATAGAATCCATCTATGAAATTACCCATAAAAACTGTGATGAAAATCAGGTTGCTAATACTGAACTTCCTTTGCTCAACCCATATGCTGCGTATGATAAGCCTTTGACAGGCCCAATAAGACGGATTCGGACATTGATCAGACAGCCATCCTCTTCGGTCCTTGAATATGTCCAGACCAGTAAATTTAATCAACACCCAATTCTGGGGACACAGAGAGAACAGTTTGTGACTTTGCACTGGCCTACAGAATTTCTGGACAAATGGTTAGAAAAAGGATATACTCATCTCCATTTTGGAGCAATCAGACTTGCCTTAACTTACCATGGACGGAAAGGATTGCCTGTTACAGCACGAATGGCCTTATTGGACACCAGATACATGGAATACCAGCACGCGGTTATTGGAACCATTGAGACTACACTAAATGCAGGAACTGTGTTTGTGACTCTTTATCTTAACTTCTGCATGTCTCTCAGGGATAACAAGATTCAGGAGGCATTACAGGTCCAACTTCAAATATGTGGAGCACCAATTGTGTCAGACTCCATCGAAGCAACCCTGCACTACCAAATGGCATACAGAGTGCAGAACCATGCCCTGGACCTGAAGCTACATGAATCCTCTGATGAAGCCCTACTAATCACAGCCGATTATTTCAACCAAAAGGCTCCTACCTGCATTCATGTTCCAAGACAGATACCACGCAATGATCTGTTGAAACTACTTCCCGAAAAGTGGGTCACAGATTACGAACAGATCAAGAAGCGAACGGCACCAGTTGCTCCCATCCAGTCTACTTCTCCCATCTTTATTAGGGACAAAGATGGTACAGTTACCATCAAATATGACAGGACAAAGGACAAGGAACCAGCGGCACCGCCTCTTTTCCCAAGCATGTTTATGGTCCAACCAGTTCCTAAGGAGAAGAAGCCAGATTCGCTCAACAAGATCATCCATTCGTTTGATGGACAAGGAAATCCCTCCTACTTCTTCAAGGACAGACATTCTGGTCATTGCTTTTGGGATGATGCCCAGTGTGATTCAACTTGTGATTGTGATCAACCAGAGACTCTTGAGGAAGATGATAGCAAACGAAGAAAACGAAGGTCCTGCCACAAAAAGAGACCTCTTCCCGTCCTTGACTCTGACGATGATAGTGATGAAGAGGACTTTTGCAGAAAGCCCATAAGAAAAATGGAAAGACCTGGACTCCTTGGACAACCCTCTGGAAAGTTTGACTACGTGGTCAATTGTGATATCCCAACTCCGAGCTCGGACATCGGTCCTATTATCCCTACAGGATGGGATAAGTAAGATAAACCATCTGTACCATCTTCAACATCAGTATGGAAGAAAAAGCTGCCAACAAAACCTCTACAAACGATCCTCCCATGCTACAAACCAATCCTGAGATGGCAGAAAAAACACCCAGAAGAACAGAGTCTACCACTACCACTAGTTGCCACAAAGCCACCGGTAAAAGAACAGCCTTTTAGACGTTGTTCACATGAAGTTGAATACAGCCCTCTCCAGACTACTCCAATGGTTATGATGATGAGACCTGACCCCCATCATTATACTTTCCCACCGACTGAGGAACATACGGTCGACAATGTGAAGTATATGGCAAAGATCCCGGTTCCTACAGCAATTGACAAAAATGGACGACCAACGGAGAATAGCATGGCAGAAACAGTTTTGAACTGGCAAAGTCAGAATGCATTAATCCAAAATGATGCCTTATGTAGCATCAACAACAAGATCAGCACATTCCAGAATCACTTCTTAACAGCTAAGAAGACGCTGCATGAGAAGCTAGATGGACATCATGAACTTCTCTATGAAAGAATTGATGCTGACAACGAAAGAATGCATGAGGTACTGCGAGTCCTTCAAAGGAACTTAGATGACCTGGTACAAGGTAGATTCCCTTCATACTTCAGAGCTGACCCAGAGGAGGAAATCATCAAGCTTAAAAGAAAGATTAAGGCTGTAGAAGAAAGAACTTCTACTCCCCCAGGTCGGCCAGTTGACCCTTTTGGTTTTAGCAGACACTCCTTCTATTCACCTCTGCAGGAACATGCAAGATGATATAACCTATTTGCCCCTACAACAAAACGAGATGTTGCAGAACTCAGGGACATCGCCAAAAAACAGCAGAAGGAAGACTATAAAAAGAAAGAAATAAAAGAAGGGAAAAGAAAGATTCCTAGTTCCGCCACCACGAACAAGAAACGACAACCAAGTAGGTCGAGTTCCACCAGTTCCCCTAGTCAACCATTGCCAAGACAACACTTGTTCATCAGACAAGAAATATCTACAAACAATCTTTCCAGACCTCAGGCCATGTTCCAATCAAACGATTCAGAGACATCTCCCTCTGAGAACTATACAAATTCAGATGGATATGATAATGCCACCCCGGATCAAGTTGATGAGTATACCTCACAGATTTTCATGACCAGGTGTACTTTACCTACAGATGAGAAAGAATCATCAGATCCTTCATCCGACACTATATCAGATTCTTCGGAAGATACTACAGGCTCCTCAGAAGATGAGCATCCTCACGTCTTGATGGCCGATAGGGAACCTGAAGTCTATGAACCCAAAGATGCAGATTTCTCAGGACAATCTGAGGAAAGACAAAGACCAAACCCCAGCACCGGAGACAAGCACAATCTCCGGTTTACATTAGATGATATCCGCTAGGATAAGTGGGCAGACAGATTAAAAGAATTTCATTCATGGTGTTTGTTTAAAAGACTAACAGTCTTCTCTTCAATTGATATTCTTTCAGAATTAACAGCCAGGTTTACAGGCATCTTGAAAACCTGGTGGGATCTTGTTCCTGAACCTACACAGATCCAGCTGCTAAGCCTTCAGTTCCAGGAATTCCTTAGTCATGTCCATGCACACTTCATAGGAAATCCTGACAACCAGATGGATGAGATGAGAAGAGAATTCTTCAAGAGAAAGTGCTGCTCCTACAACAAAAAGGAAGTAAACAGGCATTTCAAGCGAATGATCCATCTATTCCTCAACCTTGGAGCAGATAACGCACTAAAACCCGTATTCCTGTCCTCAGTATTAGAAGACATATCCTCTCTGGTTGAAAAAGAGTTAGCAGCCAAGAACCTTAGAATCATGGATCTTACCATGGGACAGATTGTACAAGCAGTACATTTTGCTATAAATGAACTCTGTCAACGGAAAGAGGTAATACGTACTTTCCTTAAACATGATAGAAAACTTGAAGCTGCTTGCAGGCTTCCAAGATATACAACCAAGTGCAGCAAAGAATCATGTGACTGCTCAAAGAAATCCAGACGATTTTCCAAGAGCCATATAAGTCCCAAGTCTCATCACAAGAAGAGAGCCAAGAAGCACAGACCTCAAAGATGGGCAAAAAGATATCCAATTAGATTTGCCCCTCAGAAGAGGAAAAGGTTTTTACGATTCAAAAACAAAAACTCCCCAGGTGCCAAATCTTCTAAATGTTTTGTCTGTGGTAAAAAAGGACACTATGCGAAAGAATGTCCTCAAAGTCAGAAGAAGTTTGTGGCACAATTGGAAGCGCTCACAGGTGTAACACTGCAAGATGCAGATGTGGAATCAATCTTCTCTATAGATGATGAGCCAACCATATGCTGCCTAGAAGATGGACATCCTAGCTCAACTCATCAAATAGAAGATTCAGAAGACTCTGACTATCGAGAAATTTATACCTTCACCACCATTTCAAGGCATCCTCCAAAATCGGCCGGAGCAATTCCTTCTATTTATACCAGATTACTTCCTTCTTGTGAATCCAGTTCTAGGAAGGAAAAGGAGAATTCCCCAATCATGGAAGAAAGTTCACCAGATTTACCATTTATTGCTACTACAAGAGTTTCTCCCCATATCAAGGTACAAATCTATTTCTCCAAGTATCACAGGCCTATTCAGGCTATTGCTTTCATTGATACAGGAGCTGCGGAGAGCATGATAAATCCAGCCATGGTACCATCAGACTTCTTGATCCCAGAAGTAAACACCTACAAGGCGGCATCCAGTAAAAACTTCTCAACTTATCTCAGGACAAAAATCATAAAGGTCATGATTTTTCCCACTTGCACTATTAGTTCTGCTATTGTTGCGACTGATCTTCCAGGAAAAGATCTTGTTCTTGGATGGGACCTGCTGCAACAAATTCCAAGTTTGAGGCTATTACCAACAGGAATCCGTTACAAATCAAGCTTCAAACCATTTGTTCAACAAGAACGGATGTATTCAGTACAGCCTGCAGAACAGATCAAAGAGCTCTTCAAACCCATGTTTGCAGAAAATCATCAGGAGTTTTTAGCCAAGTGCCCAAATCCGTTGTGGAAGAATCCTCAATTCTTTGTCAGCTTACCATTCAAACAGAATGAGGATATCACTCCCACAAAAGCAAGTCATCCAGGACTGAACCCTGAAGATGCTATAAATATTTATGAAGAATGTGAAGAACTGTGAAAACAAGGTCTGATAGAACACTCCAATTCGCCTTGGGCATGTCAAGCCTTTTATGTCAATAAGAGGTCAGAACAAGCTAGAGGGAAAAAGAGAATGGTGATCAACTATCAGCCGTTAAATCACTTCTTGATGGACATCAGCTTTCCCCTGCCAAACAAAACAGCTTTGTTCTCTTCCCTGGCTAAAGCTAAGGTATTCTCAAAATTTGACCTTAAAAGTGGTTTCTGGCAAATTGGAATTCAGCCCGAAGAAAGATGGAAGACAGCATTCTGCATTCCCAATGGACACTATCAATGGAAGGTCTTACCATTTGGGTTAAAAACTGCCCCCTCACTTTTCCAAAAAACAATGACTCATATCTTTGGATCTCTGCAATCATCTGCTCTTATTTACATTGATGATATTTTGCTATTTAGCAATGATCTCACTTCTCATGAAGCTTTGCTAGAAGAGTTTGCGCAACTCTTAAGCCAATATGGAATCATGCTTGCAGAGAAGAAAGTACAACTGTGCACCACCACTATTGACTTCTTAGGAATGAAATTGGCAGACGGACAATACTACCCTGGACCACATATAGCACAGGAACTTCTCAAGTTTCCTGATTCACAACTGACGGTTAAACAGGTACAACAATTTCTGGGTATTGTAAATTATTTGAGAGATTTTGTCCCAGGAATCAGCCAGTATACCAGCCAGTTGGAGAAGCAACTAAAGAAGAATGCACTACCATGGAATGATGCTCAAACCGAAGCAATTAAGATCCTCAAGACTAAATTGCAGAACCTTCCCCCACTTCAGATTCCTTCTGACGGAATTAGGGTCTTGCAAACAGATGCAAGTAACGAATTTTGGGCTGCTATACTCTTGGAAGAAAAGGAAGGACAGAGAAAAGTTTGTGCATACAAGTCAGGAAAATTCAGCCATGCAGAACAACATTATCACTCATCGATCAAGGAGATACTAGCAGTCAAGTATGGCATCAAGAAGTTCGAGTTCCACTTAGCAGGACATCATTTCTTGGTTGAGACAGATTTCAAATCATTCAGCTCAATGATGAATTTCAACACAAAGATTGTACCTAGTGCTCAGTTATTGAGACTGTCAGAATGGTTCTCCCAGTATACTTTCACAGTCAAACACATCAAAGGTAAATCTAATGTGGTTGCTGATTTCTTGTCAAGACCATTTGATACAGCTAATCCCAAACTCTTAGAGCATCCTAAGCTACAGGCTATGTTCACCACTCACATTCAAGGAAAGCCTCGGAGAAATCAGGCTACAGCAATACCCCCAGAGATTCATCGATGGAATGAATTGTTCAGATTTGACTATGCTATGGATATCCTTTCTCAACCCTATACCAGGATGGAATACTACCTGGAACAGATTTTCCAGAAACATGGACAGATATTTTTTCCAGTAGAAGGATTACACCCTACTTATCCATTCTTACATCTCTTTCCCATACGACCAGAAGAGATCTTCCCAGAAGATTTAAAGTGGTTTCTTTGGTACTTCTTCCATTCGCACACCATAGCACTAGAATTCCCTGCAGCTGAAATGCTACAATATTTAGACAGCTTTGGGGACCTCTTTGTCTATTCCCCACACAAGCATCCACATGCTTATTTGGCTGAGGTGCTATCATGGTTTGCACCATTGGTTCAATGGAAGATATGGTTCGAAGAACATGCATACCGCTACCAAAAGTGGCCAGGAATCACAGCTAACTCGATTTTTCTGTTTTGCAGGAGATGGCATTACAGTGAAGAAGCACATTCATTAGTTTCTATAAATACGGTTGATGAATTCTCATGCTTGCCTAGCTCAATTGCTTTACATTATGGAGAATTTGAGGACATGACAGCTCTCTTGCCACATGCTGTTCCACCTTCATACCATCCAGGCACACCAGAGTATCAAGATGCAGCATACAACCGACAATGCCTCACAGAGAAGCTCTGCACACTAAATACGTGCTCATTCCCGACAGACAAAGACCTTTTGGCCCAAAGGATTTTAAGGATCAACATGACCCATGTTTGGAACCTCTCAATGGCCCTGCATACCTTTTCACAAGTCCAAACGGACTGGGACGCAGTTGCAGAAGACATACTCCTTAGTATCGACTTAACAGGCCCAGGATCGTCACAAGGCCCAGGTACATCAGCAGGCCCATCAACGAACCTCGAAAGGCTTCCGAAAGATAAAGACAAGGACCCACATGGAAAGAGACCAAAGACCCATCAGTAATTCCCACATGCTCAAAGGACATGAAGATAAGATCGAATCTTCCCAAAGGACATAAAGATAAGGCTACAGCTCATCAGAGCACTAGAAAATTAGTTTGTAACGTGGACAATCCACAGCCTAGTTTTCTTTTCTAGTTTTCGCTATAAATAACTACCTCTTGTATCATTGAAAAAGCAAGTCTCGAGCAATATAGAAGTTTTCCCCAAGAAAAACCTCTCGAGCACTACTTTCATGGCGTTCTAAACACTTATAGGGTATTAACCAGGGCAGGCAGTATAATCTTCTAGATCTCTCACCAAATCTCTCTACCTTCGATAAACCCAAAAAAATTAGAAAACCCCAGAAAACCCAAAATCTCCAGTCTATGTCTTTTCTATTTTGTGTTCATAGAGTCTTTGTGTTCGTGTTTATTCTGTCACTCTTATTTCCAGAATTATCCAGGTTCTGTTTCACTCTCATGATCTACTGCATATCACCAATCATTCTCATATTTTGCTGATCCCGGTGAATTCCTTTACTACTTTGTTTGACTGATTATCTTCCAGTTAAGCTGGTAAAGAGCTGTTTACAGCAAGCATATTGTCTCCTTGAAAGAATCTCTCTGAGGTACTGTAAGGCTATCTACTTCGCCAGTAAGTGCCATTTAGCCAGGAGGGCGTTCGGCCATAGGCTTGATATTGATAGCAGGTGAAGGATGAGACCTCCGAGGAGACATTGCCTCTGTAAACCTCCCTTTCCTCTAAACTGGTGGATGCACAGTCATTTCCATATCGCCATTCATCGTAGACGATTTGAAGAACCCATGTGGAAATCTCCAAAACAACTCAATCGTCTAGGATATCATATTAGATGGTTAACCAAATACATAGAGCTCAAAATACAGAAAACCATCTTGAAACAGATTGATGTCTTCCTTGAATATGATCTCTGTGATAAGCCAGACAAAGATTGGTTTATTACTCCTTATGAAGGAAGGTATGCCCGAGCCTGGAAAAAACTGAAAGACCATGCCCAGTACAGAGCCTATCTAATTTGGTATTCTAAAAATTACCTGTATTGGAATTCTATGTAGTATTCTTTCTTGCAGATCTTGCAGATCCTGTCCTTTTCTCTGTCTAGATACAGCTTGATGTTTTGAACCTTTTAAGAAAATATGTATAATTCCTAGTTTTAAATAGAGGGTCTCGGAAACGGGCGCCCTAAGGGCACTAATTAAGTCCCTAAATATAGTAAATTTTATGTTTTCAAAATGATTTAATATAATTTATAATTTCAATATTTAACTAAAAAAAATATCACAACAATCAAAATGTAATAAATGCAAAATCACCATTATCAATGTATATTCTACGTCTCTTAGGCCGTGCTCTTAAGGCACTCGTTAACAAATTCCTTAAATATATCACGGAGGTGGGAATAAAAAATTTTATCAATATTATAACTTTTGTTGTGCTTTCATATAATTTATCAATATTTGTTTGTAATGAGTTTTGTTCCTAAATAACGTTAGTTCCGAAATTATTTCGTCAAATAAGGTCGTAACTTTCGAAATTCCTTGACTAAGGTGGTGAAATCGGCGTTATAAAGGCCGACTTCGATCATGAAGGAAGTCGGCCTTTGTAATGCCGATTTCATGGCACCCTAAAATAAGGCCGACTTCATGCGAATCATACCACATGCATGAAATCGGCCTTTCTAAGGCCGACTTCATTGAAAATTAAAATAAAAATTACAGATAAGAAAAGGCCGACTTCGTTAAAAATAATAAAAAAAAAACACCAAAAGAAGTCGACCTTTGTAAGGCCGACTCCTTCAGTTCTGCCTAACACCACAAAATAAGCTGTCTATGGCCCACCTGTAAACATCCATGATACAGACAACATCAACAATCCAAAGTAATCCAAGCAAGTTTTTTTTCAAAAAGTAATGGCAAAAACCGAAAGTATATTAGTATATAAAGTTAACATCCGAAGTTATTACAAACTACTACATTCAAAGTTAACGCCGAGAACGCCTATAGAAAATTCCAAACCGCGACCGATCTTTTTGCATGAGCTGAGAAATCTAGGAGTCTGCATCACCTACGGGTGGTCGATCCTTTCTTGTCTTCCTTGGAGCCACGAGAGTCGATGAAGTATATGCATGTACAAATGGAGTTTGAAATGCATCCACGGGAGTCGGATCAAGCACTAGAGACGAGTACACTTCATCCTCCTGCTATTGCATAACAAATTGATCAATGTCAAACATGTCAGCACCATTTTCCTCATCATCCTCCGGTAGAGTATGCTCCTCCTCCTCCGGATGCTCCACCTCCTCTAGTTGCTCCTCATCTACCTCTTCTATTCCCCCATGCCGTCCATATAAACGCATAGGGGTAAATTCCCTCCAGAAGCCATGACTCTGTCTCGAAATATCCGCTATACGTAGTTCTGACGGGTCATCTCTTTCAGCGTGAAGGTTTATGTCAGCCATTTGCTGCGTCTGTACATAATTAATATTAGTTCAACAATATTGTAATTCATGAAGAAAGTAGTTTAGATACTCACCACTAAGACCAACATGACGCCAGTATGAGATAAGAATGGCTGAGAGCAGTTCATGTACCATCTTCTATAGTTCAACCTATCATCCCAGTGTAGAGGAACGACGTGGTTATGTCTATTCGTCCACAAGGCCATGAAGTGACTGTGAATGTGTGACCAATTATCCATCTGCTTTCTTTGCATGTCAATTCGGTGAAGATTTGCATCAGTATCAGCATTTTGAGGCATCAACTGTTCTTCCCCAAATTGATGAATGGCTTTATCAAGTAAGTGCCATTTGACAATGCTGAAAAACACGAGCTCACCAACAACCCTGAGCATCCAAGCAATAATGCGACAATCTGGCAAGGATGCCCTCTGCGTATGGATGCCAAACGACCTGAAAGGACGCGGTAAATATAAACAAAAAAATGTACACAGTGAAGTTAATGAAATTGTAGATACCTGCTCGGCCAAAGACTCTCTAATAACTTATAGCACATATGTGGTGATGGTTTTCGTGTCGAGAGTTGCACCCGATCTAGCTGCTAAAGGCATCTCTTGAATGCGCCTAATCCGACGTCTAATTGGAGACAAAATGTGGGAACCCATCCCACGCCGTTACTTTTTGAAAAAAAACTTGCTTGGATTACTTTGGATTGCCGATGTTGTTTGTATAGTGGATATTTACAAGTGGGCAATATACAACTTATTTTGTTGTGTTAGGCATAACTGAAGGAGTTGGCCTTTGTAAAGCCGACTTCCTTAAGCCAGCACTAGAATATCTGGCGACTGAGCGAAGTCGGCCTTTGTAAGGCCGACTTCCACCACGCTTTAAGAGAGTCGGCTTTACAAAGGCTGACTTCTTTTGGTGTTTTTTTTTTATTTTCAACGAAGTCGGCCTTTGTAATGTCAACTTCCATCACGCTTTAAGGGGGGTCGGCCTTACAAAGGTTGACTATTTTTGGTTTTTTTTTTTTTTTTATTTTCAACGAAGTCGGCCTTAAAAGGTCGACTTTATGCATGTGGTATGATTCGCATGAAGTCGGCCATTGTAAGGCCGACTTCTACCATGCTTTAAGGGAGTCGGCCTTACGAAGGCCGACTTCGTTTTAGGTATCATGAAATCGACATTACAAAGGCCGATTTTCTCATGATCGAAATCGGCCTTTGTAACACCGATTTCGTCACCTTAATCAAGGAATTTCGAAAGTTACGACTTTATTTGATTAAATAATTATGGGAGTAATGTTATTTAGAAACAAAACTATGTTTGTAAGAGAACAGAAGGGAAATAATTTAGAAATAACACACGTAATATCAAACCACCACCGCCATCGTCATCTCCAAATTCATCAAGAAAACTCAAAAACCCATTGGTTTCTTTCCACCTCCGCCATCTCCTAAACAAACTCTCCTCCCTTCCTTCTCCCTCTCTTTCTATTTTTTCTTCCTTTTCCTTTTTCTAGTCTTTACCACCGTCGTTTGGCCTTCCCAAATAAAGCAAGACCGAATTCGGGGCCAACCACCGCCCCTACGCCTCTCCGAGAAGGAATGCCCCCCGCCTCTTCCGTCGCCACCGCCACCGCCGCCTCCTCCCGATGTCTCCTTCGCCGCCACCCCTCTGCCTAACCCTAATTTTCGCATTCCTGATCCCTTTCCACCTGCCTTCGCCTTTCGTCTCCGCAGAGGATGACGCCACCTTCCTTCTCTTCTCCCGGGACTACTCCCCTCCGGCGCCGCCCCCGCCTCCTCCCCACCCCCCTCCATCCTCCTGTGAGGCTCAGTTTTCCGGCGCCGGATCATTTGACACCTGCTGCGATATAAGCACTAACGTCACCCTGTCGTCCGACTACACCTACGTTGCTGGCCGCGGGAGCGTTTTCATCGACTCCGACGTACATATCCTTTGCGAATCCCCGGGGTGCATCCTGGCATTCAATATATCCGGGAATTTCACGCTGTCTGCGCGTGCTAAGATATTCGCGGGTGCATTCGAACTGACTGCGAGGAGCGTTGTCGTGGAGGAGGATGCGGCTGTGAATGTTACCGGCAGGGGAGGGGATGTGCCTGAGGGGACGAGCGGGAGGCCTGAGGGGACTGGGGGCGGCGGAGGGGGTCATGGGGGGAGAGGGGCTGGGTGCTACACGGAGGAGGACAGGGCGAAAGGGATGTCTCCCGCTGACGTGTGGGGAGGTGACTCTTATGCATGGCAGACGCTGGAAGTGCCGAGAAGTTACGGTAGTAAGGGTGGGACTACGAGTAAGGAAGCGGATTATGGAGGTGGAGGAGGTGGGATGGTGTCGTTTGTTGTGAAGGAGACGCTGCAGGTGAATGGTAGCATTCTGGCGGATGGCGGCGAGGGAGGAGAATTAGGAGGTGGAGGGGCCGGTGGAAGTATATACATCAAGGCACAGAAGATGTAAGTAACCTCTATTTCTTCTATAAACGAAAGTCTTCATGGATTACGTTATTTATTTATTGAGATATGTATCTGTTTTCATAGAAAATGGATGATCCGGTTGACTTTACTCTAGAAATGTTCCTTGGACGCTTTTGGGTTTCGGCTGAATTCTTTCCTGGATAAAAATTTGTCTTTTTGCAATACATTCTGCTATTGGTCCGGTGACTGGGTCGTTCATTGTACTCGTGTGTATTTTTTATTGTTTGGCATTGTTTTTTATGGCTTGGATCTGATTGATCAAGTATTTACTCTTCTATATTATTTATTTATTTATATATTTTTGAACTGGAAATGGTTTTCTTGACCAAGGATCGACTTGATTAGTCAGAGGTAGTTGGATGGTTTTTGGCGAGGTGTATTGACTGGTTGTTTCAGTGCTAGTTCTCGTGCTTTCGTGATTTTTTTTTCCTTTTATATCCTTTCCTAGACAATGACATGTTTCACTCGACACGAGTTGTTGACATGCTGCATTTATATTCCAGTTGATTTATGCTGGTGCTATAAGCCTATAACTAGAAAACTCCTGCCACGTACAAAGTTTCTTGGAGTATATATTTTGGTTTGGAGTGGAGTTAGTGCATTATTTTCTTATAATAGTTCCAGAACTCTTTCAATTGTTACATTTAGCAGTTACATCGATTTTAGCGATGTGAAACCTAAATTCAACTCTAATTCTTATTCATTTGAAACCATCGGAACTTGATTGGCACATATTTGGAAGTGGCCTAAAGGAAAATTATTTTCTTGTGTGTCAAATCTATGCGTCAAACAGTGTAACATAATTTTTGTATCGCTTTAATGTCTGATATTCCAAGAATGTGAAAATGAAACGACTGTTTTTATGGATGTAAGTTTGAAATATCCGTGGCACATCGAGAAATCTTATTTAGTGTAATTCCATTTACTATCATTATTCTTGAGCTAAAAAGTATTACCTGAAACTTCTCGGTTAATGTTTATGTGACACAAACAACTTCTTCTTGAAGATCAGGATCGGAAATGGTAGGATAAGTGCTTGTGGTGGTAATGGCTATGGTGGTGGTGGTGGAGGAAGAGCTGCTGTTGACGTATTTAGCAGACATGAAGAACCCAATATCCATGTTCATGGTAGACTGTTTGTGCCTTCTCACTCTTTAACTTGAATTAATGGAAATTTCTACTATATTTAAAGCCTTTCATGCATTCTACACATCTGAAGTTCTATATGATTTTAGAGCTTCTTTCTATATAGTTTTAGTGCTTGTTCAGTTAGGAGGAATAATTGCATAGTAATTTGTATATTGACTTTATCGTAACAAGGCTTATAATGTAAGCATATTCACAAGATTATGGACTATTTTGTCCATGTTGATTTTTTTATGTTGTCTCTTCCTAATAGAGTGCGTCTATTTACAGGTGGAGGCAGCTATCACTGCCCTTTCAATGCTGGTGCAGCTGGGACATTTTATGATGCTGTTCTTCTGAGTCTTGTTGTTGACAACCACAATTTTTCGACTGATGCTGAGACACTTCTTATGAAGTTCCCCAATCATCCTCTTTGGACAAATATTTATGTTCGAAATCATGGCCGGGCTTCTCTTCCCTTGCTTTGGAGTCGTGTCCAAGTATAACTTTTCTCACTCTTCAGTTTCTTTGTTTCATGTACTTTTGTTTCTTTTATAAATTATAGTGTGTTGTTTTCTTGTGGATTGGATGCTTTTATCTATTGACTCCAATTGGCTAGTAATTGGATGAAACATCAATGATGAGGATGACATGAGTAATGTTTAATATTTTTGGTGGGTCTGTTTTATTTGAACAGCGAAACTATGTTTCGCCGAGTAAGAACTATGCAAACCACTGGTTTTGTGATAGAGGAGTTCACGAAGGCTGTACCTGTGAATCAATCAATGCTGTCAATTTGACATATGATGAACCACTGATTTGACTACTTTTGTTACAATAGAAATGGTGAACTTTTCATTTTCTATCTGGTATGGGACATTAGAGTCAAGCGGGCCTAGTGTGCATATCTCACCTCAGCTAGTGTGGGAAGGGGAAGGATGGACATATATTTATGCTTACTTTCCCTAGCAAATGGAGCTTTATGTTCTAACTTATTTTTGTAGCTTTTTCATAATTGAATTTTCTTTGTGGGAGCTGTGACTGTATCTAACATGTCTTTTTAACTAATGATATGTGCCTGCCTTTTGTTCTGGAGTTTCTATTTATCGGTAATTTTCCTTTGAAATCTATTTGTCTGGTTTCTATATCCTATAACTTTATCTGTGTGCAAACAACTTTATAGGCAGTAAATTTTCATTGATGAAGACCATGTTGCTACTGAAGCATGAAAATACAATACTCATAAACTTACTTATAAAATGAATACTCATGAACTTATCTAAAAAATGAAGAAACTAATATTATGCAGGTCGAGGGACAGATCAGTCTACTTAATAAGGGTATTCTAAGTTTCGGCTTACAACGTTTCCCTTCCTCTGAGTTTGAACTATTGGCTGAGGAATTATTGATGAGTGACTCTGAGATCAAAGTGAGTTGTCATCATCTTGTCTCAATTAGTTTTATGTTTTGGGTTTGATGTGGTATTCTGGTCTCAATCTCGGATTATTTCATTAAAATGAGAAGGAATAGTAGGCATACTGTTTGTTAATGGAACATGAAGGAAATGAAAACCATTTCTTTCTCTAGGCAATGGGGCTGAGCCTGAAATGTTTCAGGGGTAAGTAACTACTGCATCTAAGTTATGATTATCTTCACCATGATAACAAATGTTGTTGGAAAAAGAATTGTTATTTCAAACTGCAAAAGAAGTATATATATAATGAGAGACAATTTGTTCAGGTAAACACAAGTTTCTTAACCAATACCCTCATAAAGTAAAATTTATTCATGGGGCGCAGTTTTTATTTCTTGCATTAATACTTTAATGTATTATTGTCCTCGAGAAGTCCTAGAAGAATGTAGAAAATGAAATTTGCTGTGGAAAGTAGTCGAATGCTCCCATTTAAGAAGAAAAGGCTAATGCATGCAATTGCTTGTCCGTAATTGACTCATAATTTTTTTAAAAAAGTTTTAGGTGAAAATAATGTAAATCTACCTTTTTTCTGATCTTTTTTTTCAGCCTTTAACTATTTAGTTATTTTAGAATTTAAAGAAAAGATGATCATTTTGAAATCTTATTATATGTTACTATGCAATTCGTGGCACTTATCAACCTTTTAACACACCCCCTTTGTTGTCTTGTGGGCTTTTTGATAAGACAAACACATGCTTCTATGTATTTGGATAAGCATTTTATAGCCAGAATCCATGTGACTGGTTAATAGTTTAAAAACAATGCTTAGAAATAAGTAAAAAGGACATAGTAAATAAATTGAGTAAGAATTCCATTTATATTCTTTTCCTTAGACCATAGAAATGGGAGAGTGCTCATAGAGTATTACTAGATTTGAAGTTTCAGTGATGGTAATTTAACTTAAGCATTTAAAATTTTGGTATTATTGCCATGCCTTTTGATTTTGAGCTGGTCCAGCAGATTGCCTTTCCAAAGGTGATTAATAATCTAATATTGAGATAGGTTTATGGAGCACTTAGGATGACCGTGAAAATCTTTCTGATGTGGAAGTCCAAAATGTTCATTAGAGCTGGTGGGGAAGCTACTGTCAAGACATCCTTGCTCGAGGGCAGCAATATGATTGTTCTCAAGGTATTTTCTCGATTTTGTGACAAACAATTTATTCTTAACAAGTATAGGGTAAGTGGGTAAAACTATGAAAGTGCAAGATGTTATGGGGTTTTTCATATGATTTTTCGTCTACTTAATATGCACAGGAATCTTCTGTTATACACTCTAATGCAAATCTTGGAGTTCACGGACAAGGTCTATTAAACTTATCTGGAGCAGGAGACTGGATAGAGGCACAGAGACTTGTTCTCTCCCTGTTCTACTGTATTCATGTAAGTTATTTAGAATGCTATGGTAGTTACTTCTAGTTATTTTGGACATCTTTTCTGCAAATTCTAGGATGAATAATGCACTAACTGACTATGTTTTTCATTTGATGAGAAATAGCATTTATAGAAAAAGAGGAATACAAGAAAATCAAACTACAATTTAACTGCAACCTCAATATACATTTTTCTCAAGATACCCTTCTGGGAAAAGAACTCTAAAACAGAACTAATCTAGAAAAGAATAGCGAGAACAAGAAACTCCCCATAGAAAACCCACATTTAGCACCAGCTCCTCTAGTTCATTTGGAGCCTTATACTCAGATGCGACTGTGTTTAGTGGTTGGAACTTGCATATAGGACACATTTTTAGTAGAATATTTATCCTGTTTGTCCGGCATAGCCAGGTCTAGGTACAACTGACCAGTGGCTGAAGCTTTTAACTGACTTCTTGTTCTTATGCTGGCTAGGTTATACTGTTAAAACTTCAGTGATTCAGGGGTCTTTGGTAGTTGAGAAGTTGGTGTTTGTAACTGACTTGGAGAGTATATTTGGGGTTTGATGTGAGATGTTTGTGATGAATGGCAGTGGTGGGGATTAGAGCTGGAGCAATCAGGAAGTAAGCGAGTCTAACTTAATAAGTTGAGCCTACCTTTTTAAAAAAATTTGAAATCTGAAAATCCATTTTCTTTTAAAAATTAACTTTTTCTAACTTCTTGTTCGACAATATTCAAGGTATTCGGAAAAAAGAAACGGCAAATTCAAACTTACAAACCTTTCATGTCCCTAACGTTAGAGTTGATTTCATATTAGCATCTTTTGCACATATGGATTCAATCATACCTTCGCTAGACTATAAATAAGGCCACAACTAATATTCATCATCAGCATTCCTGTTGTGCTCCCTGACTTATGATAGTAAGGAATGGTTAATTTATTTATACGCAACCTTACCCGTGCAACTAACTACCAAGAGGTTGTTTTCATGTGTGAAACCTATAATAAGGTTCCACATCATATCTACCGGCTTTGAATCTCCTAGTTCATGTTATATAAGTTCATTCTTATTTAAAGCTGAACATTATCTGAGAACTTTTTGGCTTGCTAGGTGAAGTGGACTGAAAGGCCACAATTATTATATTTGTAATATAATTATTTATTGCTAGTTATCTCACTTTTCCCTTTGTTGCCATGAAGACCAAGTGTGCTACATGTTTGAAGGTCACTCGTTTGTAATTATTCGCAAGAGTGATAACATATATAGCTGCATGTTCTGCCTAATCCTTGCATTGGCACATGGGAATTGTTTCATTTCTGACGACTTATAACAAATGCAAGTCATGGTTGTTGCATAATGGTTGTATCCCTCATGAACATAGCACTTCTTTTTGGTACAAAAGGGATGAACATAACATGAAAATTGTTGTTAATTTGTATATAACTTACCAATTTGTGGGTGAATAGTATCCAATATGTCCTTGCCAATAATTACTGGTTTAATGTTGTGTTTGTGTCATTACAAATGAAACATTTTTAGATTGAGTAAAACATAGGCTAATGAGTCGGGATTGTTGAGATTAACACATATTTATGATTTATTTTTACAATGTGAAGGTTGGTCCTGGATCTATTCTGCGGGGACCATCAAACAATTCTTCAACAGATGCTGTGTAAGTTTTCATTATCAGCTATTTTTGAAGTGTTGATGGTACAACAAGCTCATTTTTTTGTTTGCTTAATGTTTGAGCTTTAATTTTTGCAGAACCCCAAGACTGCATTGTGACACTGAAGATTGTCCTGCAGAACTTCTTCGGCCACCCGAAGATTGCAATGTCAACTCATCATTACCATTTACACTTCAGGTTGTTACTATTCCAAAATTTGATCTCATGTTGAGAAAAATAAATGGTTGATATCATTTTGTTGGGCTCCCAGATCTGTCGAGTGGAGGATGTCATTGTGGAAGGCCTTGTAGAAGGATCTGTCGTTCACTTTCATAGAACAAGAACTATTGACGTCTATTCCTCGGGAATGATTAGTGCTTCTGGATTAGGTAAGTACCAAGTGCAAGACAGTATTGGCCCATGCTAGCATCTTAAAATCTCGGGATTTATCAGTGAGCAATGTAACTTGGAGCTTTGTACGGTTATATAGTTAGTTCTGAAAAAAAATTGCGAAATGCGGTCGCAGTTTCTAAATTTACATCTATACTACCGCAAGGGCGGATTTTGAAAATTCGCCCTTGATTTTACAAAGAATGTGAGTTTTGAAAACTCGCTCTCCTAAAGCTCAAAGGAAGGGCGCATTAATGCGCCCTTCAATAACTTAAAGATTTTTTAGAAGGCTGGAAAGAGCCTTGTCTGAGGGGATGTCCCTTGTGTTTGATGGAGGACGCATTTTCAAAATGCGCCCTTCCTTCCAGCTTTTGGAGGACGTGTTTTCTAAATTTGTTTTCTTTATAAAATCAAGGACAAAACCCGCCCTAGCGATAGTAGAGAAGTAATTTTTGAAACATTTTTTTAAATTTAACCTTATATCGGTACAAACCTCATGTAACTTGGACTCCAGATTCAATATTATCTATAAACAACATGATGTATGATATAAGAAAATATAGGGTGTCTCAATGAAACCTTTCATTTTGCAGGATGTACCGGGGGAGTTGGTCAGGGAGGTTTTTTGAATGATGGAATTGGAAGTGGGGGGGGACATGGTGGTAGTGGAGGACCTGCATGCTATAAAGATGTCTGCATTCCAGGTGGCATTGCTTATGGTAACACAGAATTGCCTTGCGAACTTGGAAGTGGAAGTGGAAGCGGAAGCGGAAGCACCGACTCAGGTGTTTCAACTGCTGGTGGAGGCATAATAAGTAAGTTGTATCAGATAATGAAATTCAATTCCCATCAGTTTTGGTAGGATGTGAAGTTTGAATGATGTTATTGATGAAAAGCCAGGTATGTACATCTTTCTCGATTTGATGAATTAGGATGGTTGTGGATCTGAATTGATTGAATTAAAAGACCCAAGTTCACTATTATTTAGTTAATTTTTTCCTTCTATTTTACCGTAGAATTAATTTGGCTATTATACAGGCCAAATGAAAATGTGATATCTTTATTGTCCTGGATTTGCTCTCAGCTGTTATGTGAATCTGCAATTTCATACCATGGGAAGGAAAATTTATGTTCATTGTCTAACTTTTGATTGGTGCAGTAATGGGCTCGTTGGAACATCCTCTAACCAGTTTATTCATTGAGGGCTCTGTAAGGGCTGATGGAGAAAGTTTCGAAGGTTCTCTTGAGCAGAAACAACACGGTACATCAAAAGTTCTTGCCGCATATCCAGGCGGTGGATCTGGTGGCACCTTGCTAATGTTCTTGAGGACATTGGCCCTAAATAAAAATGCAACTCTTTCTGCTGATGGGGGAAATGGGAGCCCAAATGGAGCTGGTGGAGGAGGCGGTGGAAGGATCCACTTCCATTGGTTTGACATTCCTACTGGGGATGTCTACCAACCTATTGCCACTGTGCTAGGAAGCATAAGTACAGGGTACGTCAAATACATAAATCTTTATCTGGTATTATCTGTCTTTGTACATTAAAAATTAATTAGAATAACAGCTTAGAAACATCAACATTCTTCCACTACTTATCTCCTTTCCAGTTCTCTTTCTTCCCCCATGTCATCCTCTTTCCACTTTTTTGCTTATCTCAGACAGGCCATTTTGGCTAAGATTTTTTTATTAGTTAGTATACTGAGAGGTACATTGCGGTCTATCCTATGTTTACCCAAATAGAGTCCTTGAACTGGGTTTTTGTTTTTATAACGTAACATAGGTATTTGATGGAATTTTTTGGTGGATGATTTCATTCTGAAGCATATAATTTGATCAATCTGATTCAGCCCATAAGATGCTCTATACATTTCTGTAGATCATATTGTCCTCGAAAATGGCATATGGCAATGCATGCGCCGGCAAACTGTCCTTGTTTGCCTGTTAATTGGAAATTCTTTTGTGATGACGAAGAAGCCCATATGGTGAAGCTATTAGATTTAGGTAGCCTTGCAGAGGTTAACTATACCTTCCCAAATTGTTGTGTCAGTAGACATGATTAAAAAAAGTCTCATCGTTTTCTCAACTCTCCTGTCAAATGAAAAATCTTTTACATATGGAATCCTGGCAAATAAGTGATCCACTCAACAGATGCGTCAGACACCGCTGCTTTGTATTAAATGATGATTTCGAAGGAAGCATTTGGAAGTAGGAACTTCATCCCATTTTCAAATTGTGTGTTCGGTTGCTGCATTAGTTATTTATGGTTTTTGTTCAGGGGTGGTGTGGGCGGGCACCCTGGCAATGTTGGAGGGGACGGTTCTTTGACAGGGAAAGATTGTCCACCGGGACTTTATGGGGTATTTTGTCAGGTAAGCTTTGTGATTTCCAGTGGAGAAAAGTATTCCTGTTAAAAACTCTCTGCATATTTAATTTGATGTGGCTCAACATATGGTCATCAGAATACATGATAAATATTGAGTCATGCTGGTAAATGCTCATGGAGTATCCAAACTGTTTGAAAAGCTCAAAATTTGGTGGAACCTGAATGCTGAAGTGCATTTCAAATTGGGCGAAGAGCGGATCACTACCTTCCACATGCCTGATGAGAAAATAGATTTACATTCTAATTCAACTGTGCATTGCGGCTTGTTTTGGTTTTGTAACTTTTAGCTGTATTTTGATTCATATTGCAACAGTCGCTTGAAGTTTTAGTTGTCAAATCTAACATCATAAAAATGAAGTGGAATTTTGTTTAACAATAGAACTATCCTTAAAGTTTGATACATCCCCTGCTAGTTGGTTGTTAAATGTCAAATTTGAAAATACTTATCTTTGCCGCTTAATGTTGTCATATGATGTGCAAGGCTATTGGAAAGTTTGATTTAATGGAGTCCCGTTAAAATTTTGTGGGACTGTATGTTTCACACTAAACAATTGGTCTTATTCCCCATGTTCTAATCTTTTGGAGTTGTCAACCAGGCGACCTTCTTAATTTAGACATGCTTATCATGAAGTTATTGTTTGGTACAATTGATCAACTTACTTTCATCGGTTTCATTGCTCTATTCTTCTTCAGGAATGCCCCATTGGTACATACAAGAATGTGACAGGATCGGATGGAGCACTTTGTCAACGATGTCCTCCTAATGAGCTTCCCCATCGTGCAATATATGTCGCTATACGAGGTAAAACTGTGACTTTTAGGATTTGAACCCCAGCTTTGAATTTGAATAATTTTGGAGATTGACACTGAATTTTATGCCTAGTTATATTCATTATTATTGCATTTCTGGTATGTAAATCACATTTCGTGGAAATAGAAAATCTGAAGTCCTTTACGTTAATCTGACCAGGTGGGGTAGCTGAAACTCCATGTCCATACAGATGCATTTCTGAGAGATATCATCTTCCACTCTGTTATACAGCCCTTGAAGAGTTAATTTACACATTTGGCGGGCCTTGGTTGTTCGGCCTTCTGTTAATGAGTGTTCTAATCTTGTTAGCTCTGGTCCTTAGTGTGGCAAGAGTTAAGTTTGTTGGAGTTGATGATTTGGCTGGCACCACTCCCAGACAGAGGGTCTCTCAAATCAATAATTCTTTTCCATTTCTAGAGTCTTTGAATGAGGTTAGATGGATCTTCAGTAATGAAGCCTTCTGACTATCTGTCCCTGCACTTTTCTGCTTTGATGAATGATGATGACTTTCTTGTTGTCGAAGGTTTTGGAAACAAACAGAGCAGGAGAGGCCCAAAATCATATGCATAGAATGTATTTTATGGGTCCTAATACGTTTAGTGACCCTTGGTATCTTCCCCACAGTCCCCCTGAACAGCTAAAGGAGATTGTGTATGATTTCCACTTTCTCTCCTGCCACTTAAGAACTCTTATTGCTTTATGCTGTTTCCCCATATGTTCTAATTCCTTCGAAGATAAATAATATGTTATACTTGATATCTTGTAATGCTTCATTTTCTTCTGGCTGTAAGGATAGAGAAGTTATGGAGTCCAATACCAACTTTATTCCTTTACCTTTGTCATGCTTGAATTTGCAGATATGAAGGTGCATTCAACACTTTTGTGGTTGAGATAAATGCCTTGGCTGCTTATGAATGGTGGGAAGGAGCAATTTATAGTATTCTTTCTGTTTTCACCTATCCTTTGGCCTGGTCATGGCAGCAATGGCGTCGCAAAAAAAAATTACAGCGTCTACGGGAATTTGTTCGATCAGAATATGACCATGCTTGCTTGCGCTCATGTCGTTCGCGAGCTCTCTATGAAGGAATTAAGGTCAGTTCTGCTGAATCAAATGTCACTACATGTGTTTGTATTTCTAGGCTACGAGTTCTTGGGATCAGTGACTCCTTTCGTCTGGAATGTGGGGTATGATAGTTTTGCTACAGAACATTCTGGAGCAATTCTTGAAGTTGCTGGACATAAAGTGAATCTTGATGCATGACACAAATTTCAAACAGTTGACAACCTAGATATACATTAACAATACTGAAGCATTGATCCTTGTAACTGGGTCAATTATGTAGATTCTTTCTGAACATTATACTCTACCATCTTATTTGTCCAAAGATGGATAATCTTTGTTGTGTATATATATGTAGATATTGCTGCTCAGTATGTATTGGTGTGTTTATATTATGTGATTGACCCAAACATGTCTGGTGTAGTTTCTCGGCGGTTGTTCATTTCAGGCCATTGCATATTTGTAGGTGGCTGCAACCTCTGATCTGATGCTAGCATATCTGGATTTCTACCTCGGTGGAGATGAGAAGCGAAGTGATCTTCCTCCTCGTCTAACACAGAGATTCCCAATGCCTCTAGTTTTTGGAGGCAATGGAAGTTATATGGCTCCTTTTTCTCTTCAAAGTGACAATATTTTGACCACCCTAATGAGTCAGGTTTGTCTTTTTAAAATTATTAGTTGAAGCCCTTGTCACTTTGCTTCTTAAAGTTCTTACTGATGATACATACATCTTTTTCTGTTGGTTTACAGTTAGTTCCACCGACCACATGGTATCGTCTGATAGCAGGACTGAATGCACACTTACGCCTAGTTCGCCGTGGACGCCTTAGGGCGACATTTCGACCTGTGCTGCAGTGGCTTGAAAGTCATGCTAATCCTGCTTTAAAGATACATGGTCTACGTGGAGATCTTGCCTGGTTTCAGGCCAGCTCTAATGGGTATTGTCACTATGGATTGCTAATTTATGCTGCAGAAGAAGAGAATGACTTGTATCCTGAACCGCCAAACTATGCCTTATCGGCTGTGGTAATATCAAGGTATTATTCTTAAAGGTTATTTCCCTCCCTCCCCTGACTGGCTACTGCTTGTGATGACATCACCTTGGAGAACTCTGATATAACGTTAAAGTTTGTGATTGATTCTCTGTCAGATATAGCAAGGCGCCACCGTTTAGATGGCTATGTGTTGCCTTTCTCTCTTCTACTGTTTCCTTCCTTGCCTTTGCATCTAGTATAACATTTTTATGGGAAAAACACAAGTTCTTTATTGGATGTCTGGAAAGAGCTTGTAAATGGTAATGTTGGATGTATGCGTGTTGTTACATGAAATTCCAGGTTAATGCATTCGGATAAAATTATCGTAAAATGTGGATTTTCATTCTTAATCTTGCAATCATATCGAGGTATCATTTGAAAAAATTTCAACCAATAACATGCAGCTTCTTTTCTAATTCTGTCTTCCCTCTATTTGTTTTAATTTGACAGTTCCAGGACACTTCCAAAAGAAAATCCATCAGTGCCATTGGCAGAAGGGCTATTGACCCAGGAAAGGAGAACTAATGTACGGCGACGAAGGAGATTCGGCAGAATACTAGATCGAAGCAACTTGCATTTGCTCGAGGACAAGGGATATTTGCTATATGTGCTTTCTCTTATGGTGCAGAACACTAAACCTGTCGGTCACCCGGTACTTTATCTTTCCTCAATCCATTTTTTTGGTTGTTCTCCAGCCAGTATTACTCTCTAATTTTTCTTCCTTTGTAATAACTTGGTTTCTTCAGGATATTGTCGGCATGGTGATCTCCGTGCTACTCCTGGCAGACTGTAGTTTGGTCATGCTCACTCTACTTCAGCTATACTCGTTTTCCTTGGCAGATGTATTCCTTGTTCTGTTCATATTACCACTTGGCATACTTCTTCCTTTTCCTGCTGGTATCAATGCTCTATTTAGTCACGGTCCCAGGCGATCTGCTGGTTTAGCTCGGGTTTACTCCATGTGGAATGTCACCTCCATTGTGAATGTCGTAAGTTGTTATTTTGGCTTTTGATCACTGTACAGCTTTCTTGCCCGGATTTTGTCGCCTTCTACTTTCCTTTAGGAGGTTCTGATCTGCTTCAAATTCATAGGTAGTTGCTTTCATCTGTGGATCTGTTCATTCCGTCGCTCAACCAGGCAGAAGGCCGCCATCTTTTCAGCCTTGGAATTTTAGCAAGTGAGACACTAACATGCACAATGCCTTTTTAACCAACGCCCCCCCCCCCCCAACCAAATTAATGACGGCAGATTGATCTTCCTCTGATTTTTTGTTTGTTTGCATCGCAGGGATGAGAGTGAATGGTGGGTTTTTCCAGCCGCATTGCTCTTGTGTAAGGTGTTGCAGTCCCAGATCATCAATTGGCACGTTGCCAATCTGGAGATACAAGACCGATCGCTGTACAGTGGCGACTTTGAGGTTTTTTGGCAGTCTTGACTCGCTTTCGGCAAGAACATAATCGTTTCTTTGCTAACAGGGTGATAACCTTCTGTTCCTGATCCATGGGTGGGGTGGGATCCATAGTGAGTTTAATTGACAAAATCGAGGAATCAGTCACTGGGTTATGAAATTTCTTCTTTCCTTCTTTAACAAATGACTAACTCAATCATTTGGTCAAGTCTCTCTTAGCACATTTTTTCTCTAAGTAACTACTCGCATACGATTGGAGAATCATAGCCGGTGTATCCAATAACAGGATCTTCTCACTCGGCAATCCGAGTTGAATATGAACATCGTGCAACATTACTGTAATCTCTGCAATGACCCCATCTCTCAACTAAGACAATAATTAGTGAATGATCGAATTGGATGAATGGCTGCTTGATAACTCCGAAAACCGTTGCTTATCGGAGGATTACATCCACACGGGGTGTCGCCTTTGACGTTTTTAATAGAGTTTTGTACGGAAATACGGTTAGTTTTAAAAAAAATTTGCGAAATACGGTCCCAGTTTTGTAAAATACGGTTTTACCGTCGATGGGGCGCGTTTTGGATCACAAAAGAGGGCGCGGTCCGAAAACGCGCCTTTCGTGTGCCCAATAAGGGGCGGGTTTTAAACCCGCCCCTATTCTCTGCAGGGGCGGGTTTTGGAAACCCGCCCCTTACGTATGCACAGATAAAAGTTTAAGTGTTCAAGGGGCGCGATCTCAAAACGTGCCCCTTGAAGAGGCCGTCCCCCCGGCCCCCCCCCCCCGTCTCCCCCCAAACCTTAGGCCACTCCTCCT
Organism: Melastoma candidum; assembly: GCA_023653495.1. Lineage (NCBI taxonomy): Eukaryota > Viridiplantae > Streptophyta > Magnoliopsida > Myrtales > Melastomataceae > Melastoma > Melastoma candidum. The sequence goes on along the minus strand of CM042883.1, from coordinate 24,671,013 downwards.
CCCGTTCCCCCCTACAATGGGCGGGTTTCCGAAACCCGCCCCTCCTGCGCCATATAAGGGGCGGGTTTTGCCCTCCGTCTGGCAATGCAACACACCTATCAATAACTTTAGAAACCCTGTTTAAACAAACAGAAACAATTCATAGGTAACATCCATACATCCAACACCAAACTTTGGAACAATCTAACACCCAACATTCAATAACAAAGCCAATGTAACGTACAAAGTGAAATGTCCAAATTTCATATCGTCAAACATCTAACGTACTAAGTCAAACGTCCAAATTTCATATCAGTAATGTCCCCTACGCCTGGTAGATTTCCTCCTAACATAAGGCCTCACGACGGGGACTTCTGGAACTTCAGGCTGCTCAGATGGAACATTCGGGTACAGTTGTGTAATTTGAGAAGTGCCTTCTCCTTGTTGCAAATGGTCGTACCTGAAGAAGTTATATTAGTTAAGTTATGAAAGTTTAAATGAATCTTAAATCGAAGGACTTACCCGAATTCTCTTGGGCCTTTAATCGGAGCCTCCGGTGTAGAACTGAACCCAACCTCGTAGTAAGGAGTGCCGTAATCGCCATAAACATGAGAAACTTGTGAGATGAGCATCCCTTCTCGCACTTCATGGCCCTCCTCGTCAAATACGGGGTCGTCGTATGTCCGTGGCTCCTCCTCATGTTCATGATCCTCTTCCACAACGTCCATATGATGAGGATCTTCTTCCTCCATATGATCTTCCTCCTCCATTTGTTGTCTACCTTGTGGGATGAACTCGTATGCAGGTTGATCTTCCAACCCGCCGGTACGACCATATAATCTCATCGGTGCATAATTCCGCATCATTTCCATGGACTCCGCGGCAAGAGTAACGAGTTCCGGCTGGTCAGACCGAAGCTTTATCTTTCGGAAGTTCTTCATCTACATCAGAAGTATAGGTTAAAGTTGAACAATAAATGAGAAAATGTTATGAGATAGTCATACTCATTAAGGACTTACCAATGTGCCTAGCATGGAGCCGGTGTGCGAGATGTGCTGCCTGGTGTGCTTTGCATACCATTTTGAATATCTAATGGGAGACTCCCAAAATAACGACACAACCATGTTGAGACGATCTTCCCACTGGTCCACAAACACTCGGTGGATCTCTTTCCAGTTGTTCATCGTCTTCCCGCGTAAATCTATCTTGTGGAGTGCCTTGCTTGTGTCACAATCTTGCGGCACCAGTTGATGATCGCCAAACTGACGAATCACTCTATCCGGATACTGCCACTCCACGATGTAGAAGCAAATTAGCGGAAGTCTTGCACGCCAGAAAGCCTCACCAGATCGGCAGTAATCAGGAAGCATGGCTACCAACTCATCCGGGTAAGGATGCCAAATAATCTGCATATATCAATGTGAATGTGTGAGAAGAGTTCGATATAATCAAATGAATTTATTAGCTATAGTAGTTTACCTGATCCATGCTCTGCCTATCGAATGCCTCTCTGTAGGAGGAAAGAACATGGGTGGACACCGTGCGTACATCCTTCGCAACGGCCCATCTATGGCTCAAAGGCATATCTTCCACAAAGGGGGTACGGAGTCTCAGAGGTGCTACATGAGGGAATCTATCCCATGCCCAAATCTGTAGCAGTATCAATGGACCATCTATCTGAGATGCCTTATGGTGCGCCGCCTTACACAAACTCCTGTAAAGCCACGATAGGCATGCACTTCCCCAACTATAATTTCCAGCTCTCTCAAAGTCAGCTAGCAAAGGTAACCAGAATACATGCACTAAACTATCTGACTTCGTCGCGAACAACATCCCACCAATCAGCTGTAGAATATATGCCCTGGTATGCATCTGCACTAACTCCTCAGGGGCATCTATAGGGATCTCACCAAAATTCGCAGCCAACCAGCTAAGTCTAATACGACCAAACCTGATGTTGTCACCCCTAGGTATCCGGCCCAATAATTCTAAGCACACCGCCTCATTAGATACGAATGTATCTGCTATCACCGCATCACTATCTACGGGCAAACCTAACTGAATTGCCACATCCTGAAGGGTGATAGTCATCTCACCGTGCAACATATGGAAGGTGCGCGTCTCTGGCCTCCAGCGTTCCGTCAATGCTGTGATGAGGGCCCAGTCCAATGATATGAACGGAAGTTTAGCCACGCCATAGAATCCTGCTTGACGGAGGTATACGTCCATCCTGGGATCGGTGGCACCTCCCTTCAGCGATTTCTCAACCCGACGGCAAGTGAGAACGTTATTCTGTAGATAAGACACGAGTTAATAAAAAAGATACGAATACATGAAACATATAAGATGCCACCAAGGTACGAATAAACGAATTCACATACCACGCTATATCCGGCTTCCCATACAGCCGTCGATCGATGCTCCGCTTGAGCATCTAGAACACTAGTCTTTCTTGGTCCTGGACGCATTTTCCTGTTACAAAATATATCAACAACGGTTAATAAGAAGAATAACTTAAGCAAAGGCAATCAGAATTCACAACTTATTCAACAATTGAAACAACACTTACAAAGATTCCTATTAGGACAACTACGTCGGTTATGACCTTCCTTTCTACATAACCCACAACTAGTTTTCCGAGTTTTCTCCTTGATGTCCATTTCATTTCGTATACGGGATGACCGTGGACGCCCTTTTGGTCTGACTCTTGTAGGATCGGGATTGACTCTCGGGAAAGGATATTCCGGCCAATCATCTTTGTAGTCAAAAGAATGCCATTTCGAAGCATACACCACCCTCTGACACTCGAATGAGTATAAACGACTAATCACAGCGGTATGTTCTACATGCACGTGTGCATAACATGCCAAAGCGTGCGAACACGGAATGCCATAGATTTGCCACTTCTTGCAGCTGCATTTCCGCGCTTGAAGAAACACATACCTGAGTCGATGTTTTCCTTTAGTTTTCACGTCAAATCTACCCTCCTGTCGATCGAGAAGCACTACTTCATATCGTTTGGCCTTCTCCATACATTTAAACAACCGATTTGTACAAACACTTGTAAAACTTTCGCCAATTCTCAGCGCGGAGTTAGCATCATCCCTTCTGGCTATCCAGTATGACACGCAATTATACCATATTTTTCGAACAAGAGCCGAAACAGGAAGATTTCTGGCACCTCTTATAACGGCGTTGTAACTCTCGCTCAAATTCGTAGTCATAAGACTATATCTATAAAAGCCATCCCGACTCAAACACCACTGCTCTTCATTCATCTCGGCGAAAAACTCACCAGCTTCTGGCATTGATTCAAACAAGCTTCTCATAATGTTTTTGTACTTCACAGTCATCGATTTCCTCGCTGCGGCTATCAACTTCCTTTTACAAGCAACATTTTTATATCTAGTATTAAAATTGCTTGTCACATGTCGAAGACAGAACCGCCAATGCGCAAATGGCGGGTTCTAGCCCACCTGCGGATCATTCACAGCCGCCTGAATGCCTGCATGTCTGTCGGAAATCAAGCATACTCCTCCCGTCCTATCACCAACGACATATCCCTTAAGACATCTCAAGAACCAACTCCAAGAATCATAGCTTTCCTCATCAACCAGTGCAAATGCAAGCGGCACAATATGGTTGTCCCCATCCATAGCACAGGCAATTAAGAGTTTATGCCTATATTTACTATATAAAAATGTGCCATCTATTCTCACAACTGGCCGACAATGAGTAAATGCCTGAATACACTGTCCAAACGGCCAAAAAAGTCTCTGAAACTGTAATACTTCCACATCGCTAAGATTATAAGTTGCACCACAATCAACAATTGTTCCGAGATTGGCAATTCTGATTGCATTCATTAGATGCGGCAACTCGTTATAAGATTCATCCCATTCGCCATATTCAACTTCAATTGCCTTCCTCTTTGCATCCCATACTCGTCGGCGAGTTACTTCGTACCCAAATCTCTCATTTATTACATTCCGTAGGAACGACACTTTCACTTCAGGAGATTCTCTAACAAAAATACGGAAGTAGGGAACCATAAAGTTGCAGTCAAGTCGATCATGATCTTCGGAAAGCACTGCATTTAAACATGTATGCGCCTCACCAACGATGGTTATTTCAAACTCATCATCACAAGCACGTTGAATCGCTCGTAACCTCCACTTGCAAACAGAACCAACCTCAGAACAAAACACAGACCATGTCGTCTTATCTGACTCCACAATTTCGTAGTTATAATGGTTCTTGATATGGAACATATTAACCGTATGAATGATATGGTTCTTATGCTTGAAACGCATCCCTTTACGAAATTCAACCACAGCATCTTGATTGACCGTCATCCTAACTTCCTCATCATCCTCGAAAATGACCTTCCCAGTATCGCCACTGTCTAGATAGAATGGTAAAGGTTTTTCCAACCGTTTCTTCCTAGAGGGACCAGCCTCATTAACCCCCACATTGTTATCATCGTTCCCTAAATCAACACCGTTAAACATTTCATCATCAGTACCCGCCCCTCATTCAGGCATACGGAGAGCGCGTTTTCGGACCGCACCTTCTTTGTAATTCAAGGGGCGCGTTTTCAGAACGCGCCCCATCGACGATAAAACCGTATTTTACGAAACTGAGACCGTATTTCGTAAAAAAATTTTAAAACTAACCGTATTTCCGTACAAAACTCGTTATTAATAAACATTCTTAAAGATAAAGCGCCTTTGACGTTATTAATGAACATTCTTAAAGATAAAGAATAAGTATTATATAAGTTAATCTATAGTTAAAAATAAAATATAAAGCATGTTACGTTTTCGCATAATCTTTCGAGCTTTTAGGGCTATTAGCATGATCGAGGGTTCAAAATTGGCTCGACACGAAAAGAGAAAAACACAAAATGAGAAAATGAATTAAAAAGGAAAGAGGCTGAAAAAGTCAACCTCTAAGTAAAAGAAATGGGCTAAAGAGGTTTAGCTAACCCTTGATCAGGAAATCACAAAAATGGCTAACGATCAGTCCAATTAGGACAAAAAATGCCAATTCAGTTCAGCGTGAGCGGGTACTTTTATAATTTTTCATTTATTTGGACTACTTCGTCCATTGTGTCCGCGAAATAGTATTTTTTTTTATTGATCTCATCAATTTCAGTAATAATAAAATCCCCCGATCAATTGCATCCGACCTATGTCCAATTTAATTTAGAAAATAGAATTAAAAAAATAGATCGAGTTTTAAATAATAAATTTTAAAAAATTAAACGAATTTTAAATATTTCAAACTTTCAAAACTCTCGAATTTCGAAATATAGTTGGACCGATAATAGACAACTTTCTTTCATAAACGATAATTATTTTACGAACAAAGCAGATCTTCTGACTCATTACAACTTGTGAAAATACAGGGAGTAAAAAGACACAAAATTTGTAGTTTGTTATTTATTTTGGTGGAGAAGAGGGGAAAATGGGGGAATTATGTTTACTAGCCGGTGTCGCGTCACCAGGGCCACCCAGGGATTTTTGAGATTGAGATAGAGGGGTGTGGTGCGTCCAGAGATCTGAAAGTCTCTCAAGGTTTGGGGGAGAGATCGGATCGGATCGGATCGGAAGAGATGGATTTCATGAAGGTCCTCGATCAAACCGTCCGTGAGATGTCAGTCCCCTCCGCCCCCTCCATCTTCCAATCCCTTTCCATTGTTCCACTGTGTTTTTCTCCTTTGTTCAATTTTTTTAGTTGATTGGGTATTTGGTTTGGTGGTGTGGGGGAGGCAGTAAGAGGGAGGTGAATCTCAAGGTCTTGAAGGTTCCCGAGATCGAGCAGAAGGTTATTCTTGATTTCTTTACTACTATACCTGAATCGGTCTCATATCATCAATTACTCTACTGCCTTAGTTGTTATGATGCCTGGAATTACGGTTAGATTGCGGTTCATCAGCATGATCCTACGCCTTAAGCTAGTGGAATGCACCGCTGTTTTACATATCCCTTCGACTTGGAATAATTTGCGAGATTCAATATCCCCTGCTCGTGCCGACGTAGGTGTTGGATGCGACCGATAACGAGCCTTGGGGTCCCCATGGCACTGCGCTGGCAGAGATCGCTCAGGCCACTAAAAACTTGTAATTGATTTTTGCTACCCCCATTGATGCTATCCTTTTTGGTTCATTTTATGGGAATATTCTAGATTGATTAATTGGTTTAATGGTTTCCGGATCATTTTTCTCATTTCAGCACAGAATGTCAGTTGATTATGAATGTTCTGTGGACAAGAATAGGGGAGACGGGAAAGGACTGGCGATATGTGTACAAGGTGGTCTCCTGTCTTAAGGGAAAACCCTCATGGAACTTGTGACATTCCTAATGACCATCCCCTGCACATTTTTTAAAATTGTTTGCCTCAGGCATTGGCTGTCATAGAGTATCTTGTGGCACATGGCTCCGAACGAGCCCTTGATGACATTATTGAGCATACCTTCAAGATTTCTGTAAGGATTTGTTTGGTTCACTTCCGTGCTCAATGATTTTATTTGTTCTTCTTTCCTCGGGATTTGATTGGTTTAATTTTGTGCAGTCACTCACCAGCTTCGAGTATGTTGAACAACCTAGCGGTAAGGATTTTGGAATTAATGTCAGGAAGAAAGCTGAAACCATTGTTTCCCTTCTAAACAACAAAGACAAGATCCAAGAAGTGAGAAACAAGGCTTCGTCTAACCGTGACAAGTGTGTCTTCCCCACTCTCTCTATAAAATTTGTGAGTATCTTTGTCATTATGATGCATATGCATACATTATGCTTCTATTTACAGGTACTTTGGGCTCTCCTCCTCTGGAGCGTCATACAAATCAGCCGGTGGTGCTTTTGGTAGCAGTAACTATGACAGTAATAGCAGCTATGGAGGCTTTAAGGGTAGCAAAGAACGAGATAGATTCAGTGATAGTTATAAAGATGGAGATGAAGATGACAAGGACAGTTACAGAAAGCCTCGTGATGGGGTAAAGAATGATTCTGGAAGTAAATCCACATATGGGTCTACTGGCTTTGGCAGGTTTGACATTCACATTTCGTCATGACGTGGCACATTCTGCATCCCAATATGTGAATTTGCTCTGCCCTTTACCTGGCTTATGTGGTTCCTAATAAGTACCCAGCACTTTTCTACTTGGAGATAATGCTCACCTACACTAGTTTGTTTTAAATGTATTGTAGTTTTATTGGTTTGATACTTGCAATAAAATTGCCATTAATATGTTTTTAAGGTAACTGTGTGTGTGTCATGAACTCTTTTTCTGAGTCATTGTGGATGAAGGCCCAGGTATAGGCATACAAATTATCTTTGTAAGGAGTCTTTTATTGAACTTCCCTGTTGATGATATAGTTGGATTAGTAGCAGGATGAAATAATGCAATTATTATGGTCTTGATTATGATTATGGAAAGAATTTATTATCATTTTGACTTATAGTTGCTTACATCCAGCCATTGTTGTAACAGCAAAAGCAAAGACAATAAGGCCTCTACTACATCAAAGACGAAATTGGGCGGCGCCAATGAAGGTTCATCTGTCCCATCAAGTGCTTTTGAAGAAGATATTGATGATTTTGATCCCCGTGGAACTTCGGCTGCCAGTATGTACAATTGCTTGTCTGATTGCTATAGAGCTGCCTGTCTAGCTTGCAAAAGAGATAATAATGTAGTTATATATCTCATTTTCATGACCAAGAAAAATCCCTTGCTTGAATGGTGTGGAATATTGGCTGGTGCAATATATATGACAACTCCTGGAGCCTTAGTTTACTGAATTCTGTTTTTTTTTTTCCGTTTATCCAAAATCAAGCACGTCATCTTCCACCTGACTTAAGTTGCACAGTTGGATTTTTTACTTATAATTCAATGATATTGCTTAATTGATATTCTCGTCCCCTCCCCCCCCAACATCAATATATTGTGTTTTAAAATCAACTTTTAAGTAGGCTGGCACTGGCAGTTTGAAATGTTGAAGTTTCCAGGATTTCTTTCCTCCTGGGCGACCTGCCACAGAATTTTTATTTATTGAAAGGAGACTGCTATTTAGTGGTACTTTTTCTGCTTTTCTGGACAAGTTCTGGCATGTAATGTACAGTTCCTGCTATGCAGAGAGTGCGACTGCAAATTCGAACCAAGTGGCAGACCCTTTTGGTGGAAGCTTAATTGGTGATCTGTTGGATGCACCCATATCAGTCCCTAGTGAACAGTTTTCTGCAAATAACCATTCTGGCGATGTTGATCTTTTTGCCGATGCAACTTTTGTTTCAGCACCATCAACTGTACAATCAACTAGTTCCCAAAAGCAGGTATTTCAAATTTGAACTCTAAAATCTGCTTTTTGAATATTTGACCGTGTTGATTTGTTCCTTATTCCTTAAGTGAGCAATAAATCTTACATATTACGAATCTCACCTGAAAGTCTTGCAAGTTGAGGTAGCTTTTCTATAACATGCATATAGACACGGCAAAGTTTTTGTGAACCCACAACATACATTTTTATTCATCCGCCACAATGATATCAGAATAAGGTGTTACAGTATTTTATAAGATGCTGGGAATACTCCTGTCCTGTTAATCTTGTCTGATTTTACTCTTTCTGTTTTTTTATTTTTTCTACAGAATGAGGGTGATCATTTTGCTTCTAAACAACCCGTGCCCCCTGCAGCTTCGTCAGCTTTCGATTTCTTTTCTGCTCCCGATCCAGTTATTCAACCTCAAACCCAGGATGTAAAACCTGCTCCTGTTAGTCAAAGTATGGTCGACCCATTTGCTACCGTTCCTCTGAACAACTTTGATAGTTCTGATCCTTTTGGAGCATTTACTTCTTCTGACCCTATTCCAAAAGGACCTTCAGAAATCCCCACAGTTGATTCCATGACAAGTAGCATGAAGAATGAAACTTTGAAAAGCTCTGTCCCACAACAAAAGAAGGATGGATTCCAGGTTAAGTCTGGCATCTGGGCAGACTCACTTAGCCGTGGCCTGATTGATCTGAACATTTCTGCACGTAAGTGTTAATTTAAAATGCATTATTTCAATTTCTAGTTTATTCTATGTCTCTTTTGCGTGTAACCAACATTTACAACCTCTGATATGTTATTTATGTTGTCCCTGCTACATTCAGAGTAAAGTAGTAAAAACTCAAGGTCTTACTTTTTGAAGGAATCTGCTACTTTAGCATACTAGGTTAAATGTCACAAAGTGTTGTAAAGATGTGTTTATGTGTGGATAAGTGTGAGCAGAAAGCTTGCCATCTGCATTTGAAGTTGTTTTAACTGGTCGATGCTGCAATTTTTTCCTTCTTTATGCTGGGTTGCAGCAAAAAAGGTGTCGCTTGCTGACGTGGGAATTGTGGGGGGATTGAGTGACACCTCAGATGATAGGGACAAGGGCCCTTCAGCAAATTTCTACATGGGGAGAGCGATGGGCACCAGTTCCAGCCTTGGCAGATCTGGTCTTAAGCCGTCGCAGTTGACAGGCGAGGATGACTTCTTCTCCAGTTTCATCAGCCACCCGTCTCAGTACAACAGTTTCAAAAATTGATACCCTCCCATGATCGACAATTCTCCTGAGTGGGGTGTACTTTTTCTTGCATATACAGCTAAATTTGGGACCTGTTTTATGTACTCCAAAGATTAAAAAGAGCTTTCTGTGTGAAGGTGCTTCTGTCATTTTGCTTGGGGATGTTTATCGGCTGCGAGATCCATCTGCTATGGGAGTGGCTAAAAGTGAAACCCTTTGAGATTCAATGTCCTGTTTCGCGATTTCAATGGCAAATCCCTTCCCATAAGAATGACGTTGTTAGACTTTGCTATTTAATTTTAGAAAACAACTCAAAAATTTATAGCCTTTCCCATCCACCAAGCATGGCCATAACTGCTGCAAATTTTGATTTCTGATGAAGCCACAATCCCATTAGTAAGACTCTGGTGGAGCTAAGAGTTAAACTTTGCATTGACCAAAGCTCTACATATCAATACACATCTAGGTACTCCAAACAGTCACGAAAATCCAAATCACACCATGATTAGCCCATGCCAAAGCAAATCCCACAGTTGCAGGTAAAGGCTGGAAATCACCTGTTCGCCCACAGTAAGCAGCAAAGTCGCCAAGGGCCACATAAATGCTAGCGCAGCCCTGCTTGCTGGACAAACCTTTTTATCGCCTAGACCTAACCAATCAATTCATACAAATCCCCTTCCTTTTACAACAATGTGGAGTTTAAGAGGCGAAGAGTAACCCTTTTTGGCTTTTTGCCAGAAGCTAAGTGCCTGAAACCATAAAGAATATGTCGATGATATGGTGACGGCTGTGCATCAGGCGGCTTGCCTAATATATGTCCAGCAGCCTTCCCCGTAAAATGGCCTCAGCCTTCCTCACTTGCTTCACAGGGCCTATGATGAATACCTGCAGTCGATAAATGTGTTCGGAGAACCATTAAGCTGGGACAATAAAACTGGATTTTTGGCAATATACATCTTAGCTGACAGATGGTTTCATTCCATTAACAGAATATGCTATAATTGTATCCCGATTTAGAGTTGACGATCAAGTTTAAGACTGCGTAGAAGTAGATATATAGAGAAGGTACATGTAAAAACGAAGCAACTAAGTGGGGACCATAGGAAGTTCTGTGAGCATAATACTCCACTGGATAATCAATTCGTGTACGGAGTCCTAACACGACTAATCCTCCTGAGCAACTATTCTTAGAGTCTTTCAAGTCCGGGATGAGAAAATGGCATCATGCTGTAGTCGAATGAAAATTGTTGAATGCCTACCGGTAAATTCATTATAAATTTCAGCATTTACCTAGATTTATCCTACAAGATTATCAAAGAAGTTAAAGCACAGTCGATGCTAAGAGATGGGAAGCTAGAAAGTTGTAGAGCTTATTCAACCTTGCAACCTTTAATCCCAATGACACACTTGTCCTACGAAGAGAACTTTTGAAAAGTTAGCACCACGGTGCTATGTATCTACCATGCACAGTTGAAATACATACCTTGTTAGGTGGACCTTTGTCGCCTCCAATGAAAATTTGTGCACTGTAAAATAGCACATGAAAAAAGTGAAGTGGAGAAGGTGATAAGGGATGGAGAGACAAAGAAGGGAGAGAGGCAAGAACTCTTACTTGCAAGATTCCTTAATTGCCATAATGGACGATCCTCTTCTTCCTATAACACGACCCATCTTCCCAGGAGGTACATCTAGAATAGAAAGGATTTCTTCCTCTAGAACAATTCCATCAGTTACAATACAATCTGCATGAAATAAAAATCTGAAATCAGTAGCAAATAAAGCTTCCTAGCTTCCTGCAATTCTGATCAATACATGCATAATGAGTTTTTATAGTGAGATCATTTTGGACCATAGAGTATTAGAGCAGCAGAGCAACGACTGCTACTGTAAACAGTCTCCATGGCCAATAAAACCCAGAGCATCTGCTGCAGATAACTTGAACAGATAGACGAAGAATTAGAGCACTGCGCTGCTTTACACGTGTGCTGACAACAATTAACATTTTTCATACAGCAGAATTTCAGCACCAAATCCACTATAAAGCAGATGGTACTTCTAATAAGAAATTATTGACAGGTCACCACCACCAATGCAAATCTACAGGCATTCTTTCTTATCGTAAATCAAATGTTTCGATTCTCTCCCACATTCAACTCTACTGATACAATGAAAAGCAATCAACTGTTGCGACACCACTGAAATTCACTATCTTTCCTTATAAGCCCCACATGAAGTGTTAGAACTTAGAAGAAGATAGTTAAAAAAGAAGGGCAAACATAAATCTTTGAACCTGGAATTTTAGGCAAAGCTGGCCAGTCAGCATAATTGTTATTGTTGATGCAAAAACATCTACAATAGAGAGCACCACGAACTTCCATATACCACAGCGACCGTGCATTCAACTTCTCCATCATCTTGTGATAGACATGTAGAAGAAATCTGACATCATCGGCAGCTGTACGAACCATCATATCTGACAATGGACGGACTGTCCAGAAGTTGGGATCCTGAAATTTATGGGTAGACCCTTCGCAATCAGTGATCCTAACTTGAAACAGTATCTGAACACTTCCAGTAAAGGGACCAGGACAATGCCTCCCACCACATTGAAACCAGTTAGTAGTAACAATTCAGCCAGAAATTTCTTCACTACAATAGCTAAATATACCTGCCTGAGGAGGATACGGACTTCTTCCTTTTCCTGATAGGATATACCTGCACCAAGAGCAGCCAGCACTCAAGCAATTGTTGACAATAGAATTCCGATATGAGAAGAATGTGCAGTGGCTATTTCAGTATGTTAACCCTCTAAAGAGTACAAGAGAACATCAGAATGTCTGAATCAACAACCAGTTCAGTTCACTTTAAGCTCATCAGATCTCCCTGACAGTCCTCAATTTTTGCTAATGAAAAGCAAAGGTTCACAATTTAACATTTTATCTCCTTTTGAAGGTAGTGTTCTGTGCTGAAGCACTTCAGTACCATGTGACTTCACCCCTATCCGCAAAAGAGAAAGAAAGAAGGAAACTAAAAAATCCGACCATGAAAAAGAGGAAATTCAGTATGTTTATCATATTCTAATGAAAAGCAAATCGATTTCAAACAGCTAAAAGTAACTGGCAAGTAACAATCAAGGAAAATCACGAATCCATGGATACTGCCGAAAAGATTAATCAAAAATAGGCAGAACTCTAATGCCACCACCAAAACATTTGCTTTAACAGCAGAGGATATTATACCGCAATAACGAGGATCTGCGAGCAGACCAACAAAAGATATGTAGTCATCAGGAACTTTCATTTTCCCTTCTTGCTCCTCAATGAGAGAATAAGCAATCTGCAGATATCTCAGCCATGTGTTACCAAACATTTCCTTTAAAATGATATTCAGCAATCTTGCTTATCACCCCTATCTGACTTTATACCTTTCATACAAGACATGCAATCCAGACAGGCATTTGCTGAGAACTCGAGAATATTTTCCTTTAAATATAACTTTACTGAATATGACAAATGCGGTTTGCAAAGAAAATTTCAACAATCTATTGTGAAACTTCTTACATAATTTAGACAGCGGGATTTGAGAAATTTGTTTAGCATGTGGTTGGATAGGAACAAGCGCATTTCACTCTTGTTGCATCTCATCAATAGAACCTCAATACCCAAAAGATGCTTACCTGAGTATCGGCAACATTATTGAGTTTGATGCCATATTGAAAGTAGAGTGCCTATAGAATACAATTTTAAGTATAACCAATTGTCAAAATACAGATTAAGCAATAGTACAGGACAGAAGATATGTCATATACTGACTCCATGAATGAAAAAACAGTCCAGGCAGGGGTAACTAATCCAGTTTGAGACCTCACTATCTCGTTTGCAGTCATGAATAACTTTTGTGATGTGCTCAGACTCAAGAGCAGGCTTGCATGCCTTCATAAGCATCTCATCTCCCTCTACGGCATCGACCAAATATATTGCATCTGGAAAAGCAAGCTGCATATGATACAAAGCTATTTATTTTCAGATTGATAAGGATGCACAATGCCATAAAACATTCAAATCATGGTACTGAACAAGCAACAAGGATTTGTGTACATGTATACAATTTCTAACTTTAAAATTCAAAGTTTTTCAACACCTCAAACCCATAGCATGTTGTTTTTGCATTAAGATTTGCCCTCATATCTACTAAAGTGAAATTCCATGGACAAGATACACCATACAGTTTCAATTATATTGATATAAGTCCATTTGCATTGGAAATCAATTGTTAACCACAATATTTAAAGTTCATACAGCCTTCAAAACTAAACTTACCAGCTGACTGCTATGACATAAAATTGTCGTACATTCAGCATAAATTCTCAGGGAGTAAGGAGACACATATAATCTGACAACTTAGATATTTGTTTAGCAAGTAATGTTACTTAGAAAAAAGGAGGAATCAAATATGAACTTCATTAAGACAGCCAATGGTCACAAGAATGAGAAAGTATACTGAATTGTGTGACCTGCATAATACAGAGCTTTCCGCTGCGACATAAATCGGCACCTTCACAATCAAAGCCGATCACTAATTTCCTTTCAGGTGAGGGCTCCAGAAATTCAGTTGGAAGCTGAGCCGCGGTTGTGACAATGTGAATAGGAACAGAACATACAGGAGCAGCAATGTCTGAGTTTCCATCGCCTATCAGGAAAATTTATTCATGTCACCAGGTAAGCAGACCATTAATAAGCTTCTAATTTTCTGACGCGCTTAACTATCTAATCTTGTTCACATGGAATTTCAACGATTAAATATTATTTCACTCTGGTTGTTGCCTCCAAGCTCTTGAGATGACATTTTAAATGGGCAATAGAGAGGAATGAAAGTTCTACACTGGTCTAAATCAGACAGTAATCATTCCCTCCCCCTCCCCCACCCCCATAAGAAAAAGAAAAAGGCGATTATTCCCTATAACTTAACAGTTCAATTCTTTTGACTGATTTTGCCTAGTTAAGGTCTTTAAACCTAACGTAGATTATCACTCCATATTAAAGACAGGATACTCAACCCTAGAAAAGCAAAATATTATGTGATCCAAAAGTAAACATGCAGATTAAATTATCTAGGTCGAATACCAGGATTGAATCCCATGATCGTTACTATAAATTTCTTGATGAAAAGGCCACAGACAGAGCAGCAAATTGGAGTTAAAGGAAAAAGGGCTATATCATGTTGCCCACATGAATACATAAAGCTAGGCTTGTGAAATTATTCAACAGGCTCCTAGTCAATTTACTGACTCAAACTGATTAAGGGCCCTTAAAATCATCAAATATTTTCCCTCCATTCCGAAGCACTTGCCCTCACGAGGGCATTCATTCACTTAATATCATCTACATAAGAGAGCAGTATCTCATCTCAGATCCGAGGTAGTAATGATGCGGCATAATTTTCTTGACACTTGAAGGCGATTTGACTCCATGAGGATGTAAACCAAACAACTATTTACAGAAACACAAACCAAACAGAAAGTGACCAACGAAAGAAGTGTGAATTCAGCCCGATCACAACAGAAAGCGACAACTGGCAGCAAGAAAAATTCTGCAGAGCCGCGGGCCTCAGATCACCTCTCGCTGTGTGACGAACCGCAATTCACCAAACATCACCGCAAAGCGATCAACAACTTCAAGAATTCAACACCGAGCGAAACAATCAAGAAACCGACACACACACGCACGCACACCAACACGGAATCGATCCAGAAACGAGTGAAAGAATCCCTGAGGATAGAGGAAACGAGATCAAGAAAGCAGCAAGGGAGGGAGCAGGAAGGATCGCCGGATGGAGGGAGTAGATTGGAGTAAGCTACGGGGATTACCAGGGTCCGGGGGGAGAGGGACGTGCCTTTGGCGACTAGCGGTTGAAGAAGGAGACGAAGAAGAAGACGAAGGAGAGGAGGAGGAAGACGCCATTCAAGCAGGAAGAGGTTACAATCCCAAAGCTTTCTTCCTTCCTCCTCTCGGATCAAAACGCGCCGGCGGAGTTTTGGAATCGATGGAATCTCCCCAGTTTTGGAATCTTATTTATATAACCTATATATTAAATATATATTATAAATGTCAAAATAATTAACTTTACCATAACAACGCCAAAGATAATTTTTAAATTATTGAACTGAAAGTATTAGAATAATACAATCTGTAACATTTTCGTTCCCGACAAATTAGGTATAAATTAAATACATTACCATCCCCAATCCCATTAATATGTGCCTAATTTGAGATGGATCAATTCTATTATTTAATCATGTTTTGTCCACATTAATCGTAGGATTGTACTCAGTGTACAGAAAAATTACAAAGAAAATAATGCTCCTATCTAGCGGTTAAAAATTAAAACGTGATTTCCTATCGCGATACTAACTCAAGAGAGGTGTGTCATGGTTGCGAACTACGTCATCTACATTTTTGTCATGGCTCCAAATTGCAACACTCGCTCGGTTAAAAATTTTTTCAAGTGTCATTAGGAACTTCGACATTCGGTCACTTAAAAAAAATTATTCGAAATGTTTAAGCGTCGCAGTTCTGAACCACGACATGCCTTCCCAATCTTATTTCACGGTCGAAAATCATGTTTTCTTTACAAATTAAGTGTTGCAATTCTCGAATGCGAGTAAGAGGGTTTTGCAAACTAAAACCGTTCACGGCATAAAGGTGTTGAGGGAGTTTTACGATCTAAAACATTATTAAACAAATTTTTTATCATCCATTAATCGTTTCATATGAAAAAATAATAAAGTACGAGTACAATGTAAATAATAGAATAACAAATTTTATGAAATTAAGACGCGATATAAAGACGTGGATTTCATTTTTTTAGCTTTATTTAATTTTCTTTAATTACAATGAATTTTGTTTCAAGGTTAATCTGAAAAATATATTTTAAAATATTATAAATAATTTCAAAATTCACGCTCAAAGTTGATAAAATGCGACTTAATAAAGAAAAGTCGATTTCAGGAAATCGACTTTATAAAAAGTGATTCTATAATCACCGATCGGCTCTATAAAAAAAGTCGACTATTCACTATATTTCAAAAGATATTTTTTAATAAACATTGAGAATTATATAGAAATATCGT
Source organism: Melastoma candidum (assembly GCA_023653495.1). Classification (NCBI taxonomy): domain Eukaryota; kingdom Viridiplantae; phylum Streptophyta; class Magnoliopsida; order Myrtales; family Melastomataceae; genus Melastoma; species Melastoma candidum. The sequence goes on along the minus strand of CM042883.1, from coordinate 24,654,355 downwards.
TAGTATTCTTTTAAATTGCGATATATGATTTAGTGTGTAAAATTCCCGAATATCGTTCATATGTCGGTATAAGAACATGCGGTTACCAACCGAGTTTTGTTCCATTATGACGTTAGTTTCCAAATTATTTCGCGAAATGACTTTTTAAGTTTCGAAATTCGTCAACTAAATTTGTGAAATCGGCCTTACAAAGGCCGACTTCATGGCATCCTTCACTCCCACATGAAGTCGGCCTTTGTAAGGCCGACTTCCTTCACTCCCCATGGAAGTTGGTCTTACAAAGGCCGACTTTCCTGAGACGACAGGGAAGTCGGCTTTTGTAATTATTTATTAATTAGCTTCAATTGGAATATTTTACTGTAATAAGTCAAATAAACACTACTTAATCAATTAAAACCCAATTTACCCTAACTAGTACACAAATCCTTACCAGTCCTAAGATTCAACAAAATACTAATTAAACAAATAAAAAGTTAATTGCACTTTTACCGTAAAGAGTGAAGGGCAACAATGGGCGTCGGTTGCGAAGCGTAGGTGTCGGGACGTCGGTGCTCGGGGGCGTCGAGGCTCGGGGGCGGGGGGGCTCGGGATGGCTTGGGGCGGCTCGGGATGGCTCGGGCGGCTCGGGGAACTTGGGGACTCGGAGTGTTAGGGGGGCTCGGAGTGATCAGGGAATGTTGTTCCCCGACATTTCTCAAACGACAAGGAAGTCCGACTTTGTAAGGCCGACTTCTCTAGGGAGTGAAGGAAATCAGCCCTACAAAGGCCGACTTTGTTGGAAATTAATTTTTTTTTAAAAAAAAACTGAAGTCGGCCTCAGTTATGCGGGAGTGAAGGATGCCATGAAGTCGGCCTTTGTAAGCCGACTTCACTTTGCCTATCATGAAGTCGGCCTTACAAAGGCCGACTTCGGTAAGGCCGATTTCACAGAGTTAGTTCACAAATTTCGAAATTTAAAAGGTCATTTCACGAAATAATTTAGAAATTAACGTCATAATAGAACAAAATTCGTTACCAACAACGTCACAGGAATAGGAGTAGCTGGGCATGACCGGTTACTGCGTCTTTGAACCCCAACTTAATACGACAATTACGGATTGTGATACTTGCACGTTAATAATTTTTTTTTTCAAAATGTGTGAATGATGGAGTTTCGAACATTGCCATGGGTTTCAGCAGCGCCACTCACATGCTTAAAAAATAAGCTCATATTGTGACAATGTCACGTTCCGAACCGTAAAATAAGAGTTTTGTACGAAAATACAGTTATTTAAAAAAAAATTTATAAAATATGATTCGAATTTTACTGTCCGAGTTTCGTAATTTTTTTTAAGAAGTAATCGGTACAAAACTTTGCAAAATGACGTGATTATTTATTTAGTTGCACTGAAGGTACTGCGTCTTCTGTTAAATTCGAGCGGCGCTTCCCACCATAGGTATTTGGGAGTTCTACGAACTCAGAACTTATTTCACCTTTTTTTTTTCAAAATTTTGATACAAATCCGGTCTGTATCGTTAGGGGCCCTCCGTTTTTTGTTCGGTAGACTACCGATCGGGAATCGGCACAGGTGAGCCTGCGTGAGAGGCAAGCAGAAGCAGTTACCGCCGGGGCGCAGGGGCGAAAGGCGATGGTGAACTACCTGCTGAAGGTGACCGCGGAGCTCGAGAACCTGACCAATCTCCATCCGCAGGGCAGCTGCGACGACCCTGACTTCTATTACTTCTTCAAGGTTCCCCTGGCCCTGTCGTACTTGCCCCCCGCTTTTTGCTGCTATTTTTCCGGCCGCCGTCCGTCTTGTGTGTTTTTGCTATCGATCGGAGCTGCAAATCCCTGCCTTGTCTTGCTGTCTGGTTTTGCGTATTATTTTGTGGTTACTGCAATTGATGCGTTCGGTGCTGTAATGTGATGTCGTGCTTTTTTGCTTGATTGTGTTGATGAATTCAATGATACGTTGTTTTGCGACAGATGTTTAGGGAAATTATAAGCGAGGGAAAATACTGAGGTTATTTTACCTTTATGTGAGGAAAAGTTGTGAGTATGGTGATTTCTTGTGTGATTGGACCCTTGTTTATTCTCGATGTTATTAATTTGTGATGAGGACCATTTGTAGAACAGGGCGGTATTGAGAATTTGAGATTGTTTTCCTTACGATTTCGCTTGATTTTGTGATCTGTAGCTTAAATGTGGACATTGCGGCGAGATTACTGAGAAGGAAACATGCCTGACCTTGAGTGAGACAGTTCAATCTGGAAAAGGAACCTTTCACCTCGTTCAAAAGGTAGGAATTATCAAATTTGATGATTCAAGGTGAACATATATCATCTGCGAAATTACTCATTTTGTTGTTGAAAGGGCTTATCAAATGATATAAGCACTCAAACCTTAATTGCTAGTGCTCATGCCTGAGCATATACTAAAGCAAGTGGCTCTAGCGATTGTCTTGCTAGCACTTATTTCTTTCGACAGTTCGTATTATGTGTTTTTGAACTGAAGGTTGCTTTTGGTATATTTGGAGAGCATGTTATCCAAGCTCGTGTAATGTCTAGAAAATTTGTTGATTTGCAAGCTTTAACTGAACTTTCAGTGGCTGTATCTGTACGCCATGCCTGTGTTTGTTTGAGTTTTAATGTGACGGTGATAGAATTTTTACTAGAAATTTTAGGTCCTATCAATTTAGATCTTTGGCGACGTTTTTTGGTGGATGAATATTCCAGAGGGGATAAACAGTCGGTGCATTCCTTTCAACTGATTCCAAATCCGGTACCTAGAGTGTCATTCTTTTGGTTAATTTCTTGTTTAGAAAAGGCTCCCTTCAATAATGAAGGTTATGAATTAGCAATGGTACTCTTGGTCAAATGAATTGGTGAATATGCTTAAAATTGTGATGAATTGACTGTCTTGTTTGGAAATATTCTTTGAAATGATATTCCCCGAGAGCAAAATATAGCACCATGACTTCATTGCACTGGTATTCTTCTTACCAGAAATGTGCTCCTTTTGGGCATCCTACTGTGTTCTCATTCTTATAACTATTTATTATGTGTGTTCCTTGCTAGTGCAAATTTTGCGAGAGGGAAGGAACGATGACAATGATCCCTGGTAAAGGGCGACCATTGACTTTTGAAGATGCTGAGTCTGGGAAGTATACTCCCCTGATGTTATTTGACTGTAGAGGCTTTGAACCGACAGACTTCTCCTTTCGTGGTTCGTGGAGTGTTCAGTCTGTAAGTTCTCATCCTAAAAGAGGAAAACATATTCATCAAACTATATTTTCGTCAGCGCTTATATTTTTAATTTTAAAATTATCCTGCTTGTCCAAAAGAATAAAATCATTGCCATTAATTTTATGGCTTAACAATTGTTTTGCTGGTTAATATGGGACACATGTGAGGCAGGCTGGGGAAGTGTCTATGTGCTGTTGATTTCTTTATTTTTTGTAAATTGAGGATTCATTACATCAACTTTGTGCAACCATTCTCCAAGAGAGTTTGGGGCATTTCCAAAAATGAAATGTCGGCATGTAAGAGATCAATAATATGGTCAGGTGGATATCGAAAAGCAGCAAAAGCTTGCTCCCGATCCAATGCCATCCCGGCTAGCTTAGTGGCCACTTTGGTCCCTCCCCTCTTCACGTGCTTGATGGACGTGCTTTGGAAGCTACTCAATAGCAACCTGCATTTGTCAATTGTTGGACGAATTAGGTTAGAGCAAGTCAATTTCCCTGTGATGTATTTGAGTACCGTCTCTGAGTCTATCTGCTTGCTTTCCTATAGGTGTAGGTTTTTTTGTAAGTAGTATCCCTTCATATAGAGCTAGTGCTTCTGCAATGAGGTTGTTAGTAGAGGCTACTTTCTTGCAGAAGCCAATTATCCAGTTCTCAAGCTTATCACAAATTGCTCCCCTTAGTCCATTCTTGGTTAAGGTGTTTCCTATGGCTGCATCTGTGTTAAGGGTATAGGGGAGTTCCACTGAAGGCATCCAGACTAGTGTTCGACTTTTTCCCCCAATGCGCACCGTCAGCTTCTCTGTGGTGAGCAAAGCTTGCATTTCTGACGCCGCTACTAGTATGGTTTCTTCCAGGTTTTTTGGGGCTTTTCTTTGTCAAGTCCTTCATCGATTCTCGTCTCTGAATGCACCTTGTGCAGATTGAAGAAGAGATTATATTTCTACTATTTCTGTATCTAGAGCTAGATTATGAGCCATGAAAGGTAGACTATAGAGGGGAAACTTCTGCCAGTTTGAATAGGAGATGTTCATCTTGATAGCATGGGAAGCTGTTCTCCCCGGTTAGTGCATGATTTTGTCATCTGCAATACAGGAGATAGTGGCTTGTAGGCAAGCTACTTCAGGAAGGATAGAATGGGGTGAGGCCTATTCATATTTCTTATATAGCATATGTGCAGAATTTGTTTTTTGACAAGTTATTTTTGGACTACGTGGCTACAATATGATCAATTGAGGGAAATTATGATCTCACAGATAATAATGTCACTGCAGTTACCGTGGTAGTGTATTTTTCATAATCATCTAGCTGACCCATGGTAGATGTGAGTTGAGGGAAGTAGATATATTATTATAGGCATTTGATAGAGGCTGGTTCTTCTAAATGCTCGAAGTACAGTATTATAGGTAAACCAATGGAAGAAAAATCTGGGGTAAATGGTATTATAGGTATTGACCCCGATTCTCTCCAGTAATTCTCAGTTTGAGCCTCTCTGAATCTTTAAAGAAAAATCCATCCAGAAAAGAAGAGAAAACTTGTGTGCCAATTTAAAATGTCATGATGGTCATCATTCTGGAGGTTTGCATCATTTTTTGTTACATTTAGCTCTAGTTTTGACCCTGCCATTATTCATAATGTCTGGTTCATTTTTCCTGTACTTCATTCTTTGAAGAATCGTCCTTACCATCAAACATCCCTGCGCCATGAGAACGATTTCTTACTGGTTTCTGGTTTTGGTGCCCTTGCAGCTGCAGGGAACAACATTTGTGGATATTGACTTGTCAGATGGAGAGTTCACTGAATACGATGAGAAGGGAGAGTGCCCTGTGATAGCCGCTTTCGAGGTGACGAAGTAAGTGGCTTCTTCCCTGAATGTGTGGGTCATTCCTGAGCCGAGACTTTATGCAAAGTGCTTGGCTGCTACATCCCTTATGTGGGTGGATACATCGTTTAGAGAGGATGACTTTCTAGGTGGGTTATCATGCTGTCATTCTATGGGGTTAGCAGAACATACTCTAAGATGGCATTTGCTGGATGATTTCTGGGTTACTTGTGTCGAAACCTTTGAAGGCGAAACATTATCTTTCCAATTGTTTAGGTAGATTTGGGGTTCTTTTCACTCTGTTCTCTGGAGTCGACTTTGCTGCTTCTTACGTCCATGATGACTCTCTATCCATGAACAGAAAACTAAACAAGTGTAGCTATGATGGTCCTTGTGGTAATATAACCAGGAAAATGTCGATGGCAATGCATTAGAATGAGAAATTCATTATGATTCTTTTGAGTAGCTGCAGTAGGATACAATGATGGATGGCATGTGCCATGTGGGTATCATGGATCGAGGATATTACGTAGCTTTATGGCGAGCTCGGGAGATCCATTTTCCTGCCCTCTGAAGTAATTCCCATAATTTATTAACTATCCGTCAAAATACAGCGTGATGATCCGATGATATTAGCTTTACGAACACCAAATCATGTTCCAGTGTGGAAACCACCCAACGTTCTTTGGAAATGGTTCAGGAGGTAAATCAGCAACGACGAATGAATGTGTGGTGGTCGATTATTTACTCGGTGCCACTCGTTGGAGCACGTGTCTGAAATTTCTTCACGTGCCAAATGTCTTTTTTCCTTACACATGATGAGTTTTGCCTTGAAATGCTCGCCCTCTGCCACCTTCCGTTCCAATTTAATAATATGCGCTAGGGAAACAAATCCTTAACACCCCTTTCCCCCCTTCCCATCCGCGGAGTGTATTATCTGTATTATCGCATCGTAGGGGTCGTCCGTCCCGACACCACCGTAACCGCCATAACAGAATCAGTTTACACGCCCACCGACCGACCAGCTCAGCCCAGCCATGATCCGCCCCAGCAACACCCTCATCGGCTTCCTCAACTTCCTCACCCTCCTCGCCTCCGTCCCCATCCTCGGGGCTGGCATCTGGCTCGCCCACCGAGCCAGCACCGACTGTGAGAAGTTCCTCGAGCGCCCCCTCATCGCCGTCGGGGTCTTCCTCCTCGTGGTCTCCCTCGCCGGCCTCGTCGGTGCCTGCTGCGGTGTCTCCTGGCTCCTCTGGCTCTATCTCCTCGTCATGTTCCTCCTCATCCTCCTCCTCTTCGCCTTCACCGTCTTCACCTTCGTCGTCACCAACAAGGGCGCCGGTGAAGTCCTCTCTGGAAGGGGCTACAAGGAGTACCGCCTCGGGGATTATTCCAACTGGTTGCAGAAGAGGGTCAATAGCTCCTCCAACTGGAACAAGATCAGGAGCTGCTTGGTGGACAGCAAGGTCTGCAGCGGGTTTGCCAGCAAGTACCTGAACGACACGGTGAACGAGTTCTACCTTGAGAACCTCTCCGCTCTTCAGGTACTCTTTGTCCTTCTTCAATCGATTCGAAGTAACGGTAGTTGACTGATTGTTGTCCGACAGAATAGGGAATTGGGGTGTTGTTGTGTGAGATGCAGTAGTTGGAAGGAGGGCCTTAGGATAAGTAGGAAGAGATAATGCTTGCTTGGTGAAAAGCAAGCATGGGTAAAAGAACAGAGACATTCGGAAGGAATGATTGGAATGAAGAACTGGGAAAGAGCACTAAGGAAACTGATGTGATGAGATGAAATGCTTTTGGGAATTGGGTTCTGCTTTAGTTTTGATTCCATGAGTGTTTCTTGTTATTCGAGTCAGAAAGCTTAAATCTTCTTCTTCTTGCTCAAAAGGTCTGGATTGAGAATTAGTTCTGATAATTTAGGGGATGACTATTTTCCCCATTTGTTCGTTTCCTGTTCATCTGCTTGCTTTCGTGCCATTACAAATCATAAACTACTATTAGTCATGGAGGACCTGATGAAGATTAAGTTTTACGTGATTGTTTTGGTGACGTTTCTCGCCCCCTTTTTCCACAGTCCGGTTGCTGCAAGCCACCAGACTCCTGCAACTTCACCTACGTCAGCCCGACCGTGTGGACTGCCACAGCCAGCTCGGGCACCACGGACCCTGACTGCTTGACGTGGAGCAATGACCAGAACACCCTCTGCTACAACTGCCAGTCCTGTAAGGCCGGACTGCTGGACAACCTAAAGGGGGACTGGAAGAAGGTGGCGATAGTGAACGTGATTGTCCTGGTCGTTATCGTGATCGTGTACTCCATCGGCTGCTGCGCGTTCAGGAACAATAGGGAGGACGATGCCTTCATGGGATGGAAGCGGCGGCCCTGAATATTCCGATGGGGCCAGGCTAAGAGATCAAACGGCTATGTAGGGTATGCACCTGCTTATGTTTTGTGTATGTGTGTAGTTAATAATCATCTCTTGTCATGTAGTACGTCAGCAGTAGCAGTAGCTTTTCGTCTGGGAACAAGTCGTATGCAAGTGTTTGTGGTTGGATGCGTGTGTCCATTCATCATCTGAGAAAAGGAGGAAGAAGGGTGTGTGTAGGATAAGAAAATGAATGGTCGTTCGTGGAGAATGTGATGCGCTGGATGGTTGGGGTGGGGGTCAAAAACTCAAATAATTGCAAGCAGGGGGAGAACGGCAATCTGGATTTGTCTTTGTAGGCGTGGGGTGGGGAGGAGGGATTGTTTTTGGGTTATGTGTAGAATAGTAAGTGGGGGTGGGGAGGTTGGTGAGGTAGGCCCCCCACCCCTCACATTATGTCCACTCAGTATTAAAAGAAAAGAAAACCAAACAGGGCCCCTTAAAGAGAGATTCGAAACGTAAGCCCAACTGAGACTCGCCCAGAGTGCCATTCAGGAAGCCCCCATCACATCACATTATTATTATTATTATTTTGGATTTTGTTAACCAGTGCGCTACTAAATATATGCTTGATGATTATGAAAATTTTTAGAGGTTTAACGAAAGCCCCAATTGTTTTGGCGTAGAACCCAAAATTCGAACCTACAACCAACCCAATCAATCAATTAACCTACCAGAAACCCTTATACCGTCGATTCTGAGTATCCTAATTTTAAAAATCGAGAAAAAGAAAAACTGATGATGGTTAAAATCAGCATAAAATTAAATGAGAATAACTTATAAAAAAAAAACAAACAATATTGCCTAACTTTTAGACTAAACATTAATAATAAAATATTAACAAAGTCTTCGAATAATTAAAAATAATAATTGAAAAATTTATCAATACTTGAGAAGAAAACCAGCTCCTATTAATTAAATAATTTTACATAAAAATATAAAAAAATTATAAACTCTCACTTGTTGTTTTGATTATTCAAATCTCACCTGTTAACGGCACCAACAGGCAAATTGCCCCTCAAAACAGTACTTGAACAATTAACTCGGAACCTAATCTTACTTAATATACAAATTAGAACCGAGAACTTACTCTCTTAATTTAGTATTTATCATATGTGAGGGTTCATCCTAGTCAGGGACGTATGGAATCATTTATACTTTTTTTTAACATATTTTATAGAAACAAATTATTTATATTAAGGAATGACAAAGACCAATTAATTATTGGACAAGACCGCTGGCAGTTGGTCCGAATCCCCCTAACCTTTTTCTCAGTCCCTCCCCCCCAAAACCGGTTCTCATACTTTTCTTATGAAATATATTTTATCTACCAATTAAAATGAAGAAAAAAATATGCGAAGTTTGAAAAATTTGAGCATCCACTTGACTCAATCGTTGAGCATTTGATAAGATGACAATCACCCTTACCAATTGTTCCATTCCCATCCATCCCCAAATCTACACTTACAAAAAGAAAACAATAATAATTAACATTATTGCCGATAATATATTAATAGGTTTTGTTTTTCTTTAAGGCTCGAAGATTGTCGGCCGAAATAAATATTCGTGCCTATATTATGTCTTATCCTGTAATTATTGGAAGATTTTATTTATTTTGCGCTTAGAATGGGACCCAAAATTCATGGTCGCACGTGTATGCATTTAATGATGACTAAGATGCCCATAACAAGACCGACCTCTTTTTTGTATTTCAAAAAAGTGATAGAAATTTTGGCATATAGATTAACGATTCATCAGAATACATGCTCGAAGTATGAAAAGTTCAATAAAAAGTGACATTAGGTGAAGGCTTACGGGCGAAGCCGTTACCAAGCGACGGGACTACTAGACGACGAGGGTCAACGAGGTGATCAAGCGACAGTCAACTAGACAAGCGGGGAAACTCTGCGATGGCTCGTGAGCGATTCGGTCTATCGTTAGCTGTTATGGGAAGATTTTGGACGATTTCAAGGAAATCGTTACCGTACATATATAGGTCTAACCTAATATAAATAGTTTGTTATTAAGTATTGTATACACACCTTTCTATAGACGGACATATTGTCTTTCTTTTTCAACTACACGCTCGTAGTGCTAGAGATTTCCGACGTATTTGGATCCGGCTTAAAATGGTATTACGAGGCTTGCCCAATTATATATTATGTTTGATACTGACCATATTTTTATTAGCAAACTTACATGGGTGATTTATCTCAAAGTAATTGGCACCAAAACACAAGTCGAGTTTAGCCTTCCTCGGCTTGGATGGAGCCTAGAAAGCAAAATAGGAGGGGGCATTATGCTCGCACATGACCCTTAGATGAAAGTGAAACAAAGCAAAGCCTAATGCCTAGCTACAACTCCCTGTTCATACACTTATCCTCTGCATTCATTTTTTCGTAGCCTCCTAGCCCCTAATAGTAATAATAGTAATAATAGTAATAAAATATCCTTCTCTTATGATATAATGGTTGATAGTTGGCCACAAGTCCCGTTCCTATCCATCCCATAATAATACATAATACTGTCGCAGACAACGAGAGTTTGACTGCGACTCCATCTTGACTTATATATCTCTCAGTATCTTTTGCTTACATATAAAATTGGACCCCTCGTGGTAATGAATACCATATCTTTCTACAAACTATTTCCCTTACATGATGGCGTCGTACGTTTTGTTTCACCTGTACCAAACCAATGACGCGCCAGCTTTTTTTAGATTATTTTTATTATCAAAAGAAGTAAAAATCTCATGTTATCATCCACCGCGGAATCCAGCACAAACTCCTAAACGTACGTGGAGGACAAACAAGAAAACCTTAGCGTGTGCCTGCGTGCATTGTCTGCATATGTTTTTTTCGATGATTTAAAAAATAATTGTATTAATAAGTAAATAGTCAATCGAGGCCTACGGGAACAGCACGTGAAACGCGCCTTTATAAACCCCCGGATTCCTTCCTCTCCAGAAACCACACACAACCTCCACTTCTCGCTACCTTCTCTCAAAAGCACCCCGTCGAGATGCGGCCGTGGACACCGAGGAAGGGATCCAGGAAGAGACGGGGGAGGGATGCTGCCGGGAGAAGGATCAGGGCCGCTTCGGTCAGGAAGGATCTCAAGAAGCTGTGCGACATCATCCCGGGATGCGGTAACGAGGGCAGAGGCGACCTCGGGGTGGATTTCATCGACAAAGTGTTGGATTACGTGCTCCTTCTGGAGCTCAAAGTGAGCCTCCTTCGTGGGATATCCAGCATGTACGGGGTCTAAGGAAATAAACTCGGCTGTTGTATTGTAAGGGTTGAATGTGCGTATATTTTTCGGATGAAGTTTCGAAAAAATGAATATGAATAGGTTCTCTCCATAATTCCAATGTCACGATCAGTTCCTCATCAGGCGAACTCGGATCGTTCCATAATTTTCAAGTACAAATAGCATCGTGAAATTAATTGAGAAAAAGCAGCTCCATCACACACCAATTGCAACCTCTATATTTCCTTTTTAAAATTTCAAAGTCTATGATCATTAAATGATATTGAAATCGACTAATCGTGATGTCGGCCATTGAAATGACGCCCGCTCATGTCGACCCGAGAATGAAAGGACATATATCTGAATTATTTCAAAGTAGATAAATTTGTACTATAATCGTTTTTTCACGATTCATATTTTTAGATGCACAGGATTAGTAAAATAGACTTCTTTTGTTTATTCCCAAACTAAATTGCTTCAAATTATTCGATATTTCTTTTTAAGTTTAAAATTTTTAAGCCCGAATGGAACGAAAATGTAATTAAGTGTGTATTGTTTTAAGCATTTTCCTTTTTAAGTTTTGTTTGCAAATTTCCCTTGGAAAAGTTAACGACGTGAAAGGGTTAAAAAAAGGTAAAGAGAGTAATGTTACCTTATTGGAAAAGAGCGAAAATAAATTAAAAAGTACTAAATCTTATGAAAAGATAAGTAGTCTCCCGTCGTTTTCCTTTCTCTCGTGTCCAAACAAATCCTTAGGGTAAACATCAAATCAAACTATTTATTTCCGTGCATAGTAGGATGAAAACAGGTTATTCATATGCTTAAATGACGAATTATGCTTTTTTGTTTTTTTGAAAACAAATATCAACGCAGAAAAATTGTCTTTTGGACTTGTCAATTTTTTTTATGGTTAAAGTTGTTGGGGTTTATGTTTGTAGGATTGGATAGAAAGGAAGAATGTGTTAGCAGAACGTAGGTTTTGTACTGCTGATGACCTTTTGTAGAATAGAGGAAATATTCTGTAGAGCTGCTACACCTACGAGGAGTGTTTTGGCTGCGATTTCTCTTTTTTAAATTTTCTCTTATACTTTTACATGAAATGTCTACACATCCCTTCATATATAGGGAGGAGTAGGAAACTCAAATGACAATAGAAACAGACATATTTAATGATAGATTTAATAGCCTCTTTAATGACCCACTTAAATGACATTTCCGTACTAACTTTAATACCAATTAATCTCGATCGTAAATTACCTTCAACAGCCCATCTTAATTTATGATATTCAAGAAGTCTTTGAATGTCTCGAACTTCTCAAAAGACACCGCCTTTGTAAGAACATCTGCGAGTTGATCATGGGTGCTGATGAACTCTAGAAGAATCTCCTTATGTGAAACCATCTCTCCGATGAAATGGTGACGAAGTTCTACGTGCTTCGATCTTGCATGAAAAATTGGATTCTTGGTCATAGCAATTGCAGATTGGTTATCACAGAAGATTGTTGTTGGCTCGTCCACCTTCTGTTGTAACTAGTAACCTTCTGTGCCAGACAGCTTCTCTTGTTGCTTCATTTGCTGCGATGTACTCAGCTTCTGCAGATGTGAGAGCAACAGTGCTTTGCTTCTTTGAACTCTACGAAATGGGCTTTGTTCTAATGCAGAACAAGTATTCTGATGTGCTTTTGCGATCATCCAAGCTTCCTGCCCAATCACTATCTACATAACCCACTAGATCATCATGTTGCTCTTTTGTATACTTCAGTCCAACCTTCTGTGTGCCTTTTAGATAGCGTGGAACCCTTTTTGCTGCTGTGAAATGAGTTCTACCGGGGTTGCTCATGAATCTAGACAGCAAACTCACAGAATGAACAATATCAGTCCGAGTGTGAGTAAGATATATAAGAGAACCAACCAGACTTCTGTAGATCTTCTGTAGATCTTCGAGTCAAAGCCTTCTGTAGAATCTTCCTTCTATAACTTCTCATTGAGTGATATTGGAGTAGAAATTGGTTTCGCATTCTCCATACGAAATTTCTTCAATAGATCCGCTATGTACTTCTCTTGAGAAATGAAAATCTCTCCTTTCTTCTGCTTCACTTGAAATCCGAGAAAGTACTTCATTAAGCCAAGATCTGTCATCTCAAACTCTTCCATCATTGCTTCCTTGAACTTCTGCAGCAAGCTTCTGCTGGTGCTAGTGTAGATCAAATCATCCATATAAAGACATGTTATTAGAAAATCAGGACCAACCTTCTGTATGTATAACGAAGGTTCTACTGAGCTTCTGGAGAATCCTTTCTTTTGTAGATATGAATCAATTCTGCAATTCCACGCTCTTGGTGCTTGCTTCAAACCATATAGAGCCTTATGTAGTTTGTAGACTTTGTCTTCTGTGCCTTTCATCACGAATCCTTGTGGTTGCTCTACATAGACTTCTTCTTCTAGTACTCCATTAAGAAATGTTGACTTGACATCAAGCTGGAATACTTCAAGCTCCTTCTGTGCTGCAATGGTTAGAACGGGACGGATTGTCTCCATCCTTGCTATAGGAGCAAAAGTTTCTGTAAAATCAACGCCGGGCTTCTGTGAATAGCCTTTTGCTACAATTCGAGGTTTATGCTTCTGCACGCTTCCATCTTTATTATACTTGGTCTTATAGACCCACTTCAATCCGATAGCTTCTTTTCCTTCTGGGAGATCGACCAATGACTATGTGTCATTCTTCTCCATAGAAGTCATATCCTCCTTCATGGCATTTCTCCATTTTTCTTCTTTGGCTACCTCCTCAAAGTTCTGTGGCTCAAATGCAGCAAGATCAAAGTTAGCTTGCTCATAAATTTCACTGAATGATCGATACCTCCTTGGTGGTGTATCTCTAATAGGACCCTTTGCTTTTGGAATGGTTCTAGAGGAACTAGCTTCTATTGTTCCGATGGGATTCTGTATTGTAACTTCTGCTGCTGCTTCTGTTGTTTTGATAGGATTTTGTACATATGCTTCTGCTACTGCTTCTGTACTGGAACATCTGAGTCATAGAAGTTTCTTCCCGCCACTTCCAAGCTGTATGTTCATCAAAGATAACATCTCTCGACAGAACTAACTTGTCAGTGTTTGGATCATACAGACGATATCCCTTCGATTCATCACTATATCCGATGAAAATCAACTTCTCACATTTCTCATCAAACTTTTCTCTTCCTTGAGAAGGTGTGAATGCATATCCAATACATCCAAACACTTTGAAATGATCCATTACGGGCTTCCTTCTGTGCCACGCTTCATATGGTGTCTTGTCCCTAACTACTTTTGTAGGGATCTGTTCAGAAGGTAGGCAGATGTGTTAACAGCTTCTGCCCAGAACTTGTTGGGTAGACCTTTGCCCTTCAACATGCTTCTGGCCATCTCCACTATGGTTCTGTTCTTTCTTTCTACGGCTCCATTCTGCTGTAGAGAATACTGCACAGTCAACTGCCTCTGTATCCACTTCTGTTGGCAATATTCCAAGAATGGTCTCGACAGAAACTCTCCTCCGCGATCTGTCCTCAAGGTCGTAAGCCTATATCAACTTTGATTTTCTGGAAGGGCTTTGAACTTCATAAAGGTGGTGAAAGCATCCGACTTCCTCTCAAGAAAATAAAGCCAAATCATTCTAGTATAGTCATCTACGAACAACAGAAAGTATCTTCTCTTATCGAGAGACGGAGTCTGAGTCGGTTCACAAATATCCGTATGAACCAGCTCGAGAAGGGCTTGTGCTTTCCATGATGTGTTTGGGAATGGAAGACGATGATGCTTTCCCAAGATACATCCTTCAAAACGTCACCTTCTGCAGTTTGTATAGAAGGTAGTCCGACTACCATATCCTTCTGCTTTAATAGAGCTAGACTTTTCCTATTCAAATGTCCATACCTAAGATGCCAAAGATGAGAATCATCTACAACCTCAGTTTTGAGAACCACATTGCTGTAAGGAGTCATCTTTAACGGGAACAAATTGTTGGACGTCATCTTCACGACAACGACCTTCTGTCTGTTTCTGTCCGTTATCTCACATTGACCTTCTATAAAAACCAACTTATATCCATTTTTTATCATTTGTCCCACACTTAGTAGGTTCTGTGCGATTTCTGGAGTGTAGAAGACGTCGTGCATCATCTTCTGTTGACCTTCTGCACTTATAACTGAAATAACACATTTACCTTCTATCTTTAACTTCTTACTATATCCAAGTTCCAAGAGAGAATTCTATTTCTCATCAAGCTCCACAAAGTTCTTCTTGATCCCTGTGACATGGTTACTACAGCCACTATCGATGAACCATATCTCATTCATATCTTGCACGATGTTAGAGGAAGAGTAGAAAACTTTAGAATGTTCATCTTCCTTAAAGAAATTTACTGAGCTTCTGTCCTCATGCTTATGTTCATGCTTCTGCTCTTTATCTTTGTACTAGCAATCACGATCTGAATGAGTTGGGAACTTTCATCTCCTGCATCGAAGACGACAATTTTTTGTTTCATGATTATTTTTTCTGCAGATGCGGCATCCTGGTTCGGCTTCTCCATGACCGCTTCTGTGCTGACCTTCTAGTCATCCTTCTGCATAGCCTCTGCCTCTGCCACGAGGCCTGCCTCCGCGTCCTCTGCCGTAGGACCTTCTGTTGTTTCTATAACGTTCTTGCTCTACTCAGAAACATTCAACTTCGCTTGAAATACTTGTTTCACCGGGCCTGTGTACTTGCTGACCCGCTTCTCATGGGTTTCTTGGGAACCCATCAATTCATAGATGGAAACTTCTGCGAGATCCTTCATCTCTTCAATCACGGTTACCACATGCTCAAACTTATGTGACAAGCTTCTGAGGATTTTCTCCACGACTTTTCAATCCGGAACAACTTCTCCGCAACTCTTCAATTGATTGAGGATTTTTACGATCCTTGAAAAGTAGTCTTTGACGTTTTCTGCGTCTTTCATGGATAGATTGCCGAAGTCTCTCCAAAAATTCTGCAGCTTTATAGAGATCTCCATCTATGACCCTTTGAACTCCTTCTTTAGGACCTCCCATGCTTCATTCACCTTCTTCAGGCCGTATGTCCTTGGGTAAATGGTTTTGCTCATGGATTGTTGCAGAATCCGTAGAGCCATGGCTTTCTTCATGACGTTCTTCTTGTACGCCTTCTGCTCATCTTCTGTGGGATTGATGACACATTCTGCGGAAGTGTTGTGACCTTCTGGGAGAGAGATTCCTTCTGGAACTTCTTCGTAGCCTTCCTCGACAAGTTTCTATAGATCTTGCGAAAAAAAATGGTCTCCATTTGAGAACTCCAATAGTCGAAGTGCTCACCGTCAAAGATGGGGATTTGGTTGGGAGAAAAGGTGAAGAACATGTTGCCAGCGGATGCAGACATGACCTTCTGCGCTTTGATACCAAATTTGTTGGGGGTTATGTGTGTAGGATTGGATAAGAAGGGAAAAGGTGCTAGCAGAACATTGGTTTTGTACTGCTGACGACCTTCTGTAGAATAGAGGAAGCTTTTTGTAGAGCTGCTGCACCTACGAGGAGTGTTTTGGCTGCGATTTCTCTTTCTTAAACGTTCTCTTACACTTTTACATGAAATGTCTACACGTCCCTTTATATATAGGGAAGAGTAGGAAACTCAAATGATAATAGAAACCGACATATTTAATGATAAATTTAACAGCCACCTTAATGACTCACTTAAATGACATTTCCGTTACTAACTTTAATACCAATTAATCTCGACCATAAATTACCTTCAACAAAAGTATTTTCATTTATAATGATAAATAGAACTTGATCTAACCGAAGAGAAACATTTTGTATTGAAATTTTTACCGTAACTCATTGCATTGACTTGATGGTAGAAGACATCATAAAGATTCTACAAGTGAAAAGAATAGTTGAGTATATCATTTTCTTGGTGAGATTTATATATAAGCATGGTACTCATTATGATAATTTATACAATGAAGAAGGATTTTATTCAACAAGGAGTTACTAGATCTTTTATGATGTTTCTCATGTTGCAAATGCTTCATTTGTGTCCAAGAAGGTCAAAGGGAAAAAGGCGTATGCAATTATGTTGCATATAATATTTTGGAATATTATGTCCTCAAGGTGATGAGCTCTTATTTATGAGGCAAGAAATAATGGAAAAAAATGTTAAAAATGAAAGTATATAGTAGGTCATGCCTTTACCTAACATTTCGAACTTTTAGGATAGTTAGCGTCGACCACATTACATTAGTGTTATTAGAGCCAGATGTAATGCATAAAATGCCTTTATTTAAAACATGGACACACACGATTTAAAACGTGTATATGTTTAACTTAGTCGCATTTTGGGTTTAAACCCCGTTTATATATAAAAATATTTATGTCCTAATTAGTTTTTAAAATTAACCCGTTTATATATCGGGACATGACAAATTTTTATCCCAAACTTATTCATGAAAAATTTTACATAATATATGAATATTTGTTTCATAGTCTTTTTCATGGTTGCACGCTCCTTTTCATAAAAATAACTATGTGATTAATTTATTTGTCAATTATACATTACATTATTTTATTTGATCATTTTTAATGTAAAATAGAATTTATGAATTACTATTTAAATAAATGTGTTAACTTGTTTGACAATGATTGTTTTTGTAATGGCTGATTGGTCGTTTTTAAGTCTATTATTCATTTAGTTTTTACTTAGGACATCTTATTTATTTATTTCTACTTATTACATATAAGCACGCTAACATGGACAATGACAACAAGTTCAAAGGAATATATCTTAATCTAGTTTTACGAAATTGTGATACTAGAAATAATATACTAATTATTCTATTTTGTATTAAGATAGAATTATATTTCTAATTATGGAAAAAATTAAAACAATTTTTAAAAAATAATAACTAATAGAAAAAAAGATCTTTTACAATAGAAAAAATACAATTTTTGTAATTCGTAAAGGGGATAGATAAAGAAGCCATTCTTTTTGAGTTTGGAAAAAGTTTTTCATTTCCCACAATACATGATTCTGAATCCAATTCGAAATGGTAAAATAAAAACAAGAAAACAGCCATTCAAGAGAACAAGATATCAATTAATTACCATATGAGATCTCGTTTCAAATTTCAATGTAGTCAATAAATATACCAGAAACAAGATTAAAAAAAAAGTTGCATAC
The DNA here is from genome assembly GCA_023653495.1 of Melastoma candidum. Classification (NCBI taxonomy): domain Eukaryota; kingdom Viridiplantae; phylum Streptophyta; class Magnoliopsida; order Myrtales; family Melastomataceae; genus Melastoma; species Melastoma candidum. The sequence continues at coordinate 24,636,429 of CM042883.1, read as the reverse complement.
TTAGTTTATAAATGGGTTACCATGTAGGGGGAGGTTGCCTTTTGCCTTTCTATTTCTTTTGGTCAACAAAAATTTTGAAGTGGTGATTGGAATAATGTTAGACTTATCACGAATTTTTAACAATATTTAGATTTTCCGTAGTTTTCGATTTCTTACAAACAGTGCGAACATATTTTACTAAAACATGTCATTTTTTTGAATTCTCTTACCGAAACATGTCTACGTGTGCTTAACCCGTATAAATTGAAGGAAAACCCTGTAATTAAAATACAATCACTCCATTATTAAACCACCAACTTATGGAAAAATAAAAACACTTTATTATTTCCAAACAAGAGAGGTAAAAGATTTGGGCAAGTCTAGTACTGTAAGAGCTTGGTTTATCCATCCCTATTGAGGAATCGCTTCGCGTATATAAATAGGGACCATTCCACCTCATAGTTGAAATCATATCAAACGACGTAGAGTACGGATAATCGTCAATGGCAGCTCGTGTTGGCATCATTCTTACTTGCGCCTTCTCCCTCTTCTCCTTGATCCTGCCGACATTATCGGCCACTGATGGTATCGCGACCTACTATGGGAGTGCCCCGTACACTGGTAAGATTTAGTTGCTCGGCAAGATACGTTGGTTTTACCTAAGCCAAGCTGCCTAAATATCACTGCCGGTGTGCTTTCTTGCTTAGGTAATGCATGCTACGGGTCGAAGAACCCATACGGGGTGTGGATTGCGGCGGCGAGCGACAAGCTGTGGGATGGCGGGAAGATCTGCGGCCAGAGATTTAAAGTCACGTGCACGGGACCAACAAACGCGGTGCCTCACCCTTGCACCGGCAAGTCCGTTACAATTACCGTCATCAACTACTGCCCGGGATGCGCCAACACCTTCGATCTATCCCAGGAGGCCTTTGCAACGATCGCTAATCCCACCGCAGGAGTAATCAAGATATCATACGAGCCGTAAGCTTGCAATACTTCCACCATGTAATTTATGCATTCGGGCACCATATCACTGGACTCATCGTCATCACGTCTTCTGATTACAGGGCTTGAATAGAGATCACGGGAGCAATTGAGGGGCGGCGGATTCGAAAGATGTCTCTCCTAGTTGAAACATCATGTTGCAGCTTCTATTTATAGTAATAGAGCCGTGGCGAAGGTGACCTCATCATCCCATGAGCAAATGAAATAATACTATTGCAAAAGACTTGAAAGTAAATTATCTTGCAGTGTCATTAAGCGATAAAATAAATAATTGAATAAATACAAAGTCAAAGGTGAGAATTATGTGTACAAAAAAGAAATCTGTTCTACGACATGCAAAATTCAATGATAAAAATAAGTAATGAAGAGATATCATTGCCTCCTTCTATACTTAAAAATTATATCTGTGATCTGCATAACTAGACTTGAAACTTAGAAGATATTGTTTGCACGGATTGTTGCTTTTTTATGTACTCTCTATGTATCTTAGAACTGCGAATTGAGTAGGATCAAGTTATTAGGAACTAGTTGAATACCATGGGGCTTCTGAATTTATAATGGATAAAGCTTATACAATCTTTTAAAAATTAACCCTGTTTAAATTACCTTTGAAAACTTATAATGTTTATTCACATTTATATTTTAATATATACGATGCAAAGTTTAATCCTTTTAAAATTAAAATTATAATGTATGATAATGAAACTTCGTAGATTTTTTTTTCTATTGTGGGCGCAATCGGTTTGCCATGACCGAAAAAAATCTATAAAATTTACCAACACACTTCTAAACGCATTGTCGCGCATTATGTGTTTGGGATTGGGAACTGTGACCGGGATGATAATAGCTGATGAATTATCGTTAATCATCTTCCATCCGACAATAATAGTTATCATGGAATAGATGGATTTTTCCGGTATACCTTATCCTCGATTGGACCAATGTGGTGGACGATCAGGTTGGTCTTATTGACTGACTTGTTACCGCCAAGCATTTTCACATGCAATTAGAAATATTTATGCGATAGATGGTCTCTTAATCGAACCTTTTTTTTTTAAATAAAATAATCTCTTTAATAAATGCCATCCATTTAGTTAAGTTGATAAAGTGATTGCTCCGACCTTATTAATGAATTCGATGTGGCATGTATGATAAGCATTGATATTTAAATTATGCTAAAATCTTGCTCTTTATAGGCGTTTAAATATGTTGGAAGTATTTGAAATATATACTTCGAGAGAGTGGATAAATTACATGCTATTGTTCGACTTTTTGGTTTAAGTTGGCATACATAAGGCTTTCGTATGCATAATTATGTGAGCAAGTGAAGCTTCTTCGTAATTGTGCTGTAAGCGCTTGGCTGCCAAAGTGGCACGTTTGCAGTGACAGGCAATGTGCTTCATGGGGCACGTGCATCCGGGTGAGTTACTTTAGATTTGTACTTCGGTTGTTTGGCTGCCAACCAGAGTGACAGCTGAAGTTTTCTTACAATCGCATGTGTTCTTAACAAGTGAGAAGTCTCATGTTTGTGCTTTGAGTGTTTGGCTGCCAAAGTGGCTCGCTTAGAGTGACAGGTGATATTTTCTTAAACTTGTTGAGGGAATGATTGGAGACTTGGGTGTACTAGTGTAAGGACATTTCTGCTCAAAGGTGTCTGGTTCTTGCATTTGGTACATTTCGAGTATTTCTGAGGAGATCATTTGTGTTGGTCTCTATTTGATAGTCGTTATGCTATCGGTTGCTCACTGGTTCATGTATAAACAGTCTCTTTTAGTTTGCTTAAAATGATAAAAATTTAAAGGACATGAATTGACTTGTATAAGATGATAAATCTTAATTTGCACTTACATACCAACGTGAATTTCTTGAGTATGTCACTTTGTTTGCTTGTGAGCTATACAAGGTTTTACGAGCATCCTGGAACTGAAAGATTTTACATGATGATACGGGCGCCTGGTTACCAAAGTGACTCGCTCGTCGAGATCCGTGAAATCCGCTTGTGCAATAATGTATTACAGTGACTATGGCTGAAAATAATTTATATTGAATGTATTCTCAAATATTCAACTCGATTGTCGAGTTGGGTGGGAAGGTTTAATAAACTTCATAGGGTTGGGAGATTTCACATGATGATACAGGTGTTTGGTCGCCAAAGCGACTCGCTTGTTGAGATCAGTGGAGTATGCTTATGTGATATGTGTTGTGGATTTGTAACTTCTGCTTAAAGCTTGATGTTAACTCAACCAAGGACTGAAAGACTTGAGTAATCATGTTTTTAATAAAATTGTGATCTTGAATTTATGATGAACTATTAGATCAGTGGGAGCACATCAACTTAATCATTTGATCGTTTTGATTAATTGGAGTTATTATTGACGCTCACTAGAGCATTGTGCAACATTAGGTTTCTTTGATATTGTGTTGGATGTTGAGGCTTCTTACATACACCACTCTTATTAAAAGGTCGAGCGGTGTTGTTTTGAATCTTACGTACACCACTCTTGTTAAATGGTCGAGCGGTGTACACTACTCTTGTTGAAAGGTTGAGCGATGCTGTTTTGAATCTTACGTACACCACTCTTGTTAAAAAGTCGAGCAATGTTGTTTTGAATACCGCGATCGATGATAATTTTTTAATAATTATGTTACTCACTATGATATTAGTGCGATATTGGTTTTTTTTTTTAACCAAGGAAAATACTACGTGAAGCCTAATTGGCTCTTGTTATTATTGTACGTGGTTTATTATTTTGGTTTACTTGATTAGTGTAAGCCTCATATCAATGTCTTGTTTATTAGACATATTTATGGAGAATCATTTTATAGACATGTTTGATACATGTATTTATTTCTCTCGATGATCATCAATGACTGTCGTTTTTTGGTTATATGCACATGGTTGAAAGTCTCAAGATCTGGTGTCTATCTTGAGCATGACGGTTATGTCAAGTTTCTATGTCTCAAATGACACTATTAAGGTTCTCGCAAGATTTATGTTTTGAGACGTACAAAGCAGTAGTACTCGATTTATTTCATCCGGTTTCTTTGAAAGCATAAAGTTATCGGATGGTTTGTCTAGTTACACCAAGGTATAAGGTTACAGAGCGTTTTCTCTGACCTCGGTGGAGCATTAAGGTTACGGATGGTAACTCCGGTTTTACTAAGTATTCATGTTATGGAGAGGGCTTTCTATGACTTTATGAAACATTAAAGTTATGGAGGGAGATGATTTCAGCTGGCTTTTTTAGAGCATTAAGGTTATAAATGAGTACTCTGATTTCTCTGAAGTATAAAGGTTACGAATTGTGCACTCCGACTTCAGTGAAATGTAAAGGTTACAAAGATATTTAATTATTAAAGAAAATCTTGAGACTTGGTGCATATTATTGAGTATGACGGTTTTGTCAATATAGTTTGTCTCTAGTAAAACACTATGCAGTTTGTGCACATTAAGGTTTATGAGACATGTTACGGAGCAGTTTTGCTCTATTACCTTTCTGGCTCATTGTGGGCATAAGGTTACAAAATGATGAGAACCAACTGAAAATAACATCATTCAGATCACATTAAGGGATGTCAATTTCAGCTACCCCGCCACATTGACCTATTGATGTTAGCGTTGCTGGCGCTTGTGATCATGGTTGTCCAATACCGCTAAATGGTGTGACGACGGCTATGCTTCAATGTTAATAGTTTTAATAGTTGGGGCTGTTTTTGAGGTGTCTCGTATATTGTGTTTTTGTTAGGGCCATATACGTGTATAGCCTGATAGTCATTTTTAAAATATTTTCTTTGCAATTGATCATATCCCAAGTGGGAGAATGTTGAAATTTTATTTTTAATTTTATTATCTTCTTTTGTTTTAATAAAATTTCTATTGGAGTACAATCAATTGTCAAGTTACGTTTTCATAAAGTAGGTTGTATTATGATATACGAGACAATCCATAATAGCCCGTTCAGATGTGTATCTTTTAGGGCTTCTGCGACATCTCTGTTTGTTATAAATGTGGATTGGGCGGCTTTTCGGTGTAGGCCCAGTGTATTGACGTAAGCCCGTGATGGAAGGGTCCGTCACACTATATATTAATAGGTGCTATGTCCCCTATCCCACTTGCCTTAACCCTAATAATGGTGCTCCATCGGCCGTCGGCAAGTCAGGGAGATGAAGACCCAGATCACCAACTTCGCCCTACGTTTTGCAGATTTCGTCGGGTAACGATACTGGAATAGAGATTATGCTAAAGGCTTGATAATCGGGTTATTATATAGGTATGTAAACACCGGTACTTAACTCCGTTTTCCGCACTTTTCGTGTCCTAAATTCTATTACAGTGATCCTGGATTACACGAAATTTTCTTTCAGGTTTTTCATATGCTTAAATGGCGAATTATGCTTTTTGTTTTCGTGAAAACAAATATCAATGCGGAAAAGTTGTTTTTGGGACTTATCAAAATTTTTTTATGGTTAAAGTATCTTCATTTTATAATGATAATAGAAAAGTTGCTCTAACCGAAGGGAAAATAGGATTTATTGTTGTAAAGGCCTCCCTTTTGAGGAATCGCTTCGCGTGTATAAATAGGGACCATTCCCCTCATTGTTGAAATCATATCAAACAACGTAGAGTACTGAGAATCATCAATGGCAGCTCGTGTTGGCATCATTCTTACGTGCGCCATCTCCCTCTTCTCCTTGATCCTGCCGACATTATCGGCCACTGATGGTATCGCGACCTACTATGGGAGTGCCCCGTACACTGGTAAGATTTAGTTGCTCGGCAAGATACGTTGGTTTTACCTAAGCCAAGCTGCCTAAATATCACTGCCGGTGTGTTTTCTTGCTTAGGTAATGCATGCTACGGGTCGAAGAACCCATACGGGGTGTGGATTGCGGCAGCGAGCGACAAGCTGTGGGACGGCGGGAAGATCTGTGGCAAGAGATTTAAAGTCACGTGCACGGGACCAACAAACGCGGTGCCTCACCCTTGCACCGGCAAGTCCGTTACAATCACCGTCATCAACTACTGCCCGGGATGCACCAACACCTTCGATCTATCCCAGGAGGCCTTTGCAACGATCGCTAATCCCACCGCAGGAGTAATCAAGATATCATACGAGCCGTAAGCTTGCAATACTTCCACCATGTAGTTTATGCATACGGGCGCCATATCACTGGACTCATCGTCATCACGTCTTCTGATTACAGGGCTTGAATAGAGATCACGGGAGCAATCGAGGGGCCGCGGATTCGAAAGATGTCTCTCCTAGTTGAAACATCATGTTGCAGCTTCTATTTATAGTAATAGAGCGGTGGCGTAGGTGAATAAAAGGGAAGCTCATCATCCCATGAGCAAATGAAATAATATTATTGCAAAAGACATGAAAGTAAATTATCTTGCAGTGTCATTAAGCGATAAAATATATAATTGAATAAATACAAAGTCAAAGGTGAGAATTATGTGTACAAAAAAGAAATCTGTTCTACGACATGCAAAATGCATTAAATTCAATAATAAAAATAAGTAATGAAGAGATATCGTTGTCTCCTTCTATACTCAAAAATTATATCTGTGATCTGCGACTTGAAACTTAGAAGATATTGTTTGCATGGATTGTTGCTTTTTTATGTACTCTCTGTGTATCTTAGAACTGCGAATTGAGTAGGATCCAGTTATTAGGAACTAGTTGAATACCTTGGGGCTTCTCAATTTATAATTAAGCATTCGCTTATAGCTTATGGAAAATTTACTTATTGAAATAAAAATGCTTAATTATTGAATGTTATTTGTTCGACAAAAATTTGTTTGCTTTAAAAAAATTGAATAATGGATAAAGCTTATATAATCTTTTAAAAATTAACCCTGTTTAAATTACCTTTGAAAACTTATAATGTTTATTCACATTTATATTTTAATATATGCGATGCAAAGTTTAATCCTTTTTAAATTAAAATTATAATGTATGATAATGAAAGTTAGTAACATATAAATAACAATTAAATTTAGATTTTTTTTTTCTATTATGGGCGCAATCGGTTTGCCATGACCGAAAAAAATCTATGAAATTTACCAACACACTTCTAAACGCATTGTCGCATTATGAGTTTGGCTTTCGGAACTGTGACCGGGATGATAATACATTTGCTTTCATTCCGAAAAGGAGCCGAATTTATATTTCGTTCCAATATTTGTTGTGGTTTGACACCAAAATGTCAACGTCCACTCTTTCTAACACTCCACTCCAAATAGGATGCATCCACTAGGGGAATGCACAGGATGTACACACGCATATGTATACGTACTTATGCGAAAGTATGAGTAACAACAACTCGTCCGATTCCTCATCGTTACTAGCAAAACCAGGATGGTTCCTCGCCACCATGGATCACTATGCAAGCACCCCTACACGAACTATTGACGGCGGTGGCTATCATTACCAGTTGCAAAAAACATTACCTTAGCTTCCTTTGTACAACTGACTCCTCTTTGTGGCTAGCTTTGCAGCAGCAGCACCTTTGGATGAAGCCCAACTTTCACTCAAGCGGCCGTGCAGGTACTCCTGACATCACCGCAAGCAAGCATGTAATGCTTACAAAATGATAAGGGGTGGCTTCATTATGTACTCACGGGAGAGATTAATGAAAAGTATTTTTTTTAAAAAAGGGTTTCTTCCAAAGTCGTGGGGAACACTTGAAATGATTTAATCATTATATTAAATACTTGGTACGTTAATTATTCCTCTCTTTTTATTTTACTTGAAAGCATATTGTTGTCAGGGGTGATATTATTAACAAAACGATTTATCTTCCCTTCACAAATTGAGTTGGAGAGAGTTTGATAGGTCATGCCCTCCTCCAGCTTTATCCCGTCGGCCCCTGGAACATCAGAGGTTTCATGTTACTAGGCCTCTCGCCATGGCCCGCCCCCTTTCGCAAAAGGACTTCCAATCCCTACACCATTTTCCCAGTCTGGTCTGCCTACTTCCTCTCCAACCGGTCCACCATTTTCGCCTTCGGGCTCATTCCCAACTCCGGCTGCCGTACCCCTCCCTCTGCCCAGGCTGGAGTCGACTCTGACGTCCTCGCACTGTGGACTGCTTTCCTCATGATGCATTTTGACGGCCCGGACAGTAAGAAAAACACCCGGTTGTGTCTCCTGTTTGCACTTTGCAGTAGACCTTGTAAGGCTGACCCGATTATCTAATGGAATGGTAATTATCTGGTTACCAATGGCCTTGTGGTTTGGCAAGGCTGATTTCTGCTGGTTATATCATGATTTTTGTGATGTGTCTGAGTGCATTAGCAGCCCCCATCGTCAAATCCACCACCAGGCAACTCACACCGGATACCTTGAAACTTCACGAAGATGGCTGCACGTTCGCTCTCTGTTAAATACAAGGTTACCCTGCTCGTGATGCTTCCCCTTTGAGCTTTCGAGTGCGCAAGTTTTCAGTATGAAAGGATTCCGATTCGTGATCACAGGATCTGCTCCGAACCTTCACTGGCTGAGACAAATATGAACGGCCGCTATGGGCAACAGGTGCACTCGAGAATCCTTCTGTGGTGAGGAAAAAGTCCTCCATAGGCACAACTCCTTGCGTGCATACAGGAATTGTTAGTTACTAAAAGCCATCGCCTTTTGCAGAGTGTGCAGGAAATGACGTTGTTGTCGATGAGTGTATTGAGCATTAAATGGACGCTCAAAGGGAAGCCCATGTGGGTTCTTTCCACCTTCTCCGGAGATGTCATCATACGGTGGCTCTCTATTGATGTGGCACTTCACCACACATATCTGCATTTCCCTGGAGGACGAAGAGAATGACAATATGGACTGGCAGATAAGCGAGACCGTCTCGAACTACATGCATTATCTGTTGGTCAAGCGACCAAAGAGGATGTCGCTGGTAGTTGGCCTCGGCCGTGTGAGGGGTTGCGAGACATCCTCTGAGGTGAAGAGATACGGGAGAAGAATTGATGCTCTGGGAGCAGGAAAGAATTCTGCAGGAAGATACTCGGAGAAAACATTGAGCCGGAGCCCTGCTCCGGGAAGGAGCAAATCTGTGCTGTGGATTCGTGCAATCTGGCAAAGCTTCTGCGGACGAAGGATGGGAACTGGAAGATAATATCTGGTTGTGGAGGGAACTTTCGTCACACGCGGCGTGCCACTGTAAAGTCGATTCTCACGCTCGATCGCTCTGCCAAGGAGGGGAGTTTATAAGCCTGGTTTGGCTTCTGATGGCTCATCTTGGAATAGGAGGACCACATAATCCCATTGAATAAACTCTTCAACTCTTCAAAATTTGACCATCTGACATGGCAACCCCTCCGCCATTTAGTTATGGACTGTAATGATAAGTATTGCTGAGGAAAGCACTGGTTCGATGGGCTGGGCCACACAGACGCAAAAGAATCCAGCAATGATTCATCCGGTGTTGTGGGGTTGCTTGCTGCTGGGAGCGAAAACGAGGTTGTCCAGAAACGGCTGGGGGCGAGAATTTTAGGAAACGGGGTAACTAGGATAAACTATGATGCTGTCATCTCCCTCCACCGCCTCCTCTCCAACCGTTCATTGCCGACTCTTCCTCCTTCCGTCCCCCTGGCTCTCTCCATCTCGTCCTCCCAAGTGGGTCTTCTCGAAATCCCCCCTTCTCCAAGCTTTTACCTGTGTCATTTTGTTTGTAATCTGCTTTTCGTGGGCTTTGTCTTGGGTTGATTGTTGTTACTGGAGTCAATGATGTCCCCCTGCTAGCTCGCTCGGGATGGATGAGTTCCCATTTCTCAATTTTGGGCATTGGTGCTGATTGTGATTCGTGACTGATTGTTTAAATTGATGCTTCGGGGTGCTCATCAAGATTCTTATTAAAGGTAGTTTTTTCGCTAGAGTTTTGTGACATTGGTTGATTCCTTGATCCATATTTTCTGGCGGGATAGTCTACTAGTACCCAAAAGGTTTGTAGTTCCTTCTTGGTAGCATTTGTGATTGGGCTTTCCTTCTCATGCACGGCGTCGTAGATATGATGATTTAGTGTTCAAGCTTTTTGAGAGGGTATTGTCTTAACCTTTGTCCTTAAAAACTGAAAGCAGTGGCTGCCGTTGCTTTATGTTGTCGTCTATCGTTAGAGAAATGGTGGTGATTTAGAGTTCAAGCTTTTTGAGAGTGTATTGTCTTAGCCTTTGTCATTAAAAACTGAAAGCAGTGGCTGCCGCGACTTTATGTCAGTTGACTATCGTTATAGAAATGGTGGTCACCCCAAATAAACACTTTGCTGACTTCCCATAACTATTTTAGTTGAATTTAATTTAATAGTTTGCTGGTGAGAAAATGATAAAAGGTGTGGTGGCATAGAAAGGTGCAGACATCTGAACAATACAAATATCATTTTTCAGATGGGGTTTGAGAACAAAGCCTGATGGAGTAGCCATACCCAACAAAACCAAGGGTCAGGCATTCCGACTTTTGGCCGGTCCTAATGTATGAATCTTTTCCTGAGGTTTAATTTGAAATGCCTGTTGTCATTCCACTTTTATCCTTCATTTAGTTCGATATAGTTGTCATCGATTATCTTCATCTTGTAACATTTAATGAGTGGTTGGCTATGGTTTTTTGGAAAAACAAGGTTATGTTTACTTCCAGAAACGAGTTTCAGCGGCTTATCAAGCATCGTTGTTTCTGAGACATGATGGATATGATTATATGAATTATCAACGTGATTGAACACATTTGCGATATATGATGCATGTTTGATTACGAAGGAGCCTACTAGGAAGAAGGTTTTGTGAACTGTGTCATCTACGTTTTTGTGTTTCACCACACTTAAGCAACAGGTTTCTTATGCGAGGGAAGATCCTATTAATGATGTGATGATGGTAGACCCTCTGGAAGCCAAGCGTTTAGCGGCAAATCAATTGAAACAGCTTAAAGCGAAGGAGAAATTTCAGGTTAGTAACTCATATTGACGTTGTATGTTTTGACCATGATGCTTGTTGTGCATACAGTCCGTGACTTCCTCAAGGGTCCCTACATTAGGTTTGGTATCATTCAATATTGCAAGCTTAATTTACATGAGCGCTATGTAAGACATTGTCAAATAACATAAGGCCATTCATTTGTATAGATGTTTGTCGTGATACGATAATGAATCTTGCATTAAAACTGATAGCACGAGTAATCTGTGCATAATTATCCAACATTTTTTTCTTGTTCTAGTTTAGTGCCCTGGAATTTGATCCCAAAGTTTCATCTTCAGTATATTTTATCATGTATTGGAATTCTTGGCGCAAAATCATAACAAGCATTCTTCGTTCTGCTCAGAGGAGACGGGAGATAGAGGCGATAAACGGAGCTTGGGCGATGATTGGTCTAACTGCCGGTTTGGTTATTGAAAGTCAAACTGGAAAGGGTATCCTGGGCCAGGTAAATTGCTATTTTTTAGTTCTAATTAACATGCACTCAAACTGTCGACAAGTTGCGCTTGGTTTACGGCCTCTGACGCTTGTCATCTGGTAATTCTTTCAGTTGGGTGGATTTCTGGAAGCGGTCTTTAGCTTTTTCATAAGATGACTTGCATCTTAAACCTAACAGCTCTGTCTGGGAAGATATTGTCAATACTTTTGCCATTTTACTGTGTGGTGTTCATACACGGATCGATCGTTGTTGCTGTAATCAGTCGTATAGGAAACAAATGCAGATGTCAATGTGGCTTTTGAGAAATATTCTTATGGTAAATAGTTTGTGTTTTGTTGTGCACATGGGAATCCAAGGTTAGCTTATGATTGACATGAATTAGGCGTCGAAATTAGGATTTTCTTCATTATCGGCAAAAGGGAAAGTCTTTTGACCCACGGCCAATTTTCCGGGATCGGATCATAGCTTTTGTCCGACTCAGAACGCTAAACGGGTATCAGTTTCAGGACCCCACAAACCCCCTGATACTTGCTACTCTCGACAATCCGAGGACTTCAGAAAATACATAATTGCAGTGATCTGCCCAACTTTTGTTTTCTTCCTGAGCATGCAAACCGACAAATTTGTGTTGTAACTACAGTTTTAAAAGCCCGACATTGCAACCCACGTTAACCGTAATAAATTTTTTTAGTGTTAAGTAGAGGAAGTCAAACATGCCCCAATCCCCGAAGCAGTCGTTCAGAAGCTCAGCAGAAAGAGACAGGGAGAGCTTGTGTCATCATCTCCCTCCTCCCGCCCTAATCTCAAGAGATAATTTTTAATACCCCCAGTAATACCAGCTCCACCGCAGCTCCACCTGCCCCTTTTCATTAGGTGACGACCATCCCCCTCTCCTCTCTTATTCAACTCTTTGACCTTCCCTTTCCTTTTTTTTGTTCTGTTAAGCTTATCCCCTTTTTGTTTGACCAGTACCAAACTAACGAGTTCTCGTTTTGGGTGGAGGTAGATGTGTTGTAAAGTTTGCTTCGTGGGTTTAGCTGTTAAGGAATGATTTGAGGGGAGGTGAGTGAGTGAGAGAAGGGGAATGTGGGTGTCGAGGAGTTTGAGACTGCTGGGTTGCGCTTTGGCTTCGTTTTTCGTGGTGTTGACCGTTTATGGTCTAGGGGATCTGAGTTTTGATGTTTGTAGAGTAGGAAGGAGGCTCGGGGCGTGGCAAGGGTACGGGTACTCGAGTCCCCGTCTGCGGCTGCATCGTGCCTCCCCGGCTCGTTCCGCTCTCTCGAATTTATCCAGGTGGTTTACGGTTGTGGTGTTTTTATCTCCATGGAAGAGTTTCCTCTCTGACTGTAGTAGCATTGAGGGAGTTTCCTGTGATTGCAGCCAGGTGGGGAGTCTATACGTGAGAAGCACTTTGGCCATGTCTCCTACTTCTAGTGCTAGTAAGAGTTTTGGCGTCGAAGGGCCTTTGAAAGCGGAGTACACGTTTGACAAAAACTCTGCACCGTTTAATAGCTGTCATGCATCCACAATCGTCGAGGTACTGTTGGAATTCTTTGTCTGCCTTTCTTTGCTACGTAGTTTTTCTGTGGTAGATCAAATGGAAGTCGGTTTTTGTTTTGCAGCTCGGGCCAAACCACTTCCTAGTTGCTTATTTTGGGGGTTCGGCCGAGGGGGCTCCTGATGTTAAAATATGGTTGCAGAGGTACCAGGTAATCTTATCGACCTACTGAATTACTGTACACAACCGTTTTCTTCTGTCATTATGATGTTATAAGAACACCATTGAAGGGAGAAAAGCCATGGTTATTGTCTCTATACTATACAGGGAGGCTATTGGCATCCGCCGATGATGGCTGATGAACAAACCGATGTGCCCATGTGGAATCCGGTCCTCTTCAAGCTTCCTTCAAATGAACTTTTGCTGTTCTATAAGATAGGGCAGGAGGTTCAAAAGTAAAATCTTGAATTCCCACCTTTTGGCATTAGATGTTCTGTATGCTTGTTCTTGCTACTCGTCTGGCTTTTTCATATGAAGTGATCTCTCTCGGGCTCCTCTAGCTATCTGATACAACGGAACGTCGATGAGTTCAGTGGATTGATAAATTATTCTGGAGTAAGAGTTTGTGTTTACCTCCTCTGTAGTGCTCTTTGACTTTTGTAAGTCAACTGGGAACTAGGAATCATCAATTCTTACATGGAAAAGGAATGAGCTTGGGTAATCAATTCAAATCTACTTTGCTTTGTCTAATTCTGCTATTGATGAGGTCAATGGTCTAACTCACCGTAGCATTTGAGTAAGCCTTTTTTGGTGTGTCATTTGAGTTAGCTTTACTGATTGAATAGGGTGTTTCATAGGATAGAACTACTACAGTAAGGAGAATTCATGTGCCTGGTTTTATGGTTGTTCTTAACAAAGAATGTTTGGTCATGCATCGAGCTGAGAGGTTACATTTTACATTGATTGTTGACGTAGTATTGCAAGCAGAATTTAATTAACATATGTTTGTGATTGTCTGCGTTGATGGTCTTGAAATTTAGGTGGAGTGGGTGCATGAAAAGGTCCTATGATAATGGTTGGACCTGGACAGAGAGAGAGCAACTTCCCCCCGGCATTTTGGGACCAATAAAGAACAAGGTACATTTTAAGTCTGATAACAAGCATCAAAAGATGAAATCAACTTGTATAGTCTCTAGACTAGTCCACGATCGTCTCATTACCTGTTGCGGTCGAAAATTTTTTCAGCCTCTGTTGCTAGATAATGGGATCTTGCTTTGCGGATCATCAGTCGAAAGTTGGAATTCTTGGGGGGCCTGGATGGAGGTTGTGATGATATCCTGAACTTTTGGACCCTTTTTCTTTTGCGTTTCTACAGACCGTGGTTTCATGTTCTTGACTCTTTGCTTATCAGGTCACCGCAGATGCTGGTATAACATGGCGAAAGTATGGCCCTATTTACATAAAGAATGAGTCTCTAAGTGTGATACAGCCAGTTCCTTATAAGACTGCTAGAGGCACCCTTCGCGTTTTATTGCGTTCCTTCTCTGGGATTGATCGAGTGTGCATTTCGGAGTCCATTGACGGTGGTCTGAATTGGGGCTATGCGCAAACTACAGAACTCCCTAATCCGAATTCAGGTAAATGGATCATCACACCGCGGATATAAAGCATTTTCTGAATACTTCTGTATAATTCGAAAGACTAACCTGATAACTAAACTTGCCAGGTATTGATGGGGTTAAGCTTAGAGACGGCCGCCTTGTGCTTGCGTACAACACAGTCTCCAGGGGTATACTGAAGGTTGCCGTGTCCTGCGATGACGGCGATACTTGGAATGAACCCTTGACACTTGAAGAACAAGAAAACATGGAGTTTTCCTACCCTGCGGTGATTCAGGCTAGCGACGGGCTGATTCATGTGACCTACACATACAATAGAACCCAAATCAAGGTAAAAGAGCACTGTAGATACCATGAGCCAGATCCTCATTTTTCCTTTACTTGTCGATTTCCAATCTGTGCACTAGCAATATTGTTTCAACTCTGTATGCTTCTACTAATGCTTTGTTGTTCACCAGTATGTTGTCCTTAAACCGACATGAACGAAGATAAATGGGGAGGAAATCCCGAGGCTGCTGCCGGAACTGGTCGGAGCTGGACTAGTTACTGCCCAGAAACTCACTACTGTGGTAAGCATGCTTGTCATTCACAATGGGAACCTTTATGTACCTTAGAAAAACCAGTTGTAAATCTTGTAATGTATTTTAACTATGGTCTGAATTCAATCAATGGACATCAAGAGGCATGTTTCCATATCGATCTCCAGTGTAAGCACTAAGCATGAAAAATAGTTTACTTGATTTTTGAAAGGGATGGCCTCATGAAACACCCTAAATAGTTCATTGCAAAATTGTCCTAAACATTAGTCTTATTTCTTACCATTCATTTTTTGTCCGGCTTGGGCGGCAGAAGTTAACCAAATCCGAGAATGCACTGGTAGTTTCAGAATTACCTGTTCTTGCAATTGCTTTGGCAGTTCACGACTGCAGTCAAGCCAACAGAAGACAGAACTTCGAGAAGCCAAGTGAATAAGAACCCTCGCCCATCTTAACTCAGAAAAGATGGTCTCAACACGGCCATTCTGAAAAACTTAAAAACTTGACAAGAAATAGGAACTCCCCGTGAATTTTTATTCTCAATGTATAATCTGTTTACAATACAAGAATGCCATTGCATTTTCCACAATGTTTAAATCCAGCTACACAAATCTTACATTGTAAATTTGTACAAAAAGAGTTGTATAAGGTGTAAAACAGACCCGTGCCAACCAAGGGTGTTCTTCCTATCCGTCAAACCATTAGTTGTGGGGTCATTGCCCCACTATGCTATATGAAAACCATTTGCTTTCACCCAACTTCTCCTTGATCTCTGTTCTAGCCACACGAATCAAAAACAGGGTAGCAAAGAACAACGATGCTATCAGCATAAAGAAGACACTGTTCCATCCCCTAGTAGATACGTATCCAGCTAAAAGAGGGCCCAGGGCCGCTCCCACAGATCCCGTCCCATCAATAATAGCCGTTACCGTGGCTAGTGCCCGGGAGTTCCCTTTTATACCGCTCTGTGTACCAAGGTCTGTGGCCACCGCGGTCGTGATTAAGGAGTAAGGGCCATTGACGAGCATCCCAGATATGAACATCAGACTGATGTTGGCTAACATTGATATGCTTCCATACATCCGGTAGAGTATGAGGGCTGGCATCGACAGAAGTAGGAATGCCACCGAAGTGACTCCTCGGGCTTCAATCTTGTCGGATATGAATCCAGCAGCAATTCCACCCAAGACTCCTCCAATATCGAATATGGTTGAAAAAATCCCTGCTGCTTTATGTGACAGATGCACTCCATCAACAGCTGCAGTTTCACAAAAACTCAATCAATGGGAATTGAAATAGCCCGAACGGACTTGTATGGCAATCTGAAAAAGCATATTCTATCATAGACTCACCATCCCATTTAAGAAAACCACACATTTATTTGCAGCTTTAATAGAACAATGCGAATGTATCATTCAATTTATGTACCCGCAAGAATAACTACCTGTATGCCTTATGTAGAAAGGCAGCCAGTAGAGAAAGGTGTAAGCAACGAGCTTCGAAAAGAAGAGGCAGAAAGCAAAAGGTGCCACCCCGGGGAGCCTCCATGCATCCAAAAAACCGATTGCATCAGAGGAATGGACATCCGTCACATTTTCTGGCCGCAGCAAACTGGCTTCTTCTGACTCCAACTTTTCAGAAACATCAACTTCCCCATTCAAGACACCCATTGCGACATCCTTACTGGGAATCCCAAATCCCACGTCTTCTGGCGACACTACCAGACACGAGAATACCAAGACTCCAATCATCACTATCAGAACACCCGGCAACACGAAAGACCAACCCCACCCATACTCCAAGACGGAGGACGCAACCACCGATCCAATGATGTTCCCAACAGAAGTATTCGAATTCCACACACCCATGATCAAACCCCTCTTCTCCTTCCCGAACCAATTCCCAACAACAGCTACCACACAAGGCCACCCAATGGACTGAAACAACCCGCAGACAACCTGGACACAGACAAAGTAACCCCACAGATGCACATCCAACCAGTAACCCAACCCGAACGCGAGTGTCATAACCCCGCTGCCAATCATCCCGGAGAAAAGGAAAAGCCTAAGGTCGATCCGATCCCCGAGGTGACCGGAGAAGTACATGCCGGCGGAGTAAGAGACGAGGAAGGCGAGGTCGAGCTCCCCGAGGCGGCGGGTGCCCAGGGGACCATCGAAGGGGGGCCAACCGGAGGAGGTGGAATTGGTGGGGAGGTTAGGGCCGAGGACGCTCTTGACGATGCTGGGGGGCTTACGGGAGGCGTGGAAGGATGCGTAGGCGAGGAAGGTAAGGACGAGGACGGAGGTCTGGTGGAAGACCAGGGTTTTGTCGGGTGGCCTCAGGTTTGGGAAGAGGCGTAGGATGGGCGGGGGCGGCGGCATTTGGGTGTCGGAAGGATCGAGATCGGACCACAGATTGATGAATGGATCGCTGGAGTGCGAATACCATCTCCGATCCGACCAGATCAGTGGGGGTTCAGGCAGTTTCGTTGTCCGAATCTGGATATCCAGGCCGTACAATTTTTTAATCCATTTTTTTTTAATATTAAATATAGACACGCACGCTGTGATGAACTAAAACCACAAGGCCGGGGGGTGGGGGGGACTTGCTCATTGTAGGAGGTCCCCCTGATCCGACCTGAAGATGAACTCTGGAAGCCTCCATCACTCTGGTCCCAATCGATCGAAATACTGGCCTGCGAAGATGGATCTCCAAAGGAAGACGAGCGGTGATCGAGCGGAGCAGAATACGGTGTACCTTTCACGCAAGAGGCTGAATCCTTCCAACGACAGTGGTAGCATTATCAGCACATGAAGGAAAGCTTAAGAGCAGCCGGGGAGGAAATCCCTTTGGTTGCTGGGGGAATCTCTGGATGCCCTTTTTATCTCGGAATGGGAATAAAGAGTTTCAAAAAAAAGGGAGCCAAGTAGAACAAAAGGCAGACCTGCTTGTGTGATTCCCGCCGGTGGTCGCCCCTCCTTCCCCCTGACGTTACCCCCTTTCGTCTATACTCATCGACATGGCACCACATCGAACATGCCTGCTCTTGCGCTGTAGATGTTCCACTCGGATAATATAATTACAGCCTTCTGGTTGGGCATCCAGGCGACCTGCGCCAACCAAATGCTGCACAAAAGAAAGGGTCCCATGTCTCAAGTTCGGAGCAGATCCTCCCATCGCAATCATC
The DNA here is from genome assembly GCA_023653495.1 of Melastoma candidum. NCBI lineage: Eukaryota > Viridiplantae > Streptophyta > Magnoliopsida > Myrtales > Melastomataceae > Melastoma > Melastoma candidum. Next base: position 24,618,203 of record CM042883.1, on the reverse strand, counting down.
AACAATAAGAAAAGGATAATGCTATCGCATTTCTATTATCAACGTTTTAAGTGCGATGAATATGAATGGCTTATTGGGAATAGTGGAGTGAACTTTTCTGCCACCCAATGTTGTTCTTCCAAAATGCGCGGATGCAAGCAGCCCCCCACACGATTCCTTTTTCCATCGATTACTTCATAATTTAGATTATCATAAATGCAATCCCACTATTTAGTAAAGAGAAGGCCATTCCATTGATGTCGTGTTTGGTCCAAGTTTTATCATCTAACCGAGATGAAAGGGATTCGAATCACATCTAACTCAAAAGTTAAACGTGCTTACGCGAGAGCAATGGAGATGCGTGAACTTGCGAGAAGTTCGATGAGATGAACTACAAAGTCTGAGGGACCAAAAGTGCGATTCGCCTCCTATATAAGCCCTGCCTCCACCTCTTTTGGTTCTCCCTTCACAGAACATTTCCCACACTCCCATAAGCTCAAAGCGAAGTTATAATAGAAGGGAGAAAGAAAGAAGGCGACAGCACATAATGACAAGCTCCCAGCCACTACATCACCACCAACGGCAGAACTACTCTCCTTGGCAATCCCCCATTCCTTACCTCTTCGGCGGATTGGCAGCCATGTTTGGTCTGGTGGCCCTCGCGCTGCTTCTCCTGGCTTGCTTGTACTGGAGGATGTCTGGACAGTTCGAGGTGGACCATGGGGATGGAAGAGGGGATATAGAGGCAGGGGAATGGAAGGACATTGGGGCTGATGCAAGGGAGAGGATGGGGATATCCTTAGAGGAAGCGAAAGTAGCCGTGATCATGGCCGGTGAAGACACTCCCACTTTCCTGGCAAAGGCGACTCCCATGTGGAGCAGCAGGGCGCCGTACATCGGCGAAGGTAGCGGATGCAGAGGTAGCCGTTCTGGCGAGGAGGACACGGATGGACCTGTCTTCCCCCAAATTGCCAACTTCTGATGTCTGCAAACAATAATACTTAATAGTTGGGGAAGTGTAAATTATGTTTGGAGATATTGCAGACTGCCTTGATTATCATAACTTCACCCCGTAATGTTTACACACAAGAATATTACTAATTCATTGGGGTGGGGGGACCTTACATTTATTGTGGAGGAGGATGATTTTAAGCTACCAAGATTCATGTCATCTATGCTTTTAGCTTTCCTTGAGAGCATTCTTCCCTTTTCTTCCTCGAGCTCGAATTCAGTACCCTCTCAACACGTGGTTCCCATACTCGTACGTATGAAGAAAAAGAGAGATGCCAAAGTTGGGTTTTGACAATCACAAGTCATTAGATGGGCATTTGTATCCGAATGCTTTCCCCCCGTCGATCCCATTCGCTCGAATCCCTCGGCAACAAGTTGGATCCCACCACCAAGGCGGGGGAACGTCATCCGAATGGAATGTCTCCTCTTTCGGGCAGACAAGAATCGTGAAACGCGATGATCTCGGTGTATGCTCGGACTTTCGATTGATGCTTCTGTCGCGAGGCGCATACACTTCCGCATGTCTGCATAACTACTACTACTCGGGGAGATTGTGCCCTTAGCATCAAGGGTTGGCCAACCCCCATGAAAAGGAAAACAAGCTCGGTGATAGGGTGTTTAAGTATGAAAAATCTTACGCCATAGGTACCTTAACCAATCATGAGTCTATGGAAAGAATCGGGCTCGCTACACAAAGATAAAAGGCATTGCTACCATGATCCGTTGTCATCGCACATTGAACGTTGAGTTTCGTCTGGGCTCTATTTTTTTCCTATAAGGTAGTATGTTCCAACCTTTGCTTGATTGCTGAAGAATAGGATGCGATTCAGCAACATCAGGATATAACGTGACGACGCTCAACATGAAGACCCTTACGAGATTTTGTTGTAAATTTATTCTTAGTTTTAGGCACATGTTTTTGCTTTGGTGTTCTGAGTATGCTCTGTAAGCATCTCTTAGGCCTCCGTAAGCATTATCTCCGATTAAGTATCGTGTTTTTTTAACTCTTTTTATACGGCAGCCGCATCTTGAACCAAATTGTCAACTACTCCTGAGGTGCCTGCCACTCAAGAGGAGATTTCGAGATCTGGGGCAAGACTCCGACGGCCTCAAGGTAAAACATCCCTCCCATCTAATTCTCGTCATATCATTCCTGGACAATGACAAGCAAACTTTTCGACTTTTGCAACTGCCATAAGGAATCATACTATCTTTGGACTCAATCCCCAATCAAATGGACTAACTCATGGTGTCGTCGGTTCCCCCTATCTGTGCAAGATCATAATGAGGACATTTTTATCTTGGCATGTTCATTAGGAGCATATTTTGATGATGAAGTTTGCCAGGAACTATTCTTGTTTGGTTCCATATATCAATACACCAAAATTGCATATTGTTATGTCGTGCCTGGATTTATCACTGGGGCACCCTCGAAATACCATAAGCCTGCAAATTCTGGGAAATCATCGGTTATTTGCATTACCTTTCGAATATGACATTCAGTCCCGTTTGAGTGATGCGATACAAACGGGACCGATGATTTAGTTTTCTTTTGTCTGATCGCAGTGGAGAAATTGTAGGCAATGAATTCCTCGGTGGAAGTCAGAGTGCTCAGTAGGATAACGCGCAAGAACCTCTATGACCTAAGAGGCTACTGTGTCGGCACCAACCAGAGGCTGATTATGTACAATTACATGTCTAACCTTAGCCAGCTCTCCCACATCCACGCCCAGTTTGCCCCCGATGTTCACCTCGATTGGAAAGGAAGGATGAAGACTGTTCACGGTACCGCCAAAGGCTTGTTGTACGCATACATAGTCGATTTCCTTTCTGGGATGACTGATTATTGATTACTCTGTATCCATTGGTATCGATGTGCTGTTCCTTTTTTCATATGTTGCAGGTACTTGCATCATGAAGTAACACCAGACATCATCCACTGGGACATTAAAGCGAGCAACATCATCCTCGACTAGACTTCAAGCCCTTGGTGGCAGATTTTGGTTTCGCAAAGCTGATTCCAGAAGGTGTGAGCCACATGACGACCCGCATCAAGGGCATCTTGGGATACTTAGCTCCGGAATACGCGATGTAGGTAAAGTGTCAGAGAGCTGCGATGTCTCCAGCTTCGGCATACTCCTACTCGAGGTATTGCCGGAAGAAATCCCATCAAAAAGCTCCCAGGGGGAGTCAAGAGGACAATCACCAAGTGGGCTGAACCCTTGACTCTGTAGGGCAGGTTCCGGGATCTGGCCGACCCAAAGCTAAGGGGGAACTTCTACGAAAACCAGCTAAAGATGGCCATCAAACAAGTTGATACGAAACTTGTTCAATGTCTATTTTCTTCATTTTCTGGGTGGGGATTGTTTAATTCTGAAGTCACATCATTTTTGTTTTTGTTTCATGTCATTCATATGCTCGGACAACCAAAAGTTCTAGCGAATGGTAGGCGATAACATAAGAAACTTGTATTATAGAGAAATGTTCTTCTTGAGACGAACTGTGTCAAGATTTCATATAATTTCCCAAACAATGATTGATGCACTCCAGAGTTGGTCATAGTAAAGCAACGGGGACTTCAATCCTCCCACCAAGATCACCTTTTTGGCCATCAGTACCTCCCTCCCCCATCTCTAAGGTTTTGTAAGAGAGGGAAAAAGTGCATCCATCCTTCTATTCATTGGCTTCCAAACTAAGTTAAACTCAAATGCCCATTTTGCTTACCCTCCAAATCACTTCACACACTCCCATACACACATCACTCCACTCGAACGAGTTCTCCCCGATTGACATCTTTCCAGAAAAGGAGTGTCAACAAATTCCCTAATGCTTCCAAAACAAGAATGTTACTCATTCTTCCACTCACTTCTTACGTGCATCATGACTCCCAATCATTCTCTTCATTGGTCCAGTATCAGTAGTATAACTAGATGGCCTGTAGCAAGCAAGTGTTTTATTACACGACAAAGAGTAGGGAGGGAAAAAGAGCAAAAACAAAAGAGGATGATGAGAAGTGCCGATGGCCCTGCTTACATCCTGATGGGAATGTCCTCTGACCCAGATGACAGTAAGGACCTCCTGCTTTGGGCCGTCATGGTCTTGGCTCGTCCAAATGACAACATCGTCGCCGTTCATGTTCTGGGTACCCCCTCCCCCCTCATTACTTTTTATAGTTTTAGCGTGATGATTTTGATCTTCTCCATCGCCGGTATCTGTAATGTCCTCGGTCCTGAAATCACTGTTTGGGGCAGACGGCGAGGGGCAGATGAACAAAAGGCATCTGTCGAGCGTTCGCAGAGCAAAGGCCTACGTTATATCCGTGCTCGGAGAACTTTCGAAGGCCTGCCAATTGCATCAGGTTGTTTCCTCTTGTCCTCGAACTGCAGTTCTTGGATCGGCTAGTTCGTTAAGTATAATTAGTTTCTTTCTCAGATACATTTGGAAGCTAGAGTGAATTCGAGCACCAGTATCGGAAAAGGCCTGATCGAAGAGGTGAAGTCACTCCCTGCAGATTTCCTCTTGCTTCATAGATCAAGAGGCCGCTCAGCATCAACCAGGTGAGAAAATTTTGGGTTTACATTCGAGTGACTGTGACATCCAGGAGACTGATGTTTTCACGTCTTCTATCCTCATCAGACAAGGGCATGATATTGCAAAGTATTGTCTGAAGAATGCCCCGGGGGAATGTGCCGTAGTGTCAGTCGGCCGGAATGCGAGGACACAGCACACTTATTTATATTCCCGGAGACTCAAGGATGGAAATAGTGGCTTCAAAGGGGGAAAAGGGATGGGCGGCTCTTCACCAACCACTATCCTGGATCGAGTTTCCAAGGATTCGTTCAGCACGGAAGAATACACGTCTAGCTTAGTAGACACAAGTACCACTGATACTACAGCAGTGGCCACCAATCTCGTGATGAAGTCCTTCCAAAAGAAACAGGTTTATTCTCCCTATAAACTCATCAGCTCATTGTTCCTCGGCTTTCTGGTCAGAAAAGGAAGCATCACAATGTCAAAGACAGAGAATCTTCTGCCGCCGCTACGGTGTTTCACACACGAAGAGATCATGAACGCAACCAACAGTTTCCACCCAGGTAAACAAATCGCCTCGATGCACTTCGATTTTGATCACATGTACATTACCAACATTGCACTTGTGATCTCGAACCAGATTACAAGGTAGGACAAGGAGGGTACTCTGAGGTGTACCGAGGCAATCTCCCTGACATTGGGTTGATCGCAGTAAAGATGTTAGCAAAGGACAACAAAGATGAGAAGAAGGAGAGAGAATTCCTTATAGAATTAGGAACAATCGTACATGTTAGCCATCCGAATGCTGCCACTTTAGTTGGCTACTGCATCGAGAATGGACTTTATCTCATTTTTCACTTCTCGCAGAACGGAAACTTGGCGTCTGCCCTGCATGGTATGAATTGCTATCGACAAGATCTCGAATGTCAAACAGTCTGCAGGGTGCTGATTTTTGGGTTTTCTTGCAGGTAAATCATGCACGCCACTTGACTGGCATACGAGATACAAGATAGCAATTGGAGTCGCTAGAGGACTCCATTACCTGCACAAATGTTGCAAGCACCGGATAATACACCGCGACATAAAAGCTTCAAACATTCTTCTGGACCCTGAATATGAGCCGCAGGCAAGGACAGCGCTTCACTTGATAAGACTTCAATACACAGGATCCGCTTCGGTGCCAAACATTAACAACTGATGGCTTCTTTGTGGTTCTAAATGACAGATTACTGACTTTGGCCTGGCAAAATGGTTGCCAAACAAGTGGACTCACCAAACTGTGATTCCAATTGAGGGAACATTTGGATACCTCGCACCCGAGTACTTCATGCATGGGATTGTCGATGAGAAGACCGATGTTTTCGCATTCGGAGTGCTTCTTCTAGAGATAGTCACGGGCCGGCGACCTGTTGATTCTGCAAAGCAGAATCTCCTTCTTTGGGTATGCAGATTGTGAATCTCGTAATTGAAATTATCATGACAACAACATAATTCATAACGCCAAGACGCATGACATGCTGTTATTTGCTTTGTTTCCTTCATGTAGGCAATGCCACATATAGAATCTGGAGAACTTGCTAGCCTAGTTGATCCAAAGCTTGAGGGACAGTACGACTCAAAACAGTTGCACAGAGTGGTATTGGCGGCTTCTCATTGCATTCGACAATCCTCAACTTGGCGACCTACCATGAGCACGGTCAGTAGATACGTTGTAACATATACCCATCATAAAATCTAAAATCCTCGACTGTGTGCTCTAACACTGAACGTACTTAGTTCAGGTCTTGGAGCTCCTGCTCAATGGCAATAACTCAAAAGAAGAAAAGAGCTGGAGGATACAGAAGTTCTCTTCCGATGAGATGGATGATTTCTCGATGGTGTTCGGCTATGAGGTCCCTACTGACATCTCACTGGAAGACCTAATTAACCACTGAGATTCCATACTTTCCAATCTATGTAGCGATTCTGCTATTAAACCATTTCACTCATACAATGAAAATTACGAGACGGGCAAACCTACATCTTCCATAGCTTCATCACGGTACAGTTTTCGCTCGGTAGGTTACTGGGAATGTGCCATTTCCAATGAGGTGTAAAGTAGAAATGGAAGAAGCTCACGTCGTTCTCAGTTTTGGCTGTGATGTCACTTCTCAAAATCAACCTGACCTTGTTCCTGGGCCTTGTCTCCCATGTACACCTTGCGGATGGTCTTGTCAAACTTGCGATTCTTCTTGTCGCTATACTTCATTACTCAAGCTGCACCATTGATGGGGGCTGTCATAGTGCTAGTGTTTTTTGGATCTGTAACAATGGTTATGCTATCGTTCCAAATGGATGCCGCATCTGAATTTTAACCCTCTGGAGCCATTCATAATAAATCACACGATGATGATGCGTTGTCACCAGTGACCAATTCATCCCAGAGTTTGTACAGGCCACGTCCGATCAAAGTCCCGCACGTACAGGCATTCCATACTGGGACATACATGGGGATTGGCAACAGCCCAGAAGGGCTTGGCAAGGATGCTCTCGTGTCAGCCACCATGTCGCAATGACTGCGAAAGAGTACTTCTCATAATCCAAAGGGGACGCAGAGGACAGCTAAAGGTTTACACTTGAAAACAAAAGAACAATTAAATTCGCATCTCTTTTAAGCAGCAAGTCCAAAAAATTCGGTTCATACTATATTGGACGATGATGTAACTCAAGAAATGTGTTAAATGGGAAGCTCAAATTCCAAGTCATACCAAAGCAAGAAGCCTATCTTCTCATCCCAAACTTCATGCAGAACACTCTTGCTACAACTTGCTTTCTGATCCCTTGGACAACAGGTATTTAAACTTTAAACTCCTCCTGACTAGAGAGTGTTACTTAACCTACAGAAACAAAGGAGAATAAGCTTATGGATCTGGGAAGGGGTAAAAGCATGGTCCACAGATTTAGAAGGAGGGGGGGAAGGAAGGGTCTGCTTAATTTTGACTTACCAGTCTAGGCCCTCGAAAAGACCTTCACCTTTGATCGCAGATGTTTTGAATATTGACCATTGGCGATTCTTTATTTTGTGCAGTTCCAGCGCCTCAGTGATAGCTGCATCGTCAAGTGCCCCAGGAAGATCCTGAAAGAACCACAATTGAAGAACTTAAAAAAATGAAACCATCTAATCCAACAGATATCTGTGTGAGCGACATCATTAGAAAGTACATAGACTTCAATTGAGAAATTGCATTTTTTACAATCAGAATTACCTATGTCAATATTCTGTTCAACTACATAATCCCCTTATCTACTTATCAAACAGATTGCTGGCAATATCCATTCTCCTTCTCATCACAATGTGTACGCAGATGGAACAAATCCATAAATTCAAAAGCACATAACGAAAAGTGACCTGCTTGTTTGCGAAGATTAGAACCACTGCCCCTTTCAACTCTTCCTCCTGTGAAAAGCACGCACTTCATAAAACCAACTTCATAATAAAGGCCTCGGGACAATATTAGGAGACAACATGCCTCAGGAAAGGACTAGCGGGAATGCACATGGCCAGGGGATAAGAGGGCTAATACTATGTTAATAGGGATCCAGATAAAAGCCCCCCAAGATTACGTAATATAAAAAAAAAAAAATGAACTAGAGCTACAGCACTGATGATGTCCATCTACTCAGAGATCAACAGTCAACAATACCATAAACTAAGTTGTTATCTCTCTTATAGCAAGGTAATTGAATTGCAACCTCTGAACCATTGACCATACTACGGCAGAAAGAGCAAAAAGTGATGCCAGCTTCAACAAGGCCTAGATCGCCTACTATCGGGTGATGCCAGCTTCATCAATGTCTAACTTTAACATTGGGTACTATCAGTCCCCAGACTAGTTTTGCATGTTCCATAAGCGTGCCAAATGAATTCTGCTAAAGAGGGAAAGACTAAACAGGCCAATCTGGGTCATTCCAGCAAACACTTCGCTTGAGAAATGAATTCTGGCATAATTCGAATTGAACTAAAAAAACACTTTCCTTAAAGGACATGTCCAGATGTAGGCAAAACATAAGACTCGATAGTTAAATGATATATTGGAATTATTGCTGTATAGATTGCTACCACATGCTCCCGAACACTGAATATACCTCAAGGATTGCGTGAAATTCTTCTTTCGCTATTACCAGCCTATCTGTGTCACTCGAATCAACCACGTAAATGATGGCTTGAGTATTGGGAAAATAGCATCTCCAGTATGGCCTTAAAGCAAAAGAAAAAAGGTAGCCAAAGGTTTTAAATATGCCAAAAAACTCAGACCGTACTTCAACAAATGGCAATCATCTTCCGTTATAGCCTTAGAAAATTAACGCTGATAGCAAACAGATTTTCCCTTCATGCATAACCTTTTCTGCTACTAATTGATCAACCCTGCTTTTCTGGTTCTTTCTAAAACTCGTCAAACACCTAGCGGCTTTTTCTAATAAGATGAAATTTTCAATCTTTTATCACACAGATCAGAAGCAGAAATTGCAATAAGTTAGAACCTGATAAAGCTCTTCTATGCGTCAGTCAAGGGATAATCTAGAATATCAGATTTAACCCATTTATATGATAAATTAGAAAGACCAATCATGGATCTCCCTACAAGCCACAAGACAGAAGGATAAGTTTGGTTAGGGCATCAGTGATCCATCTATCAAGCAGAATAAACCTTCCGAAAGACATTAACGATCATAACATTGGAAGAATAACAAGCCAGATACCAAATATTCAACTGTAACCAATCAATATTAGAAACCATGCGTCAAACTTAATAGCTAACTGTAAACGCTCAGATAAGGAAGCTCTAAAAACAAAATGTTACATTAACTGATCAAACAACAGCACGACGGAAGACACTTTCATTTTCATAAAACTATTTATTAGACCCCAAAAGCTAGAGTGGCATAAACCAAAGACAATAAGGCCAAAGAAAACAAAAAACAGAATAAACTTCAATAAGAACAAAGTATCAAACCTGATACTTGTCTGGCCACCTGCATCAAAACAAACAATGCAGTCAGCAAAGGATCAGCAATTTAAACACAACATAAGAAATATTAAATAAAAAAAACACATAATCTTCTAATAGCAACAATAGCAAACCTGAGTTATGCAGCCAAACTAGAAGGTATCATCAATATGTTATTCCACTATTTAAACTCGAGAAATGACGAAAACACCAATAGATTTCATTCATTTTTTTCAGCTCCTTTTAGAAACAATTCAAAGATGAGAGCACTCTCAGAAGATTTTTGAGAATCGAATGCCATAAAAATAACCTACTTGTAGCTCAACTCCTGGAATGCAATAACAGCCCTCTGAATACATTATAGCATTTCTCTTCTGAGTTGAACCCCATTTGTTAATTTCTGTAATAAACCCTCCGCTTGGCATGCAAATAGTTAACAGCAAAGTCCACATAATTTACCTATTTTTATATTAATCTCCATAAACCATTGCAAGCTAGACAGAAACCAGATCCATCCATTCTATTTTTTCCCGTGCCCATCTAAAGAATAAAAGCATCAGAATGGACGATGCAAGCAGGCAGTTCAATCTCACGGCGTCAAAGCGGCCAATAACTAGTTTAACCTCGGAAGCTAAAAACATGCTGCATTATCTGAGTTACTATTATATGCAGGAATACGCACCCTACCTAGATCCCAAACTTGAAACTTGATATTGTTATACTGCACCGTTTCCACGTTGAACCCGATCGCTGAACCAAACCAAGCATGCCAAGTCATCAGGAACCTCAAAATCTATCTAGTGAGGAACAGTACAAATATAGCATCATAATGACATCCGAACAGGAGTTCAAAGGATACCAACTTGGAATAGTCGACACAACCTCCCCCATCTGTAGCCGATCTGCATCGAACGACACAAATTCGGGATTCCCCGATAAATCGCCCAATTATAAAAGAAGAAGACGAAGACGAAAACCAACTCAAAAAAGCGCGTGAGGAACCCACAAAGAATGGTGGTCTTTCCGGCATTATCGAGGCCGAGGACGAGGATCCGGGCCTCCCTGTTGCCGAAGAGGGAAGAGAACATCTTCGTGAACAGGATCCCCATCACACCCAGTCCTCCACCACCCCTCCAACAGAAAAGACCCCTGATCTCAAATTATCCCCCACGTAGAAACAAATCAAATGAAAATTCTTCCCTTCCCCACAACGTAATACAGCCAAACCCACCTCCCTGCCAAAGCAAGAATCACGGCACAGACGAGGCCATCAACAGTGAGCAATTGGATCGTGTCAAGTTAAAAAATACAGACAAAACAGGCGGAGAAAGACAGGCTATGGTGGGTTGGGGAATTGGAGTTGCTCGGCCACTTCCTCTCCAGATTGGAGGGAGAATCGCGGGAACCCGATGGCGAGGTGTGAAGACTTCCGAAGCCGGTCCGACCCGGCCTGGAACCGAGAATCCAGACCCGGACCCGTTTCTCATGCGGGGATATTATTGGGTACGTCCGACTTCCGGACAGAAGAAGAGAGGTGAGTTTGAGGTGCATTTTGTTCGGATTTAAATATTTCATGCAATAATTAGTCGCAAAAAATTGATGCGTAAAACACGAACTTCCTTATTTTTTTAAGGCACTTAAAAGTCGAAATTTGATTACAAAACTCGATTTCTTTAAAGAGTAAAAATGAGATAAGTTTCAAAGTATTATTTAACGAATTTTGGAATTATATATCATATTTCGTAAAATATTTTATCGTCGGAAAGTGTTGGCACATAGGGCAGAGAAAGTAACTCGGGCTTAGGGAGTGAAATTGCAAGTGCGACACCCCGACGAGTTTTGTACGGAAATACGGTTAGTTTAAAAAAAATTTTAAAATACGACTCGAGTTTTGTAAAATACGGTTTTACCGTCGAAGAGGCGCGTACAAAAGAGGGCGGGTTTTCAAAACCCGCTCCTATGGTCGTTCCAGTGATGCGCATGAAGGTGCGTTTTGAGAACCCGTCTTCATGCAGAGGCGGATTCTAAAAACGCATCTTCGGGGTTTTTCAAAACTCGCCGATGCGAGTTTTGATAACCCGCCTTTGCATGAAGACGTGTTCTCAAAATGCGAAGGCGGGTTCTCAAAACGCGCCTTCATGCGCATCACTGCGAGGCCCATAGAGGTGACCCGCCCCTACCTATCTAGCTGGAGGGCGGGTTTTCAAAATCCACAATCTTTATAAACGCGCTCATTCAACCGTAAAACTGTTTTTTACGAAACTCGGACCGTATTTTAAAATTTTTTTTTAAAAGTAACCGTATTTTCGTACAAAACTCGACGCCCGTACACGTACTTAAACGAACAAAGACAGAAGATGGCAATGTTTCTGGTCAGATTTATTTCACTTCCCGCATTAACAAAAAAAAATTCATTTAAGGCAATTGCGCCTGCACTCCTTTAGCCTTATGAAAATGTGACGGGTGCTGAACTCCATGATTCATATTTGATTGATGAGGAATATGCTTATTTGATTCTATGGATAAAATCATTGGTATAAAATTTGCTTTTCTTAATAATGTTGTGAAAATTTGATTTTGTTACGTAAATAACTTTACCTTGCTGTTTTTCATTTCTCTTTACTTTTATGTTTCCAATAAACTTAGTTAATTCACAATAAACTAAATAGTGGGTGTTGGGGGGGAACCCCAATAGAATATAGATGTTATAAAGAAACGTGAAGTTAAATGATAAAATATCAAATAAAATTTTTTTAAGACATCGTGGACCGGCTTGTATAATTTTGTAAGCATTTATTGCCCCTCCAACAGGACACTGCACAACCCCCATCGAGACCATATAATAATATACACGTTGCGATTTTTGCTCGTTACAGATGAAAACGAAAGAAAGTTGGCCATCACTTTCTCACGAGTCGGGGCCTTCCCTATCGATGCGATCCTGTTCTCATACCCGATATCATCCTTTTTTCGTATCAATAATTCAACTGCCACAAATAAAAGACCCGTTTTGTTCAATATTTGAAGTTTATGTAACACGACGGCATTCGTTCGCGGACACTAATGAGTTTAGCAGCTTATTGACCGGAATTATGTGTTATACATGTTCGTGCCGTAGAAATTTCGTCCGTCATGTCGAGTGTCGATGGCCCTTGACTTTGCACTAACTATGGCCAGAAAACCAAAGTAATGTCTGATTTCGAGATCGGACCTTTGCATTTTGTTTCTCGACTCTTTGCACACGCTATAAAGCGTCCAAGACGACCTCAAATTGAAAAGTACAAAACATAAAAGTTGTAGCTCAAGAAGAAAGAGAACGAATCCAACTTATCTATAGTTAATCCGATCTGTTTAGCAAAAGTTCTGATTAAAATATCGAGAGATTGTCTGATCTTGAGATCAGAATAATGACAAATTCGATCGGTCATAACACGTCTAAGATGACCTCGAACCGACACGTGTAAAACATAAAAGTTGTAGATCGAGAAGAAAGGAGATCAATCCAACTCGTCTCGAGTTAATCCGATTTTTGAATCAAAAGATACGCTCAAAAAACTGAATGAGTATTCTAATATCGAGATCAGAATAAATGTTTAAATAATGATGAGAAGTGAGTTAGAGGTTAGGAGGAGTTCCAGAAGTTAGCTGTCCTGGCCTATATAGTTCAATAATCTTCTAACAGTTGTACGTGCAAACCAAACCGGATGGTGCCACAGAACATTGCGCCTTATAATATTTTAGGAAATAACAATAAATAGATGGTGACTTTTCGAAATCGGAGTTTCAAAACCACACAAATTAGCAGACCTTCCTTTATGGCTCAAACTTGGGTGGTCTGAAGTCCTCTGATGTTAAGAAGACATTCACCTACCCTCTCCACATCCACCGCCAAACATGGCCGTTACATGGTCAATGGCGAAGATACTCGTAGGCAGATATGCAGGATTCGATTAGGGAGGGAGGGAGGGAGGAGGTGGAGGATATGAATTCACATATGCCTTCAGTGGTGGTTGTGGTGGATAGCAGCAAACCGGAGAAAAACGGGGCCACCTTCCATTCAAATTACTTACCTGGCTTTCATCAACTAATCAGCCGGTCATCCATCGGTCCAAACCAAACTCACTCTCCTTTCTTCTCCCAACACCCTTTTCAAACCCACTTGATGTAAGCGAATATTTCACAAGTGCCCGTATCACCACCGACTATGGCCGAATCGAGGAGGAACACAGCTTAAGGAAGTAACATCGCAGGTATAACACCCGGTTGAAGCAAACTCGTAGAGAATAGTATCACAGCGTAGAAGAGGACTACCTCCAAGGAGGGCAAGCACGGGGCGGAGCGGGATCTCGGAGGTAGGTGACTGATATATGGGAGGAAAACCAGAACAAGAAGATACAGGGGGAGCACGACGTGGGATCCCCCTTCCCCTCCGGCCCGTGTGGAGGGTAATGGGGCCTCTCCAGAAGATAGGGAAGTACCAGCTGCGGCAGACTATCGGGGAAGGAACCTTCGCAAAAGTCAAGTTGGCAGTTGACACGACCAACGGTCAGTTTGTGGCCATCAAGGTCATTGACAAGAAAATGGTTCTGAGCAGCCAACTCAAGCATCAGGCAGAAATCTTGCCTTGTTTCTACCTCTCTCGGGACATGTCTGGATAGACTCTTCTTTTCTCTGCCCGGGATCAGAAGAGGGATCATTTACTGAAGCTATATTTTTTCAGGTTCAAAGAGAGATAAGGACCATGAAGCTTCTGCATCACCCGAACATTGTACGAATCCACGAGGTTGGTCTACAGAGGGCCGCAACATCACACGGGGAGGACTGGTTTCTGTCCATTCTTATCTTTTGAAGGACGATGCCCCGTGTTTTCTTCCATTTCGATTTTCAGGTTCTTGGGAGCAAGACGAAGATATACATAGTGATGGAATATGTATCAGGAGGACAGCTACTGGAGAAGCTGGTAGGTTATTTCATGACCGAGTTCAGTTCTTGTTCTTGTCCTGCAGTTAGCTACTGTTTATAGCATCATGCATACTATGACAAGATACAAATCTATGCCTAACCACAATCATGTCTAAAATTCACTAGATCACCCAGTGAAACCGGAAAAACTCGGAAACATGTCCCGCGAACATGGGACTGAACCCATGTTCGTTCATTCCCAGTCTTATGCAGGGCAATTCAGTGAGAGGGAAGCGAGAAAGATTTTCCAGCAATTGATTGATGCGGTGGATTACTGTCACCACCGAGGAGTTTACCACAGGGACTTAAAGGTTAGTATAGATTGATGCAACATCCGATTCTCCGAAAGCGAAGGCCGTATGGTTGATTGTTTCTCGTTGACTGTACAGCCAGAAAATCTACTACTGGATAACAGGGGAAACCTCAAGGTGTCTGATTTTGGACTTAGCGCATTGAGAAAGGTGAACCCCATTTCCTATCATTTCCATCTGAATTCCACGGCAGTTAATTACATAGAAAACTCATAAAATATGACAGTCAGGGGACCTGCTATCGACTGCGTGCGGCTCACCATGCTATGTAGCACCAGAGGTGACAATTTGACACCTAAATTACCTCCCATCGTCTGCGTGAAAGAAGAAGAAATCATGTGCTAATTGTGCTTTCAATTTGAAGAACAGCTACTGGTGTTCCAGGGTTACGACGGAGCAGCTGCCGATGTTTGGTCTTGTGGGGTCATCCTTTTCGAACTACTGGCTGGTTTTTTGCCATTCGATGATCCTAATCTCTTGAACTTGTACAAGAAGGTAAGATTCTGCAGATAAAAAGACCAGAAAACAACGTTTTATACAAGGTGTTCCTGGAACTGATCTCACTATAACCGACTGAAGATATCGAAAGCAGCGTACACTTGCCCGGCGTGGTTTTCTAATAGACAAGAAAAGCTTCTTAGCCGCTTATTCGATCCAAATCCCAAGTCGGTAGGGAGCTTCCTTTTTAAGCATTATATATTAACGGGACATCATAACAGATAAGTGATGTTATTTTATTTTTTTGTGTTTCATGGACAGAGAATGACCATACAAGAAATTGTCGAAGAACCCTGGTTTCAGGAAAACTACGTGCCTGCTTGTGGATCTGAATGCCACGAGAAAAATCTGGACGACATAAAAGCCGCCTTCGATGGACTTGAGGTAAATGACCAATGATGATGACATCCTCATTCAGATGAACATATCAGAAACTATACCAAAGATTTTCAGCAGGATGAGAATGCAGAGGAAACCGTGCCAAGATCCTCCAGATTCATAAACGCTTTTCAATTGATAGCAATGTCTCAAGACCTCGACCTATCTGGCCTCTTCGAAGAGCAGGTGATCGGGTGCATTTTAAGTAATCAAGTATGGACTTGGATGCCTAGAGATACGACGACATTTTAAAAATTCTCTGTATGTCAAATATCTACGCCAGGATGAAAACAAGCAAAAAACAAGGCTCGGCTCCCAGAATACCATGGGCGACACTTTCAAAAAGATAGAAGCAGCAGCAGCAGATCTCAGACTTTCCGTGGAAAGATCAAATAACAAGGTGCAAAAGAGAATCCCAGGATAAATTTGTCAGTCAATCAACTCTTTTTACTATCAGCTTGCAATGGTTATTGACAATCGAAGTCTCAGATGAAGATACAATTGAACCAGAAGATGAACAGATGTTCCAGATCGTCCTTCCGCTTGTCGGCAGAGGTAAATGAACCACACTGGAAGCACCAGTAAGATACAATATTGACTATTTCGGTATAGACATTAAGTGAAAGGGGAGCCCCTTACTCGTCTCGTATCTCAGGTAATCGAAGTTACGCCCACGCATTGTGTTGTGGAAGTGTCGAAATATCTGGGAGAACCGGGAATTTACAAGGAGGTAATCAATGCTGGTATGCTGAACTTGTTTTTCCAAATAAGCACGCCTTGGCATTTAAAAAACTGGAAACTATGTCAATACTCAGTTCTGCAAAAGCTTGTCAAGCCTATTGACCGAGGAATCGCCTGTATTATCGACGAATGAGAAGCCTGAAGATGGAAACCACTATGCCAAAGATGCAGAAGAAATCAAACGGTAGTTAAAATACGTCCAAGAGTAATTCATGCATGGTTGTTCTACATTGCTAATCAGTCTGATGTGGTATGCAGCTCCCGGGTTGATAGCAAAATCCTACGAGGGTACTCATCCTCTTGACCAACGTTGCTTAAAGTTCTCGATATATTATCAGGGTCAGACAATAACAGAATAAACGAGCAAATCCAACCTATGCCATCGTCGCCAGCTCCATGGGCTTCCAAGAATCCCCTGGTAACTGAAATGGCATGTCGTTTGTTTTCCTCGAAGTAGTGGTGGGCAATAATTTTCCTTCGCCGACACCCATGTTATTTACTGTGTACAGTTTGATATTTTTACAAGTATGCAGAGGGAGCAACCGAGTTGTCGGTTAACATATAGTGAAGTTGATGTACTATCCGTGATTCCACCATAAGGAAGAGGGGATAAACTCTATCCGAAATCCTTTGAATAGACTTTTGGGTAGAAGAACCTACCGTCACATGAAGTTAATTCATATCCTGTGGAGTCCTTAGATGTGAGCTCATATTCTCATGTGGCTGAAACCTTACTGAAACAATGAACCTATCTGTTCTTATCGATAATCACCACAGCACTCTGAAAATCATCCGAAATAGATCTGGAGATCAACATCTGCCCCCTCTCCATGCTTTGTAGTCATGCATCCGTCAGTTGCAATAAAGGCGCCAAAATGACTCGCGCATCCCGACAAAGGACAACTTCCTCACACAACTCGACGTTTTCAGCTTGGCAATCCAAGCGAAAAGAAACAAATCACGAAAATGGCTGGCCTGCAGAGACCATCTTGAAGTTGCTAGCGTTGCATGATTTGGAGGAAAGCAATTAGAGACAACTAATGCTAGAACAGAAGTTCTTTTTCTTCCCATTTCTGAGGCCTTCACTGCAACCCCTCGGGCAGTTCCATCTATTCGACGCGCTACCCCAACACAATCCATTTACTGTGAGCCCAAGTGAAGACGAAGCTGCGGATTCATTCAACACTTCCAGACCAGTTGCATTACTGTACGATAGAAAAGGAGAAGTATGGGCTTGGGGGAAAAAATCCAGGCACAATGACATCTCTGCAAATAACAACAACCTCGAGGCTGCTGACATGCTTCGGAATCCCACCGCCCTGTCGACATGAACACGTCGATATCAACCCCTGCGTCTGATTCCCGGATAAAGAACATCCAATCCCCCACATATCTCTCCCGACAAAAAAACAGACCATAACATCGAACCAGTCACAGAGCACTAAACCTCGGAACATTGCCTTGAACTGATCGAATCGGAATCACGGGCGTGTTCTGAAACCCATCGCCTTATCTCACCAAAGTTCTACGTTTCTCCTCATTGAAAATGATTTTTGCCAACCTTAGATTGAATCGTTCGGTCTTCTTGTATTCCTGGCTAATCCTACGCCTATGGCGATGGACCAGTGCTTGATACTAATGTTATATGATTCACACTCACGACATATATCATTTAAAATGTTTTTATAAATTATTCATTTAAATTAGTCATTAAATATAAAACTAGAAAGTGGGAAAAATAAATAAATAGACCGCCACAATTGATAATCGCTCAAATCTAATGTTTTGAAAAAAAAAATTCTAATACTTGGAACAATGTGTGACACGTGAACTGGGAAAAGGAAAAAATATTATAAAACTTAGGATGGACAAAAATTGTTGCAACATCAAACTAATGTCAATGCAAACTTTGGGATTAGGCAGCCCCGCATAATGAGGTGGGAAATCTTGTGCTTGGGAAAACAATTATGTCCTTGGAATGATATGTAAATTAATTCAATGAATTTCGAATTCATCAGATGAATATCTAGTATTAGATGACAAAACATGGGTTGTATCTTTTGATTCAACAAATGAACAAAATATGGTCACGGGGGTGGCACCAAAAGAGCAAACAGACAATGGAAACATCCAGATTTTCCCAAACCAACCCCATTTCATTCAATATCAGCCTCAAAAGAGATTTTCGCCCTTTTGCCAATGCTTGTTTCTCGTGGCTGTCATCAGGCCATGGGTCAATCCCTCTCCCTTTCTATCTCTCGGTGACAAGTTCTTTTATGTAACTCGTGGACACGTCACATTAAAAATGTTACAAAAAAATACAGGTAGTATTCGCGATCGACCACATAATTCATTTGAGCCATGGTCTATAAATAAATGTTTACAGAAACGACGTGATCACCACCGAAAAGATTCCAATTCACTTCCTTCCCGATCAATCATGCCATCGCCAAACGTTAGTCGCTTGGAAAACCCATCCCTCGCTGCAGCATTACTCCTCTTCCTTGTAACAACAGCATCACCCGCCGTGGCCTCCGTCCCGGACAACGAGACGGTCTACCGTGTTTCGAAGAAGCTCTGCTTGAACTGCGTCGGCGAGTCCCTTCAGTTCCTCTTCTACCACAACCTCGCCAGGGCGTACAAGCTCGAGCCCCCGCTCGTATGGGACCCCGACCTCGAGCATTATGCCAGGTGGTGGGCGGGCCAGCGCGCGGCCACCGACTGCGAGCCCCGACACTCCTTCCCCGAGGACGACTTCAAGCTCGGGGAGAACATTTTCTGGGGGAGTGGGACTTCCTGGACCCCTGGGGACGCGGTCAAGGCGTGGGTCGACGAGGGGAGGTACTATGACTACGACACGAACTCGTGCGAGGACGGGAAGGTGTGCGGGCATTACACTCAAGTGGTGTGGAGGAAGACCCGGAGGATCGGGTGTGCTCGCGCAGTCTGTGCCGACGGCGACGTGTTCATGACGTGCAACTACGATCCTTGCGGCAACTATGTCGGCGAGCGACCGTACTAAAAAACCTTTGTCACTATATATGATCGTATGTTCTGTTTCCGTGTAATGTCGAGATTTAGACCTTAGGTAACTTGTATGGCATCGCGGCCACGTGTCGCGCGCATATACATCTGTTATACATGTTTTATTTGACATATGCTCAGGTACGATCACTGTGTATGTGGCCGCATGCTTTGATATGAAATACGTACGTGCAATCGAATTATGACCCATCGAAAGTTTGTTATTTCACTGGATTCTTGTTATTATTAAGTCCACATACAAATAGAGGCGGGAAACGGGCGGGCTGGCTCGGCAGCTCGCCCGCTCGGCTCGTACTGTAGCGATCCGAGCTTCGGCTCGGCCCGCTACAGTAACGGGCTGGCTCGGCTCGGGCAATCGTCGACGAGCCGAGCCGAGCCAGCTAGATGAGCTCGCGAGCCCCGGGTTGGTGAGCCCGGTGTACCGGGCTAGCGAGCCTGTTATCGGGCCGGCTCGCGAGCCGGATTAAATTTTTTTTTTTATTTTTTTTTTTAATTTTCTTTTAAATTTTTTTTCCAACGGTCAAATGACCGTTGGATTTTTTTTTTAATTTTTTTTTAATTTCTTTCCCCAACGGTCATTTGACCGTTAGATTTTTTTTTATTCCAACGGTAATGTTACCGTTTGTCCCTTTTTTTTAATTTAAAAAAAAAATTCATCTATAAATACCACCAAACTCATAAAATTTTTTACAAACAAACTCTTCCTCTCTTATTCTCTTCTTCTCTTGCTCTCTGTGAATTAATCGTGTTCTAGTGCTCTCCTCTCGATATCGGCAAGCGGCAACAGGCTATTGTTCATTAATTGGTGTTTCGGTGACGGTATCATTTATTTATTTGGAATTTATTTATAAGATTTTGTTATTGTTTGCTATGGATCCACATAATTATAATATTAATGATGATGTTGACGAACTTAGGGAAATAAATGCTTCATTTTCAATAGGACAATCTTGTACACAAGCATCCGCATCCACCTCATCGCCTCAAAGAAAAAGAAATAAAACGTCAGAAGTATGGAAACATTTTAAAACGATAGAAATTAAAATTGGTGGAAAGATAGAATCTAGGGCTCAATGCAATTATTGTATTAAAAATTATTCTTATTGTACGCGCGCCCTCCGGCCTAGCACGCGCGCGGCGGTACGGACGACCCGAGGATCCGGGCCCGCTCCCCTAGAATCTTCCGGTCGGCGTCGCGACTCGAGCGTCGAACGCTGCGGAAGAGACCAGGGTGGTCCCTCCTTCGATTCCTGACCGGGCCTGCCCAGACTCTTCGCCGATCGTCTCCATGCTCCTTAGGAGACGACGAGCGAAAAGAAGCGCATGGCCCGAAGAGGAAGCTTTAGGAGGTTCCAAGAGCGGCTCGTGTCGTCAGTCCCTCATCCAAAATGACTTCGTAAAAGGGTGGTTGTTTAACTTAGGTAAACTATTACGGAGTCGCCACCGACTTATTTTTAAAAGCTTGGTTTAAGTCGGAAAACCAGAGTAGATTCGGGGATTCCTAGTTACTAACTCTTACATCTAAACATGCGAAAAGGTGGCGTTTGCTCCAAAAGGTTTGCTTTTGGTTAACGGGCGTTGGACCCGATTCAGGCGTTGGACCCGAACTCATGTGTATTTGTTTAACAATCACATACAACGATAAACCTATGGCCCTAAGGCATGCGGACAGGCACAGACAATTATTTAGATCAAAAGGAGCGGGGAAGGGCGGTGATCGTGGACCTATGCACTTGGGCCCATGACTCGTTACATGTGGAAAAAAAAAATCGGGAGGCCCGCACCTCCCTCATGTACCTGAGATGACGGTTGGGGCCGCTTTATTATCTTGACATCGCGGCTTTTTTAGGCCGAGGTGGATCCACGCGGTTTGATACACGCGCCTTTGAGTTAATCTTCGAGAATCCGGGTTTGAACTTCCGAAATTAAGCGCTCGATGTACATGTCAAGAAAAATGTAAACGTGGTTAGTATCGTCAAATTCAAATGAAGTTCGATTAAATTAAAAGAAAAGGTAAGGCTTGTCTTACCGTGATCGGAGATGTGTATTTGATGTAGATCGTCGATGATGTCCGAGAAGTCCACCGTGTTTTACATGCAAAACAAAGAGAGATGGACATTAGCAATGTTTATCATAATCGAACATGATCTAAGAAAACGTAAATGAATTCAAGTGGGCTAAAGTCATTCGAATTTCATAAAAAAAATTTTCTAAAATTTTGACTATAGCAAAGAGTTTAAAAAGGAACATATTCGTATTAAGAAATCCAATTGCTAAAGAAATGTGAACTCAAACATGAACGATTGCCATTTATTATTAAAAAAAATAATAATTATTATAATGATGCAAGAAGCCGTGAATGGCCATTTCAAATTAAAAAAAGAAGACGGAAGTTTTTACCTTTGGTGTGGGTTGATCGATAGACATTCAAAAATTAAAATAAAAAGAGAAAGGAGTTTTTTACCGTCTTTGTAGGCTGACCGAAGACGAAATCAAAGGTGGGGAACTGCGTCTGGGTATCAAGCCACCCGAAGCTGCTGTTGATCGAAGGAAGCAAAGGGGATCCAGGTCACCGAGGGATTACTGGAAAAGAAGACCCCGAGGCCACTAAGACGTCACTGGGGAGGAAGACTCGTCCGTTGAGAATCCAAGGTCTCGCCACGGGTTGTCGTGGTCGCTGAGCTGGGATCCGGGGACGCCGGGGAGAGAAGATCTTGCCACCATGAGGCTAGAGACGTCGGAGGGGGAGTAGACCCGCCGCCACGAGGTCGGGGAGCGCCGGGGGAAGGGGAGGCTGTGGGCTAGAACGCCGGGGCTGAAATGGGTATGCTGCTACGGGGGGACGCAGGAGGGGGTTTGCTTCACCACCGCTAGGTCTGGGACGTCGGGGAAGAGGTGATCATGCCACCATGAGGGGATCCGCCACTGTCAAGAAGACGGCCGAGGGAAGCTCGCCGCTGTGGGTGTTGTTGGACTTCAGGATGGCGCCGTGGGAGGAGCGTCGGGAAGCTGGGACGAGGAGCCACCTTGGGGCTGGAGCTGCCATTATCGCGGTCACGGCCAAGGCTGGTCGTCGTGATTCTGTAGGTGTCGCCATCATCGATGCAGCTTTGGGAATGGCGTACGTTCGCCGTCGCTGAGGGCGCCGGGAGGTGGGTGATTGGCTGGAAAGATCGAGCTCTCTGTCTCCGTGGAGCGCCGGGAGGAGAGTGATGACGCCGCTGCGGCTAGTGGCGGCGGCGTTGGTTCTGAAGGTTGCCGGGGAGGAAGGAACGTCGGGAAGACGTGGGTTTGCTGTGCGAATCTGGGCTTGCCATCGCGAGATCCGGGAACACCGAGGGGGGGTGTGGGACTGCCTCCATGAGCTCGAAGGCGCCGGGGAGCAGAGCAAGGAGGGTCGCCGAGGCTGAAGGTGGGTTTGAGGCTGACCGGGGTGGGCGTCGCCGCAGTAGGAATCTGAGCCCTCGCCGGTCGTGGCTGTCTCAGCTTGCTGTGAACTCGCCGTTGTCGGGGAGCATCGGAGAAGGAAATCCATGAATGTCGGGTTAAAAGAAGTGATCGTCAGGAACACCGGGAGCGTTGGGCTTGTCCAGGGGCGCCGGGAGAGAGCTTGATCGCAGCTGCGGGTTAGGTGGGCGTCAGGAGAGCCGAGGTGGGGAGCCGCCTTGGGGCTTGGAGATGCTGGAGGAGGACGGGACTGCCGCCGCTGGTTCTCCCGCCGATGGGTTCGCCGCTGCTGGACGTTCGGGAGGATGCGGGAGGGAGGCTCTTTGGGAATATCTGACCACGGGTTGTCGAGGCAGCTATGGGAGGCGCCGGGAAGACATGGTTGTCATCATTGTCGGAGGGAAACGCCGGGGAAAGGGTGGAGCTGCCACCGAGGTCGGATATGAGGGAGCCCGTCGCCGGAGGAGCGCCGTTGGACCTGTAGGACGGCGGGGGAATGGACGGCACTGTGGGAAGAGCTGGGGAGATGAGGTGGATGGGAGCTCCGTTGTTGGAACGTCGAGGGAGATGGCAGATCACCTCCACGAATTTCAACAGGGCGTCCGGGAAAGGCAAGTCTTCAGCTGGCAGCTCCGGGAACGGCGGGATTTGACCACTTTGAAAAGGAGAGAGCATTTGAGAGGCTGGGATCTGTGATATTGGGGTGACGTTGAGCTTGAATATGTTGGAAGACGCCGATACAGTCGGGGAGAACAAAGGGGGAGGCTGTCTTTGGATGTCTGAGGAAGATCATCGCCGTTGTTGATGATGCTGGGAAGCGCAGGAAGGCTGCTCCTTGAGAGTATTTGGCAACGGGTCGTCCGGGAACCCAGGAGGCTGGGTGCACTTGGGCAACTTACTTCTAGTCCCGCGGTCTTGGCTAGGATTCGATAAAGGATCCCCATCGTGATGAAAGTAGGAGAGGTTATTTGGTAAGTTTCTTTGGAACTGTTTCACCCTCTCTTTTGTCTCTCCGTGACTCTTGATTTATAGCCGCCCTGAAAAAAAAAAAAAATCAGCCAAGGAGATATTGTAGGTACGTAACCGACGTGGGTTACAAAACGCTTGATTTTCAGGATTAATTTCAATCGAGCATTGAAGGTTAGGTGGCTAAGTTTCATGTCCCAAAAACTTCCCCAGCCCATTAACCATGGTGTTCGCGGGTAACTGACGAAGTGAACACTGCAGGCTTGCATCTGTTGTTTCGTCATCCCATATTATCTGCTGTTGTCCTCGCAAAAACTTTGACGCCATGCTGAGATGGAAGCTTTGTAGGAGTAGTTGTCATTGATTTGCATCTGATGTGCACAAGGCCGTCTTGGCCATTTTGGAACGAATGTTGGGCTTTATGGCACATGAGCAAAAATTCCTTTTTAAGGTATTACAGTTTGCCCCTCCTTGTGAGGGAATCTGGAAAGATTTTCTCGCAAGGATATCAGTAATACATCAAATTATGTTCCGAGAGCGTTTTTGGTAAACATGCGCCCCGAAAGCTCTTAAAGAAAATCATTAGTCACAACAAAAATAACTAAATGTACATGCACATTGTGCTTCGTTGTGTTTTCTTTTTAAGAGTATGTTTCCCAGCGAGAGCAGAAAAGGTTTGTCGATTTCTCTCGTGTTTCACTCTCACTTCTGAAAGCCGCTTCAGTTGGATTTCGGAATTCCTTTGACATGGATGCTCATGTATCGGTCGAAAGAGTCTTTACTCGGGTTATAATGTGGCTTTGGCAAAAGGCCTTTAAATTGGAAGTTTAAATTAGTTGTTTGAAGGAAAAAGTTTAAGGACCTCATCGAAAGCTACTGGATCGTAGAGGTTCCACCATTCAAGCAAATTTTCCATCCATTAGACATGTCACCAGTTGACATGTTCTGTTGGGGGATGAATAAATGGTTTACTGGCAGGTGTGATCAATCCACTTTGGGGAAAGCTTTGTTTTAGAAGGGTAGCATCTTTGCTTTTGCGACCGTCAATGTCAGTCCCGATGCTTTGTTTTTGCTCTTTTGATTTTCATCTTGCGTTTTGCTTTTGAAGACTTTGGTCTTTGCACTGATTTTGCTTTTTCTTTACTGGATCATAGGGATTTGCCCCACTCTATTTTCTAGTACTTTTCTTTGGTATCTGTGCTCTTTGGGAAATTCTTTGAGAAATTTGGTCTTCAGGAACGACTCAACTGGTAGGCCTAATTGTCGATGGTGCCTCTTTGCTTGAATTTTAAGGAAGTGTAGCCTCTACGATCCGTTGCTTCCGGTTTCTAGCTACAAGATCTCCCTTTTAACCCCAATGTGAGGCGGTCCTTAGACTTGTTAGGTGTAGTGTATATGAAAACTTCCACTTTGGCTCGGAAGGGGCTAGCAATGGTTGATGTTTCGTGTTTGGGATAGAGAAGAAATGCTCGATCTCATTCCGGTTTAGAGCATCTTTTGTCAAAGGATTCGTTATCCGCCTGAATGCTTGTGTATGAATCCTTACAGTGTTTTCACTCATCATTCTGGGTAAGTGTTTAGGAATAGGCTTGCCTTCTCCATTCTCGCTCAGAAACATTTTATTAAAGATAATTTCGAATTATATGCGAATGAGCACACAAATGCTTCAGAAATAAACAGGTTTAGATACTCAAACCTCCGCGGTGCTCTTGTGCACTTTCGAGGGGTGCACTTTCATGCCCCAATCATGTTCTTTGAGATTAGAATCAAACGGCTTCCACCCGATCACCTACGACTCTGCCAGTGGTCTGTATCGTACTGTGCGGATGTCCAAGTGCCTACACAGTTGACAACGAACGGAGACGGAGTTAGCTCATATACTTCAACTCTTGTTTGGGGAGATAACAATGAAATGAAGTATCCACTGGGGAGATGAGGTGGAGATGTCCGTCTCAATGATAGTTCTGGAGGAATATGCTTGTGTGCGGTGTATGTAATCAACTCCAGCTTGAACGAAGCAGGACTCCAGCTGGGTAAATGGAGATACGACTCCATTTGGGAAAATATAA
This sequence comes from Melastoma candidum, assembly GCA_023653495.1. Classification (NCBI taxonomy): domain Eukaryota; kingdom Viridiplantae; phylum Streptophyta; class Magnoliopsida; order Myrtales; family Melastomataceae; genus Melastoma; species Melastoma candidum. The sequence continues at coordinate 24,592,277 of CM042883.1, read as the reverse complement.
GAAATTTTGTTAGAGAGCAGTGTAGATGATACTCCCTTTTGGTATGGTCATCTTTGGTTATGACAAAGGCAATCTCGAAGCTTTGGTTCGAAATTTTCCACCCAACCGCCCGCGCCTTTGTCTGTAATGTAGGATGCTCGTGTACCTATACTAAGCAAAGGACAGAGAACAAGTGAGCTCTTGTAACTTGTTTCTTCTAAAGTAGGAATGAAGTTTGCTCATGTAACTTCATTTGTATGAAAGGCGAAGTAGAGTTTTGATACTTCCCATTTCGTATGATTTCATCATTGCGTCTTCGTCCGATGGAATTGAAGGATTGGTGAAGCCCTACTCATGCCTTCTGTTTGTTATGTAAGGTTGTTCTTGTACCTAAGAGACAACGGCGAGAAAACAAGGGAATTCATGTAACTTGTTTCCATTAGAGTAGAAACGAAATTTGTTCATGTAATTTCACATTTACAAAAAGGTAAAGCAGAGTTTTGGTACTTCCCTTTTTTTTCGCTATTGCGTCTTCGTCCGATGGAATCGAAGGATTAACGAAACTGCGACAAGGCTTTGGCTCGAAGCTTTGCCGCCCTACCGCCCTCGCCTTTGCCATAGGAGTTTTGTACCATTCGTGTGAGGAGCTCTTGTACCTGCCCACGAGGTAAAGGACGTAAACGAAATGTGCTCATGTAATTTCACTTAGTTTGATGAAGAGAGTAATGACTGTGTGATTCTCCCTTTTCATGTGTATTGTAAGTGTTCATTGCCCCAGTTCTTTGGGGATATAAAGAAGTTCGTTGACGAAGATTATTCTGAAGCTTTGGTTTGAAGCTTTATTGTTTGTCTTCATTGTCTGCCTAGGGCGCTCATGTAGTCTTGTTGATGACATTTGTTTTGAAGCTTTGGTTTTCACTGTTTGCCCGGGACGCTCATGTATCCCTTTCATGCAATTTGTGGTGTTGTTGATGACATGTTGCTCCAAAGCTTTGGTTCGAAATCCAATGATTGTCCGTCTAGGGTGTTCATGTACTTCTTTCATGTGATTCGTTCGTTTGTCAACGGGGAATTAATCTTGCCCCAGGATAGCTTGGAGGTGATGCCCCAGGATTGCTCGGAGATATGTCTATGATCACTCAGAGATTTGCCCCTGGATCGGTCGGGGATTTGTCCCGGATCGCTTGTAGATTTGTCTATGATTACTTGGAGATTTGCCCCAGGATTGTTCGAAGATCTGTCCCATGATCGTTTGGAGATTTGCCCCGGATTGTTCATGTAGTGTCGTCTTCATTGTTTTGCCAACAAAGGCTGTTTTGAAACTTTGGCTCGAAACTTTTCCACCCTACCACCCTCGCCTTCGTCGTCTGTCTAGGATGTTCATGTACTTATAAGACAAGCCAAAGGGAAAAACAAGTGCGCTCATGTAACTTGTTCTGCAGAGAGGGTATTAGTTGATGAACGAATACTCCCTTTCATGTAGATTGTCGTTTTGTTGATAACGAATGATATTTTGATGCTTTGGCTCAAAATTGTTTCCAAGCTTTGGCTCGAAACTTTACCACCCTGCCACCCACGCCTTCGTCAACATGCGACAAGGGCTAAAATAAGTGAGCTCATGTAACTTATTTTCACAAATAGGAAAGTATTGATCGAGAAACGATACTCCCTTTCATGTATTGTAATATCGAAGAGTGTCTACATCGATTGCTTATGGCAGTTCTCTCCGTTAAGATGATTGATCTTCGGTTGAATGTCGTGAATGTGCAAAGTTGATAGAACCATGCGGTGGGCTTGGGTGGGGATTTGCCGTGCTTGTTTTTCGTCAATGAATGATGCGGTGACTGACCATCTCCTCTTTTCTTTGGTGAGAGTCGATAGTTGACTACTGTCGGGATGACCGCTTGGGTGCCGTAGGGAATTCAAAGGAAATTGCCCCAGTCGAAGTATGCATCGTAGTTTGGTAGACATCATGTTCTTTGGCATTGGTAAGCTGTTGTCTGAGCCCCAGAAGAGTCATCTTGTACCTGCGAGGTAAAATGGATGCCTTGGTGTTAGCAGTTTAAATGTCGGTAAGTTCATCATGTATGTTTTGAACTGTTGGAAGGCAAATAGAGCGAATGGGAGTTTCTAATGCCAGTTGCGCTATATGTTCGCCGTCGCTTGAAGAATTTGGTTCATGTTCATGTTTTTGTCGTTGGGATGCTATGGATCCGGCATTCGTCAAGTTCTTGTTATTGGAGAAACGATGAGGTTGAATTAAGTGTTCGTATTTGGGGGTTGATTGCTCGTAGCTGTCCTGATCTCGCGATGCCATTGTGAATGATGGGGTTTGCCCCTTGTGCTGGATTGTGTTGTTGAGTTGCAAGCTGGGGAATTGCCCGTGTTTGGAATGACGTTTCTGTTGGTGCCGAAGTTGTGGCAACTGATGACGTAGTGAAATCGCTTTTGTTTCTTTGGAGCGGTTGTCGGATCAATAGGGGGGTGATGACCCCAGTGTGTTCGATTGTAGCATGTCCGTGAACAGCTCGATGGGCTCGTCTCTGATGTCGACTGCGGTTGGCTGGTGAGCTGTAACCTCTTTGGGGTTTTCATGTTGTTGTAGATTCGACTTTGAACTTTGATAGCCATTGGGTGATCTTTTGGTGTTCGTGCTCGGATGTTCGACTTCAGGCCTTGGTACCCGTCAATGGATTTCGTGTTGTTGCATGTCTGGCCATAACTTTGTTCTTTGATAGCGATCAGGAAATCCTTGGTCTAAATTGTTGTTTATCTGGTTTTGGATTTTGACAGTCGTCGAGCACCTTTGGCCTGCATGTTGTTGTATGCTTTGGTAGCCGTCGAGTAATCCCTGGTGTTATTGTGCTTGTAGATTTGTAATGTCATGCTTTGTCCCTAATCCCGTTCGAGGAGCCATGTTGGAGAATTAAACCTCGGAAGGAAAATAGAGAATATTTGGATTAGTATCATGCAATAATATAATCGATGCATGATAAATTTGTGATGATACTTAATCGCACTCGAATATGCAGAAAAGTATGCATTAGGTAACTGCAATTGTAAATGAGACGTAGTGATACAATAGAGCGATTACTGTGAATGACATGATAATATAACTACTGCAATTGAACATACACTCATGTGGTCATGCAAATACATGAATGCAGTAAGCAATAAATAGGTAGGGAGGGAGAAAAGAGGATTCTTGAAGTCCTTTATGATTAACCCAAACCGCTGCAAAACAAGGAGAGTTAGCACTACAGTTTATCGCAGGCAAAGCGTACCTGAGACCTGTCCCTGCACAGGTAGTAGCCACTTAGTAACAAACAAATGCATATGCGGCGTCTGGTACCTGTAGTGAGCAAACAATGCTAGACTCTCGGATGAAGGTTTCTAAACCTCCCTCGGACTGAGGGAGGCGGGGCCCCGACCAAAAACCATACCGCAAATAGCAGCAGGCCGAGCCTTTCGGTGACCCCCCCTAAAAATCCTAGCCCCGGGTTCGGGCACACCTAGATATGCCTAGGAAAGCAGTAAACAAACACAACCATGAGAGCATACAAAAGGCACCGAGCCAAGCAAGTACATGCGCAAACAAAAACTCCTCTCCGCATGTGGATTAAAAATGTAAGAGCGTTCGAAAGGAATCCACATACAGTGTCCCCAGCGGAGTCGCCATCCGGGATGTACGCGCGCCTTCCGGCCTAGCACGCGCGCGGCGGTACGGACGACATGTTGACATGTATCGTCGGTCCCTCATCCAAAATGACTTCGTAAAAGGGTGGTTGTTTAACTTAGGTAAACTATTACGGAGTCGCCACCGACTTATTTTTAAAAGCTTGGTTTAAGTCGGAAAACCAGAGTAGATTCGGGGATTCCTAGTTACTAACTCTTACATCTAAACATGCGAAAAGGTGGCGTTTGCTCCAAAAGGTTTGCTTTTGGTTAACGGGCGTTGGACCCGATTCAGGCGTTGGACCCGAACTCATGTGTATTTGTTTAACAATCACATACAACGATAAACCTATGGGCCTAAGGCATGCGGACAGGCACAAACAATTATTTAGATCAAAAGGAGCGGGGAAGGGCGGTGATCGTGAACCTATGCACTTGGGCCCATGACTCGTTACATGTGGAAAAAAAATCGGGAGGCCCGCACCTCCCTCATGTACCTGAGATGACGGTTGGGGCCGCTTTATTATCTTGACATCGCGGCTTTTTTAGGCCGAGGTGGATCCACGCGGTTTGATACACGCGCCTTTGAGTTAATCTTCGAGAATCCGGGTTTGAACTTCCGAAATTAAGCGCTCGATGTACATGTCAAGAAAAATGTAAACGTGGTTAGTATCGTCAAATTCAAATGAAGTTCGATTAAATTAAAAGAAAAGGTAAGGCTTGTCTTACCGTGATCGGAGATGTGTATTTGATGTAGATCGTCGATGATGTCCGAGAAGTCCACCGTGTTTTACATGCAAAACAAAGAGAGATGGACATTAGCAATGTTTATCATAATCGAACATGATCTAAGAAAACGTAAATGAATTCAAGTGGGCTAAAGTCATTCGAATTTCATAAAAAAAATTTTCTAAAATTTTGACTATAGCAAAGAGTTTAAAAAGGAACATATTCGTATTAAGAAATCCAATTGCTAAAGAAATGTGAACTCAAACATGAACGATTGCCATTTATTATTAAAAAAAAAATAATTATTATAATGATGCAAGAAGCCGTGAATGGCCATTTCAAATTAAAAAAAGAAGACGGAAGTTTTTATCTTTGGTGTGGGTTGATCGATAGACATTCAAAAATTAAAATAAAAAGAGAAAGGAGTTTTTTACCGTCTTTGTAGGCTGACCGAAGACGAAATCAAAGGTGGGGAACTGCGTCTGGGTATCAAGCCACCCGAAGCTGCTGTTGATCGGAGGAAGCAAAGGGGATCCAGGTCACCGAGGGATTACTGGAAAAGAAGACCCCGAGGCCACTAAGACGTCACTGGGGAGGAAGACTCGTCCGTTGAGAATCCAAGGTCTCGCCACGGGTTGTCGTGGTCGCTGAGCTGGGATCCGGGGACGCCGGGGAGAGAAGATCTTGCCACCATGAGGCTAGAGACGTCGGAGGGGGAGTAGACCCGCCGCCACGAGGTCGGGGAGCGCCGGGGGAAGTGGAGGCTGTGGGCTAGAACGCCGGGGCTGAAATGGGTATGCTGCTACGGGGGGACGCAGGAGGGGGTTTGCTTCACCACCGCTAGGTCTGGGACGTCGGGAAAGAGGTGATCATGCCACCATGAGGGGATCCGCCACTGTCAAGAAGACGGCCGAGGGAAGCTCGCCGCTGTGGGTGTTGTTGGACTTCAGGATGGCGCCGTGGGAGGAGCGTCGGGAAGCTGGGACGAGGAGCCGCCTTGGGGCTGGAGCTACCATTATCGCGGTCACGGCCAAGGCTGGTCGTCGTGATTCTGTAGGTGTCGCCATCATCGATGTAGCTTTGGGAATGGCGTACGTTCGCCGTCGCTGAGGGCGCCGGGAGGTGGGTGATTGGCTGGAAAGATCGAGCTCTCTGTCTCCGTGGAGCGCCGGGAGGAGAGTGATGACGCCGCTGCGACTAGTGGTGGTGGCGTTGGTTCTGAAGGTTGTCGGGGAGGAAGGAACGTCGGGAAGACGTGGGTTTGCTGTGCGAATCTGGGCTTGCCATCGCGAGATCCGGGAACACCGAGGGGGGGTGTGGGACTGCCTCCATGAGCTCGAAGGCGCCGGGGAGCAGAGCAAGGAGGGTCGCCGAGGCTGAAGGTGGGTTTGAGGCTGACCGGGGTGGGCGTCGCCGCAGTAGGAATCTGAGCCCTCGCCGGTCGTGGCTGTCTCAGCTTGCTGTGAACTCGCCGTTGTCGGGGAGCATCGGAGAAGGAAATCCATGAATGTCGGGTTAAAAGAAGTGATCGTCAGGAACACCGGGAGCGTTGGGCTTGTCCAGGGGCGCCGGGAGAGAGCTTGATCGCAGCTGCGGGTTAGGTGGGCGTCAGGAGAGCCGAGGTGGGGAGCCGCCTTGGGGCTTGGAGATGCTGGAGGAGGACGGGACTGCCGCCGCTGGTTCTCCCGCCGATGGGTTCGCCGCTGCTGGACGTTCGGGAGGATGCGGGAGGGAGGCTCTTTGGGAATATCTGACCACGGGTTGTCGAGGCAGCTATGGGAGGCGCCGGGAAGACATGGTTGTCATCATTGTCGGAGGGAAACGCCGGGGAAAGGGTGGAGCTACCACCGAGGTCGGATCTGAGGGAGCCCGTCGCCGGAGGAGCGCCGTTTTGGACCTGTAGGACGGCGGGGGAATGGACGGCACTGTGGGAAGAGCTGGGGAGATGAGGTGGATGGGAGCTCCGTTGTTGGAACGTAAGGGGGGATGGCAGATCACCTCCACGAATTTCAACAGGGCGTCCGGGAAAGGCAAGTCTTCAGCTGGCAGCTCCGGGAACGGCGGGATTTGACCACTTTGAAAAGGAGAGAGCATTTGAGAGGCTGGGATCTGTGATATTGGGGTGACGTTGAGCTTGAATATGTTGGAAGACGCCGATACAGTCGGGGAGAACAAAGGGGGAGGCTGTCTTTGGATGTCTGAGGAAGATCATCGCCGTTGTTGATGATGCTGGGAAGCGTAGGAAGGCTGCTCCTTGAGAGTATTTGGCAACGGGTCGTCCGGGAACCCAGGAGGCTGGGTGCACTTGGGCAACTTACTTCTAGTCCCGCGGTCTTGGCTAGGATTCGATAAAGGATCCCCATCGTGATGAAAGTAGGAGAGGTTATTTGGTAAGTTTCTTTGGAACTGTTTCACCCTCTCTTTTGTCTCTCCGTGACTCTTGATTTATAGCCGCCCTGAAAAAAAAAAAATCAGCCAAGGAGATATTGTAGGTACGTAACCGACGTGGGTTACAAAACGCTTGATTTTCAGGATTAATTTCAATCGAGCATTGAAGGTTAGGTGGCTAAGTTTCATGTCCCAAAAACTTCCCCAGCCCATTAACCATGGTGTTCGCGGGTAACTGACGAAGTGAACACTGCAGGCTTGCATCTGTTGTTTCGTCATCCCATATTATCTGCTGTTGTCCTCGCAAAAACTTTGACGCCATGCTGAGATGGAAGCTTTGTAGGAGTAGTTGTCATTGATTTGCATCTGATGTGCACAAGGCCGTCTTGGCCATTTTGGAACGAATGTTGGGCTTTATGGCACATGAGCAAAAATTCCTTTTTAAGGTATTACACTTATACTTCAGGTAGTTCAACGAGCACACTTGGTAGGCATTATGAAAAATGTCACTTAAACGAACAAAGTAAAGATCCTAGACAAAAAGTATTAAATGCTAGTGGTAGTGGCATATTTTCTTATTCACAAGATAAAATGAGAGAAGGAATAGCTAAACTTGTTGCACAATGCGAGTTGCCTTTAGCCTTTATGGATAGTGTTGAATTTGAAAATTTTATGAAAGAATATGCCACTCCTAATTTTAAGCGTGTTTCTAGAGGTACAATTAGAAACGATATTAATAAAATGTTTAATAATATGAAGAATGAATTAATTTCATTTTTTGCAAGTGCTCCTGCAATGTGTATTTGTATCACATCTGATTTGTGGAGTGCACGCAATTCTATAGGTTATGTCGTAGTAACTTCTCATTTTATTAATGACTCTTGGCAATTAAATAAAAGAATTTTAGGATTTCGTAATTGTGAATATCCTCACACTGGTATTACTATTTATAAATATATTGTAACGATTTTACAAGAATATAATATTCAAGATAGAATATTTAGCATAACACTTGATAATGCTAGTGCTAACGATGTTGTTGTTTCACATTTTAAAAACTATTTTCATTTAAATACTACATACGATTCTCTTTTTCATATGCGATGTGTTTGTCATATTTTAAATTTAGTTGTTAAAGATGGTATGACATTTGTTGCACCTCACATTGAATCAATTAGGACAGCAATTTCTTATATAATTGGGTCTAATTCCAGGCAACAAGAATATAGAGATTATTGTAAAGCTGCTCAACTAAAACCACGAAAATTAAAAACCAATGTAGAAAACAGATGGAATTCGACTTATTTAATGTTAGAAAATGCTCGACCATATTGGCAGGTTATTTGTGCTTATATTAATGAGAAAACATCAAATATTAACCTTGATAAATCTATTTGCGATGTAGCTAATATATTTCTTGACTTTTTAAAACCGTTTTATGATGCTACAAATGAATGCTCGGGAGTTTATTATCCCACTTCTCATCTTGTTCTCCCAATTTTTATAAACTTAACTAGTAATTTTGCAAGATATCGACAAATAGAAGAATTTAGAGAAATACTTAATAAAATGGAAACAAAATTTAAAAAATATTGGCTTGATATTCCTTCTATTTTTTGTTATGCATGCATTATGGATCCTAGATATAAATTAAGAGTAGTATGTCTTATGGTTAATAAAATTTCTCACAATTTACAAACTACTCCTAAAATTTCTGATGATCAAATAACTAATGGTATTGCCAGTTTATTTTCTTCTTATGAATCTAAATATTCTGATGTTTCTCGTTTACATGTTGGTGTTTCATCACATGCTAGTTCAAGCAGTGGAGGTGGAAATATTGTGCATTCACAATTTGGTATTGAAGATATTTGGAGTCAACTAGAAACAGATGTTTACTCTAGTTCTATGAGAAATGAATTAGACATTTATTTTGACACTCGATATCACTTTTCACGCGAACAAAACTTTGATATTTTAGATTGGTGGAAAACATTTTCCACCACGTATCCTATTCTTTCTATAATGGCACGTGATCTACTAACACCTCCGGTCTCTACCGTAGCATCGGAGTCTGCTTTTAGTGCAGGTGGACGTGTGTACGATGAACGCCGAGGACGACTAGCACCCGATCTCGTGGAAGCTCTCATTTGCATGAAAGATTGGAACAACGCCATTACGAGAAACCAACAACAAGAGGACGAAATACTTGAAGTATTTAAAAATTTGGATGTTGAAGATTAACATTGTAACTTTTTTGACATTTTGTACATGATTGACAATTACATGGGTGCCAACCTAGTTGGGATGTATGTAATTTGTAGTGATGCAAATGTCAAATTATTAGTTGTATACTTAAATTTTTTTCGGCTTAAAAATTTGTATGTAATATACAATTTATAAAATTAATTTCATAATTATTATTTTTATAAAAAATAATTTTATTTGTGTCGGTTGAGCTCGTTAGGCTCGGCTCGACTCGGCTCGACTCGGCTCGTTCGGCTCGTGGCTCGCGAGCCTTCTCGGGTTAAAAAAAATTTCGGATTGGCTCGTTAGGCTCGACTCGTTAGACTCGTTAGGCTCGTTGAGCTCGGCTCGCTAAGCTCGACAGGCTCGTTGAGCCAGGCCTTGATAGGCTCGGCTCGGCTCGGCTCGCTCGTTTGCCACCTCTACATACAAACATATATTTAAAGACTATTAGTTACAAGAAACAACACTAAAAAGCTAATAATATCAATAGACCAGTCCTATTCTTAGGACCGTCGGATTTGCAATAACAAATTTTGTAAGTTTTTGTCTTCTTATTTAGTGGCGCACTCCCGATCATGTGTTACTGCTTCAGTAGGGCCGCTCTCCGATGTAATTACCGGGGGGATCGTACTCGCACGCCATGAACGTCCCGCCGCCGTTGAAGCACACGGCCACGGCGCACCCCACCCTCGCCGTGCTCCTCCACACGATCTGGGTGTAATGCCCGCACATCTGGCCGCCAGCGCACGTGTTCCTCCGATGGTCGTACCACTTCCTCTCCGAGACCCACGCAGCGGCCGCCTGCGCGGGGTCCCACCCGGTGCCGCTGCCCCAGAATATGTTCTCCCCATACGGCCCGTCCGAATGCTCGAGCGCGCAGTCGTGTCGCCTCTGCTGGGCCCACCACTGGGCATAGCCAGCCAGGTTGGGGTCCCATCTCAGGGGCTGCATCCCGAGGGCGGCACGGGCAGCATTCTGAGGACGGAGGAAATGTTGGATGGTGGTGGGGTAGTGGATGCCGCTCCTTAGTTTTTGGATGGGGTAGGAGTAAGAAGGGCGGAGGAGGAGGGAGAGGAAGGCGGAGAAGAGAATGATCAGGGAGAGTTTGGCATAATAACTGGACATGATGGTGTAAGAAACGTGTGATTTTAGGTTGCAAGGTTTGATACATAACCTAGGATTCTTTCTTATAGGTAATTTAAGAAGAAGCAAGAAGATAAAGAGGGAAAGGAGAGGGGGAGGTGGCGCCCATGTTCGATAATGATTGCCACATACTTTTTCTGAGGGTTGCCATGTTATCTCTCACACACCTAACACCATCATCATCATCATCATTATTCGTTGGTTATGAGGAGTAGAGTTCTATTGGTCCATGTCTTTGTTTCCTGGTTCAATTTTTATGTCGGGTGGGAATTATCCCTGAAGATTTGAAATCGAAAGTCAAGCCGCATTCGGTGCGGTTATTTTTATTATTATTCTAAAATTATTTTTAGGATTGAGAGAGTTTAGGCGAGATTGGAGGTGAGGAGGAGGGGAACATTCTTATTCTTATATCATCATTCATATTTGATTAATTCATTATTTCAATCCCAAGTTTTATAAGGCGAGAGTTTTACCTCTTTAGGATTGAATAATGAGACGGTTTATATATGCAGCGGAATGCACATTTCCAAAGAACTTGTTTTATCATAATATTACTGTATTTTTTTTTCTTTTTTTTCATCTCTTCAGCTAATTAATTCATCCCAATATTTATTAACAGATTTCATATATTAATCTTAGGATATAAATTCGGTTAAGTTATTAATTTATAAATACAATAAATTATCAATTCTTAGGAATATTTTTATATGTTGTTCTCTTTTCCAGCTCCAATCAATCCGCGGAATTAGGGGGTAGTTCAAGTTTGTGCAACCAGCAGATTGTTGGGATGTCCTTTTCAGACAAGTGTCCACTCCCGATGAATAATTGTTATCCAAATTGAGGATTTCATCCGCGAGCATATGTAAGAATATGTAATTCCCAATTAAAATTTGTGTTTTTGAGAAGGAAAAAAAAAAGATCTTATATATGGATAGTAGTATATGCTTGAGAGCATGCGCAGTGAAGTCGCGGTCCGTGGGCCGTTACGAGCGATATCTGCGAATGGTACGAACAGACACATGGGTAAGGAGACGACGTTTCGTGAAAAGGCATAATCTTGAGATAGCGCGAACAGGCCGGAGGGATCTGACATGTAACTTCTCGAAGAGGTCGCTTGTGGACGGACATACCCTTTAGAAGGGATTCTGCTCAATGATATTGTGCTAAAGGCCGGTCGTGCTCGAGCAGAAGATACGATGCTTACAGGACCAAAAAGGGTCTCGGTGACACACATCATGGTAGCATCTAACACATATTATTGGCTTCGTTTGGTTTCCAACGTATCACTCCCTATCAATGGTTCAATCTAAAAGCACCAGTCCATCCTATTGAAAATCAGCAGTTTGGACTCCTTCGGCCGAGATGTGGTCCTAGGATGACGAATCTCTGTTAACCATGCCACTGCTAGTGACTCTGTCCGAAGCCTTCTTTGCCTGAAAATACAAGGAAAAATTCATGAACATCTGTAAACTAACTGAAGATTCTTAAATGGATGATCTTACTTCTAGGTCCCAGTTGGTACGGACAGTCAGGACGGCGAGGAGCGATGCCTGCAAGATCAAGGCCACGATGATCCCACTCCATAGTCCCTTCATACATCGCATTACTAATTTAGTACCAGAGTTATGATTGATCAATAAATGCCGGGTTCCATATGCAGATCGCTCACCTTTCCACTGAGTTGGAAGTGAAACGCGAGCAATACAGCCACCGGGATACCTACAAGATAGTACGCACCCAGGTTGATGAATGCCCCGATGTTCTGCCACCCACAGCCTCTGGCCGTGCCAGAGAGCACCGACTGTATTCCTTCGAAGACATGGGATGTCGCCAGGAGCAATAGCATGTCCCCGACGTAGCTCACCACTTCCTCTTCACTGCTGTAGAAATAGCCCCATCTCTTCCTGCCCCAAATCATCAGAGACCCCATCGCAAGGCCTTCCATCATGACCATCATCAAGGCAACCTGTATGGCCAGACATGCTGCCCTCGGCCTCCTGGCACCCAGTTCATTGGAAACTCTTGTGCTGGGGTTTCGACCATTGCAGTTCAATCCACATCAAACAGATATTAATATAAACTTCAGGTTAGGGTTGGAACAAGATTGTCTCACCTGATCGAGCTGCTTAATCCGAGGACCATCATATAGGCCAAGGCACAGGTATTAAGGCTGCGTGCAAAGTACCACATTCACCATTTGACTGTGTAAAATGATACGATCAAACAATGAAAAAACATCCTTGTTTGTTACCAAATCGAGAGAACTGAGGTCTCCAGCTTTGGATTCGGAAGAAGACCTGACAACAAAACCATCATCTCGAACGACCACATCTCAAAGCTGTCCAAGATCAATCAACAATACAGTCAAGGATTGAAACCAGATAGAATCTACAGAGGAAAATGACTAATACCATAGCATAACCGCAGCTGGGATTGCGAGTTTAAGGAAACAGAGGAGCCCCTGCAGGTCGAGGGCATCCCTGGAGAAACCCGTCCAGGTCAACTTGCAGGAAGGAGAAACCCTGACATACACGGCCAATAAAATCACATTAATCCAATATGAGATGGCGTTAGCTGCGGCCGCACCCTTGTACCCTAAACTGGACTTGAAAACAAGGGACCAGCATATAACCACATGGAACAACGTAGTGATCCCCGTGGTGACCATCATAGGGACCACGTTGTTCTGCGTCTGCAGGAACCTCACATGGCACTGTAGGAGCGCGCATGCGAAGATGCTAGGGATCATGTACTTGGCGTACGACCCGGCCTCTGCAGAGATCTCGGGATCCTGCCCCAAGGCTCGGAGGATGGTGCCAGTGTTCGCCCACATGAGTGCTAGGGGCATGCAAACGAGAAGCAGAATGATTATGGCTCTCTGCTTGTGGATTCCGAGCATATGGTACTGCTTCGCACCGTAGGACTGGCCGCAGAACGTGTCCAATGCACTTCCCATCCCGATCTAATTTATCATCAGCAATCAACATCTCTTAACTAAGTAATTAGTTACTGTATTTGCCGTAAAAGGGTAGGATACGAGAACAAAGCATGGACGTTATTCATACGTACCAAGAGGCTGAAACCGGTGACAGAAGCGAAGGAGGTGGCCATGGAAGCGCCGGCGAGGGGGAGCTCCCCAAAATGGCCGACGAACATGACGGAGATCACCTGGAGGGCATATAGCATAAGATTGACGAGCACCAGGGGACCCGCGAGCAGGAGCTGCCGTTTCACTTCCGGGAAAAAAAACTCACGCCCCTGGGCCAATTCGAGCTGAGCCACGGGCAGCAGGGGCGTTTTAGGGCTGGCGTCCATGGCTAACTATCCCGCGACCAGAAAATCTGTCGAGGACTCGACAGAGCAACTTTGGTTGGGGGGCGGGGGGATTTTTTATTTTGTCTTAACACCATCCGGATTGTTGCGGTGGTCTCAATCTCGATATGAATATCATAATCATCTCCCCTTTTGGAATTATTACAACGTCCTCCCCTTAAAATAAAACTCTTCGTGTGCGCTTGGTTTGATATTAATATTAACATCTTGTTATGACGACGACGACATGCAATAAATATTTTTTTTTAAAATATATATAAAAAACTTGAATGCTGACCTTAGTCGTCATTATTAATTTAATACTAAATTCTGTAAATATTTAATTCCATGAATATGTTTAATGAATACATTCAATGTATATTGCGTCGCTTGTTTTACAACGAAAATCCCCTCCCAAGAAATTTGACTGTTGGTGGATGACATTTTTTACTTACATTTTCTTGGACACTGTCAGCACATTTTACTTTTTTTTTTTTAATATTCAAAAAAGATAACCTTTAGTGAAGAATAGATATACTGTCAGTCGTATAATATAATTTTATAGTGAAATTTCGAAATTAATAATTTTGTTTTCTAGAAGGGTCTGAAATCTTTGAAAATTGTACAATATTCTATGATAACAAGCTAAGGCAGTGTGACCAATTTTAAAGCAAATCTGACGAGGCTTTAGTTTAAGAAAAGGTTTGTTTTCCCACTGAGGAGTACTATCATAGGTGTGTGGGCGAGAAGGAGGTTTACCGAGAAGACCAGGTTGATAGTATGGGGAGGAAACAGGATGATGGGTGTTCCAATGTGGTCTACTTGGTGGTCGAGTCATGGATATAGGTCTGGTATGGGGATATGTCAAGTGGTTTTACTGTGAAGTCTCACACCAGTAGAGCGAAGTGAAGAGAGATTCACTTGAGGAATTGTGCCGTCCAGTACATGTCTTCGTTCCAGCCGCATATCAAAACTCAGCAACATATTTTGGACTTCTTCCAATGTGGGTTGATCAGGTCTGCTGTAAATCGCTGTCACAACTGCATCATACTTAGTCGACAGCCCTTCCATAATGTACCACAGGTAATCTCTATATCTGACCGGTTGTCCAACATCACTTAATTGATCAGAAAGAGATTTCAGACAGTTCAAGTACTGTTGCATTGTACGTCCTTCGTTTTACAGTTGCTGCATCTGCAGTTGTAGATTAACAATCCGAGAAGGTGAGGCAGATTCATACCTGCTACGCAATACTTCCCATACTTCACAGGATTTTTTGCAGCAAACAACCTGGCTGAATGGGTCTGAGGACAATGATGAAAATAGTAGACTCATGACAGCCTTATCCGTCTTCTGCCATGTTTTGAAATCAGGATTTGGCAACATCAAGTTATCTTCCAAAAACTATGCAGGTGGAGATATATGTCCAAAGATAAAGTCCTCAAAGCCAGACGCAATTATAGCAGCCAGAACCTGTCATTTCCACAGTAGGTAATTTCCCTCAACTAGTTTAATTAGCGAAGTAAAGACTCCCGCTGGAATTTGGCCTTGAGATGAATTAGACAAGATACTCTGTCCTGAAATACCAAAACCTGGTGTTTGATGTTGGCTAGAAGAGAAGAGGGGAGTCGTTGGGTTGGGAAGTTGGTCTGCCATGACTACACTCAAATCACCAGAAACGTGTAGTAACTTGTGTCGTGAAGCCTTCACGTGCTCTGATACCATGTTGGATTGAGAAATGTATGAACCTGCACACCAGAGATTTGCAGAAAGACACCGAACCAAGAAGAAGACCAAAGAAGAAGGAGAAGAAAGAAAGCAAGGAAGAAGATGATGAAAAACTGTTTTAGAATTCCCAGACAATCGTACAGTGTGCAGCGGGACACTCACTGCATTTTAACATCCTCACATCTCCATAATATTTTCGCTAATTACAGTAATACCCTCACAGATGGAGTTTTCTGAGCTGAGGCCTGTCTCTTCTAACTACTCTGGGCTATGGCCTATCTTCACCAGTCCAACAAAAAGTACCACGTGAAAGACTTGATGTAATCTCTCCATGGAGATAAAAAGTTGGGGGGCAACGGGAATCTTTTGCTCTCTCTTTTGTAATTTAACAAAAGTTATTTTATTAATCATGGAACAAGACTATCTCTTGGTCTTGGGGAGCCCCCCAGCCCCATCAGTGATTACAAAAAGACAAATCTAATTTATTTTTAATGTATGACTTGTGCCTGGCCGCCTTCATCGGAGTGATCATCCTCCTCGTATGCCCGTGGCTGTTTTGGACCGCTCGCGATCACCGGTTTTGTCAACTAAGGCACAAATTATGTGCATACGAGAATTTCTCGGAAACCGACAAATTATAGGTCAGCGATGAGATTTATCTTAAATGTGTTGCTTGTTTTGTAGAAATGAAAGAGTCGGAATATAATTTCAAGCAGGCTTTTAAATGAATTTGTAATACATCAGTTTAAAACTTGATTCTTTTCTTTTAAACTATAGTTATATTTTTTGTTTATGATTAAATTTCCTAACTAGATTCCATTATTGGAATTGAAAATCTTGTTACACCTCCAAATCACGATAGATGCCCAAACATCGAGTCAGTCCAACATACCAGTCTAAAATAAAATTTCACTCTAAAACTAATCGGTCAACTTACTTACCCAATTTTAATAATAACTCTTTTGAGTTGCCATTAACATTATTTTTTAACAAAATCATTCAGATTTGGGCTCTGACTACGAGCCCATATAAACAACTTCAGCCATTGCCCAACGTCATGGATTGTATAAAAACAAAACCTTTAGCAGCTGTATCCTCAACTCATAGAGAAATATATATATTAAATTTGTCCATTTCAACACATGTTTTGGATGGCTTTCAACACAAATAATAGGAAAAACAACATGCCTGGGGTTACAAAGTAGTAGTTGTTACACAAGTTGTTGCTTTACACAAAGAAGCAACCATTGGACACATTGCCTCTCAAATGGTGTCCGAACAGCATTCACATCCCCAATAACACACCAAGGCTTCCCAGCACATCGAGCTGAAGCGTCTCGCAGGAACCGCCAGAGATAACGTCGCTCTCTCGCCACATTCAGACCATACACAAACGTAATCTGACAAGAGATACCGGTCTCAACAAATGTAACCCTAGCATGCACCCACTGAGGATTCATATCGACCACGGTCAGCTGTACACGAAATGGATCCCAACATACCCATATCCTCCCAGTCACAGAGGCACCATGGGAAACAACATATCGCCAAGATGATAGAAAAGCACTCTGACTCAGTAACTCAACCGAAGCCCGCACTCTAGTCTCCAACAGAGCAAACAAGGATAACCTATAAATGGAAATGAGCCTGCGTACCTCGCTGACATGTAAGGGGTCACTGAAGCCGCGCACATTCCAAGCTCTGAACATAGGCACCATAAGAAACATAATAAATCACCTAGAAGTCCCGCAGGACTTCCTCCGAGGCACCTGTTTCGGCACCTGCTGAACCAACTTGGCCTGCCTCCCCTTCTTCTTCTCTTTCTTCGTCAGCTTCGACAAAGGACGAGATTCAACATCGACAGTGTCACCTCCATAGTTCTCGCTTGTCCTCATAAAAGTAAGAGCTCAAGGATTTCTCCTCATTCAGAGCACAACTTCCCAAGGAGTCAGATGTCCCTACCTGTAAGGCAGGCCTCTTCCCCTTATCAGATGGCGGCTCAACAGTACAAATCGGGCCATCTATATACTCATCCTCCGCGGATATAACAACATCCATGTCCCTCCGTCCTTCGTACAACACAAGAGCCAAGTTAGGATCTCCCACCACCTCGTCATGGGCGGGATCCTCAATCACATCAACTGTAGTATTAATCAACTCCCCGAGCAGAACATCATGTCGTGTCTCTCCCTCCTCATGAGTATCCTGTAGGACCTGAAAAGCATTCGCTGAACTCACATTAGCGTAGGAACGACCGTAGCGTTCTCAGCACGCTCTGTCTCTACATTACTCCTCTGTGTACGGGCCCTCCTGGGTCTCCTCTCCCCAGGCCTGACAGCACGAGTAGCCGCCTCCGAGTTCTGTGGACAACGCTCAAAACTATGACCAAATACACAGCGAGACTGACAGCGCGGAGGTCGAAACTCATACTCAAGCTGAATCTCCTTGCACTGTCCCTCCGTATCAGTAATCGTCAAAGACTGACGCAGTTTCAACAAGGCATCAAACTCAATTTGTACTTTAGCACTTCCCACACTGCCACATGAGAAAGACCTAACATCAATGCGCAAAGGAGTCCCCAGGCTGCTCGCAATGTACTGCACTCCATTCCAGTGAAAGAACTCAACAGAGATACTCTTCAACTTCAGCCATAAAGGCAGCATCTTCGGCTCGAAAGCCTCTACCGAGGTACCAGGAGTCCAGCGTCGAAGCACCAACGGGATACCAATGAAATGCCAATCACTCCTATCCAAGATAGCATCAAAGGACTCATCAGAATGAAATCGCATAAGAAACATACCAAGCCCAACTCCGCAAACATCCACAAGGCCTTATTTACCCCAGAGAAGGCGAGCTGTCCTACTGATAACATCAATCGGCGAACGACGACCAATGACATATCCGACTAGAGTATTCTTCCACAAACGCTTGCCCTCTTCAACGATCTCTAAAGGCATAATTAGAGTCCCACCAGAGCCAAAAGCGACCTCAACTCGCCTGACCTCCGGACGGGAAGAACGAACAGTGTCTGCAAAGGGTCTGGGAGGCAAATCACGGTCAAAACAAGCCATATCTGACGCCGAAAGCACCCCAGAAGAAGACCCCGGAGCATAAGAAGCCTGCTGAAAAGCCCCCGGAAAAGTGGCCGGAAAAGTGATCGGTCTGATTACACCGGTTCGGTTGAACCGGTCCGCGTCCGCTGTTGACCGGCGCGGTCGGCTGTTGACCGGCGTTGACGATCCGGGCCCGACCCCGGCCCATCTTCCTGGCCCAATCCGGGCCCAACATCCGAGCCCACCAACCGGGCCCATACCCGGCCCACCTATGGGCCCACCTAAGGGCCCAACTTCGGCCCGGTCTCTGCTGATGACGTCACTTGATAACGTGTCCTGACGTGGAGTTCTTGCTGACGTGGCTGATGACGTGCTGCTGATTTGGCCGCTGACGTGGCTGATGACATGGACTGCCAAACCCTAGCCGCCACCTTTCCCTTCCGCCGCCACCCTTGGATTCCGACGCTACCAGCTGCTTCTCCGGTGCACCAACGGCAACCCACAATATATCAAATGAAAGCTCTCGCGACGAGGATCGTAATGAAAGAGAGAACGTTCGAAACGAAGATCGGACGAGATCAGAATTTCCGGTCAAATACCGGACGAACCAAAACCCGCCACCCGGAAGACTCAAAACTTCGAACGATGAGATTTGAGCACTTGTTTATCCGGTGAAGACACACAAGATATCATTGGAAAGCTCTCTGGAAGACGCTTCTAAGGACACCTGACCCACTCCGAACAGAGGCCTGACGCCCCCGTGGCGGCCAGTCAAATGGCCGGAGGAACCGAAACCCGTCTCCCGGAGAATCTGAAAATTCAAGCGACGATTTCTCTGCACTCATTGATCCGATGAAAATGCACAATATGTCGTTGGAAAGCTCTCGAGAAGTTGATTCTAATGATACCTTATCCACTCCGAACAGAGATCGGACGCCCCCGTGGTGGCCGATCAAATTCTACTCCCCAAATCTCTAGATAGAGATGCTCCCCCTTAGAGAGAGAAACTGGAAAAACATTTGGGTGGCGGAATGGCCTCAAGGCTAGACTCGAGTTAAAAGATTCCGAAACTATTATATGAGCAAAAAATATTACATACACGGCTGCAATGGTTGAGGAATTTGACAAACAGATTCCTGAGTTGCTTGGGAAAGGGTTGATTAGGGACAGTTACAGTCCACATTCTAGTCATGCCTTTATGGTAATAAACCATGCCGAGCAGTTGCGAGGCAAATCACGAACGGTTATAGACTATGTCAGCTTAACAAAGCTACCTAATTTAATGGCTATAAGATTCCTCCAGGAGATCTGATTGATAGAATTAGTTAGAGCCAACCAAAATTCTTTTCCAAATTTGAGTTGAAAAGTGGTTACTGGCAAGTCTAGATGAGTAATACCCCAAATTCTTATTGGGCTAAAATCATTTTAAAAAAATAAAACAGCCCAATCCAACCTTAAAAGCTAAAAGTTCCAGCCCAGCCCAACTTTATTAGCCCATCTTTTGACCGTTTGGTTTCGATCGTTAGATTCAATTTGCAAAGTTAAAATTCGACCGTCGGATAAGAACTTCATGAGACAAAATGCAAGGATAATAAGGAATCAGAGAAAAACGGCCGTTCCCAGGGAGTAGTACGACACCTCCCAAATTGCCACCTATGACTATCCTCAACGGTTTGCAGGGGGGTGGTACGACGATGAATATTGACCCTTGGATCTAATCCAATGAATGAGGGTTTTTGTTTTTTTTTAAGAAGGGGTGGTAGGGGATAGAAGAGTGGTGGAGCAGCGACACCTCCCCCTCTGATGATTTCTCCAATTAGCTCTCCCCATTAGGAGTAGCTGGAAAGCACCTCGGGGGGGGGGGGGGTTGGCTTCGGGGAAGGTTTCTTTTAACACTAATGTTTCCCTTTATTTGTACAGGGTTTCCTTGACGAGAGCCTCAAGACCCGTGTCATCTTCAACCATTTCCTGGACACGGCGGCGATGAAGACGAGTCCCAGCATCAACAACCAACAATGGTGAGCAACCCCACTTTCGTTTTTGTGTGTATTTATCCTTATACGATGACACTCATCCTTTTTTTCCTCCCTTTCCTCTTTTGCTTTCTACAAGAAAATGATATCAACGAGGCGAGGAGTATTGGAGGAGTACGAGGCTCATATATTCTTGGTTGATCAGCCTCGACTTCGTATATTGCTCCATGAGACATCATATGTGTTCCCATCGCGAACACCTAGCGGACTACCGACGCGCACACGAGTCTCCCAGGCTTTGATTTTACGTAAATTGGACAATACTAAGTGAAGTTATACCTTCTTTTCAGACTAGCATGCATTATGTCTCCTTTCTGCATATATGTCCAACTTCATTCTTGCATAACTTGTAATTTCACCGATAGATTTGGTTAATATTTGACAAACATGTTTGTCATTGACTTATTTATTTAATGTGTGGTTAGATCTTTATCCTCTTGACTTGCTCATGACTTACATTTATTTCTTTAATTTTGAATCAATTCTTTGATTTCGAGTTGGGCATTAACTAATCATGTTTACATCTTCTTTGCATGGACATTACACATGTGATGATGAGGACTCTCTCGAGGTTTCTACAATCTTGAAAACGAAGATTTTTCGAAGGCGCGTGTAACAAACCGCGTTCGGTTGGATCTATAAAACAGATTTAAAGCGGCCCCAACCTTCATCAAATGTACAAAGGGGAGTGGCGGGCCTTCCCAAAATTATTTTAAATCCACTTGTAACGGGCTGCGGGCCCAAGTGCGTAGGCTCTTAGGATTTAAATCGTGTTTTAATCCGTAATCAAACAAACCTAAATTCGGGTCCAATGCCCGTAGAACGTCGATATGAGTCCGGCCTGACTGTCGGATGGGGTCTAACACCCGTTAATCAAAAGCAAACCTTTTTGGACAATCGCCACCTTTTTTGCATGCTTAGAAGGTAAGAGTTAGTAAATAGGAATCCCTGAACTCAATCTGGTTTTTTCCGACTTAAATCAGACTTTTTAAAATTAAGTCGTTGGTGACTCCGTATAGTTTACCTAGGTTAAACAACTACACTTTTTACAAAGCCATTTTGGATGGATGATGGAGACACGAGCTGCTCCCTAAGCCTCCCTAAAATTCCCAAATGAGGCCTTACGTAACATTTCACCCGTCGCCTTCAGGGAACTGGAGACGGTTGGCGAAATGTCCCGCAGGTCCATTCGACAACCAAGGGAGGGCCCAACTCGATTCCCTTCCGCAGTGTCCGGCGCTCGAGTCGTGATGCCGACTCGATTGGGCCTCGGGGGAGTGGGCCCGGATCATCAGGTCGCCCGAACCGCCATGCGCGTGCTAGGCCGGAGGGCGCGCGTACAAGATGGAAGAAGATTCGATTCCTTTACCTGCTTTCATTGCTTCGCAAGGGAAGTTTGAATGGCTGGTGATGCTGTTCGGCCTGAAGAATGCTCTAGGTGTCTTTCAACGCAAAATGGATAATGCTTTCAAGCAGGTCTGCAAGTTTTTGTGCAGTCTACATAGACGATGTGATAGTCTACAGTCAGAATGAGTACGATCACCTTGATAAGGTGACGGATGTTTTCCGACTGGATGGCATGATTCTATCTGAAAGAAAGATATAGTGGTTTAAGGAGTCAGTTAATTTTCTAGGCATGGAAATTGAAAAGGGAAAGATTAAATTACAAAGTCATATTGCAGAGAAAATTATTAATTTTCCTGACAGACTTGAGGATAGGAAGCAAGTCCAAAGGTTCTGCGGATTTGTTAACTATGCTAGAAAGTTTGTGAAAGAACTTTCTCAAGATTTATGGAGGATTTCAAAAAAGACATCTTCTACGAATACTTGGTCATGGGAAGATGAGGATACTCAGGCTATTCAGATGATTAAGGGAAAGGTTAAAAACTTACCACAATTTTCCTTACCTTCTGATAAGGATGAGTTAGTCCTAGAGATTGATGCTTCTAACGAGTTCTGAGGGGCTGTTCTGAAAATTAAAGTAAAAAAGCCGGAACTCGTTTGTAAGTATTGGTCAGGTAGTTTTAAGGGGTACAAACTCCGATACCCACGAAAAAGAAGTATTGGCTTTAAAAAATGGAATAAAAGCATTTTACATCTTTTTGGCACCTAAGAAATTCTTAGTGCGTTCTGACTCTACCTATGTAAAAAGGTTCATGAGTATGAACCTCAAGAAGGCTAGACAGACTAGACTACTTGAGGTTGCAAGAGTGATTTAACTATTATAAATTCGTTATCGAATATATTTCTTCAGACAAAAACATAATAGTTGACTATCTCTCTAGAGAACTTGCAGATGGATCCAGCCACGAAGAGGAAAATTTGCTAAGGATGCAAGCAGGAAGGGCACTCCAAGAAGTATGCCCCAATAAGAAAGAGAGTGAGCATAGTGATGCTGGTTCTGTTTCAGGAACGAAAGCAGCTTTCTGCTGGCAGTGTAAGCGACCTGGAAATAGATCTTTTGAATGTCCAAATAAGCTGAAAGCTGCGAACTTCCAAAAGGGAGTGGCCAATCTCAAGGAGAAGGTTATTACCAACTCTGAGCGAGAAGCGAAAACAAATTCCCAGAAGGGAATGGCTAATCCAAAAGAGAAAGCTTTGGCTAACTCTAAAGGAAAAGCAAAAGTTGATTCCCAGAAAGGGATGGCTAAACCAAAGGAAAATGTTTTGACCAATTCTAAGGGGAAAGCAAAGATAAGTTCCCAGGAAGGGAAGATGGATCCAAATGAGAAGGCTAACACCAACTCCAAAGGAGACATTAAGAAAGATCCTCAAGAGATGATGGTTGATCCTAAGGAGGAAAGCTCCAAAGGAAAGGCGAAGTTGGCAGATGTGAAGGAAGAAGCCCAGGCTGATTCTCAAGGAAAAGTCAAGAGAAAGAGGAAAGCAAAGCAGCTTAATTCCTCTAGTCCTGAGAAGGATACTCCGGTAAAGGAGGAAAAGGTTGAAGAACCTTGGTGGTATCCATTAATCACGGAACAGTTCAATTACTGCCGAAATCACCTGGCCAAAGAGTAAAACATCTCAATAAACCAGGCTATCAAATCCTATAAGAGTCTCTTGCAGATATGAAAGGAGGAGAAAGAGCAGGTTGAAGCTGAGTATGCTCGAGAGGTTGCAGAATTCAAACCCTTCATAAGTGAGCCAATTCAGAAGGAAGAACCTGATGAGACGACAGAAATGGAGTATGACAAGTATTTTAACTATGAAGTACCAAACATGCTCGAAGAAGGTAATCCTAAAGTTAAAGAAAACCTTGAGAAAGAATGTAATCCTGAAAGAGATTCGGTTAAAGAATCCGATGAGCAGGCTTACGATGGCAAAAGTCATGAGAGTTTGGAAGAATCCTGGTATTTTGATTTAGACTCTTTTGAAGATGGATCCCTATCTTGGGATGCCACTGTTGTCTGTGGAGACCTCATGGGTGGCATCAAGAATAATTAAACACCAAATTGAGTTTTTTGTAGCAAAAGCAGTCGAGTATATCAAAGATCTGGAGTCTAAGCTGTTGTATAAGGCTTCAGATGGAGAAGAGCTGTCCAAAACCATCAGGGATAGACAACAGATTATCACCACCACAATGTCCATATTACCTAATGAGGTCAAGGAATTCGAGACCCCAAGGATAGTGGTGGATATGAGAGAATCCTCACTTGAGGAGAACTCCGTACTTCACCCATATATACACTTGATATCGGAGAAGTGGCCGTCCCTGAGGATCAATTCAGGAATGGTGGGAGTAGGTTTACCATATTTGTATGCAGGGTTTGTGGATATACAGGAGATTGATCGATCAGAACCAGAACAGATTGAGCCACTGCCCCATCTGGTAAAGTTTATACTCAGATGCCTGGGATACGGACCAAAGTATGCCACGTCATTGATTACTAGCACTACGATGGAGGAAGAGGTATATGAAAAGACGCCCAATATGTAAGTTTGGGACATCCATCCTAGTAAAAGTAGACGACTCATAGAACCTCAACGACAGGACCTTGATCATTGGGGTTTATGGCGGAAGTATTACAAGGATAAAACCGTAAGAAAACCCATAAATGTTGAGTTCTTGAAGGATGTGTTGGAGCATGTATTAGTCCAAAAGGACAAGTATTACGTGCTCAGTGACGGAATGACAACCGTTACGATCTTCCATTCTTATTTAAGTTATGCAATGAACAAGCTGGAGAACGTGGATAGAAAAGAGTTTTAGATCTTCTGGATAGCTTCTGGAAGAGAGAAAACTCTGAGTTATGTCTCCGGACTAATATATTTGAGGTATGGAGAAAAATCGCTGATTACACAGATAAATCATTGGCTCAGCAATTTGCACAAGATGAAGAGAGAGCCCAACGAATTTTGGAATAATACCAATGACAAAGGGGACTCTCTGGAAATGAAATTGGCGAAACATCTTGTGTCAATAATGAAGAAATCTCCCAGGACAAGGCAATAATGCAGACGGGAGAAAGCTGTATAAAGTTAGATTAGACATTTTTTTCGGTCACTACGACCATTAACTAACCTTTTTAGTTTTTCAAAAATTTAGATTCCTTTTACTTTTGAGCTGGCAAACAGTGCAAAGACACCAGCCTCTTTCGTGTATATATTTCACAAACCTCTACCTCATTTGGAGAGGCGATCTGAATATAGAAATTTCTTTCACATCTCTCTAAGTTTAAGTTCTTTGATCTGTCTCCAGAATACCTTAAGAAATCAAGAGTAAGATTGTTAGAATTAACTTAAAAATAAAATTGGTTAAGTCTAATAGAAAGTTAGACCTTTGAATCGAAACCTTGAAGGGTAGACTTTGGGCTGAAACCTTGCTAAGGAGGATGAGTGTCTATATAAGACCTTCAAGGTAAGGGCATTTGGGATGACATAGAAGAACCTCTCCATTTCACTAAATTCTCAATTCTGAGAAGTGAAGAACTCTTGAATCTCTGAAGTTGCGGAATCTTGGTGAAGCCATAGAGCTACTCATCGAAGAAAGGTATGATAAACATCTTTTGTGTTCAAGTTGTTTATGTTATTCTTTCTGTCTAGAAGGAAGAATTTAGTTAAGGAAACTTACTTAAATTAGTGCAAGTGCATGAGTCATTTTTATGACTGATTGTCCAAACCCGGAATTACTCCATATGGATCACGGGGTTGGCAAGGATTCTACTACTGGGTTTTGAATACGGTAGTGGATCGTTTGGAAGGACTATCGGCCCAGATAACCCAGTTGTCTAGGCTTGTAGAGAGTTATTCTAAGAAATTAGAAGAACTGACTTTGGGCCAAAGTGAATTTGAGGAATTCTTCCTTGAAGGTAAGTCCTGTTTGGGATTTACAGTTAGTTCATGATACTCTGACGAGTATTTGAGGTTAGCAGAACGCCGGCGACAAAGACAATTAGAAAAATCTTCATAAGTTTGTATCTTGTGTGTCTAATTGGTATCAGAGCTGCTTATGAAAAATTTTCTATTTTTTTTCTTGAGAGACTAAATTGCAAAATAAGTAAAATTTGGGGCTGATTTAGAGGTAGGAGAAAAGTGAGGAAAGAAAATGCCGTAAAACTGTAATTTTGAAATCCACAACCCTAAAGGACAATATTTTGAGAGACAGAGGTAAAAAGGAATAAAACTCTTTGTTTGGATACCGAACTCGTTCTATAAGCCAATTGGGCTTTGAAATCGGTTCGGCCTACGAAAAGATAAAAAGTTGTCCCAATGTCAGTTTTCTTCATCCATGAGACTTGTTGCATCGTTTTATATTAAATCACACCCGCAATCGTACTAAGTCTTCGGTCGTTACACCCAGTTGTTCTTAATTATTCTCTTGTCCTTTTACAACTTTACCAACTCGAAGGTCATTGTTCTGTAACTTCACTACAGCATACGCCCTAGCAGTACGCGATGCCCAAATCGGCCCATTATTCAAGCCTAGTATTTAAGTCCAACGATGATTCACTCTAAAACCCCAATTGGCTATAAAGAAGGTGGCCCGCTTAAATTTTTATATACTAATTTGATAAATCTTAGGTTTTCGATGTGAAACTTGAGTTTGCACCCTTCAAACACACGTAGTTACAAACATTCCAAATCATTTGAAATAAATATAAAGCTCTTTCTCTTTATATAATTTTTTGAAATAACATTAATTACTCGTTGAAAAGAAATACTTAAAAAGATTTGAATTCGATTTTCCTTGGTAGGAAAACTCATCACTCTACCGTAGGAAAAATATACTTTTACGTATTGTGAAATGCACACTATATCTAGCTAATAGCATCTGATGTCGAGTAGTGAAATATTCAATGTGTAAATAGCCAAGCAAATGGCGTAGTGCCAGCAGACTCAGGGGCCCTCAAGCTGAAAGCCATGATGCTATCGGGGGTAGGGATGAACACATTATTCCCAAAAATGGAGATCGAACATATGCCATAAAGATTGGATCTTAAAAATATTTTAATCAATTAAAAAAAAAGTCAGGTCGGGGAATAAAACGGGTGGCTCATCCTATACATGAATGGGTGTCCCTTAATAAATACAAATTATATGAAAAACAAAATATGTTTCTTTCTATTAGTTAATTATGCATGTAAAGGGGTTACTGCCAAAAAAAGAAATCATTAAATAAAATAATTAAAAAAAAAAGAAGAGAGGGAGAGAAAGAATGAGAGAAGGCACATTGAACAACTCCATCCATTTTAAATTAGATGAATCATATCTCTTAATGGTCCCGATTCGTGCCCGACAGTGACCTAAAGCCGGCTCGTGTGGGGGATATCTGTCCCCATCTAACGACAACGCCTCTAGTTTATTAGAAGATGCTAAAAGGATCGGCAGCAGTTTGGACCCCTCCGGCGGCCGATCTACTGTCCATCTCTGTCAACCACGCCCACACCGCTGCTAGCGACTCTGTTGGAAGCCTTCTTTGCCTGAAAATACCCAACGCAACCCACCGCAGGTTGTTGAGATGCTCGGACATCTAGGAACGAACTGAAGATTCTGAAAATGGATGAACTTACTTCTTCGTCCCAGTCGGTACGGACTGTCAGTATGGCCAAGAGAAGCGCTTGTAAGATCAAGGCCACGATGATCCCGCTCCATAGTCCCTTCAGGCGTTTGGATATCTTAAGTTAGTACAAGAATCATGATCGATTGGTTATTGGATGATTCCATATGTTGAAAAGGATCATCGCTCACCTTTCCGCCGAGATGGAAGTAAAAAGCGAGCAACGCAGCCACGGGGATCCCTACGAGATAGTAAGCACCCAGGTTGATGAACGCCCCAGCCTTCTGCCACCCGCAGCCTCTGGCCGTGCCAGAGAGCACCGACTGGATCCCATCGAAGACATGGGATGCTGCTAGGAGCAACAGCATGTCCCCAACGTAGCTCACCACTTCCTCTTCGCTGCTGTAGAAATATCCCCACATCTTCCTGCCCAAAACCATCACAGCCCCAACGGCAAGGCCTTCCATCGTTACCATGATCAAGGCCACCCGAATAGCCAGACGGGCAGCTCTTGGCCTCCCGGCACCCAGTTCATTGGAAACTCTCGTGCTGGGATTTTGCCAGTCGTAAGGCAATGCACTTTAGATACTGAGGGAGTAATTTAAACAATGAGTACGGGTTGGGACGTGATCATCTCACCTGATCGAGCCGCTTAATCCGAGAGCCATCATATATATCAGCGTACAGGTATTAAGGCTGCACGAGAAAAGCACCACAATCAGCATTCAACGGTTTGCAATAATACAATCAAATAAAAATCCAAAAGACCCTCATTTCTAACCTAATCGACAGTACTGAGGTCTCCAGTTTCGGATTCGGAAGAAGACCCGACATCAAAACCATCATCTCGAATGACCAGATCTCGAGGCTGTCAAAGGTCAGTCAGCAGTATGTCTAGGATGGGAATCGGCTACAAGCTACAGAAGAACCCTTACCATGACATGACCGCAGCAGGGATTGCGAGTTTAAGGAAGCAGAGTATCCCCTGCAAGTCCAGTGCATCCCTGGAGAAACCTGTCCAGGTCATCTTGCAGGAAGGCGAAACCCCGACGTACACCGCCAACAACACCACATTGATCCAATACGAGATGGCGTTGGCCACGGCCGCACCTTTATACCCCAAACCAAACTTGAAAACCAGGTACCAGCATATAATGATGTGGAACAACGTGGTGATCCCCGTGCTGACTGTCATAGGGACCACGTTGTTCTGTGTCTGCAGGAACCTCATCTGGCACTGCAGGAGCGCATACGCGAAAATGCTAGGGATCATGTACTTGGCGTACGTTCCGGCCTCCCTTGAGATCTCAGGGTCCTGCCCCAGGGCTTGGAGGATTGTGCTGGTGTTCGCCCACATGAGCGTGAGGGGAACGCACACGAGGAGCAGAACGATCATGGCCCTCTGCTTGTGGATCCCGAGCATTTGGTACTGCTTCGCACCGTAGGATTGGCCACAGAACGTGTCCAACGCACTTCCCAGCCCAATCTATTATAGCATCGGCAGTCAGCACCTCCTAACGAAATAATCTTTTTACGTGTATGCCGTCAAAAGGGCCGGCGAGTCCCTTCCATACGTACCATGAGGCTGAAACCAGTGACGGAAGCAAAGGAGGTGGCCATGGAAGCCCCGGCAAGGGCGAGCTCCCCGAAATGGCCAACAAACATGACGGAAATCACCTGGCGGCCGTATAGCATCAGATAGACAAGCACGAGGGGTCCCGCGAGCAGGACCTGGCGCTTCATCTCCTGGGAAAACTTATCCTCCTGGGCCGGGTAGGGCTGAGCCACAGGCAGCAGGGGAGACTTAGGGCCGGCGTCCATGGCTGCCTATCTTCCCCCAGGGGAGGAGATATATGTCGTCGGACACACGACAGAGAAATTTAAGATTAGGGGAGGGGGATTTTTTGTCGGAAAGATTGTCTGTCGCCGCGGGTCTCAATCTCAAACCATCGTTAATTATTTATTGGGTGCTACCCTCCCTCAAAGACCACATCCATGTGCTTTAATTTCCTTTTGTGGGACCATAAAAAGAAGCTTAAATTTTTGTGTGTGGTATCTGTCTGTCTGTCTACGAGGAGGAGTATTGGAGATAAAAAGTTTGGGGGGGGGGCAACAGGAATCTTTTGCTCTCTCTTTTGCAATTTAACAAAAGTTATTTTATTAATCATGGAACAAGACTACCTCTTTGTCTTTGGGAGCCCCCCAGCCCCATCATTGATTACAGAAGGACAAATCTAATATTTGTTCCATGGACACGTCCCAACATCATCACGCCTTTCGTTAATCTTTCTTCATTTTTAATGTATGACTTGTGAGTGGCCTCCTTCATCGGAGTGATCCTACTCCTCCTCGTATGCCCGTGGATGTTTTGGACCGCTCGCGATGTCAAGTAAGGCACGAGTTATGTGCATACGAGAATTTCTCGGAAACCGACAAATTTTAGGTCAGCGATGAGATTTATCTTAAATGTGTTGCTTGTTTTGTAGAAATGAAAGAGTCGAAATATAATTTCTAGTAGGCTATTAAATGAATTTGTAATACATCAGCTTGATTCTTTTTTTAAAACTTAGTGATATTTTTGGTATATGATCCTAACTAGATTCCATTATTGGAATTGAAAATCTTGTTACACCTCCAAATCAGGATAGATGCCCAAACATCCTACCAAGTCTAAAATAAAATTTCACTCTAAAACTAATCGACAGCGGTCAACTAACTTACCCAATTTTAATAGAAACTCTTTCAAATTGCCATTAACATTCTTTTTTAGCAAAATCATTCAGATTTGGGCTCTGACTACGAGCCCATATAAACAACTTCAGCCATTGCCCAACGTCAGGGGATTGTATAAAAGCAAAACCTTTAGCAGCTGTATCCTCAACTCATAGACAAATATATATATATATATATTAAATTTGTCCTTTTCAACACATGTTTTGGATGGCTTTCAACACAAATAATAGGAAAAACAACATGCTGGGGTTACAAAGTAGTAGTTGTTATACAAGTTGTTGCTTTACACAAAGAAGCAACCATTGTACACATACATCATCGATTCCCCCTCTTTACGTACGATCCCAACTCTCTCTATTTTATGTTTTTTGGTCGTGATGGTCGTGTAGAGATGTTAAGCGGCCAACCTGAGTCTCAGTTCTTTTCTCAAGATCTTGCCGGAAGGAGCCTTCGGGATGGAATCGGTGAACAAGACCTTGCCGATTCTCTTGTAGAAGACAACCTAGGAAGAACAGAAAACCACCCAATTCACTAACCCTATCGTAATGGTTTTCTTAAGAGATGTCAAACGTGTGTGCTTCTTACCTGTTTGGAGATGTACTGCTTGATTTCGTCCTCGCTGATTTGGGAATCGTTCGACCTCACCACAAACGCAACGGGTATTTCCCCAGCGATCTCGTCCTTCATCCTGAAACGTTGTCACGGGTTTTCATCTGAACAACAACAATCTCGACAATGAAACTGGGTGGGGGATCGATGTTAGCAAACTTACGCTACGACGGCGGCGTCGTGGATGTTGGGATGAGCGACCAGAATGGCCTCGAGCTCAGCGGGGGCGACCTGGAAGCCCTTGTACTTGATGAGCTCCTTGAGCCGGTCGACAATGAAAAGCTCGTCGTCTTCGTCGATGTAGCCGACATCTCCGGTGTGTAACCACCCTTCCTTGTCGATGGTCCTCTCCGTGGCCTCAGGGTCGTTCAGATAACCTAACATTTCACCCCCAACCACCCAACAATCAATATCAAAACTCTAAAAAGGTAAAATGGGAAGATGAAAACAATAAGTCAACTTGATCTGTTCGTCCAGCTCATCCCGGGGTTTCAATTACATAATTTTTTCTTTAGTTGATTCGGATCACCGACCGGTCGACTCAAGCGTCATGTTAGGATGGAATATTATCTTTTGAAACCATCAGATTAGGTGGGAGAATTGACCCCATTCTCTCTTTGGTTATTTCCCATCATCACACAAAGTTAGGATGCACAGAACAATTAATCCTTAATTTTATGTTGTCCTACAGGGAATGTTTGAGAAAGTAGTTTCGGCAATTGATTATTAGATCCAGACTCAAAAGACTCTTGTTTGGTTTCGGGTCGTGTAAAGATTCTGTTCCCCCACCCCCCTAGTGGGTCATCGCCATGTGATGACTAGGTTTGGGAAAGGAATCAGTTGGGTTTAGTTTAGTTTACCTTTCATGAGCTGCTCTCCCCTGATGCAGATCTCTCCTGGCTTGTTCCTCGGCAACGACAACCCGGTCTCCGGGTCTACGATCTTCATCTCCGCGTTCCTCACCACAGTGCCGCACGCCCCGGATTTGACTTTGAACGGATCCTTCGCTAGACCAAGGCACATGGTTATCACTGGCCCAGCTTCCGTCATGCCGTAACCCTGCAGACCACATAAAATATTGGCATAATACCACCACATGACAGCAGCTTGGATCAATCAGAGGCACTCATTTCTTATTGATCTTTCGCTTTAGCATGTAATAGACTTAGTTTCATCCAGCGATGCTTATTTAACTGGGGCAAGTTATTTCTTCTTCTCTGTCCCATTCACTCCCAATCGAGATAATTGGGAAGGCAAATCATTGAATACATATATATATCAACATCCCCACAACTATCAATCAATTCATTTATCCTGTTTACTACCAAATGATTATGAATCATACTTAGTCTTAATCACGATAATATCATAGATATTAGTAATTGGTTAGTACTGATGTCGAATAGAGAAGAGAAAAACATTTTGGATAGAGGGATTTTTGTTTGATTTTAAATTAAGCAGGCGTTTCATTACCTGTCCGAGTATGGCATTGGGGAGTTTAGCTCTGATGTTGTCCTCCAGCTCCTTCGCAATCGGAGCCGCCCCCGACTTCATCATCCTTATCGACGAGAGGTCGTACCTGTCCACGTCTGCGTTCTTGGCAAGTGCCAGCACTATTGGAGGGACGAATGGTGCGATTGTCACCTTGTACTTCTGCACGAGCTCCAGCAGTGTTCTGATCTCGAATTTCTGCATGATCAGTATGGCTGCACCGACACGGAGCGAGCAAAGCATAACAGAGCAGAGAGAATAGACGTGGAACAGGGGCAGCACGCAGACGATGACGTCCTCCTTGTGGAAGTACAGGTTGGGGTTGTCCCCGTCAACCTGCTGTGAAATGCTGGTGACGAGCCCCCTGTGGGTGAGCATCACCCCCTTGGGGAGCCCCGTAGTCCCGGACGAGTACGGCAACGCGACAATGTCATCTGGGGCAATCTTCACCGCCGGCATCGCCCCCTCATCGGCCCCCATCAGCTCCGAGAAATGCAGCAGCCCATCGACATGATCATCCACCGTCACGACCCTGACCCCGGCCATATCCTTCAGCTTCTCAACGTATGCAGCCTGGGTGACCACGAGCTTCGTGTGGGAAGCGGCAGCCTGCTTCGCGATCTCCGCGGGGGTATTGAATGGGTTGGCGGTCGTGCTGATGGCACCCCGGTACGACGTCCCCAGGAAACTGAAGACGAACTCAGGGGAATTCTGCACCAAGAGCATGATGACATCCCCCTTCTGGATCCCAAGGCGGTTGAGACCGGATGCGACCCTGCGGGAGATAAGCTCGACGTCTTCGTAGGAGTAGACCTTGCCGGTGGAGCCATTGATGATGCAGGGGCGGTTGTGGAACTCAGAGATGTTCTCGAAGCAAAAGGAGTGGAGGGGGAGGTGGTTGGGAATGTAGATGTCGGGGAGCTTGGAGCGGAAGATGAACTCCTCGGGGTGTTCCGGCCGCAGCTCGCCCACGGTATCCATCTCTGGTGTTATTTGGCGTAGAAAGAAGGAAGGTTAGAGCTAGGTGATCTTCGTCGTTTGCTCTGTTGCCTTCCTGAGGAATTCGGTGGGGTGTTGGTTAGATTATAATGGAGAGGGTCGACCAGAGTTGGTGGTTGATGATTTTCCTTTCCTTTTTTTTTTGGGGGGGGGGGTGGGGAGGGGGGCTGCCGTTGAGGCTTCGTCTCCCTAAGGACATTCCCGTAATTTCACCCACCGTCAACGCAGTAAATCTGGATCCCCTGTGTGTCCGCCCCACCGTAATTGGTCTTGGTCCGAACATTCGGACAGGTGTCGGGAGACAGTTCGCGGGAGCAGGGGATTGAGGTGGTCGGCATCCGAGGAAACGTCATGTTGAAGCGTTCGCGGGGGTTGGTGAGGGGTATTTCTTG
The DNA here is from genome assembly GCA_023653495.1 of Melastoma candidum. Taxonomy (NCBI): domain Eukaryota; kingdom Viridiplantae; phylum Streptophyta; class Magnoliopsida; order Myrtales; family Melastomataceae; genus Melastoma; species Melastoma candidum. The sequence continues at coordinate 24,558,766 of CM042883.1, read as the reverse complement.
GTGGGGAGGTAACTTTTCTGAGTGGATTTCTTTTTTAATGTACTATATTTGGATTGATACCTAGTTTGCATCGAGTCGAACATTACGTTTCGGAGGAAGATTATTTGCGTTTTTAAGAGTCATCCTATCACATTAATGTGAGGAATATAAGCTAATATAATGTATATATTACGTACGTGTGTCATAGGATAAGTTAATATGATGTATATATTATGTACGTGTGTCGTTGGATAAGTCAATGTAATATATATGTTTTCGGATGTAATGAAAAATGTAGGAATGGGGCCGGGTAGGACTTTCACCTACCGTACCAAAAGATGGAAGAGGTTGGGAGGGTGGATTTGGTGAGGTCGGCAGCTCAATCACGACTGGACAGCAACCCTCCTCGTTCACCAACTCCCTTCCCAGGTCCACCACACACACATCCAAACGCACCAAATATTTTGGCCATTTCACGTTGTTTGCTCATTTACTTTAAGTACGCAATTTTCCAACGTATCAAGTTACTTCTCTTCCCTCGTGTCCGACCCCTATATTATCCCCTTTCATTGTTTCTTTTCGACGTGGAGCGGCTAAAATGCTGTGTATGTGTTTTGATTATTGTAAACATATTTATTGTGAATGTCATCATGATTCTCATTTATCCCTTATTAGATATAATCATTTACTATTCTTTCCGTTATAATTGTAAATTTCATTCCATTGTAAGATCCCTATAAATAGAGAATACGTATTGTATATGTATGATTGAAAATGAATAAGATATTCTCCCTTCCTCTTTTTGTTGTATTTTCCCATTTCCTTCTTACTCCTCCTTTGTTTTATAAAAAGTTATCAGCACGAAGCTTTCTTGGAAAGGAAAAAAAAGACGATTTTTGCTGGATTCTTCCGGACTGTGGAGGGGGCTAAATCGATGATTATGTGAAGTCTTATTAACGGTAATTTCACACGGGCTATGTCAATATTTTTATTATATTTATCGATATCTAAGTAAATGGATTTTATCCAAAGCGGACCTTAATCCCCCGAAGCGGATACCTGGTCCCTCTAAGCGGATCCCTTATTCCCAGAAGCAAATAATTGATCGTCAATTCCCAGAAGCGAATCATCTTTTCCATACTTGATTCATAGAAGCGGATCCTCGATTCCCAAAGACAGACCTTCGATTCCCAGAAGCAAATCCTTGATTCACTAAAGCGGATGCACGATTCCCAGAAGCAGATCATCATCGATTCCTAGCGATGAAACGGTTGTAGCCGTAGTTAATACTAATTTCGCAGCATCATCATCCATATTGAGAAGAAGGATAAAAAATGACAAGGCCATATATTATCACTATGGGTAATTAGTCACGAAGTTGTCTACGATGATCTATTTGATTTGAGTTTTTTTTTCTGATGATTTATTTAATTTTTTAAATAAAATTTTATGATTACTTAGTTATATTTTTGTTAATGAATGTGTGATTAAATAAAAAGAAAAAAAGGACAACGTACATAATTAAGTGTTATACAATTTACCACCAATCAAATTTTGAAAGTTGTTATAAATAAAATTTTGTAAAAGCAAATTATTCAGTTGATTTCTTACTATATTAGGTATTAATTTATTTCTTTTCATATATTATTTCTTACCATATATATTATGTGTCAATAAAGTTAATTTACGTATCAATACTAAAACAAAATTTTTAATATTGAAGAATTTTTTTTTAAAGACTAAGACTTTACAATCTTTTAAGCCTAAGACTATCACTTTAACCAGTGACTGAAGTAACGTTTAATAGTTATCTTTGTATTATTATTATTATTATTATTATTATTATTATTATTATTATTATTATTTGCTTATGTATTTTTGTTTATTATTAAACCTTAATTTTTTTATTTCCTTTCATGAAGAAAATGGAGTTTCCCCAAAGCGAATTCTCGACAAATGAGAAATGCATTTGTCTCGTACAGAGCGCATCAACACATATTATTTTGAAAAGCAAGAAATTCTTTACCGTCTTGGTAATGAACGAAACAAGTGTCAATACGATATCTTGAAGTACAAAAATCATTGAGGGCTCCGGAAGAGCAAATATCTTATTATCTAGAGTAACAAGTATTTGAATCGATAATGCGTTATATTTCTTTAAGTCTCAGAGAAATTTATTAATTTTTAAAAATATCCGCATAAATGAATATCACATTGAGACTTTGAATGAAAATAACAAATATTATTTGTGTATTACAAGTATCATCTCGGGTAAGAAATGTATATTAGAAAAATTATCCGTTGTTTCATATGGATTATATTTCACAAATATAAGTGTTGGCGAAGTACATGCCGTTACAAATAAAAGTTTGTTGATCAAAATAATTTTATTACTTGGTATGATCGATTGGGGTATCCTGGAGCTATAATGATGCGAAGAATAATTAATCATTCGTGTGGGCATTCTCTGAAAAATCAGAAGATTTTTTTCCTAATGAATTTTCATTATCATCTTGTTCCTAAGGGAAAGGCCATCACCTTCGAAAATCACGGCTGAACTCTTAAAATTTCTTGAAAGAATACAAGGTGAGCCTATTCATCCACCATGTCGACCATTCAGATATTTTATGGTATTAATTGACGCATCGACTAGATGGTCCCATGTGTGTTTATTATCAACTCGTAATCAAGCATTTGCAAGATTGGGTGCTCAAATTATGAAATTACGAGCTTATTTCCCGAATTATCCAATAAAATGTATTCATCTTGATAAGAGAATACGTGTGGTGGTACTGCTATATCTTGAAAATCTGTGAAATAAACGATTACCACCACATCGTCTAACCATTCCGAGATCATATCAATTCATGAACCTAGTAGAGAATGTGTATGATTGAGATATGTAATTCATCACATTCGTCGGTCATGCGGCTTATATGTAAATAAGAATTCCCCAACAATTGTATATGGGGATCATGTTGCTTGCTTTGCTCAATTAAAGGGAGGATATATCTAAGATGATCGAACGAAACATATATCTCCAAAATTCTTTTTCATCCATGATCTCTAGAAGAGTGGTGTCTCCAAATTCTTTTTCAAACAACAAATATGTTCATCACAAAATTTGACAGATTTATTTGCAAAGGCTTTGCCTACAACAATTTTTAAAAGGTTGGTGCATAAAATTGGAATGCACAAACTTAGAGATTTAAAGTACTGTTACTAAGAGAGGGAGTATACATATTGGACTCTTTTTTCCTTTACCATGGTTTTTTCCCACATGGTTTTCATGGAAATATTTCTAACGAGACAGTATCATAATGGACATTAAGGGGGGAGTATTGAAAATGTAGTTATTGTGAATATCATTATGATTCTCATTTATCCCTCATTAGTGTATAATCCTATGAATATGATTTTGATGATGCCATACAGAAGGTAAGCTTCTGTTGTGTAGAAAGAAAGCTTCTATTACTCTACAGAAGGTTAACCTACATGGACAGTCTGTTTCGTACCTTCTGTCATCTAATTATTACCACGAATTATTTAAATTAATCATCTGATTATTTAAATACGTTGATATGGTATTTTATGTTAATTAAAATGGTTTTAATTCATTTTGATTACGATTTATTTCCATGTGAGTCGATATACTCTCTCTAAGGGAAGAAATCACTTTATATATGGAAAGCACTGATGCAAAGTTTTGCGGATTGATCTGGAACAATCCAACGGTCAATTAATCTTTCCTCTTACATCAAAATGCATCCATATTCTTTTTGAATCATGGCAAAGGACAACCCATCTGAATATGGACGCAGCCCACACGTGTTTGTATCCAAAAGGTCTGCTAGTCAATTTTGAAAACCAAGATTATCTTATTTCGATTTACAGAAGCCTGACGGATCTTATCTGTCTGAATCTTCTGCAAGCCCTATCTCTTAGGATCGTGAACACAATCATGGCCAGATGGCATGATTGATCTTTTAAGTGATACGTCGCATCTCTCCTAATGGGGGAATGTTTTATTTAGCTAATATTTTATTTCCTTATTTTGCAGAAACATTCGTCAGCCAATGTACCTTCTGCAAATATGTCATTTGTATTTTGTATAAGATAGGACCACTTGTTAGACAAAAAGAGTGGAGGACTTACGTGTAGAGTGAGTGTATTGTAGCCTGAAAGACTTGTGAGTATTCATTCTCTTTGGGGTTGAGCATTCGGTTGCAGAAGGCTGGTGCCCAGGGTACAAGCTAGACCGGACGTGAGTGAGGCTGCGAAGGATCTGGCTGCACTGTGGCGTGGCGGACGAGCATCAGGCTTAGAGAGAAGTCGGGGTGTATATGTGCCAGGGCAGTGAGCAGGAGAAGGGCCGCGTCTGGGAGATTCACGATGAGGAACTGACATTTGTATTTCTGCAGAAGGGAAGTACCTGTTGCAGGCTTTGGAGAAGCCCCACGGGTGTTGTCTGCTTTTGGAAGCCTTGGTGAGGAGCCGGGCATCGGGAAAGCCTTGGTGAGGAGCCAGGCATCGTGGAAGCCTTGGCGAGGAGCCAAGCAGGTAGTGGAACCGTCGGAGGGAAAATCCACCCTTGGACAGAGGGGCTGTCTGCCTGCGTAGGGCCGCAAGATGCTGCGTGGAGCTGCCAAGTTCTACAGAACCCCAACCACAAGGATTGTGGAGTTAGTCACTGTCTTCTGTGTAGAACATCAACCGGAGAGTTTCTAGAGTTAGCCATAGAACTCTGTGCGCAACCCAAAGGGTTACTGATCACAACTCATCGGGTTTCTGTGAATAGAAAAGCCGAAGGGCTATCTGCATCACCTTCTACACTACAGAAGTGTTCTAGTGCATTCTGCTAGTACATCCTTTGTGGAAAAGCCGAAGTGCTATCTACAATACCCTCTATAGGAGTGTTATATTTTTTCTGTCAGTCTTGTATTCTCTATAAGTGTTCAATAGTAAATTCCATCCTATAAGGTTCTGTGACAACCGTCTACTGCTACAAGTATCTTTCAAATCAAAAAGCAGGAGATTGTTAGTATGGTTTGATGATGTCATATAGAAGGTAAGCTTTTACTACTCTGCAGAAGGTTAACCTACAGGGACAGTCGGTTTCGTACCTTATGTTTCCTTATTTTGTAGAAACATTCGTCAGCCAAATGTACCTTCTGTAAATATGTCATTTGTATTTTGTATAAGATATGACCACTTGTTTGTGTGGAAAACTTATGTGTATAGTGAGTGTATTGTAGCCTGAGAGACTTGTGAGTTTTCGTTCTCTTTGGGGTTGAGCATTCGGCTGCAGAAGGCTGATGCCTAGGGTACAAGCTAGACCGGACGTGAGTGAGGCTGCGAAGGATCTGGATGCACTATGGCGTGGTGGATGTGCATCAGGCTTAGGGAGAAGTCGGGGTATATACATGCTAGGACAGTGAGTAGAAGAAGGGCCACATTTGGAGGAATCTGGTGAGGTACTGCTAGCGGTTGTTTTGTAACTGGTTTGCTCGTGTGTGCAGAAAGCAGGTTTCCATGGTGTAAGTTGTGCTGGGCGTGAGTAAAGTCGCAAAGGATCTGGCTACGCTGTGGCGTAGCGGACGTGCATCAGGCATAGGGAGAAGTCGGGGTGTATACGTGCCAGGGCAGTGAACAGAAGAAGGGCCGCGTCTGGGAGATATACGGTGAGGCATCGACGTTTGTGTTTCTACAAAAGCGAAGTACCTGCTGTAGGATTTGGAGAAGCCCCACGGGTGTTGTCTGCTTCTGGAAGTCTTGGTGAGGAGCCAAGCATCGGGGAAGCCTTGGTGAGGAGCAAAGTAGGTTGTGGAACGTCAGAGGGAAAATCCACCCTTGGATAGAGGGGTTGCTTGCCTGCGTAGGGCCGCTACGTGCTTGCGTGGAGGTGCCACATTCTCAGAACCCCAACCACAGGGATTATAGAGTTAGTCACTGTCTTCAGTGCAGAACCTTAACCAGAGAGTTTCTAGAGTTAGCCATAGATCTCTATGTACAACCTAAAGGGTTACTGATCACAACCCATCGGGTTTCTATGAGTAGAAAATCCGAAGGGTTATTTTCATCACCTTCTACACTACAGAAGTGTCCTAGTGCATTCTGCTAGTACATCCTTTGTGGAAAAGCCGAAGTGTTATCTATAATACCCTCTGCAGGAGTGTTATATTTTTTCTGTCAGTCTTGTATTCTCTCTAAGTGTTCAATAGTGGATTACATCCTATAAGGGCGAAGAGTGGAGTAGACAATTGTCGAACCACTATAAATCTTTCGTGTCTCATTTACTTTCTGCGCAAACGAAAAAGCAAATTAACAGACACAACGCGAACATCTGAGTAGAGACTCCAAAGGTCCTGCATCAAACATCGTACGTAACAGAAACCAATAAGGTTCTGGAGTCGTTTTCCAACGATTTATTTTTAGCAGATCATTTCTTGGTAGTGCCGAAACCTACAAGGTTCTGTGACAACCTTCTACTACTGCAAGTATCTTTCAGATCTTGGAGTAGGCATTGCTGATCACACTTAAGTTGATCAGATCTGTAGAACCTTGATAGCAGAAGCATCAACCTTCTACATCAACCTTCTGCTACTGTAGAAACCTTCTCAGGACTGCATAATCATTTCTTATATTAGACTTTGGCTGGTCTTTCTCTCATCAAGCAATTTACTTCGGTATCTGCTTTGTACAAGGGTTCTGTAACCTACAGAAACCTAACCTTCCGCTATTGGGTTCTATTAGTTGTAAAAAAAGGCTAAAAAGGCTATTACACTAATTCACCCACCTCTTAGTGCCATTGTTACACCATCAATTAGTATCAGAGCGAATTTCAACGAAAGCCTTACAGCTTGTTGAGATCCTATTGGAACTCTGACCTTCTGTGTGCTGTTTGATTTCTACCACTTCTCTATGAAAGGTGATGAGACTATTCAATAGATGTATGAGAGGCTAAACCCTTTTGGTAAATGCCCTGGAACATCTACAAAACTCATTCACAAATGGAGAATAGGTGAGAAAGGTTCTGCGCACCTTGCCCAGATCTTGGGAAGCCAAGAAAACGACTATAGAGGAAGCAATGGATCTCACTACTGTCATTCCGAGAAATCATCTCGCCCGGACATCAAACCCGTGTCTGTGGCTTTTAACGCTACAAGAGAAACAACAGAAGTTTCTGATGATGATACAGAAGCTGAAGCTTAAACGGATGATGAACTTGCGATGATTCCAATTCAACTTTTCAAGTTCGCCTCCAAACGCCTGTTCACTTCGGGATCTGCTGTGTACAATGGTTTTATAACCTACAGAAACCAAATCTTCTGCTGCTGGGTTCTATTAGTAGTAAAAAATGCTAAAAAGGCTATTACACTAATTCACCAACAAATCCTTTTTAATTCCTTCCGTTATAATTGTAAATTTCTTTCCGTTGTAAGATCCCTATAAATAGAGGGATACGTATTTTATATGTATGATTGGAAATGAATAAGATATTCTCCCCTTTATCTCTTTGTTGTATTCTCTTGTTTTCTTCTTCTTCCTTCTCCTTCCTTCTCCTTCTTTGTTTTATAATGTCGATTTTATTCTTTTCGATTTTTTTCCCATTTAGTCTATCTATATATGGTTCCTGATCGACAGACAAAATGTTTTATGATTTTGATTATTTTGGCTCTTTGTCGACCACTCAAGCGACTGTCAATGGAATTTGATTGTTTCGTAAGTGAATTCCGCCCAACACACTCACTATCAATGGTTCAATCTAACAACACTAGTCCATCCTATTAAAATCAGCAGTTTAGACTCATGCGGCAGATATGTGGTCCTAGGACGAAGAATCTCTGTTAACCACGCCACTACTATCGACTCTGTCAAAGCTTTCTTTGCCCGAAAATACAAGAAAAAACCCATGAAAACCTGTAAACTAACTGAATATTCTTAAATGGATGACCTTACTTCTAGGTCTGAGTTAGTACGGACAGTCAGGACGGTGAGGAGCGATACCTGCAAGATCAAGGCCACGACGATCCCACTCCATAGTCACTTCAGACATCGAATTACTAATTTAGTACCAAAGTTGTGATTGATCAATAAATTTCGGGTTCCATATGCGGGTCACTCAACTCTCCACTGAGTTGGAAGTGAAACGCGAGCAATACAGCCATCGGGATCCCTACAAGATGGCATTAGCTGCAGCCACACCCTTGTACCCTAAACTAGACTTGAAAACAAGGGACCAGCATATAACCACATGGAACAACGTAGTGATCCCCGTGGTGACCATCATTGGGACCACGTCGTTCTACATCTGCAGGAACCTCACATGACACTGCAAGAGCGCACACGGGAAGATGCTAGGGATCATGTACTTGGTGTATGATCCAGCTTCTGTAGAGATCTCGGGATCCTGCCCCAAGGCTCGAAGGATGGTGCCAGTGTTCGCCCACATGAGTGCTAGGGGCATGCAAACCAACAGCAAAATTGTTCGCTCCGGAAGTGACCGCGGACAAGCCGGATCCAAACACGTCGGAAATCTTTGGCACTACGAGCAACTGATACTCGAAGGTTCGTTGAATGTGTGGTCGTCGTATGAATGAAAGAGCAAGAGAGAAGACAGCGGACGAACACCCTTAAGCGGAAGCAATTACGGATGCCATCGATGATGCCGTCGGAGAGAAGCAAGAACGCAAGAGCACCGAGAGCTTGAACGTGGAATGTTTAAATATAAAAAATGACAATATGTCCGTATGTAGAGAGGTGTCTGTATACAATGCCTAAAAACAACTATTTATACTAAGCCAGACCTACGTATGTACAGTAATGAAATATTACACATATATTACGTATCCTTTGCTGTCAATCTTCATTGAATATCTTCTTTCAATTTGAGTGAATTTGGTAACTTCCCTTCTAAATCTTGAGATTGTCTGGAATATTCCTTAACAGTCCAATGATCGATCGCATTGCCCATTGGCCTTCACCGTAGAGTTTCCTCACTCACGCAGTTGCCTGTCGCTTGTTTGCCTTGTTGACAATCGTCGCTCGGCAAACATTTCCCCTGGTTCCCCGTCACCTGATAACCCTGACGCTTGATGACTACTTCGCCCAACAAGCCTTCGCCTGGTGTGTTCCCGTGGTCACCTCCTCACTGGGCTTCCTGTACCTTGTGCCTGTATTCTAGACCTTTGATCCACAGATGAAGTCGAGATCTGTGGCACAAAATTTTTGTTTCTAAACAAGAATGATTATGGCTCTCTACTTGTAGATTCCGAAGGACTGGCCGCAGAACGTGTCCAATGCACTTGCCATCCCGATCTAATTTAGCATCAGCATCTCTTAACTAAGTAATTTATTATTATATTTGCCATAAAAGGGTAATTGTACGACGAGAACAAAGTGTGGACGCTATTCATACGTACCAAGAGGCTGAAACCGGTGACAGAAGTGAAGGAGGCGGCTATGGAAGCGCCGACGATGGGGAGCTCCCCGATATGGCAAACGAACATGACGGAGATCACCTGGAGGGCATATAGCATAAGATTGACGAGCACCCGAGACCCGCGAGCAGGAGCTGCCGTTTCTTCGAGCCGAGTCACCAGCAGCAGGGGCGTTTTAGGGCCGGCGTCGATGGCTAACTATCCCGCGACCAGAAAATCTGTCGAGGACACAACATAGCAACTTTGGGAGGGGGGCAAGGGGGATTTCTGATTTTGTCTTAACACCATCGGGATTGTTGCGATGGTCTCAATCTCTACATGAATATCATAATCATCTCCCCCTTTGGAATTATTACAGCGTCCCCCCTTAAGATAAAACTTGAATACTCATTTCATGTGCGCTTGGTTTGATATTAATGTTAACATCCTGATACGACGACGACATGCAATAAATATTCTTTAAAAAAATATATAAAAAACTTGAATACTAACCTTAGTCGTCATTATTAATTTAATACTAAATTCTATAAATATTTAATTCCATGAATATGTTTAATGAATACATTCAAAGTATATTACGTCGCTTGTTTTACAACGAGAATCCCCTCCCAAGAAATTTGACCGTTGGTGGATGACATTTTTTACTTACATTTTCTTGGACACTGTCAGCACATTTTACTTTTATTTTTTTTAAATATTCTAAAAAAGATAACCTTTAGTGAAGACTACATACTGTTTGTCGTGTATAAATTAATTTTAATCTTTTTAAATTTTATTAGTGAAATTTCGAAATTAATAATTTTGTTTTTTAGAAGGGTTTGAAATCTTTGAAAATTGTCCAACTTTTGCGTGTAAATATATTATCATCAACAAATAAATGCTGGTATTTCTACAATGTTATTTTCCGGATTATGTTTTGACGCAATTCTCAAAAATTACATCATTAACTCAATAATTTGTGTGACGATGTTCCCCAACACAATGTTCGAATTCCGGTCGTGTCTTGGCTGCTCATAGCTCGTCAATTTTACATTTTTGTTTGAAGAGGATAAAGTCAAAATACCATTGAGAATAGGGTAAGAAGTTTAGAAATTCCCCCAATACGGTTGTTGCCTCTTTTTGTCTTTTCTTACATTTTAACTAAAGCCGAAAAATTTTAAAAGTATTTAAATTAGGTCCTGAAATGGTTGGAGAAGAAAAATCTTTGGGAAATCTTTTTAGAACTCCTACAAGGTTGGAGTTCGTCACAGAGTCTAGAATGACTCCCTTTGAAATTAATAAAAAGTATAAATGATATTTTAACACAGTTCACTATTCAAGGGAGTACTGTAAATCTTGAGAGCCGAAACTATCTTGCTTAGGAAGTACGCTCTATAGTAAACAAGATGTTAGACTCTATTGAGTATGAAAGAAGTTTAACAAGGCCTGAAACAAAGGCGACTTGTAGACTAGAGAGTACTCCAAAAAAACCAGTTGAAAAATTAAAACTGAGATGAAGAAATTCCAAATAAGATCAAGGCAAGAATGTATATGATATATACAAGAAATCAGTTGCTCCTTACATCTTAGACCCACTAAAACGAAATACAAATTTGAACTCCCAAAGTGGGGAGTTGGCAAAAGACCTGAGGAAAGCCCTAGGTCTGGCAGAAGAGACTCCAGTTCATTTAGACAATAGAACGTTTAATGAACTGGTTACTACAGAAAGGGAGATTTACAGGCCAGATTATTCCCATAGAACAAAACCGAAATTTATTCCAAGGGATAATGTACTAAAGCCAATAATCACCCCTGGTGCTTTTCTGGACATCGATTGTGAGAAGTACGTATCCGAAAGGATAAATTAGTGGCAATCACTGATTCGAATGACTGCGTCTGCTGGGATATTATCCCCTAGATCAGTCTATGAATTATGTGTAGCAGCCCTCATAAGCGCGGTGCAGAAATACTGGAAATCTTTGGTGGCTCACACAGACATCAAAGAAATGATAGATCAAACGATGACCGTTGATGGTGTGTTGGCAATTATTGTTGATGCATTAAAACGGGAATTCTGTGGTTTTTCACTGTCCACGCAAACTGTAGAAAAAGAGCAATCTTAACTGCTCTAGTAAAGCTACAGATCTACAATATGTGTCTGTTTGACAACTACGTCGTGAATTCTAGAAGTATTATTACAATCTGGATGTAGTTTCACAACAGTTCATAGTGAAAACCTTTTTTGCAAAACTTCTAGAGCCCTGGCCGAAAGTTGCGCAAATGGCTTATGAATTACTTCTGAGTGAGGAAAAATTCAGGCAGTCAAGTACGTGATGAGAAAAGCGTGTATTGAGCTCAAGGTGAAGGAATTACCTAAACAAGAGCTGTTGTTCTCAGATTGAGTATGTGCCTGGGATGTATGATTGTGATACTCCAGGAGAATCCATGAGAGCAAGAAACTTTCCTAAGAAGAAGAAATTTGTTGGATATAATAAGAAAAAGTTTGGCCAAGAAAGGATCTCCAAAATAAGCACAGGAGAGGTCCTGCTTACAAACCCAAAAGGATAAAGATAGGATTGATGCCGTTAACCGAAAGCATGGCAGAGAACCTAAGTGTCCTAAAGGGAAACCGTTTGAGCAGTTGCAATTGCTGCTGGTTTTGTGGGTCAAAAACTCACAAGGCGGATACTAGTCCTCAGAAGAACCAAATGAGAGAAAGACTCCAGATGGTATTTCTGGATGACAGGTGTTATGATGAGGAAGTTCTGGCTTATGAACTAATAGATGCGCAAGAAATTTCTTACTTAGACTCGGAAGTATAATCAATCTATGAAGTTGTGTCAAATTACGACACAGACTCGGAAGAAGATTCTGATATTTAGACTGCGCAACTATTCATGATGAGAGCATAGCATAATGGAGATGGTGATGTGTTGGTTCCTCTAGAAACAACGAATCAAGTACTGGAAGAAACTCACCAGTACGACGATCCATCCCAGTCTATTCTGGAATGGAGGTTGCCTAACATTAATGTAAGAGAAGTCTATAATGTTTCAAGGTTTAGTTTTAGATCAATAATAGACATCTCACAGTCAGAGGCAACGACTTAAGTTACAAGCACGGAACTTGAGACTCTGGATATCCCACGCATTAGGGAAACCATGCAACTCACAAGAGGTGTATATAACTATATACACATTGGGTTGATCCAAATAGGATTATTTCTGCTATTCCATCTTCCAGTGGATAGTCCTGTGGTAGCAGCTGTGATTGATAAAAGATGGCGAGAATTCAAAGATCAGCTGACATCAGGTATATAGGCCAACCTTGCACACAGTCATGTATGGTTCCAGGTGCATCCGAATTTCATGATAGTCCTGAACAATCATTGCTAGGGGAATTCATTGACTTTAAGGATTAAATGAATGAATATGGATAGAATAAATATCCAGGCCAAGTTTCTGTCGTATCACACTAGGGTAATATACTGATTGGTAAATACCACTAGTCTTGGTGTGAGGAACATCTCAAGATTTACTGAGTTGTTCGAAGAAAGTCATAATAACTACCAACAATTTCATAGGCGAGGAGGTAAACCCATTGGAGTTAACCTGACCAAGAAGTTGGGTTATGATTGAATGAATCTGTAGTAGTTCTAGACGATTAGTGCTGTGAATATTCGACAAGAGGGGTAATGAGATTACTTTAATGTTGAGAGTACCGTCAGGTAGTAACTCTAGAGCTGATAGGTATTTGCCTATGAGATGCATTTCTGATAGAGCCAAGAACTCATACGCTCTCTGAAGTTTCCTCGAGGGTAAGGGAATGTGGGAAGATGACATAATTGTATCTCGACCCACAGAAACATCTGCTCCCTCCGATAATAGAGGAAATGTCTCGAAGATCTGTCGAATCTAGGGCCCCGTCCGAACATACGGAACGGATCGTAGGATATCAGACATGTATCATTCCTAGCTCTAGTGAAGATCCTAGTAGATCCAACTGAGAGAAGAATCAATACGTATGATGAGAGTTACATATCCAGATAACTCTTTATCCACTATTCTCTGAAGTCTGTAAGGTTATTGAAGCAAATAAGCTAACCAGAGGTCTATTTCGGTAGACGAAATCTGGAGAGTGATAGAAGCATCCCAAGAAATACCCAGACATACAAGTTTTAGTGGTAAGGAAGGAAGAGCTGAGCACATACGTTGCTCTAACTTTCAAATTTCCTGTATACTATGAGTTTCTCTTGATACCTTGATAAACAATGGGTGTAACATAAGTTGTGTTAGGCTCAATACTACTACCAGATGAGTGGTGGGAAACACAACAAAGACCTATCCATATGGTTAATGTTGATAGAATGGCAACAATTTGTTAGCATCAGGCCAGTACTGTGCATGTCTTTATTGGCGGAAGAGAAATTCATCATTAAAGAGATCCTTGCACATCATTCGTTAAAAACATATATCATCCTTTGGTAATACTTTTCTTAAGGGACAAAAGGAAAATCTTCCTTTTGTGTAAGATGTCCATGATATTTCCATTGGAGGTGTGAAAATAGTACTTTACAAGTGCCTAAATTAAGGTTAAAATTTGGGTTTCTATCCGGTTAAAAAGGAAAGAGTATTGTGGTGATTCACCATGTGAAAAAGCTGTCAAAGTGCGAGCTCAGCGTGGGAATATACGGTTGGAAGAAAATGATCTATGGGCGCAAACTCGGTTTTCTCCCAACAAATACCAAAAGTTCTAACTGGTATGACGATTTGTTTCCAAAGAAGCAATGTGTAGCAGGCAGTAAAGTTATTAGGGACAAAATGGGATAAATTCCTTGTAAAACTTGCCGACAATTTTAGTGAAGATCCGCTAAAATTGTGGAGTCGGAATGGCCCTCAAGGCTAGACTCGAGTTAAAAGATTTCGGAACCATTATAAGAGTCAAACAATATTACATACACGGCTTGAAATTGGTTGAGGAACTTGACAAACAGATTCCTGAGTTGCTTGGAAAAGGGTTGATTAAGGGATAGTTACAGTCACATTCTAGTCATGCCTTTTATGGTAATAAACCATGCCGAGCAGGTGGGAGGTAAAGCACGAATGGTTATAGACAATCGTCAGCTTAACAAAGCTACCAAAGATGATGGCTATAAGATTCCTACTTCAGGAGATTTGATTGATAGAATTAGTTTGAGCCAACCAAATTTTTTTTTTTCCAAATTTAACTTCAAAAGTGGTTACTGGCAAGTCAAGATGTGTAATACCCCAAATTCTTATTGGGCTAAGATCATTTAAAAAAAATTTTTAAATGGCCCGATCCAACCTTAAAAGCTAAAAGTTTAAGCCCAGCCCAATTTCATTAGCCCATCTTTTGACCCGTTTGGTTTCGACCGTTAGATTCAATCTGCAAGGTTAAAATTCGACCGTCAGATAAGAACTCCATGAAACAAAATGTAAGGATAAGAAGGAATCGGAGAAAGGAAAACGGGCGTCCCCAGGGAGTAGTACGTCACCCCCCAAAACCTCGTCCACCTAATGACTATCCTCAAACGGTTTGCAGAGGGGGTGGGGTGCTTGATAAGATGATGGAATATTGACCACCTTGGATCTATATCCAATGATGAGGGTTTTTGTTTTTTTTTTTAAAAAAAAAGGAAAGGGGTGCAGGTAGGGGTTGCTGAGCAATAGGTCCGGGTATAACCAGGAACCTGTCGGAACCGGATACCATAGGGGTCGGTGTATTAGTACAAGTTCTCGAATAGATCGGGTAGGTTCTAGGTTCTAAATTTTACAAATACCGGTGGAGGCATGTCACGGGTTCCAGGTTCTCCCCCCGGAACCAACCCGGAGACTCTGGAACCTAACTAAATTTTATCCCAACCCAACCTAACCCAATTAACCTATCATAATCTTACCAAACCTAATAACATAACTTAAACTATACCCCTACCCCCAAACAATTGTCCCGGGTTCCTAACCTTTCTGCTCGTGGTCTCCTCTGCCCTCTTCACAACAACGTCCTTCATCAAACGGTTCCAGGGGTTACGGTTTCTTACGGTAAGCCCAGCTCCCTAATATGCTTTTTCCCTTCCTTCCCCACCTTGTCTTATCAATTTTTATTTACAATTCTTTCTGAGTTAATTGAACTTTTTGGAGGATTTTGGGGGATGAGTTAGGCTGATTGAGCGTCGTGATGTGATGGGGAATATTTCTTCTTAAAAGTTCCTTTTTGTCTGAACATAGCTGATTAGGGGGTGATTCCTGTGGGGTTTGGATTTTGATTTATAATGTATTTGAGGCGTTGGTACTCTAGATCATCTGTTTGGCGTGTGGGTTAGTTCTGCCCAAGTAATGAGTTTGATACCCTATTTATGGGTGGTTTGAAGAAAGTTACATCTGTTTGCGTGTGGTTAGGCTGAATGAGTTCCCCCCCTTTCTGCTTTTTTATTTAGGAAAGTTATGTCTATTCTTTGAGGTGCTTTTATCTTGGAATGGTCAATTAGTGAATGTTAACATCTGGGATTACTATTATGTTCCTGTTTGAACAGAGTTCTGTTGATTTTAGGAGGATAAAAGCTTTTTTGAGCTAAATTGGTGGATCACTTAATAGTTCTGGGTATGATGAGTTGGAAATTTGGATTTCGCATCCCAACAAAAGCTTTAGCTATGTGATATAGATCATGTTGTACTTCTCATCTTCGGTGCTGCAGCTTTTGGTTGTAGTCATACTTAGCTTCTAGGAACTCCTGGCTAGATGGAGTGGATTTGGGTAGCTCTTTTGCTTAGGACAATTGATTTGATTTGTGGATATCTAGCATGTTTTTAGGACTTTTGTCTTGGCTAGTAGATACTTGGCATATTGGTACGTAGTTGGGATGAATCTCTGTATCCCCTACTCCTTTGGTATGCTAATTGAAAGTGTTCTGGCACCGAAACCTGCACCGGATTGGTAGATTCGTTCCTGGGTGGTTCTTTAAACCACAGGGTAGGTTCTAGTTCTAAAATTAAGGAAACGCCATTACAAGGTAGGTTCCAGGTTCCCCACGTCCGAAAACCTACCCACCCGAAACCTGCTCACCCCTAGTGGCAGGGGACGGAAGAGTGGTGAAGCAGCGACACCTCCCCCTCTGCTGATATCTCCAATTAGCTCTCCCCATTAGACAAGAAATAAAAATAAAAGAAAAAAGAAAAAAAAAAACGTAAAGGAGGTCTGGTGGGAGAGATTTGGCTTTTTCTTATTTACAGTTCCCCCCCCGATGGGGGAAGAAAAAAAATTTTATTCCCAAACCCCCAACCACCAACTCTAGAATGCTTTGGCCAAACCTCGAGAAAATTTTAGCCTTCGACTCCCATTTCCTTCTCCGCCTCACGAGAAAGCCTCCACCACCGTTCTTTTCACTCTCGATTGTTCCTGATCAAGGTAAGCGGAAGTTAGTAACGACGGAACCCCCCTCGAACCAGCTCAAACGTGATGAGTGGCAACAACAGAAGGCGACAACGTCAACGGCAAGTTCGACCTCAACTCACCTTGACAATGACAAGGAAGACTTCCCGACGTTTTTTGCAGAGCCTCTCCTCCTCAATTTCTAGCACCCTCAGACCAATTTTCTAAACGCTCAGGACAGCAACGATAACCATGAAGAAGTGACGATGGACCTGTTGAAACTCCAATGTCCCCTCTTTTTTTTGTTATTGGCGGCTATTCCCCGAAAAACTTGTGTCCATCCACTCCCCAAAAGACAAGGAGTTCCCGGAAAGCACCTCCTGGGGGGAACTTGTGTCCATCCACTCCCCAAAAAACTTATACAGGTCTTCCTTGACGAGAGCCTCAAGACCCGTGTCATCTTCAACCATTTCCTGGACACGGCGGCGATGAAGACGAGTCCCAGCCTGAACAACCAACAATGGTGAGCAACCTCACTTTCGTTTTTGTGTGTGTTTATCCTTATACGATGGCACTCATCCTTCTTTTCCTCCCTTTCCTCTTTTGCTTTCTGCGAAAAAATGACATCAACGAGGCGAGAAGTATTGGAGGAGTACGAGGCTCATATATTCCTGGTTGATCAGCCTCGACTTCGTATATTGCTTCATGAGACATCATATGTGTTCCCATCATGAACACCTAGTGGACTCCCGACACGCACACGAATCTCCCATCGTAAGCGTGCGTGCTCGGGAGATGTGGGGTAGGCTTTAGTCTCCCATCGCGACCTCTTACCCCCACAAACTCCTCCGAAAGCCATGTCGATATGGCTTTCCTCGGTGAGTCACTCTACGATGTGTTCTCTCTTTGTTTTGCAGACCACTTAGACAAATCTAACCTCCTTTCTTGCAGTTGTTTGCATGAACACACATTGCGGCATCTTCGGAAATCTCGAAAAAAACGTCAGGATGTCATAACCGAGAGTAGCAAACTCAAAATCACACTAAATCAAGTCTATTATCTCCCTATCTTTTATTGTTCTTTGCTGACAAGTTGTGCTAGCATTATGTGGGTGCAACCTGAGCTGTGTTTGATTTTCTGGGGACATACGCATGCTGGAATATGAGTGTTCGTTGCTACTGCGTATACTTGAGATTTTCTATTGTAATTCTTTGCTCAATGCATGGATTGGGCAGTTTTACAACTCTTTAGCTTCCTTTCTTAATGGGAAGCAACTTCTCTGTTGAAATGTTTTCCAAAAGAACGCATTTTGCTGGTGTTTTACCTCATGGAACATCGGAGAATGAATCTGCCCTGTTCCATGCATCCATGGAGCGTGCAGTTGCATTCTATCGAACATATTTTAATCCATATAGCTAGGATTTGTTTGAAATTACTTAGAGTCATTTCTTCTTTGGTTCTGCTATAACTTTCGTGTTTTAAGCTTCTTCATTTGATACTTGTTTGCTCGGGTTTCATTTCTTCGAAAAAAGCAGCTTGATCCTATATATGAGTGGAATAGCTTTCTCGGTTTTTCAGACATAACTCAAACACCACAGCTCCGTCCGATCTGAAATTGGTTGGAACGGATGTTCCTTTGAGTTTTCTAAAACTTTTGTACTATGCACTTTTTCATTAAACCTACATATCCTGGTCCAATTACCAGTGGTGTGCAGATAAGTCAGAGATGTTACTGCATCTTATGACAGATCCATACTGTTGCATGAGAAAATTCATATTTCTTTCACCACATGCCTGAATTTACGAAATTTATGTCTCTGAAACCGTGTTTAAGCCTTCTACAAATTTTTTCATTTGAGTTTTGGCTTTCGGGTTCATCTGGTTAGTCCAATAATTCAGGAAAGACGAAGACTTCTAATGTCATTTGCTCCTTTGCGACAGCATGAGTGACTTGTGCACCGATACCACAATTTACTTATTTGAGTTCCGAATGAACTAAAATTGAAACATGGAGTTAGATTTCATAATCTACTATAACTTTTATGCTTTACATTTTTTATTTTGATCAAGTTTAACCTATGATCAACCGTGGTCAAACTTGGTCTACAATGCTGTTTGATTGAAACATGTTCTGTTCGAAGGTCCCAACTCTTTGTGATGCTGATAACAGATTACATGTTTATTTTTCTTAAGATTTGGCATGCTAAATCTTCATTGAGTTATCAAGCTTCTGGAAAAGTTTCATAATTTTTCTATTAAAGAATGAGAAGTTATGAAATTGTCTTTATCTGTACATAAGTTGTCCAGTTTTCATAAACAGCCACAACTTTTCCTTGATTTCCGGAGATTTCACCGTTGGATACGAACGAAATTTGACATGAAAATTCTCCTTTAAGATACGAATTCATAGGCCTTAATTTCACTTAAATTGGACAATTCTAAGTGAAGTTATGCTTTCTTTTCAGACCAGCATACATTATGTCTCTTTTCTGCATATATGTCCAACTTCATTCTTGCATAACTTGTAATTTTACCGTTAGATTTGGTTGATATTTGAAAAACATGTTTGTCATTGACTTATTTATTTAATGTGTGGTTGGATATTTATCCTCTTGATTTCGCAATGTCTTACATTTATTTCTTTAATTCCGAATCAATTCTTTGATTTCGATTGGGCATTAACTAATCATGTTTGCATCTTCTTTGCATGGACATTACACATGTGATGACGAGGACTCTCTCGAGGTTTCTACAATCTTAAAGACGAAGATTTCTCGAAGGCACGTGTAACAAACCGAATTCGGTTGGATCTACTGCGGCATTAAAAAAGAAAACCAAAACCCATTTGTAAGTATTGGTCAGGTAGTTTTAAGGGGTACGAACTTCGATACCCACAAAAAAGAAGTATTGGCTTTAAAAAATGGAATAAAAGCCTTTTATATCTTTTTAGCACCTAAGAAATTCTTAGTGCATTCTGACTCGACCTATGTAAAAAGGTTCATGAGTCTGAACCTCAAGGAGGCAAGACAGACTAGACTATTGAGGTTACAAGAGTGGTTTAGTTTTATAAATTCGATGTCGAATACATTTCTTCAGACAAAAACATAATAGTTAACTCTCTCTCTAGAGAACTTGCAGATTGATCCAGCCACGAAGAGGAAGATTTGTTGGGGATGCAAGCAGGAGGGGCACTCAAGAAGGTATGCCCTAATAAGAGAGAGAGTGAGCATAGTGATGCTAGTTTTGTTTCAGGAACGAAAGCAGCTCTCTACTGGCAATGTAAGTAATCTGGACATAGATTTTTTGAATGTCCAAATAAGCTGAAAGCTGCGAACTCCCAATAGGGAGTGGTCAATCTCAAGGAGAAGGTTATTACTGACTCTGAGGGAGAAGCGAAAACAGATTCCTAGAAGGGAATGGCTAATCCAAAAAAGGAAGCTTCGATTAACTGTAAAGGAAAGGCAAAAGTTGATTTCCAAAAAGGGATGGCTAAACCCAAGGAAAAATTTTCCACCAATTCTAAGGGGAAAGCGAAGAAAAGTTCCTAGGAAGGGAAGATGGATCCGAAGGAAAAGGATAACACCAACTCCAAAGGAGACATGAAGAAAGATCCTGCTTTCCGGCCTAGCACGCGCGTGGCGGTTCGAACGACCAGAGGATCCGGGCTCGCTCTCCAAGACCCAACCGGTCGACGTCACGACTCGGGCGTCGGACGCTGCGGAAGGGAATTGGGTGATCCCTCCCTGGGTTCCTAACTGGGCCTGCTCGGGCCTTCGCCGACCGTCCTTGTTTTCCTAAGAGGCGACGGGCGAAAGGCGGAGCATGATCCGAAGAATGAACTTTCGGGAGAAATCGGGAGTGGCTCGTGTCGTCCCTTCCTCAAAACGGTTGTTGTTTAACCTAGGTAAACTATACGGAGTCGCCACCGACTTAGTTTTGAAAGCTGGTTTAAGTCGAAAAACCAGAGTATTCGGGGATTCCTATTTACTAGCTCTTACATTCTAACATGCGAAAAAGGAGGTGGCGTTTGGTCCAAAAGATTTGTTGTTGTTTAACGGGTGTTGGACCCGATCCGGGCATGAATCCGGACTCGTGTCAATGTTTTACGGGCATTGGACCCGATTCGGGCTTTTTGGGCCCGAACTCATGTGTGTTTGGCAAACAGCATGGGACAATAAGCCTATGCGTCTTGGCATACGGCCAAGCACAAACAATTATTTAGATCAAAGGGGGGGGAAAGATGGTAACCGTGGGCCTATGCTCTTGGGCCCACGACCCGTTACATGTGGAAATAATGAAAAACGGGAGGCCCGCACCTCCCTCATATACCTGAGTCTCGCCGGGATAGCTTTACATCGGTCGGGCTCGTCAGTTGAGGCCGCTTTCGAGATGTGCTTCCATCATGGGTTTCCTCGTGCGCCTCCAGTCTTCGAAATTCGTTTTGTCGAACTCCCGTGAAGCTCGATTGATTTTCATGCAAATCAAACCAGAATGCGGTGGTCAGAAAATTCTAATTGAATATTTAAAACAATTAAAATTAACTATTGTAAGTCGGAGTGAGACTTACGGGGCGTTGTGTGGCCCGTTGATGTCGATCTTCCGTGATGTCGGAAGATAACGGGCGTTGTGTGGCCCGTTGATATTGATCTTCAGTGATGTCAAAAAATGGATGTTCCTTGATAATGAATTCCTCGTTGTTTTACCTGCAAAACAAAGGAAAGGAGAGAGATGTACAAAGTCAGGAATCCAATAGTATAAGTTTCATGTCGATACGAAGTATGGAACGTAAGTTATGAATGAAAGAGTAAGGGACCAACATGCAGATCTGAACATTCGACAGTTTTGATGCCTCTCAGAAAAACGTGTATAACTTTTAGTTCAGTTCATGAAAATGAGCCTACTTATATTCAAAACAAAGCTCTTTGAGTCAGAAATCTAATGGCACATGTCTTAGGTCAATACAAGTTCCAGATAGAAAGTTATTAGTGAAAGAGTAAAAAACCAACATGCAGATCCGGACCTTCGACAGTTTTGCTGCCTCTCAAAAAAACGTATATAACTTTTAGTTCAGTCCATGAAAATGAACCTACTTATACTCAAAACAAAGCTCTTTAAGTCAGGAATCTATTGGCATATGTTTTAGGTCAATAAGAGTTCCAGAAGTGAAAGAGTGAACTGTCGTCATGCAGACCCGAACCTAGGGATGTTTAGGTTCTTCGAAAACACTCCATTCATGTGTAAATGCCATGTAATTTTAAAACTACTAAAACTTTATGTATGAAACATCATATACAGCTAGTGTGACATGTCTAGAATATATTTGAAGTTCGACGTATGGCGAAAACGTAAACGAACATATCCAAAAGTGCGAAACTCGGTTGTTTGCAACCAGGTACGAACTCAAATTGAGCTTGGTTGGTGTCCTTAGAACCATATTTAAGTTAGAAATCAAATGCAAGTGGTTTCGCGCGATTCCGACAAGTACACAGAAAGATATGCAGAAAAAAGCAAAGGTTGCGCAGGCAGATCCAAGGCATGCTCGCACTTACCGAGCTATTTTGGCTCGATGAAGGGGCTGCAACATGTCCCAACATGCCAGGACGTAGGAAGGGGAGGGGATGTGGGAGTCTTGGCCTGTTTATGCGACCACGGGATGTCTCCGGGAGTTGGTTGTCGGCTGTCCAACCCTTGCACCTGCGCAAACAAGAAAACGTCAAAGCAAAAGGGAGCACTTCAACGGAGCCACGAGGCTACGGAAGGTGGTAGTTGAGTCCCCTCGTCTTTGGACGAGGGAAGGCAGATCCTAGACGCCGGGGAGAGTTCCTCGAGCGGATTCATGGAGACGACGAGGGGAGGACGCCGAGAGTCGTTCGGGCAGCCATCATTTGTCCTTGCCGCGACCATCGATTTATAAAGCTGCGTTGAGCTATTCATGGTCAGGTTGGTTGGGGTCTCCGTGCACATGGCTATACCTACCTTGGGGTCACTGGATGGAGAGAGCGGAACCAATGTCTGGAGGGAGTGCCCGAGAATCTCTGAGGGGTGGAGCGTATGTTTGATGTGTCTCTGTCTCGTTTGTCTAATCCTCCTCCTTTAGGAAAGAATTCATTAATGAAGGAAAACGAGAATTATCGATTGATTGGAGGATTATGTAGAATCAAAGCAAATATAAAATTGTCGATTGATCTGGTGTCCCCATAATCCAATAAATCAAAGGAAAATAAATATCCTCGAAATCATTGTTGATTGATTGGAGCAGTCGTAAGAGATTTTTTTATTTCTATTCTTCTTTTTTGTAGAAAGAAAATAAAATGAATCTTGGATTAACGGGAGGGTTAGGGAAAGTCAAGATATGTGAGATGATAAGGTTAGGGATAAAATTAAAATAAATTTCGTAAAATTGGAAATGGGTTTAAGGTGGGCTTTGGCCTTTTTGTTAACCCAAAATGAAAGATAAACTAATGTGTATGGACATAAAACATTTTTTTTTTTTACCGAGCTTATGTAATTAGTGATTTCTAGCCCATAAAATAATTTGAGGTATTACAATCCATAAGAGATGACAGTTGATCCTAAGGAGGAAAGTTCCAAAGGAAAGACAAATATGGCAGATATGAAGGAAGAAGCCCAGGTTGATTCTCAAGGAAAAGCCAAGAGAAAGAGGAAAGCATAGCAGCTTAATTCCTCTTGTACTGAGAAGGATGCTCCGGTACAGGAAGAAAAGGTTTAAGAACCTTGGTGGCATCCATTAACTACGGAACAGTTCAATTACTGCCGAAATCACTTGGCCAAAGAGCAGAACATCTCAATAAACCATGCCTTCAAATCCTATAAGAGTCTCTTGCAAACACGAGAGGAAAAGCTGAGTATGCTCGAGAGGAGGCAGACTTCAAAGCCTTCATAGGTGAGCCAATTCAGAAGGAAGAACCTTATGAGACGGCGAAATGGAGTATGACGAGTATTTTAACTATGAAGTACCAAAAATGCTCGAAGAAGGTAATCCTAAAGTTAAGGAAAATCTTGAGGAAGCAATTCCTCAAAGATATTCGATTAAAGAATCCTGTGAGCAGTCTCATGATGACAAAAGTCATGAGGGTTCGAAAGAATTCTGGTATTTTAATTTTGACTCTTTTGAAGATGGATCCCTATCGTGGGATGCCATTGTTGTTTGTGGAGGACTCATGGGTGGCATCAAGAATAATTTTAAATGTCAGATTGAGTTTTTTGCAGCAAAAGAAGTCGAGTATATCAAAGATCTGGATTCTAAGCTCTGTACTTCGCCCATATCTACACTGGATATCGGAGAAGTGACCGTCCCTGATGATCAATTCATGAATGGTGGGAGTATCTTTACCTTATTTGTATGCAAGGTTTGTGGCTGGAGATTAATCGATCAGAACCAGAACAGATTGAGCCACTGCCCCATCTGGTAAAGTTTATACTTGGATGCCTAGGATACGAACCAAAGTATGCCACGACATTGATTACCAGCAATATGATAGAGGAAGATGAATATGAAAAGATGGGAAAGGTAATCCTTCCCAATATGTAAGTTTGGGACATCCATCCTAGTGAAAGTAGACGACTCATAGAACCTCAACGACATGACCTTGATCATAGAGGTTTATGGCGGAAGTATTACAAGTATAAAACCATAAGAAAAGCCATAAAGTTTGAGTTCTTGAAGAATGCGCTGGAGCATGTATTAGTCCAAAAGGATAAGTATTACGTGCTCAGTGACGGGATGACAACCATTACGATCTTCCGTTTTTATTTAAGCTATGCGGATGAACAAGCTGGAGAACGAGGATGTGAAAGAGTTTTTGATCTTCTGAATAGATTCTAGAAGAGAGAAAGCTCTGAGTTATGCCTCCGGACTGATACATTTGAAGTCTGGAGAAAAATTGCTGATTACACAGAAGAATCATTGGCTCAACGATTTGCACAAGATGAAGAGAGAGCCCAACGAATTCAGGAAGAATACCAACGACAGAGGGAACTCTCTGGAAATGAAATTGGCGAGACATCCGACGCCAATAATGAAGGAATCTCCCAAGACAAGGCAATAATGCAGACGGGAGAAAGCTGTATAAAGTTAGATTAGACATTTTTGTCGGTCACTAGGACTATACTAACTTTTTTAGTTTTTCAAAAATTTAGATTCCTTTTACTTTTGAGCTGACAAACAGTGCAAAGACACCAACATCTTTCGTGTATATATTTCACAACCCTCTACCTCATTTGGGGAGGCGATCTAAATATAAAACTTTCTCTTACATCTCTCTAAGTTTAAGTTCTTTGATCTGTCTCCAGAATACCTTAAGAAATCAAAAGTAAGATTGTTAGAATTAACCTAAAAATAAAATTGATTAAGTCTAACAGAAGGTGAGATCTTTGCATGAAAACCTTGAAGGATAAGCCTTTGGTCTGAAACTTTGCTAAGGAGGACGAGTGTCTATAAAAGACCCTCAAGGTAAGGCATTTGGGATGACACAAACGAACCTCTCCATTTCACCGATTTCTCAATTCTGAGAAGTGAAGAACTCTTGAATTTCTGAAGTTGCGGAAGCTTGGTGAACCCATAGAGCTACTCACCGAAGAAAGGTATGATAAACATCTTTTGTGTTCAAGTTGTTTATGTTATTCTTTCTGTCTAGAAAGAAGAATTTAGTTAAGTAAACTTAATTAAATTGGTGAAAGTGAACGAGTCATTTCTATGACTGATTGTCCAAACCCGGAATTACTCCATATGGATCACGGGTTGGCAAGGATTCTCCTACTGGACTTTTGACTATGGTAGTGGATCGTTCGGAAGGTCTGTCGGCCCAGATAACCCAGTTGTTTAGGCTTGTAGAGAGATATTCTAAGAAATTAGAAGAACTGACTATGGCCCAGAGTAAATTTGAGGAATTCTTCCTTGAAGGTAAGTCTAGTTTGGGATTTACGGCTAGTTCAAGATACTCTGATGAGTATTTGAGGTTGGCAGAACGCCGGCGACAAAAACAATTAAAAAACTCTTCCTAAGTTTAATTGGTATCAGAACCGCTTAGGAAAAATTTTTTATTTTTGTCTTGAGGGACTAAATTGCAAAAAAAAGTAAAATTTGGGGCTGATTTAGAGGTAGGAGAAAAGTAAGGAAAGAAACTCCCTAAAATTGTAATTTTAAAAAACACAACTCTAAAGGACAAAATATTTTGAGACACAGGTAAAAATGAACAAAACTCTTTGTTTGAATACCGAACTTGTTCTAAAAGCCAATTGGGCTTTGAAATCGGTTCGGCCTACGAAAAGATAAAAAGTTATCCCAATGTCAGTTTTCTTCATACATGAGACTCGTTGCATCGATTTATATTAAATCACACCCGCAATCGTACTAAGTGAAAGCAGAGAGAACCTCCAGAGATTGGCCAAGCAGAGGAAGGAAGAAACCGAATCTTATTTTCTGCCTAATCCAATTCTGTTACATTTTATTTTACCTCCTCACACATAAAACACCGACCTACAGTTATTGGGCCACATTCATAAACCAAAGCAAGCCCACATACAATTAGAATCTAGGTCCATAACTCTATCAGCTGATGAAGCCAAGTTGATGTGCCTGCTGATTCCACTGCAGCATCTTCAACCTTCGATCCTTTGCCACGGACATTCCAACCAGCTTCTGCTCACACTCCCCCTCAAGATGGGCTTTATAAATGTCTAAAAGACCCATCTTGCTTACAAGAAACTGAAACCTTGCTGGATGTAGAGCTTTGGTAAGAATGTCAGCAACTTGTAACTGTGTTGGTACATGTATTACTTCAATTTCTCCTTTAGCTACCTTTTCTCTCACAAAATGCAAGTCAATCTCCAAGTGCTTAGTCCTCTCATGATATACTGGATTCTTACTAAGGTAAATGGCTGACTTATTGCCACAAAACAGCTTTACTGCTTCTGAAGAACCAACACAGAAATCCTTCATCAAAGCTATTAACCAAACTAACTCTGCTGCAGTGGCTGCAATTGCCCTATACTCAGCTTCGGTTGAACTTCTAGAAATAGTACTCTGTTTCTTTGACTTCCAGCTGACAATAGAATCTCCAATGAACACACAATAACCTGTTGTAGACCTTCTTGTCTCTATACAACCACCCCAATCACTATCAGCAAAAGCTCTCACGCCCATATCATTATTTCTTGAAAACAGAAGCCCTTTTCCAGGCGTTGCTTTGAGATATCTGAGGACAGACCAGACTGCATCCCAATGTTCTTTTGCCGGAGAATCCATAAATTGAGCTAACACATGCACTGCATACGCAATGTCAGGTCTGGTTATCCCCAAGTATATAAGCTTCCCGACCAGTTTTCTGTAACCAGCAACATCCAGAGGATTTGATTTATCTCCATGTGCAAATTTTAAGTTGGGCTGCAAAGGAATCGCTGCAGGCCTCACAGCCAGCTTCCCAACCTCTTCTAGAAGCCTAATTGTATAACCTCTCTGTGAGATATATATGCCTTTAGATGAATAAGCAATCTCCAATCCCAGAAAATACCTCAAGTCTCCAAGATTTCTAACCTTAAAGTGGGACTGTAAATGCTTCTGTAAGTCATCAATTACCTTCTCATTCGAACCAGCAACAGCTATATCATCCACATAGACTAAAACAGCAACAAACCCCTCATTTGTGTTCTTAATAAACAAGGAATACTCCACCTTTGACTGTTTGAAACCAGCCAGCACCAAACAATCTGTTAGTTTGCTATTCCACTGTCTAGAGGCCTGTTTTAAACCATAAAGAGACTTCTTCAGTTTACATACCCACTTGGTTGCTGATGATGACTTGTCATGCTCCCCCTCAATCAACAAACCAGGAGGTAAGTGCATGTAAACCTCTTCAATCAAATCCCCATTAAGAAAAGCATTATGAATATCAAATTGCTTTAGAAACCAACCTTTGGCAGCGGCTAAAGCAAAGAAAACTCTAACAGACGTATGCTTAGCCACAGGACTGAAAGTCTCTTGATAGTCTATGCCTTCCACCTGTGTGTATCCCTTGGCAACTAACCGGGCTTTATACCTCTCAATCGAGCCATCAGCATTGAGCTTCGTCTTATAAACCCACTTACATCCTATCGCTTTCTTCTCTGGAGGCAAAACCACCAAATCCCAAGTGTTATTATTCCTCAAGGTATTAAGTTTAGCTGTCATATCATCTACCCAGTGAGAACTCAGCTTGGCCTGGTCATATGACTGAGGCTCCAAATGATCCTCAAGATTAACAAGAAAGGCTTTATATGAAGTAGATAAACGAGTATAAGCAAGATATGGATCTATAGGATAAGCTGGTACAGAAACAGGACGAGAAACTGTAGAAAAAGAAGAAGAACAAGAAGGAGGTAACCTGGAAGATGAGAGTGGATCTGTCAGACTCAAAGACAGCTTGTGATGGTAATCTTGAAGATAAGACGGGGTTCTTCTTTCTCTAGTGCCTCTTCTCAACACAGATTGTGACGCATTCAATTCACTATTGTTATGTGAACTATCAGAAACTACAGCAGTATCTAGAACTTCAGGAGAAACAGAATGAGGTTCCATAAAGGATGGGTTTGGCACCATGTGAATAGGATAAAGGGCATGATCAAGAACATTTGAAGATGCACAATTAGAAGGCAAACCTGATTCTACAGATATATGTTTAAAAGGAAAAACAGACTCATGAAAAAATTACATCCTGGAAATACTAACCTGCTGTGTCTCGATATGATACACAAAGTATCCTTTTGCATGCAAAGGGTATCCAACAAATACACACTTATCCGCCCTCTTATCAAACTTAGTTCTATGCTGGGAAATGGTACTAACAAAACACAAAGAACCAAAGACACGCAGTTGATGAAACAGAGGAAGTTTATGGAACAGGGTTTCATATGGTGTCTTGTATTGAAGAACTCTAGATGGTAGCCTATTAATGATATAGGCAGCAGTAAGAACTGCATAACCCCAAAACTTTAAAGGCAAACCAGCTTGAAATAATAGGGCTCGTGCGGTATGAAGCAAATGTTGATGTTTTCTCTCTACTACGCCATTTTGTTGAGGTGATTCAACACAAGAAACTTGATGAATAATGCCATGTTCTCTGTAGAAATCCTTTAATAAAAACTCTGCACCATTGTCTGACCTGACAATTTTAACAGTTTTATGAAATTGAGTTGCAACAAGATTACAGAAAGATTTAAGATGTCCTTGTGTTTCAGACTTATGTCTCATTAGATATAACCATGTTCCCCTAGTGTTGTCATCTACTATAGTTAGAAAAAACTATATCCTCCTATTGCAACCTGAGAATAAGGACCCCAAATGTCAACATGTATCAGATCAAAAGGATGTGTGCTCCTGGTGTTACTTAAAGGGAAAACCAATCTCTTTTGTTTTGCTTCATGACAAACAGTACAAACATTATTTTTGTTCATCTTTATAGATGAATCCATCTGATTCAAGTATCTAACTTTCTCTAGAGACACATGTCCTAATCTAGCATGCCAAAGATCAAACACATCTAACGAAACATCCCTTGAAGTAACAATATTTGAACTAACTTGTTCTTTACTCTTCTCAACATTTAACAAGTGGAAATGCATCTGAGAATCATTGGCACTTGAAACACTTGAACCCTGAGCTGTTCCATCACATATAAGCCATCCTTTTGCCTAGCAAGTCCAATCGTCATCCAAGTTTGCAAGTCCTGAATGAAACAACATTCTTTAAGGAAAACCAAACACAGATTATTGTGCAAAGCAAGCTTACTAGCAGAAATGAGATTGAATTTGAAATCTGGAACAAAAAGAGTGTTTTCAAGTTTAAGATGATTGTTCAAAACTACCAGACCAACATGAGTTGCTAGAACAAATGAATTATCTGGCAACTAAATCTGTAAGACAGAAGGCAACTCTTGTTTGGATTGAAAAAATGAAAGATCAGAAACTATGTGATCTGTGGCACCTGTGTCCACGATCCAAGAATCAGATAATTTTTGAATTCGCGAAATAGAAAGAACACGAGTTATGAATGTACCAGCTTGGTTTGAAGTTTCAGGAAGTAAACCAGGACTTTGAGATATAGCATCATTACTCTCCCTAGCATAGCCATTAACTTTTGAACTTGTTGCCTTGAGAGATTAAGCTGAGGTAGAATCTGAGGTGAACACATCATATCAGCTTCCTGAGTGTTCATTACATGAACTTGATTTACCGCTCTTCTGATTCCTGGATTTCTGCCAAGTCTGTTTCTCCCAACTCCAAGATTATCCTGACTAGGAAAACCAATGAGCTGATAACACCTTTCTTTCATGTGACCTCTCTTCCACAATGTTCACACACAAATTCAGTCCTGCCTCTTCTTTTATCTCCATATCTTTGTTCCATATTTCCTTGCGACCTTTGAAATTTCCCCGAAGTCGCAGACATGACAAGTCCCTCCATAGGACTATTAACAACTTTCTTCATGCCCTTTTGCATTTCATCTCTCTGCATAATATTGTAGACCTCCCCGAGAGTAGGCAAAGGCTTCTTCATGAGAATCTGTGATCTAGTTGTAGAGAACTCTTCATTTAAACCATTAAGGAACTTGAACACCAAGTCCTTTTGATAATGCTCTGTGAATTCCTTCATCATGTTGCATCTGCCATTACAGCAACACTTAGGTAGAGGTCTGTAAATCCCTATCTCTCACACAACAGCAAGTAAAATTATAATATGCAGATACAGATTTGGTTCCTTGCATTAGAGTATGAAACTGACATTGCAAATGGCAGATCCTCGAATCATCTGGCTCCGAGAACCTCTCTTCGAGTTCATCCCAAACTTCCTTAGCCGAATCCAGAAAGAAGATCGTCGCGGCTATGGACACAGAAACTGATTTCTGAATCCATGATCTAACCAAATCGTTACACCTCTTCCACGCCGGCAACAGAGGGTCTAAATCATCTAGCCTCATCAAGGAACCATTTACAAACCCTAGTTTGTTCCTGATCGACAACGCCACCTCAAACGAACGCCGCCAAGACAAGTAATTTCCCTCTACCAGCTCCGGCGACACCAGTGCTCCCAACTGACCATCCGTCGGGCTAACGAAGAATGGAGAAGAGGGATCTAGTTCAGGCATCAACTTACCTCCCCGTATCATCTCTGCCATCGTTGCTCTGATACCATGAAAGCAGAGAGAACCTCCAGAGATTGGCCAAGCAGAGGAAGGAAGAAACTCTGAATCTTATTTTCTGCCCTAACCCAATTCTGTTACATTCATTATTTTACCTCCTCACACATAAAACACCGACCTACAGTTATTGGGCCACATTCATAAACCAAAGCAAGCCCACATACAATTAGAATCTAGGTCCATAACTCTATCAGCTGATGAAGCCAAGTTGATGTGCCTGCTGATTCCACTGCAGCATCTTCAACCTTCGATCCTTTGCCACGGACATTCCAACCAGCTTCTGCTCACACTAAGTCTTCGGTCGTTACACCCACTTGTTCTTAATTGTTTTCTTGTCCTTTTTACAACTTTATCAACTCGAAGGTCGTTGTTCTATAACTTTATCATAGCATACGCCCTAGCAGTCCGCGATGCTCAAGTCGGCCCATTATTTAAGCCTAACATTTAAGTCCATCGGGGATTCACTTTAAAACCCCAATTGGCTATAAAGATGGTAGCCTGCTTATATTTATAAACTAGTTTGACATATCTTAGGTTGACTATAAAGATGGACCTCTCCAGCGGCCGATCTACTGTCCATCTCTGTCAACCCGCCCACGCCGCTGCTAGCGACTCTGTTGGAAGCCTTCTTTGCCTGAAAATACCCAACGCAGCCCACCGCAGGTTGTTGAGACGCTCGGACATCTAGGAACGAACTGAAGATTCTGAAAATGGATGAACTTACTTCTTTGTCCCAGTCGGTACGGACTGTCAGTATGGCAAAGAGGAGCACTTGCAAGATCAAGGCCACGATGATCCCGCTCCATAGTCCCCTTCAGGCGTTTGGGATATCTTAGTTAGTACAAGAATCATGATCGATTGGTTATTGGATGATTCCATATGTTGAAAAGGATCATCGCTCACCTTTCCGCCCGAGATGGAAGTAAAAAGCGAGCAACGCAGCACGGGGATCCTACGAGATAGTAAGCACCCAGGTTGATGAACGCCCCAGCCTTCTGCCACCCGCAGCCTCTGGCCGTGCCAGAGAGCACCGACTGGGATCCCATCGGAAGACATGGGATTGCTGCTAGGAGCAACAGCATGTCCCCCAACGTAGCTCACACTTCCTCTTTCGCTGCTGTAGAAATATCCCCACATACTTCCTGCCCAAAACCATCACAGCCCAACGGCAAGGCCTTCCATCGTTACCATGATCAAGGCCACCCGAATAGCCAGACGGGCAGCTCTTGGCCCTCCCGGCAGACCCAGTTCATTCGGAAACTCTCGTGCTGGGATTTTGCCAGTCGTAAGGCCAATGCACTTTAGATACTGAGGGAGTAATTTAAACAAATGAGTACGGGTTGGGACGTGATCATCTCACCTGATCGAGCCGCGTTAATCCGAGAGCCATCATATATATCAGCGTACAGGTATTAAGGCTGCACGAGAAAAGCACCACAATCAGCATTCAACGGTTTGCAATAATACAATCAAATAAAAATCCAAAAGACCCTCATTTCTAACCTAATCGACAGTACTGAGGGTCTCCAGTTTCGGATTCGGAAGAAGACCCGACATCAAAACCATCATCTCGAATGACCCGATCTCGAGGCTGTCAAAGGTCAGTCAGCAGTATGTCTAGGATGGGAATCGGCTACAAGCTACAGAAGAACCCTTACCATGACATGACCGCAGCAGGGGATTGCGAGTTTAAGGAAGCAGAGTATCCCCTGCAAGTCCAGTGCATCCCTGGAGAAACCTGTCCCAGGTCATCTTGCAGGAAGGCGAAACCCCGACGTACACCGCCAACAACACCACATTGATCCAATACGAGATGGCGTTGGCCACGGCCGCACCTTTATACCCCAAACCAAACTTGAAAACCAGGTACCAGCATATAATGATGTGGAACAACGTGGTGATCCCCGTGCTGACTGTCATAGGGACCACGTTTGTTCTGTGTCTGCAGGAACCTCATCTGGCACTGCAGGAGCGCATACGCGGAAAATGCTAGGGGATCATGTACTTGGCTGTACGTTCCGGCCTCCCTTGAGAACTCAGGGTCCTGCCCCAGGGCTTGGAGGGATTGTGCTGGTTGTTCGCCCACATGAGCGTGAGGGGAACGCACACGAGGAGCAGGAACGATCATGGCCCTCGTGCTTGTGGATCCCGAGCATTTGGTACTGCTTCGCACCGTAGGATTGGCCACAGGAACGTGTCCAACGCACTTCCCAGCCCAATCTATTATAGCATCGGCAGTCAGCACCTCCTAACGAAATAATCTTTTTACGTGTATGCCGTCAAAAGGGCCGGCGAGTCCCTTCCATACGTACCATGAGGCTGAAACCAGTGACGGAAGCAAAGGAGGTGGCCATGGAAGCCCCGGCAAGGGCGAGCTCCCCGAAATGGCCAACAAACATGACGGAAATCACCTGGCGGCCGTATAGCATCAGATAGACAAGCACGAGGGGTCCCGCGAGCAGGACCTGGCGCTTCATCTCCTGGGAAAACTTATCCTCCTGGGCCGGGTAGGGCTGAGCCACAGGCAGCAGGGGAGACTTAGGGCCGGCGTCCATGGCTGCCCTATCTTCCCCCAGGGGAGGAGATATATGTCGTCGGACACACGACAGAGAAATTTAAGATTAGGGGAGGGGGATTTTTTGTCGGAAAGATTGTCTGTCGCCGCGGGTCTCAATCTCAAACCATCGTTAATTATTTATTGGGTGCTACCCTCCCTCAAAGACCACATCCATGTGCTTTAATTTCCTTTTGTGGGACCATAAAAAGAAGCTTAAATTTTTGTGTGTGGTATCTGTCTGTCTGTCTACGAGGAGGAGTATTGGAGATAAAAAGTTTGGGGGGGGGGGGCAACAGGAATCTTTTGCTCTCTCTTTTGCAATTTAACAAAAGTTATTTTATTAATCATGGAACAAGACTACCTCTTTGTCTTTGGGAGCCCCCCAGCCCCATCATTGATTACAGAAGGACAAATCTAATATTTGTTCCATGGACACGTCCCAACATCATCACGCCTTTCGTTAATCTTTCTTCATTTTTAATGTATGACTTGTGAGTGGCCTCCTTCATCGGAGTGATCCTACTCCTCCTCGTATGCCCGTGGATGTTTTGGACCGCTCGCGATGTCAAGTAAGGCACGAGTTATGTGCATACGAGAATTTCTCGGAAACCGACAAATTTTAGGGTCAGCGATGAGATTTATCTTAAATGTGTTGCTTGTTTTGTAGAAATGAAAGAGTCGAAATATAATTTCTAGTAGGCTATTAAATGAATTTGGTAATACATCAGCTTGATTCTTTTTTTAAAACTTAGTGATATTTTTGGTATATGATCCTAACTAGATTCCATTATTGGAATTGAAAATCTTGTTACACCTCCAAATCAGGATAGATGCCCAAACATCCTACCAAGTCTAAAATAAAATTTCACTCTAAAACTAATCGACAGCGGTCAACTAACTTACCCAATTTTAATAGAAACTCTTTCAAATTGCCATTAACATTCTTTTTTAGCAAAATCATTCAGATTTGGGCTCTGACTACGAGCCCATATAAACAACTTCAGCCATTGCCCAACGTCAGGGGATTGTATAAAAGCAAAACCTTTAGCAGCTGTATCCTCAACTCATAGACAAATATATATATATATATATTAAATTTGTCCTTTTCAACACATGTTTTGGATGGCTTTCAACACAAATAATAGGAAAAACAACATGCTGGGGTTACAAAGTAGTAGTTGTTATACAAGTTGTTGCTTTACACAAAGAAGCAACCATTGTACACATACATCATCGATTCCCCCTCTTTACGTACGATCCCAACTCTCTCTATTTTATGTTTTTTTGGTCGTGATGGTCGTGTAGAGATGTTAAGCGGCCAACCTGAGTCTCAGTTCTTTTCTCAAGATCTTGCCGGAAGGAGCCTTCGGGATGGAATCGGTGAACAAGACCTTGCCGATTCTCTTGTAGAAGACAACCTAGGAAGAACAGAAAACCACCCAATTCACTAACCCTATCGTAATGGTTTTCTTAAGAGATGTCAAACGTGTGTGCTTCTTACCTGTTTGGAGATGTACTGCTTGATTTCGTCCTCGCTGATTTGGGAATCGTTCGACCTCACCACAAACGCAACGGGTATTTCCCCCAGCGATCTCGTCCTTCATCCTGAAACGTTGTCACGGGTTTTCATCTGAACAACACAATCTCGACAATGAAACTGGGTGGGGGATCGATGTTAGCAAACTTACGCTACGACGGCGGCGTCGTGGATGTTGGGATGAGCGACCAGAATGGCCTCGAGCTCAGCGGGGGCGACCTGGAAGCCCTTGTACTTGATGAGCTCCTTGAGCCGGTCGACAATGAAAAGCTCGTCGTTCTTCGTCGATGTAGCCGACATCTCCGGTGTGTAACCACCCTTCCTTGTCGATGGTCCTCTCCGTGGCCTCAGGGTCGTTCAGATAACCTAACATTTCACCCCCAACCACCCAACAATCAATATCAAAACTCTAAAAAGGGTAAAATGGGGAAGATGAAAACAATAAGTCAACTTGATCTGTTCGTCCAGCTCATCCCGGGGTTTCAATTACATAATTTTTTTCTTTAGTTGATTCGGATCACCGACCGGTCGACTCAAGCGTCATGTTAGGATGGAATATTATCTTTTGAAACCATCAGATTAGGTGGAGAATTGACCCCATTCTCTCTTTGGTTATTTCCCATCATCACACAAAGTTAGGATGCACAGAACAATTAATCCTTAATTTTATGTTGTCCTACAGGGAATGTTTGAGAAAGTAGTTTCGGCAATTGATTATTAGATCCAGACTCAAAAGGACTCTTGTTTGGTTTCGGGTCGTGTAAAGATTCTGTTCCCCCACCCCCCCTAGTGGGTCATCGCCATGTGATGACTAGGTTTGGGAAAGGAATCAGTTGGGTTTAGTTTAGTTTACCTTTCATGAGCTGCTCTCCCCTGATGCAGATCTCTCCTGGCTTGTTCCTCGGCAACGACAACCCGGTCTCCGGGTCTACGATCTTCATCTCCGCGTTCCTCACCACAGTGCCTGCACGCCCCGGATTTGACTTTGAACGGATCCTTCGCTAGACCAAGGCACATGGTTATCACTGGCCCAGCTTCCGTCATGCCGTAACCCTGCAGACCACATAAAATATTGGCATAATACCACCACATGACAGCAGCTTGGATCAATCAGAGGCACTCATTTCTTATTGATCTTTCGCTTTAGCATGTAATAGACTTAGTTTCATCCAGCGATGCTTATTTAACTGGGGCAAGTTATTTCTTCTTCTCTGTCCCATTCACTCCCAATCGAGATAATTGGGAAGGCAAATCATTGAATACATATATATATCAACATCCCCACAACTATCAATCAATTCATTTATCCTGTTTACTACCAAATGATTATGAATCATACTTAGTCTTAATCACGATAATATCATAGTATTAGTAATTGGTTAGTACTGATGTCGAATAGAGAAGAGAAAAACATTTTGGATAGAGGGATTTTTGTTTGATTTTAAATTAAGCAGGCGTTTCATTACCTGTCCGAGTATGGCATTGGGGAGTTTAGCTCTGATGTTGTCCTCCAGCTCCTTCGCAATCGGGAGCCGCCCCCGACTTCATCATCCTTATCGACGAGAGGTCGTACCTGTCCACGTCTGCGTTCTTGGCAAGTGCCAGCACTATTGGAGGGACGAATGGTGCGATTGTCACCTTGTACTTCTGCACGAGCTCCAGCAGTGTTCTGATCTCGAATTTCTGCATGATCAGTATGGCTGCAACCGACACGGAGCGAGCAAAGCATAACAGAGCAGAGAGAATAGACGTGGAACAGGGGCAGCACGCAGACGATGACGTCCTCCTTGTGGAAGTACAGGTTGGGGTTGTCCCCGTCAACCTGCTGTGAAATGCTGGTGACGAGCCCCCTGTGGGTGAGCATCACCCCCTTGGGGAGCCCCGTAGTCCCGGACGAGTACGGCAACGCGACAATGTCATCTGGGGCAATCTTCACCGCCGGCATCGCCCCCTCATCGGCCCCCATCAGCTCCGAAGAAATGCAGCAGCCCATCGACATGATCATCCACCGTCACGACCCTGACCCCGGCCATATCCTTCAGCTTCTCAACGTATGCAGCCTGGGTGACCACGAGCTTCGTGTGGGAAGCGGCAGCCTGCTTCGCGATCTCCGCGGGGGGTATTGAATGGGTTGGCGGTCGTGCTGATGGCACCCCGGTACGACGTCCCCAGGAAACTGAAGACGAAGCTCAGGGGAATTCTGCACCAAGAGCATGATGACATCCCCCTTCTGGGATCCCAAGGCGGTTGAGACCGGATGCGACCCTGCGGGAGATAAGCTCGACGTCTCGTAGGAGTAGACCTTGCGGTGGAGCCATTGATGATGCAGGGGCGGTTGTGGAACTCAGAGATGTTCTCGAAGCAAAAGGAGTGGAGGGGGGAGGTGGTTGGGAATGTAGATGTCGGGGAGCTTGGAGCGGAAGATGAACTCCTCGGGGTGTTCCGGCCGCAGCTCGCCCACGGTATCCATCTCTGGTGTTATTTGGCGTAGAAAGAAGGAAGGTTAGAGCTAGGTGATCTTCGTCGTTTGCTCTGTTGCCTTCCTGAGGAATTCGGTGGGGTGTTGGTTAGATTATAATGGAGAGGGTCGACCAGAGTTGGTGGTTGATGATTTTCCTTTCCTTTTTTTTTTTTGGGGGGGGGGGGTGGGGAGGGGGGCTGCCGTTGAGGCTTCGTCTCCCTAAGGACATTCCCGTAATTTCACCCACCGTCAACGCAGTAAATCTGGATCCCCTGTGTGTCCGCCCCACCGTAATTGGTCTTGGTCCGAACATTCGGACAGGTGTCGGGAGACAGTTCGCGGGAGCAGGGGATTGAGGTGGTCGGCATCCGAGGAACGTCATGTTGAAGCGTTCGCGGGGTTGGTGAGGGGTATTTCTTGGTGGGGAGTGTAACTTTTCTGAGTGGATTTCTTTTTTAATGTACTATATTTGGATTGATACCTAGTTTGCATCGAGTCGAACATTACGTTTCGGAGGAAGATTATTTGCGTTTTTAAGAGTCATCCTATCACATTAATGTGAGGAATATAAGCTAATATAATGTATATATTACGTACGTGTGTCATAGGATAAGTTAATATGATGTATATATTATGTACGTGTGTCGTTGGATAAGTCAATGTAATATATATGTTTTCGGATGTAATGAAAAATGTAGGAATGGGGCCGGGTAGGACTTTCACCTACCGTACCAAAAGATGGAAGAGGTTTGGGAGGGTGGATTTGGTGAGGTCGGCAGCTCAATCACGACTGGACAGCAACCCTCCTCGTTCACCAACTCCCTTCCCAGGTCCACCACACACACATCCAAACGCACCAAATATTTTGGCCATTTTCACGTTGTTTGCTCATTTACTTTAAGTACGCAATTTTCCAACGTATCAAGTTACTTCTCTTCCCTCGTGTCCGACCCCTA
This sequence comes from Melastoma candidum, assembly GCA_023653495.1. Taxonomy (NCBI): domain Eukaryota; kingdom Viridiplantae; phylum Streptophyta; class Magnoliopsida; order Myrtales; family Melastomataceae; genus Melastoma; species Melastoma candidum. The sequence goes on along the minus strand of CM042883.1, from coordinate 24,520,277 downwards.
TATTATCCCCTTTCATTGTTTCTTTTCGACGTGGAGCGGCTAAAATGCTGTGTATGTGTTTTGATTATTGTAAACATATTTATTGTGAATGTCATCATGATTCTCATTTATCCCTTATTAGATATAATCATTTACTATTCTTTCCGTTATAATTGTAAATTTCATTCCATTGTAAGATCCCTATAAATAGAGAATACGTATTGTATATGTATGATTGAAAATGAATAAGATATTCTCCCTTCCTCTTTTTGTTGTATTTTCCCATTTCCTTCTTACTCCTCCTTTGTTTTATAAAAAGTTATCAGCACGAAGCTTTCTTGGAAAGGAAAAAAAAGACGATTTTTGCTGGATTCTTCCGGACTGTGGAGGGGGCTAAATCGATGATTATGTGAAGTCTTATTAACGGTAATTTCACACGGCTATGTCAATATTTTTATTATATTTATCGATATCTAAGTAAATGGATTTTATCCAAAGCGGACCTTAATCCCCCGAAGCGGATACCTGGTCCCTCTAAGCGGATCCCTTATTCCCAGAAGCAAATAATTGATCGTCAATTCCCAGAAGCGAATCATCTTTTCCATACTTGATTCATAGAAGCGGATCCTCGATTCCCAAAGACAGACCTTCGATTCCCAGAAGCAAATCCTTGATTCACTAAAGCGGATGCACGATTCCCAGAAGCAGATCATCATCGATTCCTAGCGATGAAACGGTTGTAGCCGTAGTTAATACTAATTTCGCAGCATCATCAATCCATATTGAGAAGAAGGATAAAAAATGACAAGGCCATATATTATCACTATGGGTAATTAGTCACGAAGTTGTCTACGATGATCTATTTGATTTGAGTTTTTTTTTCTGATGATTTATTTAATTTTTTAAATAAAATTTTATGATTACTTAGTTATATTTTTGTTAATGAATGTGTGATTAAATAAAAAGAAAAAAAGGACAACGTACATAATTAAGTGTTATACAATTTACCACCAATCAAATTTTGAAAGTTGTTATAAATAAAATTTTTGTAAAAGCAAATTATTCAGTTGATTTCTTACTATATTAGGTATTAATTTATTTCTTTTCATATATTATTTCTTACATATATATTATGTGTCAATAAAGTTAATTTACGTATCAATACTAAAACAAAATTTTTAATATTGAAGAATTTTTTTTTAAAGACTAAGACTTTACAATCTTTTAAGCCTAAGACTATCACTTTAACCAGTGACTGAAGTAACGTTTAATAGTTATCTTTGTATTATTATTATTTATTATTATTATTATTATTATTATTATTATTATTATTTGCTTATGTATTTTTGTTTATTATTAAACCTTAATTTTTTTATTTCCTTTCATGAAGAAAATGGAGTTTCCCCAAAGCGAATTCTCGACAAATGAGAAATGCATTTGTCTCGTACATGAGCGCATCAACACATATTATTTTGAAAAGCAAGAAATTCTTTACCGTCTTGGTAATGAACGAAACAAGTGTCAATACGATATCTTGAAGTACAAAAATCTTGAGGGCTCCGGAAGAGCAAATATCTTATTATCTAGAGTAACAAGTATTTGAATCGATAATGCGTTATATTTCTTTAAGTCTCAGAGAAATTTATTAATTTTTAAAAATATCCGCATAAATGAATATCACATTGAGACTTTGAATGAAAATAACAAATATTATTTGTGTATTACAAGTATCATCTCGGGTAAGAAATGTATATTAGAAAAATTATCCGTTGTTTCATATGGATTATATTTCACAAATATAAGTGTTGGCGAAGTACATGCCGTTACAAATAAAAGTTTGTTGATCAAAATAATTTTATTACTTGGTATGATCGATTGGGGTATCCTGGAGCTATAATGATGCGAAGAATAATTAATCATTCGTGTGGGCATTCTCTGAAAAATCAGAAGATTTTTTTCCTAATGAATTTTCATTATCATCTTGTTCCTAAGGGAAAGGCCATCACCTTCGAAAATCACGGCTGAACTCTTAAAATTTCTTGAAAGAATACAAGGTGAGCCTATTCATCCACCATGTCGACCATTCAGATATTTTATGGTATTAATTGACGCATCGACTAGATGGTCCCATGTGTGTTTATTATCAACTCGTAATCAAGCATTTGCAAGATTGGGTGCTCAAATTATGAAATTACGAGCTTATTTCCCGAATTATCCAATAAAATGTATTCATCTTGATAAGAGAATACGTGTGGTGGTACTGCTATATCTTGAAAATCTGTGAAATAAACGATTACCACCACATCGTCTAACCATTCCGAGATCATATCAATTCATGAACCTAGTAGAGAATGTGTATGATTGAGATATGTAATTCATCACATTCGTCGGTCATGCGGCTTATATGTAAATAAGAATTCCCCAACAATTGTATATGGGGATCATGTTGCTTGCTTTGCTCAATTAAAGGGAGGATATATCTAAGATGATCGAACGAAACATATATCTCCAAAATTCTTTTTCATCCATGATCTCTAGAAGAGTGGTGTCTCCAAATTCTTTTTCAAACAACAAATATGTTCATCACAAAATTTGACAGATTTATTTGCAAAGGCTTTGCCTACAACAATTTTTAAAAGGTTGGTGCATAAAATTGGAATGCACAAACTTAGAGATTTAAAGTACTGTTACTAAGAGAGGGAGTATACATATTGGACTCTTTTTTCCTTTACCATGGTTTTTTCCCACATGGTTTTCATGGAAATATTTTCTAACGAGACAGTATCATAATGGACATTAAGGGGGGAGTATTGAAAATGTAGTTATTGTGAATATCATTATGATTCTCATTTATCCCTCATTAGTGTATAATCCTATGAATATGATTTTGATGATGCCATACAGAAGGTAAGCTTCTGTTGTGTAGAAAGAAAGCTTCTATTACTCTACAGAAGGTTAACCTACATGGACAGTCTGTTTCGTACCTTCTGTCATCTAATTATTACCACGAATTATTTAAATTAATCATCTGATTATTTAAATACGTTGATATGGTATTTTATGTTAATTAAAATGGTTTTAATTCATTTTGATTACGATTTATTTCCATGTGAGTCGATATACTCTCTCTAAGGGAAGAAATCACTTTATATATGGAAAGCACTGATGCAAAGTTTTGCGGATTGATCTGGAACAATCCAACGGTCAATTAATCTTTCCTCTTACATCAAAATGCATCCATATTCTTTTTGAATCATGGCAAAGGACAACCCATCTGAATATGGACGCAGCCCACACGTGTTTGTATCCAAAAGGGTCTGCTAGTCAATTTTGAAACCAAGATTATCTTATTTCGATTTACAGAAGCCTGACGGATCTTATCTGTCTGAATCTTCTGCAAGCCCTATCTCTTAGGATCGTGAACACAATCATGGCCAGATGGCATGATTGATCTTTTAAGTGATACGTCGCATCTCTCCTAATGGGGGAATGTTTTATTTAGCTAATATTTTATTTCCTTATTTTGCAGAAACATTCGTCAGCCAATGTACCTTCTGCAAATATGTCATTTGTATTTTGTATAAGATAGGACCACTTGTTAGACAAAAAGAGTGGAGGACTTACGTGTAGAGTGAGTGTATTGTAGCCTGAAAGACTTGTGAGTATTCATTCTCTTTGGGGTTGAGCATTCGGTTGCAGAAGGCTGGTGCCCAGGGTACAAGCTAGACCGGACGTGAGTGAGGCTGCGAAGGATCTGGCTGCACTGTGGCGTGGCGGACGAGCATCAGGCTTAGAGAGAAGTCGGGGTGTATATGTGCCAGGGCAGTGAGCAGGAGAAGGGCCGCGTCTGGGAGATTCACGATGAGGAACTGACATTTGTATTTCTGCAGAAGGGAAGTACCTGTTGCAGGCTTTGGAGAAGCCCCACGGGTGTTTGTCTGCTTTTGGAAGCCTTGGTGAGGAGCCGGGCATCGGGAAAGCCTTGGTGAGGAGCCAGGCATCGTGGAAGCCTTGGCGAGGAGCCAAGCAGGTAGTGGAACCGTCGGAGGGAAAATCCACCCTTGGACAGAGGGGCTGTCTGCCTGCGTAGGGCCGCAAGATGCTGCGTGGAGCTGCCAAGTTCTACAGAACCCCAACCACAAGGATTGTGGAGTTAGTCACTGTCTTCTGTGTAGAACATCAACCGGAGAGTTTCTAGAGTTAGCCATAGAACTCTGTGCGCAACCCAAAGGGTTACTGATCACAACTCATCGGGTTTCTGTGAATAGAAAAGCCGAAGGGCTATCTGCATCACCTTCTACACTACAGAAGTGTTCTAGTGCATTCTGCTAGTACATCCTTTGTGGAAAAGCCGAAGTGCTATCTACAATACCCTCTATAGGAGTGTTATATTTTTTCTGTCAGTCTTGTATTCTCTATAAGTGTTCAATAGTAAATTCCATCCTATAAGGTTCTGTGACAACCGTCTACTGCTACAAGTATCTTTCAAATCAAAAAGCAGGAGATTGTTAGTATGGTTTGATGATGTCATATAGAAGGTAAGCTTTTACTACTCTGCAGAAGGTTAACCTACAGGGACAGTCGGTTTCGTACCTTATGTTTCCTTATTTTGTAGAAACATTCGTCAGCCAAATGTACCTTCTGTAAATATGTCATTTGTATTTTGTATAAGATATGACCACTTGTTTGTGTGGGAAAACTTATGTGTATAGTGAGTGTATTGTAGCCTGAGAGACTTGTGAGTTTTCGTTCTCTTTGGGGTTGAGCATTCGGCTGCAGAAGGCTGATGCCTAGGGTACAAGCTAGACCGGACGTGAGTGAGGCTGCGAAGGATCTGGATGCACTATGGCGTGGTGGATGTGCATCAGGCTTAGGGAGAAGTCGGGGTATATACATGCTAGGACAGTGAGTAGAAGAAGGGCCACATTTGGAGGAATCTGGTGAGGTACTGCTAGCGGTTGTTTTGTAACTGGTTTGCTCGTGTGTGCAGAAAGCAGGTTTCCATGGTGTAAGTTGTGCTGGGCGTGAGTAAAGTCGCAAAGGATCTGGCTACGCTGTGGCGTAGCGGACGTGCATCAGGCATAGGGAGAAGTCGGGGTGTATACGTGCCAGGGCAGTGAACAGAAGAAGGGCCGCGTCTGGGAGATATACGGTGAGGCATCGACGTTTGTGTTTCTACAAAAGCGAAGTACCTGCTGTAGGATTTGGAGAAGCCCCACGGGTGTTGTCTGCTTCTGGAAGTCTTGGTGAGGAGCCAAGCATCGGGGAAGCCTTGGTGAGGAGCAAAGTAGGTTGTGGAACGTCAGAGGGAAAATCCACCCTTGGATAGAGGGGTTGCTTGCCTGCGTAGGGCCGCTACGTGCTTGCGTGGAGGTGCCACATTCTCAGAACCCCAACCACAGGGATTATAGAGTTAGTCACTGTCTTCAGTGCAGAACCTTAACCAGAGAGTTTCTAGAGTTAGCCATAGATCTCTATGTACAACCTAAAGGGTTACTGATCACAACCCATCGGGTTTCTATGAGTAGAAAATCCGAAGGGTTATTTTCATCACCTTCTACACTACAGAAGTGTCCTAGTGCATTCTGCTAGTACATCCTTTGTGGAAAAGCCGAAGTGTTATCTATAATACCCTCTGCAGGAGTGTTATATTTTTTCTGTCAGTCTTGTATTCTCTCTAAGTGTTCAATAGTGGATTACATCCTATAAGGGCGAAGAGTGGAGTAGACAATTGTCGAACCACTATAAATCTTTCGTGTCTCATTTACTTTCTGCGCAAACGAAAAAGCAAATTAACAGACACAACGCGAACATCTGAGTAGAGACTCCAAAGGTCCTGCATCAAACATCGTACGTAACAGAAACCAATAAGGTTCTGGAGTCGTTTTCCAACGATTTATTTTTAGCAGATCATTTCTTGGTAGTGCCGAAACCTACAAGGTTCTGTGACAACCTTCTACTACTGCAAGTATCTTTCAGATCTTGGAGTAGGCATTGCTGATCACACTTAAGTTGATCAGATCTGTAGAACCTTGATAGCAGAAGCATCAACCTTCTACATCAACCTTCTGCTACTGTAGAAACCTTCTCAGGACTGCATAATCATTTCTTATATTAGACTTTGGCTGGTCTTTCTCTCATCAAGCAATTTACTTCGGTATCTGCTTTGTACAAGGGTTCTGTAACCTACAGAAACCTAACCTTCCGCTATTGGGTTCTATTAGTTGTAAAAAAAGGCTAAAAAGGCTATTACACTAATTCACCCACCTCTTAGTGCCATTGTTACACCATCAATTAGTATCAGAGCGAATTTCAACGAAAGCCTTACAGCTTGTTGAGATCCTATTGGAACTCTGACCTTCTGTGTGCTGTTTGATTTCTACCACTTCTCTATGAAAGGTGATGAGACTATTCAATAGATGTATGAGAGGCTAAACCCTTTTGGTAAATGCCCTGGAACATCTACAAAACTCATTCACAAATGGAGAATAGGTGAGAAAGGTTCTGCGCACCTTGCCCAGATCTTGGGAAGCCAAGAAAACGACTATAGAGGAAGCAATGGATCTCACTACTGTCATTCCGAGAAATCATCTCGCCCGGACATCAAACCCGTGTCTGTGGCTTTTAACGCTACAAGAGAAACAACAGAAGTTTCTGATGATGATACAGAAGCTGAAGCTTAAACGGATGATGAACTTGCGATGATTCCAATTCAACTTTTCAAGTTCGCCTCCAAACGCCTGTTCACTTCGGGATCTGCTGTGTACAATGGTTTTATAACCTACAGAAACCAAATCTTCTGCTGCTGGGTTCTATTAGTAGTAAAAAATGCTAAAAAGGCTATTACACTAATTCACCAACAAATCCTTTTTAATTCCTTCCGTTATAATTGTAAATTTCTTTCCGTTGTAAGATCCCTATAAATAGAGGGATACGTATTTTATATGTATGATTGGAAATGAATAAGATATTCTCCCCTTTATCTCTTTGTTGTATTCTCTTGTTTTCTTCTTCTTCCTTCTCCTTCCTTCTCCTTCTTTGTTTTATAATGTCGATTTTATTCTTTTCGATTTTTTTCCCATTTAGTCTATCTATATATGGTTCCTGATCGACAGACAAAATGTTTTATGATTTTGATTATTTTGGCTCTTTGTCGACCACTCAAGCGACTGTCAATGGAATTTGATTGTTTCGTAAGTGAATTCCGCCCAACACACTCACTATCAATGGTTCAATCTAACAACACTAGTCCATCCTATTAAAATCAGCAGTTTAGACTCATGCGGCAGATATGTGGTCCTAGGACGAAGAATCTCTGTTAACCACGCCACTACTATCGACTCTGTCAAAGCTTTCTTTGCCCGAAAATACAAGAAAAAACCCATGAAAACCTGTAAACTAACTGAATATTCTTAAATGGATGACCTTACTTCTAGGTCTGAGTTAGTACGGACAGTCAGGACGGTGAGGAGCGATACCTGCAAGATCAAGGCCACGACGATCCCACTCCATAGTCACTTCAGACATCGAATTACTAATTTAGTACCAAAGTTGTGATTGATCAATAAATTTCGGGTTCCATATGCGGGTCACTCAACTCTCCACTGAGTTGGAAGTGAAACGCGAGCAATACAGCCATCGGGATCCCTACAAGATGGCATTAGCTGCAGCCACACCCTTGTACCCTAAACTAGACTTGAAAACAAGGGACCAGCATATAACCACATGGAACAACGTAGTGATCCCCGTGGTGACCATCATTGGGACCACGTCGTTCTACATCTGCAGGAACCTCACATGACACTGCAAGAGCGCACACGGGAAGATGCTAGGGATCATGTACTTGGTGTATGATCCAGCTTCTGTAGAGATCTCGGGATCCTGCCCCAAGGCTCGAAGGATGGTGCCAGTGTTCGCCCACATGAGTGCTAGGGGCATGCAAACCAACAGCAAAATTGTTCGCTCCGGAAGTGACCGCGGACAAGCCGGATCCAAACACGTCGGAAATCTTTGGCACTACGAGCAACTGATACTCGAAGGTTCGTTGAATGTGTGGTCGTCGTATGAATGAAAGAGCAAGAGAGAAGACAGCGGACGAACACCCTTAAGCGGAAGCAATTACGGATGCCATCGATGATGCCGTCGGAGAGAAGCAAGAACGCAAGAGCACCGAGAGCTTGAACGTGGAATGTTTAAATATAAAAAATGACAATATGTCCGTATGTAGAGAGGTGTCTGTATACAATGCCTAAAAACAACTATTTATACTAAGCCAGACCTACGTATGTACAGTAATGAAATATTACACATATATTACGTATCCTTTGCTGTCAATCTTCATTGAATATCTTCTTTCAATTTGAGTGAATTTGGTAACTTCCCTTCTAAATCTTGAGATTGTCTGGAATATTCCTTAACAGTCCAATGATCGATCGCATTGCCCATTGGCCTTCACCGTAGAGTTTCCTCACTCACGCAGTTGCCTGTCGCTTGTTTGCCTTGTTGACAATCGTCGCTCGGCAAACATTTCCCCTGGTTCCCCGTCACCTGATAACCCTGACGCTTGATGACTACTTCGCCCAACAAGCCTTCGCCTGGTGTGTTCCCGTGGTCACCTCCTCACTGGGCTTCCTGTACCTTGTGCCTGTATTCTAGACCTTTGATCCACAGATGAAGTCGAGATCTGTGGCACAAAATTTTTGTTTCTAAACAAGAATGATTATGGCTCTCTACTTGTAGATTCCGAAGGACTGGCCGCAGAACGTGTCCAATGCACTTGCCATCCCGATCTAATTTAGCATCAGCATCTCTTAACTAAGTAATTTATTATTATATTTGCCATAAAAGGGTAATTGTACGACGAGAACAAAGTGTGGACGCTATTCATACGTACCAAGAGGCTGAAACCGGTGACAGAAGTGAAGGAGGCGGCTATGGAAGCGCCGACGATGGGGAGCTCCCCGATATGGCAAACGAACATGACGGAGATCACCTGGAGGGCATATAGCATAAGATTGACGAGCACCCGAGACCCGCGAGCAGGAGCTGCCGTTTCTTCGAGCCGAGTCACCAGCAGCAGGGGCGTTTTAGGGCCGGCGTCGATGGCTAACTATCCCGCGACCAGAAAATCTGTCGAGGACACAACATAGCAACTTTGGGAGGGGGGCAAGGGGGATTTCTGATTTTGTCTTAACACCATCGGGATTGTTGCGATGGTCTCAATCTCTACATGAATATCATAATCATCTCCCCCTTTGGAATTATTACAGCGTCCCCCCTTAAGATAAAACTTGAATACTCATTTCATGTGCGCTTGGTTTGATATTAATGTTAACATCCTGATACGACGACGACATGCAATAAATATTCTTTAAAAAAATATATAAAAAACTTGAATACTAACCTTAGTCGTCATTATTAATTTAATACTAAATTCTATAAATATTTAATTCCATGAATATGTTTAATGAATACATTCAAAGTATATTACGTCGCTTGTTTTACAACGAGAATCCCCTCCCAAGAAATTTGACCGTTGGTGGATGACATTTTTTACTTACATTTTCTTGGACACTGTCAGCACATTTTACTTTTATTTTTTTTAAATATTCTAAAAAAGATAACCTTTAGTGAAGACTACATACTGTTTGTCGTGTATAAATTAATTTTAATCTTTTTAAATTTTATTAGTGAAATTTCGAAATTAATAATTTTGTTTTTTAGAAGGGTTTGAAATCTTTGAAAATTGTCCAACTTTTGCGTGTAAATATATTATCATCAACAAATAAATGCTGGTATTTCTACAATGTTATTTTCCGGATTATGTTTTGACGCAATTCTCAAAAATTACATCATTAACTCAATAATTTGTGTGACGATGTTCCCCAACACAATGTTCGAATTCCGGTCGTGTCTTGGCTGCTCATAGCTCGTCAATTTTACATTTTTGTTTGAAGAGGATAAAGTCAAAATACCATTGAGAATAGGGTAAGAAGTTTAGAAATTCCCCCAATACGGTTGTTGCCTCTTTTTGTCTTTTCTTACATTTTAACTAAAGCCGAAAAATTTTAAAAGTATTTAAATTAGGTCCTGAAATGGTTGGAGAAGAAAAATCTTTGGGAAATCTTTTTAGAACTCCTACAAGGTTGGAGTTCGTCACAGAGTCTAGAATGACTCCCTTTGAAATTAATAAAAAGTATAAATGATATTTTAACACAGTTCACTATTCAAGGGAGTACTGTAAATCTTGAGAGCCGAAACTATCTTGCTTAGGAAGTACGCTCTATAGTAAACAAGATGTTAGACTCTATTGAGTATGAAAGAAGTTTAACAAGGCCTGAAACAAAGGCGACTTGTAGACTAGAGAGTACTCCAAAAAAACCAGTTGAAAAATTAAAACTGAGATGAAGAAATTCCAAATAAGATCAAGGCAAGAATGTATATGATATATACAAGAAATCAGTTGCTCCTTACATCTTAGACCCACTAAAACGAAATACAAATTTGAAACTCCCAAAGTGGGGAGTTGGCAAAAGACCTGAGGAAAGCCCTAGGTCTGGCAGAAGAGACTCCAGTTCATTTAGACAATAGAACGTTTAATGAACTGGTTACTACAGAAAGGGAGATTTACAGGCCAGATTATTCCCATAGAACAAAACCGAAATTTATTCCAAGGGATAATGTACTAAAGCCAATAATCACCCCTGGTGCTTTTCTGGACATCGATTGTGAGAAGTACGTATCCGAAAGGATAAATTAGTGGCAATCACTGATTCGAATGACTGCGTCTGCTGGGATATTATCCCCTAGATCAGTCTATGAATTATGTGTAGCAGCCCTCATAAGCGCGGTGCAGAAATACTGGAAATCTTTGGTGGCTCACACAGACATCAAAGAAATGATAGATCAAACGATGACCGTTGATGGTGTGTTGGCAATTATTGTTGATGCATTAAAACGGGAATTCTGTGGTTTTTCACTGTCCACGCAAACTGTAGAAAAAGAGCAATCTTAACTGCTCTAGTAAAGCTACAGATCTACAATATGTGTCTGTTTGACAACTACGTCGTGAATTCTAGAAGTATTATTACAATCTGGATGTAGTTTCACAACAGTTCATAGTGAAAACCTTTTTTGCAAAACTTCTAGAGCCCTGGCCGAAAGTTGCGCAAATGGCTTATGAATTACTTCTGAGTGAGGAAAAATTCAGGCAGTCAAGTACGTGATGAGAAAAGCGTGTATTGAGCTCAAGGTGAAGGAATTACCTAAACAAGAGCTGTTGTTCTCAGATTGAGTATGTGCCTGGGATGTATGATTGTGATACTCCAGGAGAATCCATGAGAGCAAGAAACTTTCCTAAGAAGAAGAAATTTGTTGGATATAATAAGAAAAAGTTTGGCCAAGAAAGGATCTCCAAAATAAGCACAGGAGAGGTCCTGCTTACAAACCCAAAAGGATAAAGATAGGATTGATGCCGTTAACCGAAAGCATGGCAGAGAACCTAAGTGTCCTAAAGGGAAACCGTTGAGCAGTTGCAATTGCTGCTGGTTTTGTGGGTCAAAAACTCACAAGGCGGATACTAGTCCTCAGAAGAACCAAATGAGAGAAAGACTCCAGATGGTATTTCTGGATGACAGGTGTTATGATGAGGAAGTTCTGGCTTATGAACTAATAGATGCGCAAGAAATTTCTTACTTAGACTCGGAAGTATAATCAATCTATGAAGTTGTGTCAAATTACGACACAGACTCGGAAGAAGATTCTGATATTTAGACTGCGCAACTATTCATGATGAGAGCATAGCATAATGGAGATGGTGATGTGTTGGTTCCTCTAGAAACAACGAATCAAGTACTGGAAGAAACTCACCAGTACGACGATCCATCCCAGTCTATTCTGGAATGGAGGTTGCCTAACATTAATGTAAGAGAAGTCTATAATGTTTCAAGGTTTAGTTTTAGATCAATAATAGACATCTCACAGTCAGAGGCAACGACTTAAGTTACAAGCACGGAACTTGAGACTCTGGATATCCCACGCATTAGGGAAACCATGCAACTCACAAGAGGTGTATATAACTATATACACATTGGGTTGATCCAAATAGGATTATTTCTGCTATTCCATCTTCCAGTGGATAGTCCTGTGGTAGCAGCTGTGATTGATAAAAGATGGCGAGAATTCAAAGATCAGCTGACATCAGGTATATAGGCCAACCTTGCACACAGTCATGTATGGTTCCAGGTGCATCCGAATTTCATGATAGTCCTGAACAATCATTGCTAGGGGAATTCATTGACTTTAAGGATTAAATGAATGAATATGGATAGAATAAATATCCAGGCCAAGTTTCTGTCGTATCACACTAGGGTAATATACTGATTGGTAAATACCACTAGTCTTGGTGTGAGGAACATCTCAAGATTTACTGAGTTGTTCGAAGAAAGTCATAATAACTACCAACAATTTCATAGGCGAGAGGTAAACCCATTGGAGTTAACCTGACCAAGAAGTTGGGTTATGATTGAATGAATCTGTAGTAGTTCTAGACCGATTAGTGCTGTGAATATTCGACAAAGGGGTAATGAGATTACTTTAATGTTGAGAGTACCGTCAGGTAGTAACTCTAGAGCTGATAGGTATTTGCCTATGAGATGCCATTTCTGATAGAGCCAAGAACTCATACGCTCTCTGAAGTTTCCTCGAGGGTAAGGGATGTGGGAGATGACATAATTGTATCTCGACCCACAGAAACATCTGCTCCTCCGATAATAGAGGAAATGTCTCGAAGATCTGTCGATTCTAGGGCCCCGTCCGAACATACGGAAAGGATCGTAGGATATAGACATGTATCATCCTAGTCTATGAAGATCTAGTAGATCAACTGAGAGAAGAATCAATACGAATGATGAGAGTTACATATCCAGATAACTCTTTATCCAATATTCCTGAAGTCTGTAAGGTTATTGAGCAAATAGCTAACCAGAGGTCTATTTCGGTAGACGAAATCTGGAGGATGATAGAAGCATCCCAAGAAATACCCAGACATACAAGTTTTAGTGTAAGGAAGGAAGAGCTGAGCACATACGTTGCTCTAACTTTCAAATTTCCTGTATACTATGAGTATTCTCTTGATACCTTGATAAACAATGGGTGTAACATAAGTTGTGTTAGGCTCAATACTCTACCAGATGAGTGGTGGGAAACACAACAAAGACCTATCCATATGGTTAATGTTGATAGAATGGCAACAATTGTTAGCATCAGGCCAGTAATGTGCATGTCTTTATTGGCGGACAGAAATTCATCATTAAAGAGATCCTTGCACATCATTCGTTAAAAACATATATCATCCTTGGTAATACTTTTCTTAAGGGACAAAAGGAAAATCTTCCTTTTGTGTAAGATGTCCATGATATTTCCATTGGAGGTGTGAAAATTAGTACTTTACAAGTGCCTAAATTAAGGTTAAAATTTGGGTTCTATCCGGTAAAAAGGAAAGAGTATTGTGGTGATTCACCATGTGAAAAAGCTGTCAAAGTGCGAGCTCAGCGTGGGAATATACGGTTGGAAGAAAATGATCTATGGGCGCAAACTCGGTTTTCTCCAACAAATACCAAAAGTTCTAACTGGTATGACGATTTGTTTCCCAAAGAAGCAATGTGTAAGGCAGTAAAGTTAATAGGGACAAAATGGGATAAATTCCTTGTAAAACTTGCCGACAATTTTAGTGAAGATCCGCTAAAATTGTGGAGTCGGAATGGCCTCAAGGCTAGACTCGAGTTAAAAGATTTCGGAACCATTATAAGAGTCAAAAATATTACATACACGGCTGAAATGGTTGAGGAACTTGACAAACAGATTCCTGAGTTGCTTGGAAAAGGGTTGATTAAGGATAGTTACAGTCCACATTCTAGTCATGCCTTTTATGGTAATAAACCATGCCGAGCAGGTGGGAGGTAAAGCACGAATGGTTATAGACTATCGTCAGCTTAACAAAGCTACCAAAGATGATGGCTATAAGATTCCTACTTCAGGAGATTTGATTGATAGAATTAGTTTGAGCCAACCAAATTTTTTTTTTCCAAATTTAACTTCAAAAGTGGTTACTGGCAAGTCAAGATGTGTAATACCCCAAATTCTTATTGGGCTAAGATCATTTAAAAAAAATTTTAAAATGGCCCGATCCAACCTTAAAAGCTAAAAGTTTAAGCCCAGCCCAATTTCATTAGCCCATCTTTTGACCCGTTTGGTTTCGACCGTTAGATTCAATCTGCAAGGTTAAAATTCGACCGTCAGATAAGAACTCCATGAAACAAAATGTAAGGATAAGAAGGAATCGGAGAAAAACGGGCGTCCCCAGGGAGTAGTACGACACCCCCCAAATCGCCACCTATGACTATCCTCACAACGGTTTGCAGAGGGGGTGGGTGTGATAAGATGATGAATATTGACCACCTTGGATCTAATCCAATGGATGAGGGTTTTTGTTTTTTTTTTAAAAAAAAAGAAAGGGGTGGCAGGTAGGGGTGAGCATAGGTTCCGGGTATAACCAGGAACCTGTCGGAACCGATACCATAGGGTCGGTGTTAGTACAAGTTCTCGAATAGATCGGGTAGGTTCTAGGTTCTAAATTTTACAAAACCGGTGGAGCTAAGTACGGTTCCAGGTTCTCCCCCCGGAACCAACCCGGAGAACCTGGAACCTAACCTAAATTTTACCCAACCCAACCTAACCCAATAACCTATCATAATCTTACCAAACCTAATAACTTAACTTAAACTTTACCCTACCCCAAACAATTGTCCCGGTTCCTAACCTTTCTGCTCGTGGTCTCTCTGCCCTCTTCACAACAACGTCTTCATCAAACGGTTCCAGGGGTTACGGTTTCTTACGGTAAGCCAGCTCCTAATATGCTTTTTCCCTTCTTCCCCACCTTGTCTTATCAATTTTTATTTACAATTCTTTCTGAGTTATGAATTTTTGGAGGATTTTGGGGATGAGTTAGGCTGATTGAGCCGTGAGTGATGGGAATATTTTCTTAAAAGTTCTTTTTGTCTGAACATAGCTGATTAGGGGGTGATTCTGTGGGGTTTGGATTTTGATTTTAATGTAATTTGAGGCGTTGGTACTCTAGATCATCTGTTTGCGTGTGGTTAGTTCTGCCCAAGTAATGAGTGTGATACCCTATTTAGGGTGGTTTGAAGGAAAGTTACATCTGTTTGCGTGTGGTTAGGCTGATTGAGTTCCCCCTTTCTGCTTTTTTATTTAGGAAAGTTATGTCTATTCTTTGAGGTGCTTTTATCTTGGAATGGTCAATTAGTGAATGTTAACATATCTGGGATTACTATTATGTTCCTGTTTGAACAGAGTTCTGTTGATTTTAGGAGGATAAAAGCTTTTTTGAGCTAAATTGGTGGATCACTTAATAGTTCTGGGTATGATGAGTTGGAAATTTGGATTTCGCATCCCAACAAAAGCTTTAGCTATGTGATATAGATCATGTTGTACTTCTCATCTTCGGTGCTGCAGCTTTTGGTTGTAGTCATACTTAGCTTCTAGGAACTCCTGGCTAGATGGAGTGGATTTGGGTAGCTCTTTTGCTTAGGACAATTGATTTGATTTGTGGATATCTAGCATGTTTTTAGGACTTTTGTCTTGGCTAGTAGATACTTGGCATATTGGTACGTAGTTGGGATGAATCTCTGTATCCCCTACTCCTTTGGTATGCTAATTGAAAGTGTTCTGGCACCGAAACCTGCACCGGATTGGTAGATTCGTTCCTGGGTGGTTCTTTAAACCACAGGGTAGGTTCTAGGTTCTAAAATTAAGGAACCGGCCATTACAAGGTAGGTTCCAGGTTCCACGTCCGAAACCTACCCACCCGAAACCTGCTCACCCCTAGTGGCAGGGGACGGAAGAGTGGTGAAGCAGCGACACCTCCCCCTCTGCTGATATCTCCAATTAGCTCTCCCCATTAGAAAGAAAATAAAAATAAAAGAAAAAAGAAAAAAAAAAACGTAAAGGAGGTTGGTGGGAGAGATTTGGCTTTTTCTTATTACATTCCCCCCCGATGGGGGAAGAAAAAAAATTTTATTCCCAAACCCACAACCACCAACTCTAGAATGCTTTGGCCAACCTCGAAAAATTTTAGCCTTCGACTCCCATTTCCTTCTCCGCCTCACGAGAAAGCCTCCACCACCGTTCTTTCCTCTCGATTGTTCCTGATCAAGGTAAGCGGAAGTTAGTAACACGGAACCCCCCTCGAACCAGCTCAAACGTAGTGGCAACAACAGAAGGCGACAACGTCAACGGCAAGTTCGACCTCAACTCACCTTGACAATGACAAGGAAGACTTCCCCGACGTTTTTTGCAGAGCCTCTCCTCCTCAATTTCTAGCACCCTCAGACCAATTTTCTAAACGCTCAGGACAGCAACGATAACCATGAAGAAGTGACGATGGACCTGTTGAAACTCCAATGTCCCCTCTTTTTTTTGTTATTGGCGGCTGTTCCCCGAAAAACTTGTGTCCATCCACTCCCCAAAAGACAAGGAGTTCCCGGAAAGCACCTCCTGGGGGGAACTTGTGTCCATCCACTCCCCAAAAAACTTATACAGGTCTTCCTTGACGAGAGCCTCAAGACCCGTGTCATCTTCAACCATTTCCTGGACACGGCGGCGATGAAGACGAGTCCCAGCCTGAACAACCAACAATGGTGAGCAACCTCACTTTCGTTTTTGTGTGTGTTTATCCTTATACGATGGCACTCATCCTTCTTTTCCTCCCTTTCCTCTTTTGCTTTCTGCGAAAAAATGACATCAACGAGGCGAGAAGTATTGGAGGAGTACGAGGCTCATATATTCCTGGTTGATCAGCCTCGACTTCGTATATTGCTTCATGAGACATCATATGTGTTCCCATCATGAACACCTAGTGGACTCCCGACACGCACACGAATCTCCCATCGTAAGCGTGCGTGCTCGGGAGATGTGGGGTAGGCTTTAGTCTCCCATCGCGACCTCTTACCCCCACAAACTCCTCCGAAAGCCATGTCGATATGGCTTCATCCTCGGTGAGTCACTCTACGATGTGTTCTCTCTTTGTTTTGCAGACCACTTAGACAAATCTAACCTCCTTTCTTGCAGTTGTTTGCATGAACACACATTGCGGCATCTTCGGAAATCTCGAAAAAAACGTCAGGATGTCATAACCGGAGGTAGCAAACTCAAAATCACACTAAATCAAGTCTATTATCTCCCTATCTTTTATTGTTCTTTGCTGACAAGTTGTGCTAGCATTATGTGGGTGCAACCTGAGCTGTGTTTGATTTTCTGGGGACATACGCATGCTGGAATATGAGTGTTCGTTGCTACTGCGTATACTTGAGATTTTCTATTGTAATTCTTTGCTCAATGCATGGATTGGGCAGTTTTACAACTCTTTAGCTTCCTTTCTTAATGGGAAGCAACTTCTCTGTTGAAATGTTTTCCAAAAGAACGCATTTTGCTGGTGTTTTACCTCATGGAACATCGGAGAATGAATCTGCCCTGTTCCATGCATCCATGGAGCGTGCAGTTGCATTCTATCGAACATATTTTAATCCATATAGCTAGGATTTGTTTGAAATTACTTAGAGTCATTTCTTCTTTGGTTCTGCTATAACTTTCGTGTTTTAAGCTTCTTCATTTGATACTTGTTTGCTCGGGTTTCATTTCTTCGAAAAAAGCAGCTTGATCCTATATATGAGTGGAATAGCTTTCTCGGTTTTTCAGACATAACTCAAACACCACAGCTCCGTCCGATCTGAAATTGGTTGGAACGGATGTTCCTTTGAGTTTTCTAAAACTTTTGTACTATGCACTTTTTCATTAAACCTACATATCCTGGTCCAATTACCAGTGGTGTGCAGATAAGTCAGAGATGTTACTGCATCTTATGACAGATCCATACTGTTGCATGAGAAAATTCATATTTCTTTCACCACATGCCTGAATTTACGAAATTTATGTCTCTGAAACCGTGTTTAAGCCTTCTACAAATTTTTTCATTTGAGTTTTGGCTTTCGGGTTCATCTGGTTAGTCCAATAATTCAGGAAAGACGAAGACTTCTAATGTCATTTGCTCCTTTGCGACAGCATGAGTGACTTGTGCACCCGATACCACAATTTACTTATTTGAGTTCCGAATGAACTAAAATTGAAACATGGAGTTAGATTTCATAATCTACTATAACTTTTATGCTTTACATTTTTTATTTTGATCAAGTTTAACCTATGATCAACCGTGGTCAAACTTGGTCTACAATGCTGTTTGATTGAAACATGTTCTGTTCGAAGGTCCCAACTCTTTGTGATGCTGATAACAGATTACATGTTTATTTTTCTTAAGATTTGGCATGCTAAATCTTCATTGAGTTATCAAGCTTCTGGAAAAGTTTCATAATTTTTCTATTAAAGAATGAGAAGTTATGAAATTGTCTTTATCTGTACATAAGTTGTCCAGTTTTCATAAACAGCCACAACTTTTCCTTGATTTCCGGAGATTTCACCGTTGGATACGAACGAAATTTGACATGAAAATTCTCCTTTAAGATACGAATTCATAGGCCTTAATTTCACTTAAATTGGACAATTCTAAGTGAAGTTATGCTTTCTTTTCAGACCAGCATACATTATGTCTCTTTTCTGCATATATGTCCAACTTCATTCTTGCATAACTTGTAATTTTACCGTTAGATTTGGTTGATATTTGAAAAACATGTTTGTCATTGACTTATTTATTTAATGTGTGGTTGGATATTTATCCTCTTGATTTCGCAATGTCTTACATTTATTTCTTTAATTCCGAATCAATTCTTTGATTTCGATTGGGCATTAACTAATCATGTTTGCATCTTCTTTGCATGGACATTACACATGTGATGACGAGGACTCTCTCGAGGTTTCTACAATCTTAAAGACGAAGATTTCTCGAAGGCACGTGTAACAAACCGAATTCGGTTGGATCTACTGCGGCATTAAAAAAGAAAACCAAAACCCATTTGTAAGTATTGGTCAGGTAGTTTTAAGGGGTACGAACTTCGATACCCACAAAAAAGAAGTATTGGCTTTAAAAAATGGAATAAAAGCCTTTTATATCTTTTTAGCACCTAAGAAATTCTTAGTGCATTCTGACTCGACCTATGTAAAAAGGTTCATGAGTCTGAACCTCAAGGAGGCAAGACAGACTAGACTATTGAGGTTACAAGAGTGGTTTAGTTTTATAAATTCGATGTCGAATACATTTCTTCAGACAAAAACATAATAGTTAACTCTCTCTCTAGAGAACTTGCAGATTGATCCAGCCACGAAGAGGAAGATTTGTTGGGGATGCAAGCAGGAGGGGCACTCAAGAAGGTATGCCCTAATAAGAGAGAGAGTGAGCATAGTGATGCTAGTTTTGTTTCAGGAACGAAAGCAGCTCTCTACTGGCAATGTAAGTAATCTGGACATAGATTTTTTGAATGTCCAAATAAGCTGAAAGCTGCGAACTCCCAATAGGGAGTGGTCAATCTCAAGGAGAAGGTTATTACTGACTCTGAGGGAGAAGCGAAAACAGATTCCTAGAAGGGAATGGCTAATCCAAAAAAGGAAGCTTCGATTAACTGTAAAGGAAAGGCAAAAGTTGATTTCCAAAAAGGGATGGCTAAACCCAAGGAAAAATTTTCCACCAATTCTAAGGGGAAAGCGAAGAAAAGTTCCTAGGAAGGGAAGATGGATCCGAAGGAAAAGGATAACACCAACTCCAAAGGAGACATGAAGAAAGATCCTGCTTTCCGGCCTAGCACGCGCGTGGCGGTTCGAACGACCAGAGGATCCGGGCTCGCTCTCCAAGACCCAACCGGTCGACGTCACGACTCGGGCGTCGGACGCTGCGGAAGGGAATTGGGTGATCCCTCCCTGGGTTCCTAACTGGGCCTGCTCGGGCCTTCGCCGACCGTCCTTGTTTTCCTAAGAGGCGACGGGCGAAAGGCGGAGCATGATCCGAAGAATGAACTTTCGGGAGAAATCGGGAGTGGCTCGTGTCGTCCCTTCCTCAAAACGGTTGTTGTTTAACCTAGGTAAACTATACGGAGTCGCCACCGACTTAGTTTTGAAAGCTGGTTTAAGTCGAAAAACCAGAGTATTCGGGGATTCCTATTTACTAGCTCTTACATTCTAACATGCGAAAAAGGAGGTGGCGTTTGGTCCAAAAGATTTGTTGTTGTTTAACGGGTGTTGGACCCGATCCGGGCATGAATCCGGACTCGTGTCAATGTTTTACGGGCATTGGACCCGATTCGGGCTTTTTGGG
This sequence comes from Melastoma candidum, assembly GCA_023653495.1. Classification (NCBI taxonomy): domain Eukaryota; kingdom Viridiplantae; phylum Streptophyta; class Magnoliopsida; order Myrtales; family Melastomataceae; genus Melastoma; species Melastoma candidum. The sequence continues at coordinate 24,499,966 of CM042883.1, read as the reverse complement.
CCCGAACTCATGTGTGTTTGGCAAACAGCATGGGACAATAAGCCTATGCGTCTTGGCATACGGCCAAGCACAAACAATTATTTAGATCAAAGGGGGCGGGGAAAGATGGTAACCGTGGGCCTATGCTCTTGGGCCCACGACCCGTTACATGTGGAAATAATGAAAAACGGGAGGCCCGCACCTCCCTCATATACCTGAGTCTCGCCGGGATAGCTTTACATCGGTCGGGCTCGTCAGTTGAGGCCGCTTTCGAGATGTGCTTCCATCATGGGTTTCCTCGTGCGCCTCCAGTCTTCGAAATTCGTTTTGTCGAACTCCCGTGAAGCTCGATTGATTTTCATGCAAATCAAACCAGAATGCGGTGGTCAGAAAATTCTAATTGAATATTTAAAACAATTAAAATTAACTATTGTAAGTCGGAGTGAGACTTACGGGGCGTTGTGTGGCCCGTTGATGTCGATCTTCCGTGATGTCGGAAGATAACGGGGCGTTGTGTGGCCCGTTGATATTGATCTTCAGTGATGTCAAAAAATGGATGTTCCTTGATAATGAATTCCTCGTTGTTTTACCTGCAAAACAAAGGAAAGGAGAGAGATGTACAAAGTCAGGAATCCAATAGTATAAGTTTCATGTCGATACGAAGTATGGAACGTAAGTTATGAATGAAAGAGTAAGGGACCAACATGCAGATCTGAACATTCGACAGTTTTGATGCCTCTCAGAAAAACGTGTATAACTTTTAGTTCAGTTCATGAAAATGAGCCTACTTATATTCAAAACAAAGCTCTTTGAGTCAGAAATCTAATGGCACATGTCTTAGGTCAATACAAGTTCCAGATAGAAAGTTATTAGTGAAAGAGTAAAAAACCAACATGCAGATCCGGACCTTCGACAGTTTTGCTGCCTCTCAAAAAAACGTATATAACTTTTAGTTCAGTCCATGAAAATGAACCTACTTATACTCAAAACAAAGCTCTTTAAGTCAGGAATCTATTGGCATATGTTTTAGGTCAATAAGAGTTCCAGAAGTGAAAGAGTGAACTGTCGTCATGCAGACCCGAACCTAGGGATGTTTAGGTTCTTCGAAAACACTCCATTCATGTGTAAATGCCATGTAATTTTAAAACTACTAAAACTTTATGTATGAAACATCATATACAGCTAGTGTGACATGTCTAGAATATATTTGAAGTTCGACGTATGGCGAAAACGTAAACGAACATATCCAAAAGTGCGAAACTCGGTTGTTTGCAACCAGGTACGAACTCAAATTGAGCTTGGTTGGTGTCCTTAGAACCATATTTAAGTTAGAAATCAAATGCAAGTGGTTTCGCGCGATTCCGACAAGTACACAGAAAGATATGCAGAAAAAAGCAAAGGTTGCGCAGGCAGATCCAAGGCATGCTCGCACTTACCGAGCTATTTTGGCTCGATGAAGGGGCTGCAACATGTCCCAACATGCCAGGACGTAGGAAGGGGAGGGGATGTGGGAGTCTTGGCCTGTTTATGCGACCACGGGATGTCTCCGGGAGTTGGTTGTCGGCTGTCCAACCCTTGCACCTGCGCAAACAAGAAAACGTCAAAGCAAAAGGGAGCACTTCAACGGAGCCACGAGGCTACGGAAGGTGGTAGTTGAGTCCCCCTCGTCTTTGGACGAGGGAAGGCAGATCCTAGACGCCGGGGAGAGTTCCTCGAGCGGATTCATGGAGACGACGAGGGGAGGACGCCGAGAGTCGTTCGGGCAGCCATCATTTGTCCTTGCCGCGACCATCGATTTATAAAGCTGCGTTGAGCTATTCATGGTCAGGTTGGTTGGGGGTCTCCGTGCACATGGCTATACCTACCTTGGGGTCACTGGATGGAGAGAGCGGAACCAATGTCTGGAGGGAGTGCCCGAGAATCTCTGAGGGGTGGAGCGTATGTTTGATGTGTCTCTGTCTCGTTTGTCTAATCCTCCTCCTTTAGGAAAGAATTCATTAATGAAGGAAAACGAGAATTATCGATTGATTGGAGGATTATGTAGAATCAAAGCAAATATAAAATTGTCGATTGATCTGGTGTCCCCATAATCCAATAAATCAAAGGAAAATAAATATCCTCGAAATCATTGTTGATTGATTGGAGCAGTCGTAAGAGATTTTTTTATTTCTATTCTTCTTTTTTGTAGAAAGAAAATAAAATGAATCTTGGATTAACGGGAGGGTTAGGGAAAGTCAAGATATGTGAGATGATAAGGTTAGGGATAAAATTAAAATAAATTTCGTAAAATTGGAAATGGGTTTAAGGTGGGCTTTGGCCTTTTTGTTAACCCAAAATGAAAGATAAACTAATGTGTATGGACATAAAACATTTTTTTTTTTTACCGAGCTTATGTAATTAGTGATTTCTAGCCCATAAAATAATTTGAGGTATTACAATCCATAAGAGATGACAGTTGATCCTAAGGAGGAAAGTTCCAAAGGAAAGACAAATATGGCAGATATGAAGGAAGAAGCCCAGGTTGATTCTCAAGGAAAAGCCAAGAGAAAGAGGAAAGCATAGCAGCTTAATTCCTCTTGTACTGAGAAGGATGCTCCGGTACAGGAAGAAAAGGTTTAAGAACCTTGGTGGCATCCATTAACTACGGAACAGTTCAATTACTGCCGAAATCACTTGGCCAAAGAGCAGAACATCTCAATAAACCATGCCTTCAAATCCTATAAGAGTCTCTTGCAAACACGAGAGGAAAAGCTGAGTATGCTCGAGAGGAGGCAGACTTCAAAGCCTTCATAGGTGAGCCAATTCAGAAGGAAGAACCTTATGAGACGGCAGAAATGGAGTATGACGAGTATTTTAACTATGAAGTACCAAAAATGCTCGAAGAAGGTAATCCTAAAGTTAAGGAAAATCTTGAGGAAGCAATTCCTCAAAGATATTCGATTAAAGAATCCTGTGAGCAGTCTCATGATGACAAAAGTCATGAGGGTTCGAAAGAATTCTGGTATTTTAATTTTGACTCTTTTGAAGATGGATCCCTATCGTGGGATGCCATTGTTGTTTGTGGAGGACTCATGGGTGGCATCAAGAATAATTTTAAATGTCAGATTGAGTTTTTTGCAGCAAAAGAAGTCGAGTATATCAAAGATCTGGATTCTAAGCTCTGTACTTCGCCCATATCTACACTGGATATCGGAGAAGTGACCGTCCCTGATGATCAATTCATGAATGGTGGGAGTATCTTTACCTTATTTGTATGCAAGGTTTGTGGCTGGAGATTAATCGATCAGAACCAGAACAGATTGAGCCACTGCCCCATCTGGTAAAGTTTATACTTGGATGCCTAGGATACGAACCAAAGTATGCCACGACATTGATTACCAGCAATATGATAGAGGAAGATGAATATGAAAAGATGGGAAAGGTAATCCTTCCCAATATGTAAGTTTGGGACATCCATCCTAGTGAAAGTAGACGACTCATAGAACCTCAACGACATGACCTTGATCATAGAGGTTTATGGCGGAAGTATTACAAGTATAAAACCATAAGAAAAGCCATAAAGTTTGAGTTCTTGAAGAATGCGCTGGAGCATGTATTAGTCCAAAAGGATAAGTATTACGTGCTCAGTGACGGGATGACAACCATTACGATCTTCCGTTTTTATTTAAGCTATGCGGATGAACAAGCTGGAGAACGAGGATGTGAAAGAGTTTTTGATCTTCTGAATAGATTCTAGAAGAGAGAAAGCTCTGAGTTATGCCTCCGGACTGATACATTTGAAGTCTGGAGAAAAATTGCTGATTACACAGAAGAATCATTGGCTCAACGATTTGCACAAGATGAAGAGAGAGCCCAACGAATTCAGGAAGAATACCAACGACAGAGGGAACTCTCTGGAAATGAAATTGGCGAGACATCCGACGCCAATAATGAAGGAATCTCCCAAGACAAGGCAATAATGCAGACGGGAGAAAGCTGTATAAAGTTAGATTAGACATTTTTGTCGGTCACTAGGACTATCAACTAACTTTTTTAGTTTTTCAAAAATTTAGATTCCTTTTACTTTTGAGCTGACAAACAGTGCAAAGACACCAACATCTTTCGTGTATATATTTCACAACCCTCTACCTCATTTGGGGAGGCGATCTAAATATAAAACTTTCTCTTACATCTCTCTAAGTTTAAGTTCTTTGATCTGTCTCCAGAATACCTTAAGAAATCAAAAGTAAGATTGTTAGAATTAACCTAAAAATAAAATTGATTAAGTCTAACAGAAGGTGAGATCTTTGCATGAAAACCTTGAAGGATAAGCCTTTGGTCTGAAACTTTGCTAAGGAGGACGAGTGTCTATAAAAGACCCTCAAGGTAAGGCATTTGGGATGACACAAACGAACCTCTCCATTTCACCGATTTCTCAATTCTGAGAAGTGAAGAACTCTTGAATTTCTGAAGTTGCGGAAGCTTGGTGAACCCATAGAGCTACTCACCGAAGAAAGGTATGATAAACATCTTTTGTGTTCAAGTTGTTTATGTTATTCTTTCTGTCTAGAAAGAAGAATTTAGTTAAGTAAACTTAATTAAATTGGTGAAAGTGAACGAGTCATTTCTATGACTGATTGTCCAAACCCGGAATTACTCCATATGGATCACGGGGTTGGCAAGGATTCTCCTACTGGACTTTTGACTATGGTAGTGGATCGTTCGGAAGGTCTGTCGGCCCAGATAACCCAGTTGTTTAGGCTTGTAGAGAGATATTCTAAGAAATTAGAAGAACTGACTATGGCCCAGAGTAAATTTGAGGAATTCTTCCTTGAAGGTAAGTCTAGTTTGGGATTTACGGCTAGTTCAAGATACTCTGATGAGTATTTGAGGTTGGCAGAACGCCGGCGACAAAAACAATTAAAAAACTCTTCCTAAGTTTAATTGGTATCAGAACCGCTTAGGAAAAATTTTTTATTTTTGTCTTGAGGGACTAAATTGCAAAAAAAAGTAAAATTTGGGGCTGATTTAGAGGTAGGAGAAAAGTAAGGAAAGAAACTCCCCTAAAATTGTAATTTTAAAAAACACAACTCTAAAGGACAAAATATTTTGAGACACAGGTAAAAATGAACAAAACTCTTTGTTTGAATACCGAACTTGTTCTAAAAGCCAATTGGGCTTTGAAATCGGTTCGGCCTACGAAAAGATAAAAAGTTATCCCAATGTCAGTTTTCTTCATACATGAGACTCGTTGCATCGATTTATATTAAATCACACCCGCAATCGTACTAAGTGAAAGCAGAGAGAACCTCCAGAGATTGGCCAAGCAGAGGAAGGAAGAAACTCCGAATCTTATTTTCTGCCCTAATCCAATTCTGTTACATTCATTATTTTACCTCCTCACACATAAAACACCGACCTACAGTTATTGGGCCACATTCATAAACCAAAGCAAGCCCACATACAATTAGAATCTAGGTCCATAACTCTATCAGCTGATGAAGCCAAGTTGATGTGCCTGCTGATTCCACTGCAGCATCTTCAACCTTCGATCCTTTGCCACGGACATTCCAACCAGCTTCTGCTCACACTCCCCCTCAAGATGGGCTTTATAAATGTCTAAAAGACCCATCTTGCTTACAAGAAACTGAAACCTTGCTGGATGTAGAGCTTTGGTAAGAATGTCAGCAACTTGTAACTGTGTTGGTACATGTATTACTTCAATTTCTCCTTTAGCTACCTTTTCTCTCACAAAATGCAAGTCAATCTCCAAGTGCTTAGTCCTCTCATGATATACTGGATTCTTACTAAGGTAAATGGCTGACTTATTGCCACAAAACAGCTTTACTGCTTCTGAAGAACCAACACAGAAATCCTTCATCAAAGCTATTAACCAAACTAACTCTGCTGCAGTGGCTGCAATTGCCCTATACTCAGCTTCGGTTGAACTTCTAGAAATAGTACTCTGTTTCTTTGACTTCCAGCTGACAATAGAATCTCCAATGAACACACAATAACCTGTTGTAGACCTTCTTGTCTCTATACAACCACCCCAATCACTATCAGCAAAAGCTCTCACGCCCATATCATTATTTCTTGAAAACAGAAGCCCTTTTCCAGGCGTTGCTTTGAGATATCTGAGGACAGACCAGACTGCATCCCAATGTTCTTTTGCCGGAGAATCCATAAATTGAGCTAACACATGCACTGCATACGCAATGTCAGGTCTGGTTATCCCCAAGTATATAAGCTTCCCGACCAGTTTTCTGTAACCAGCAACATCCAGAGGATTTGATTTATCTCCATGTGCAAATTTTAAGTTGGGCTGCAAAGGAATCGCTGCAGGCCTCACAGCCAGCTTCCCAACCTCTTCTAGAAGCCTAATTGTATAACCTCTCTGTGAGATATATATGCCTTTAGATGAATAAGCAATCTCCAATCCCAGAAAATACCTCAAGTCTCCAAGATTTCTAACCTTAAAGTGGGACTGTAAATGCTTCTGTAAGTCATCAATTACCTTCTCATTCGAACCAGCAACAGCTATATCATCCACATAGACTAAAACAGCAACAAACCCCTCATTTGTGTTCTTAATAAACAAGGAATACTCCACCTTTGACTGTTTGAAACCAGCCAGCACCAAACAATCTGTTAGTTTGCTATTCCACTGTCTAGAGGCCTGTTTTAAACCATAAAGAGACTTCTTCAGTTTACATACCCACTTGGTTGCTGATGATGACTTGTCATGCTCCCCCTCAATCAACAAACCAGGAGGTAAGTGCATGTAAACCTCTTCAATCAAATCCCCATTAAGAAAAGCATTATGAATATCAAATTGCTTTAGAAACCAACCTTTGGCAGCGGCTAAAGCAAAGAAAACTCTAACAGACGTATGCTTAGCCACAGGACTGAAAGTCTCTTGATAGTCTATGCCTTCCACCTGTGTGTATCCCTTGGCAACTAACCGGGCTTTATACCTCTCAATCGAGCCATCAGCATTGAGCTTCGTCTTATAAACCCACTTACATCCTATCGCTTTCTTCTCTGGAGGCAAAACCACCAAATCCCAAGTGTTATTATTCCTCAAGGTATTAAGTTTAGCTGTCATATCATCTACCCAGTGAGAACTCAGCTTGGCCTGGTCATATGACTGAGGCTCCAAATGATCCTCAAGATTAACAAGAAAGGCTTTATATGAAGTAGATAAACGAGTATAAGCAAGATATGGATCTATAGGATAAGCTGGTACAGAAACAGGACGAGAAACTGTAGAAAAAGAAGAAGAACAAGAAGGAGGTAACCTGGAAGATGAGAGTGGATCTGTCAGACTCAAAGACAGCTTGTGATGGTAATCTTGAAGATAAGACGGGGTTCTTCTTTCTCTAGTGCCTCTTCTCAACACAGATTGTGACGCATTCAATTCACTATTGTTATGTGAACTATCAGAAACTACAGCAGTATCTAGAACTTCAGGAGAAACAGAATGAGGTTCCATAAAGGATGGGTTTGGCACCATGTGAATAGGATAAAGGGCATGATCAAGAACATTTGAAGATGCACAATTAGAAGGCAAACCTGATTCTACAGATATATGTTTAAAAGGAAAAACAGACTCATGAAAAATTACATCCCTGGAAATACTAACCTGCTGTGTCTCGATATGATACACAAAGTATCCTTTTGCATGCAAAGGGTATCCAACAAATACACACTTATCCGCCCTCTTATCAAACTTAGTTCTATGCTGGGAAATGGTACTAACAAAACACAAAGAACCAAAGACACGCAGTTGATGAAACAGAGGAAGTTTATGGAACAGGGTTTCATATGGTGTCTTGTATTGAAGAACTCTAGATGGTAGCCTATTAATGATATAGGCAGCAGTAAGAACTGCATAACCCCAAAACTTTAAAGGCAAACCAGCTTGAAATAATAGGGCTCGTGCGGTATGAAGCAAATGTTGATGTTTTCTCTCTACTACGCCATTTTGTTGAGGTGATTCAACACAAGAAACTTGATGAATAATGCCATGTTCTCTGTAGAAATCCTTTAATAAAAACTCTGCACCATTGTCTGACCTGACAATTTTAACAGTTTTATGAAATTGAGTTGCAACAAGATTACAGAAAGATTTAAGATGTCCTTGTGTTTCAGACTTATGTCTCATTAGATATAACCATGTTCCCCTAGTGTTGTCATCTACTATAGTTAGAAAAAACCTATATCCTCCTATTGCAACCTGAGAATAAGGACCCCAAATGTCAACATGTATCAGATCAAAAGGATGTGTGCTCCTGGTGTTACTTAAAGGGAAAACCAATCTCTTTTGTTTTGCTTCATGACAAACAGTACAAACATTATTTTTGTTCATCTTTATAGATGAATCCATCTGATTCAAGTATCTAACTTTCTCTAGAGACACATGTCCTAATCTAGCATGCCAAAGATCAAACACATCTAACGAAACATCCCTTGAAGTAACAATATTTGAACTAACTTGTTCTTTACTCTTCTCAACATTTAACAAGTGGAAATGCATCTGAGAATCATTGGCACTTGAAACACTTGAACCCCTGAGCTGTTCCATCACATATAAGCCATCCTTTTGCCTAGCAAGTCCAATCGTCATCCAAGTTTGCAAGTCCTGAATGAAACAACATTCTTTAAGGAAAACCAAACACAGATTATTGTGCAAAGCAAGCTTACTAGCAGAAATGAGATTGAATTTGAAATCTGGAACAAAAAGAGTGTTTTCAAGTTTAAGATGATTGTTCAAAACTACCAGACCAACATGAGTTGCTAGAACAAATGAATTATCTGGCAACTAAATCTGTAAGACAGAAGGCAACTCTTGTTTGGATTGAAAAAATGAAAGATCAGAAACTATGTGATCTGTGGCACCTGTGTCCACGATCCAAGAATCAGATAATTTTTGAATTCGCGAAATAGAAAGAACACGAGTTATGAATGTACCAGCTTGGTTTGAAGTTTCAGGAAGTAAACCAGGACTTTGAGATATAGCATCATTACTCTCCCCTAGCATAGCCATTAACTTTTGAACTTGTTGCCTTGAGAGATTAAGCTGAGGTAGAATCTGAGGTGAACACATCATATCAGCTTCCTGAGTGTTCATTACATGAACTTGATTTACCGCTCTTCTGATTCCTGGATTTCTGCCAAGTCTGTTTCTCCCAACTCCAAGATTATCCTGACTAGGAAAACCAATGAGCTGATAACACCTTTCTTTCATGTGACCTCTCTTCCCACAATGTTCACACACAAATTCAGTCCTGCCTCTTCTTTTATCTCCATATCTTTGTTCCATATTTCCTTGCGACCTTTGAAATTTCCCCGAAGTCGCAGACATGACAAGTCCCTCCATAGGACTATTAACAACTTTCTTCATGCCCTTTTGCATTTCATCTCTCTGCATAATATTGTAGACCTCCCCGAGAGTAGGCAAAGGCTTCTTCATGAGAATCTGTGATCTAGTTGTAGAGAACTCTTCATTTAAACCATTAAGGAACTTGAACACCAAGTCCTTTTGATAATGCTCTGTGAATTCCTTCATCATGTTGCATCTGCCATTACAGCAACACTTAGGTAGAGGTCTGTAAATCCCTATCTCTCACACAACAGCAAGTAAATCATTATAATATGCAGATACAGATTTGGTTCCTTGCATTAGAGTATGAAACTGACATTGCAAATGGCAGATCCTCGAATCATCTGGCTCCGAGAACCTCTCTTCGAGTTCATCCCAAACTTCCTTAGCCGAATCCAGAAAGAAGATCGTCGCGGCTATGGACACAGAAACTGATTTCTGAATCCATGATCTAACCAAATCGTTACACCTCTTCCACGCCGGCAACAGAGGGTCTAAATCATCTAGCCTCATCAAGGAACCATTTACAAACCCTAGTTTGTTCCTGATCGACAACGCCACCTCAAACGAACGCCGCCAAGACAAGTAATTTCCCTCTACCAGCTCCGGCGACACCAGTGCTCCCAACTGACCATCCGTCGGGCTAACGAAGAATGGAGAAGAGGGATCTAGTTCAGGCATCAACTTACCTCCCCGTATCATCTCTGCCATCGTTGCTCTGATACCATGAAAGCAGAGAGAACCTCCAGAGATTGGCCAAGCAGAGGAAGGAAGAAACTCTGAATCTTATTTTCTGCCCTAACCCAATTCTGTTACATTCATTATTTTACCTCCTCACACATAAAACACCGACCTACAGTTATTGGGCCACATTCATAAACCAAAGCAAGCCCACATACAATTAGAATCTAGGTCCATAACTCTATCAGCTGATGAAGCCAAGTTGATGTGCCTGCTGATTCCACTGCAGCATCTTCAACCTTCGATCCTTTGCCACGGACATTCCAACCAGCTTCTGCTCACACTAAGTCTTCGGTCGTTACACCCACTTGTTCTTAATTGTTTTCTTGTCCTTTTTACAACTTTATCAACTCGAAGGTCGTTGTTCTATAACTTTATCATAGCATACGCCCTAGCAGTCCGCGATGCTCAAGTCGGCCCATTATTTAAGCCTAACATTTAAGTCCATCGGGGATTCACTTTAAAACCCCAATTGGCTATAAAGATGGTAGCCTGCTTATATTTATAAACTAGTTTGACATATCTTAGGTTGACTATAAAGATGGACCTCTCCAGCGGCCGATCTACTGTCCATCTCTGTCAACCACGCCCACGCCGCTGCTAGCGACTCTGTTGGAAGCCTTCTTTGCCTGAAAATACCCAACGCAGCCCACCGCAGGTTGTTGAGACGCTCGGACATCTAGGAACGAACTGAAGATTCTGAAAATGGATGAACTTACTTCTTTGTCCCAGTCGGTACGGACTGTCAGTATGGCAAAGAGGAGCACTTGCAAGATCAAGGCCACGATGATCCCGCTCCATAGTCCCTTCAGGCGTTTGGATATCTTAAGTTAGTACAAGAATCATGATCGATTGGTCATTGAATGATTCCATATGTTGAAAAAGATCATTGCTCACCTTTCCGCCGAGATGGAAGTAAAAAGCAAGCAATGCAGCCACGGGGATCCCTACGAGATAGTAAGCACCCAGGTTGATGAACGCCCCAGCCTTCTGCCAACCGCAGCCTCTGGCCGTGCCAGAGAGCACCGACTGGATCCCATCGAAGACATGGGATGCTGCCAGGAGCAACAGCATGTCACCAACGTAGCTCACCACTTCCTCTTCACTACTGTAGAAATATCCCCACATCTTCCTGCCCGAAACCATCACGGCCCCAACGGCAAGGCCTTCCATCATTACCATGATCAAGGCCACCCGAATAGCCAGACGGGCAGCTCTTGGCCTCCCGGCACCCAATTCATTGGAAACTCTCGTGCTGGGATTTTGACGGTCGTAAGGCAATGCACTTTAGATACTGGGGGAGTAGTTTAAACAATGATTACGGGTAGGGACCTGATCATCTCACCTTATCGAGCCGCTTAATCCGAGACCCATCATATATATCAGCGCACAGGTATTAAGGCTGCACGAGAAAAGCACCACAATCAACATTCAACGGTTTTCAATAATACAATCAAATAAAAAACCAACAGACCCTCCTTTCTAACCTAATCGACAGGACTGAGGTCTCCAGTTTCGGATTCGGAAGAAGACCCGACATCAAAACCATCATCTCGAATGACCAGATCTCGAGGCTGTCAAAGGTCAGTCAGCAGTATGTCTAGGAGGGGAATCAGCTACAAGCTATAGAAGAACCCTTACCATGACATGACCGCAGCAGGGATTGCGAGTTTAAGGAAGCAGAGTATCCCCTGCAAGTCGAGTGCATCCCTGGAGAAACCTGTCCAGGTCATCTTGCAGGAAGGCGAAACCCTGATGTACACCGCCAACAACACCACATTGATCCAATACGAGATGGTGTTGGCCACGGCCGCGCCTTTATACCCCAAACCAAACTTGAAAACCAGGTACCAGCATATAATGATGTGGAACAACGTGGTGATCCCAGTGCTGACTGTCATAGGGACCACGTTGTTCTGTGTCTGCAGGAACCTCACCTGGCACTGCAGGAGCGCACACGCGAAAATGCTAGGGATCATGTACTTGGCGTACGTTCCGGCCTCTGTTGAGATCTCAGGGTCCTGCCCCAGGGCTTGGAGGATTGTGCTGGTGTTCGCCCACATGAGCATGAGGGGAACGCACACGAGGAGGAGAACGATCATGGCCCTCTGCTTGTGGATCCCGAGCATTTGGTACTGCTTCGCACCGTAGGACTGGCCACAGAACGTGTCCAACGCACTTCCTAGCCCAATCTATTATAGCATCGGCAGTCAGCACCTCCGAACGAAATAATCTTTTTACGTGTATGCCGTCAAAAGGGCCGGCAAGTCCCTTTCATACATACCATGAGGCTGAAACCAGTGACGGAAGCAAAGGAGGTGGCCATGGAAGCCCCGGCAAGGGCGAGCTCCCCGAAATGGCCAACAAACATGACAGAAATCACCTGGCGGCCGTGTAGCATCAGATAGACAAGCACGAGGGGTCCCGCGAGCAGGACCTGGCGCTTCATCTCCTGGGAAAACTTATCCTCCTGGGCCGGGTAGGGCTGAGCCACAGGCAGCAGGGGAGACTTAGGGCCGGCGTCCATGGCTGCCTATCTTCCCCCGGGGAGGAGATATATGTCGTCGGACACACGACAGAGAAATTTAAGATTAGGGGAGGGGGATTTTTTGACGTACAAATTGTCTGTCGCCGCGGGTCTCAATCTCAAACCATCGTTAATTATTTATTGGGTGCTACCCTCCCTCAAAGGCCACATCCATGTGCTTTAATTTCCTTGTGTGAGACGATAAAAAAAAAAAACAAGCTTGAACTTTTTTTTGTGTTGTATCTATCTATCTGTCCATGAGGAGTATTGGGATAAAAGGACCACGTGAAAGACTTGACAAAAGTTATTTTATTAATCATGGAACAAGACTATCTCTTGGTCTTGGGGAGCCCCCAGTCCAATCATTGATTAGAGAAAGACAAATCTAATTTATTTTTAATGTATGACTAGTGCCTGGCAGCCGTCATCGGAGTGATACTACTCCTCCTCCTCGTATGCCCGTGGCTGTTTTGGACCGCTCGCGATCACCGGTTCTGTCAAGTAAGGCACGAATTATGTGCATACGAGAATTTCTCGGAAATCGACAAATTATAGGTCAGCGATGAGATTTATCTTAAATGTGTTGCTTGCTTTGTAGAAATGAAAGAGTCGGAATATAATTTCAAGCAGGCTATTAAATGAATTTGTAATACATAAGTTTAAAACTTGATTCTTTTTTTTAAGCTATAGTGATATTTTTGGTATATGATTAAATTTCCTAACTAGATTCCATTATTGGAATTGAAAATCTTGTTACACCTCCAAATCAGGAGAGATGCCAAACATCGAGTCAGTACGCTAACATAGTCCAAAATAAAATTTCACTATAAAGAAGAAAGTGGTCAACTTACTTGCCCAATTTTACTAGTAACTCTTTTAAGATGCCATTAACATTCTTTTTGGCTAAATACTCAAATATATCCTAAATATTGACATTTTTTTTATTTAGCCTAATATTTGAAAAATATCTTCTAATATCCTAACGTTAGACCGTTATCTCAATTATATCCTCCATTAGCCGTCCCCGCTAACGGAGTCCTACGTGGCGCTGACATGGTAGTTAACGTCGTTAACTCCTCGTTTAATCTATTTTCTCTGTAATAAATTATCAAATATATCTTAAACTTTGACATTTTTTTCTAATTTAGCCTAACATTTGAAAAATATCATCTTACATCCCGACGTGAAGCCGTTATCTTCAATATATTCTATGTTAGCGGTCGACACTAACGGAGTCCTACATGACGTTGATATGAAAATTAACGATGTCAGCGCCACGTTTAATCTATTTTTTCTCAAATTAAACCATGAACCCAGAGTAAAGCTCTAAATATATTTTATTTTCACTCTTAACGAATATTTTAATCAAACTTTCGGCCAATCCTACACCGGCACCCGACCACAATCTCATACCGACCCTTAATCCCAAACTACTATCACATCCTAACAAATCCCAAAAGGTTAACATCACAATAATGTTGGTTTGGAGTTGTGCGTTTATATAAAATGTTGACATACTTATACGGTGTTATTTGCTTGGATAAACACCATATGTTTGCCTAGATAATATCTGACAATGTATTTGCATGGGTATGTCCTAAAATTTTAGTAATCCTGAATATGTTTAAAACGTTTAACTTTGACTCTAATTAGAAATACTATTTTACCGTCGAATGGACGCATTTTGAAATGCAAAGAGGATGGATTTTAAATAGGTGGGGGTTGCTTTTGAAAACACATTCCCTAACACTTAGTCATTGCCCAACGCAAAACCTTTAGCCGATGTATCCTCAACTCATTGAGAAATAAATATATTAAATTTGTCCTTTCCAACACATGTTTTGGATGGCTTTAAAGACAAATAATAGGAAAAACAACATGCTGGGGTTACAAAGTAGTAGTTATTATACAAGTTGTTGCTTTACACAAAGAAGCAACCATTGTACACATACATCATCGATTCCCCCTCTTTCTCTCTCTCTCTCTCTTTTATTTTCTTTGGTCATGGTGGTCGTGTAGAGATGTTAAGCGGCCAACCTGAGTCTCAGTTCCTTTCTCAAGATCTTGCCGGAAGGAGCCTTCGGGATCGAATCGGTGAACAAGACCTTGCCGATTCTCTTGTAGAAGACAACCTAGGGAAGAATTGAAAACCGCCCAAAAATTCACTAATTCTGTCGTAATAATTTAGTGTGTATGGTTTTCCTAAGACATGTCAAACGTGCTCTTCTTACCTGTTTGGAGATGGATTGCTTGATTTCGTCCTCGCTGATTTGGGAACCGTTCGACCTCACCACAAACGCAACGGGTATTTCCCCAGCGATCTCGTCCTTCATCCTGAAACGTTGTCACGAGGGTTTTCGTTGGAACAATAACAATCTCGACGAGGAAACTGGGCAAGGGATCGATTTTAGCAAACTTACGGTACGACGGCGGCGTCTTGGATGTTGGGATGAGAGACCAACATGGCCTCGAGCTCGGCGGGGGCGACCTGGAAGCCCTTGTACTTGATGAGCTCCTTGAGCCGGTCGACAATGAAAAGCTCGTCGTCGTCGTCGATGTAGCCGAGGTCTCCAGTGTGTAACCACCCTTCTTTGTCGATGGTCCTCTCTGTGGCCTCAGGGTCGTTCAGATAACCTAACATTTCACCCCCAACCACCCAACAATCAATATCAAAACTCAAAAAAGGTAAAATGGGCAGATGAAAACAACAAGTCAACTTGATGACCCCCCTAGTGGGTCATCACCATGTGATGACTAGATTTGGGAAATGAATCAGTTGGGTTTAGTTTAGTTTACCTTTCATGATCTGCTCTCCCCTGATGCAGATCTCTCCCGGCTTGTTCCTCGGCAATGACAACCCGGTCTCCGGGTCTACGATCTTCATCTCCGCGTTCCTCACCACGGTGCCGCACGCCCCGGATTTGACCTTGAACGGATCCTTCGCTAGCCCAAGGCACATGGTTATCACCGGCCCCGCTTCCGTCATGCCGTAACCCTGCAGACCACATAAAATATTGGCATAATACCACCCACAGGAGTCCACCCGCACATCAGCTTGGATCAATCAGAGGCAGTCATTTCTTATTGATCTTTCGCTTTAGCATGTAATAGACTTAGTCCCATCCAGCGATGCTTATTTAACTGGGGCAAGTTATTTCTTCTTCTCTGTCCCATTCACTCCCAATCGAGATAATTGGGAAGTCAAACCATTGAATACATATATATATCAACATCCCCACAACTATCAATCAATTCATTTATCCTGTTTACTACCAAATGATTATGAATCATACTTAGTCTTAATCACGATAATATCATAGATATTAGTAATTGGTTAGTTCTGATGTCGACTAGAGAAGAGAAAAACATTTTGGATAGCGGGATTTTTGTTTGATTTTAAATTAAGGAGGCGTTTCATTACCTGTCCGAGTATGGCATTGGGGAGTTTAGCTCTGACGTTGTCCTCCAGCTCCTTCGACATCGGAGCCGCCCCCGACATCACCAACCTTATCGACGAGAGGTCGTACCTGTCCACATCTGAGTTCTTGGCAAGTACCAGCACGATTGGAGGCACGAAGGGCGCGATTGTCACCTTGTACTTCTGCACGAGCTCCAGCAGTGTTCCGATCTCGAATTTCTGCATGATCAGTATGGCTGCACCGACACGGAGCGAGCAAAGCATAACAGAACTGAGCGAATAGATGTGGAACATGGGAAGCACGCAGGCGACGACGTCCTCCTTGTGGAAGTACAGGTTGGGGTTGTCCCCGTCGACCTGCTGTGAAATGCTGGTGACGAGCCCCCTGTGGGTGAGCATCACCCCCTTGGGGAGCCCCGTCGTCCCGGACGAGTACGGCAACGCGACAACGTCATCTGGGGAAATCTTCACCGCCGGCATCTCCCCCTCATCGGCCCCCATCAGCTCCGAGAAATGCAGCAGCCCATCGACATGATCGTCCACCGTCATGACCCTGACCCCGGCCATATCCTTCAGCTTCTCGACGTATGATGCCTGGGTGACCACGAGCTTTGTGTTGGAAGCGGCAGCCTGCTTCACGATCTCCGCGGGGGTGTTGAATGGGTTGGCGGTCGTGCTGATGGCACCCCGGTACGACGCCCCCAGGAAACTGAAGACGAACTCAGGGGAATTCTGCACCAAGAGCATGATGACATCCCCCTTCTGGATCCCAAGGCGGTTGAGACCGGATGCGACCCTGCGGGAGATAAGCTCGACGTCTTCGTAGGAGTAGACCTTGCCGGTGGAGCCATTGATGATGCAGGGGCGGTTGTGGAACTCAGAGATGTTCTCGAAGCAAAAGGAGTGGAGGGGGAGGTGGTTGGGAATGTAGATGTCGGGGAGCTTGGAGCGGAAGATGAACTCCTCGGGGTGTTCCGGCCGCAGCTCGCCCACGGTATCCATCTCTGGTGTTATTTGGCGTAGAAAGAAGGAAGGTTAGAGCTAGGTGATCTTCGTCGTTTGCTCTGTTGCCTTCCTGAGGAATTCGGTGGGGTGTTGGTTAGATTATAATGGAGAGGGTCGACCAGAGTTGGTGGTGGTTGATTTTCTTTTCCTTTTTGGGGGATTGAGGCTCCGTCTCCGTAAGGACATTTCCGTAATTTCACCCATCGTCAACGCAGTCAAATCTGGGTCCCCTGTGTGTCCGCCCCACCGTAATTGGTCTTGGTCTGAACGTTCGGACAGGTGTCGGGAGATGGTTTGCGGGAGCAGAGGATTTAGGTGGTCGGGATACGAGGAAACGTAATGTTGGAGCGTTCTCGGGGGTTGGTGAGGGGCATTTCTTGGTGTGGAGGTAACTTTTCTGACTGGATTGCTTTATTAATTTACTACATTTGGAATGATACATAGTTTACATCGAGTCAAACTTTCCGTTTTCGGAGGAAGATTATGTGCCTTTTTAAGAGTTGTCCTATCACATTAATGTGAGTAGCATAACCCAATGTAATGTGTAAGTTAAGTACGTATATCCTAGGATAAGCCAGTATAATGTATATGTTACGTCCGTGTGTCGTCGGATAAGCCAGTATAATGTATATGTTACGTACGTGTGTCGTCGGATAAGCCAGTGTAATGTATATGTTACGTACGTGTATCGTCGGATAAGCCAGTGTAATGTATATGTTACGTACGTGTATCGTCGGATAAGTCAATGTAATGTATATGTTACGCAAGTGTATTGATATAACGTGAGAAATGTAGAACTCCCTTCCCAGGTCCACGAGACACACATCCAAACCCACCAAATACTTTGGCCATTCCACGTCGTTTGCTTATTTGCTTACGCAATTTCCCGACGTATCAAGTTACTTCTCTTCCCTGCGTATATCCTAGGATAAGCCAGTATAATGTATATGTTACGTACGTGTGTCATCGGATAAGCCAGTATAATGTATATGTTACGTACGTGTGTCGTCGGATAAGCCAGTGTAATGTATATGTTACGTACGTGTATCGTCGGATAAGTCAGTGTAATGTATATGTTACGCAAGTGTATCGATATAACGTGAGAAATGTAGAACTCCCTTCCCAGGTCCACGAGACACACATCCAAACCCACCAAATACTTTGGCCATTCCACGGTTTGCTTATTTGCTTACGCAATTTCCCGACGTATCAAGTTACTTCTCTTCCCTGCGTGTCCGACCCCAATATTATTCCCTTTCATTGTTCCTTTTCGACGTGGAGCGGCTAAAATGCAGTTCACGATATGTGTTTCGGTTTTATTCTTTTCGATTTTCTTTTCCTGTTTAGTCTATCTATATATGGTTCCTGGTGGACAAATAAAATATTTTATGATTTTGATTATTTTGGCTCTTTGTCGACCGCTCAGCTCAAGCTACCGTCAATGGAATTTGGTTATTTTGTAGGTAAATTTTCAATTCTGGTCGGCCATAAAAATGTATAAGATTGATCAAGATAAGATTTCATAGTTCAATTTTTTAGCATTTTGGTAGACCATCGCAGCAACGACTGCCAATCGAAAGTGCAGTTGTTCAGTTTTTATCACTTATGTTTTTTTACATCGATGGATTGTAAATAGTTAAGCGGTCGTCCGATGGGTGATTTTCCTAATTTGTGCATTTTAGTCGAGCAATCAATAAGTACAAATAATGGAAACATTCGACCTTACCTTCTTGCTTCTATTCGTCCGTGACATCACATCCCTCCATCACATAATAAGACCTTATATGGCCACCAGCAAGAAATCTTGCCACGTCATATAACATTTTTTCGACGTCGGAGGGCTAGACATTCCGGCGATATCGGAAAGCACGCTTGTGACCTCAGAGATCCACGTACTCGTAGAGAATCCCGACTCTTCTCAAGCTAGATAAACCCTCCATCTACCCGTCCTTTTCGCGACTTTGGAGACCTAGTTTGTGGGGCACTGGTCGTCGTTATTGTATCTTTGTTTTTAAGATGATGGATTTATGGAGTTTGAATTGACATATTAATTCGAAAAATAAAAAGCGTTATCCTGGTAGTCAATGATCAAATGCATCACCAAGTTCCTGGTAAGTAGGGTAACTGAACATACGTACACAACATACAAACGTAAACAACATACGAATAGGCCTCGCAACTGTTGGGGTTGTTTGGAAAGCGGTGCTTTGCTGTATCACAGGAAGGGTTTTGCGGAACTGCTGCGACACAGCGAGGTGTTTCTGGAAATAAGGAACTGGGAATTTTGATACGAAATTTTTGGGTAACTACCGACCCTTCTACTCTTCTTACACCTTCTTCTCTCTCTTCTCTCTTTCTTTTCACTCTTTCTTCCTCCTTACAATATTTAGACAATGCTTCTCCTTATATAGTGTCCTAGAGAAGGCATTTACTCTACCATAAATCCTAGGTCATTAACTTCACCCCACTACCTTAACATTAACATCACCCACTAACTCATACTTAATGATATTAAATGAGATTACAAATTAATGTCATTCATTCTAGACATTTAACACCCCCTCTTAATTTGTAATCTTCAGAAACTTCTTGAACAACTCGAGCTTCTCGAAATTCACGGCTTTTGTTAAAACATCAGCGGGCTGATCCTGTGTGTGAATAAACTCCATAATTATCTCTTTCTTCATCACCATTTCTCTGATAAAGTGGTGGCGTAACTCAATATGCTTTGACCTTGCATGAAACACGGGGTTCTTTGTCATAGCAATGGTTGACTGATTATCACAAAATACTGTTGTTGGATAAGCAACCTTCTGTTGTAACTCCAGCAATAACCTTCTTAACCATACTGCTTCACGAATTGCTTCATTTGCTGCAATGTATTCTGCTTCAGCTGATGATAACGCTACAGTAGCTTGCTTCTTCGAACTCCAGGAGATGGGTTTTGTTCCAAGACAGAAAAGATATCCTAACGTACTTCTTCGATCATCAACACTTCCTGCCCAGTCACTATCAACATATCCAACAAGGTTGTTGTCTTCTTCTTTTGTGTACTTCAAACCAACATTCTTTGTTCCTTGAAGATAACGTAAGACACGCTTCGCTGCTGCAAAATGAGTCTTGATGGGATTGTTCATGAATCTTGATAGCATACTTACACTTTGAACTATATCTACCCTTGTGTGGGTTAGGTAGATCAACGAACCAACTAGGCTTCTATAAATCTTCGAGTCAAACTTTTCAGCACCATCATCCTGTTGCAGCTTCTCATTAAATGCCATTGGAGTTGCTACAGCTTTGGCGTTCTCCATGCGAAATTTCTTCAATATGTCAGCAACGTACTTCTCTTGAGAAATAATGATCTCTCCTTTGCTCTGCTTTACCTGCAAACCTAGAAAATACTTCATTAATCCAAGATCCGTCATCTCGAATTCATCCATCATTGCCTTTTTGAACTTCTCCAGTAACAACTTGCTGGTGCTCGTGTAGATGAGATCATCCACATAGAGACAGGCTACTAGAAAATCAGTATCGCGCTTCTTCACATAGAGAGACGGTTCTACCAAACTTCTTTCAAATCCATTCTTCTGCAAGTAGGAATCTATCCTGAAATTCCATGCTCTCGGTGCTTGTTTCAGTCCATAGAGAGCTTTGTGAAGTCGATACACTTTGTCTTCTTGTCCTTTAATAATGAACCCTTGCGGTTATTGAGCATACACTTCCTCTTCTAGTACTCCATTGAGAAAGGCTGACTTCACATCAAGTTGGAACACTTCAAGCTCCATTTGTGCGGCAAGTGCTAGCACACTTCTAATAGTTTCCATTCTAGCTACAGGGGCGAAAGTCTCAGTGAAATCAATTCCGGGCTGTTGTGAGTAACCCTTTGCTACGAGACGAGCTTTGTGCTTCTGTACGCTTCCATCTTCATTGAACTTTGTTTTGAACACCCATTTCAAGCCAATGGCTTCTTTTCCTTTGGGAAGGTCTACGAGGGACCAAGTATCATTCTTCTCAATACTAAACATCTCTTCTTTCATTGCATTTCTCCATTTTTCTTCTTTTGCGGCCTCTTCGAAATTCTGCGGCTCAAACGTAGCAAGTGCAAAGTTAGCTTGCTCGTAAACTTCTGTTAATAAACGATACCTTCTTGGTGTCATATCATCAGCATAATCTTCATTCTCTGAATTTACTCTTGAGGAACTAGCTGCTGCTGTATCAGTGAAATTTGAGGAAGGCACTACTGCTGGTGCTTCTGGATAAGAAAACATTGGCTGAGTCTGAGAAGATTCGTTCTCCCACTTCCATGCTGCATTCTCATCGAAAATAACATCTCTTGAAATCACAAGATTGTTAGTATTTGGGTCAAACAAACGATAACCTTTAGATTCTTCACTATAACCAATAAAGATTAATTTCTCACTCTTCTCATCAAACTTCTCCTTCTTCTTCGTCAAGAGAGCATATGCTACACTTCCAAATACTTTCAAGTGATCAACCACGGGTTTCCTCTTATGCCATGCTTCATAAGGCGTCTTGTTTTGTACAGCTTTCGTCGGTGATCGATTGAGGATGTAAGCTGTTGTATTCACAGCCTCGGCCCACAATGAATTCGGAAGACCCTTGCCTTTAAGCATACTCCGTGCCATCTCAACAATAGTCCTGTTCTTCCTCTCAGCAACGCCATTCTGCTGAGGTGAGTACTTCACAGTAAGCTGTCGTTGTATGCCTTGCTGCTTGCAATAATCTAGAAACGGCTTGTAAATGAATTCTCCTCCACGATCTGTCCTCAAGGTCTTTATTTGATATCCACTTTGCTTCTCTGCATTAGCTTTAAAACTCAAGAAAGTAGTGAAAGCCTCTGATTTCTTTTCAAGAAAATATACCCATATCATACGAGTATAATCATCGACAAATAAGAGAAAGTATCTCCTGTTACCGATCGTTGGAGTTTGGGTTGGACCACAGATGTCAGCATGCACCAACTCAAGAGGGTTTTTAGCTCTCCAAGAGGTATTGGGAAAAGGAAGACGATGTTGCTTTCCATACACACATCCTTCACATACGCATGTTGCTGTTGGCTGAATTTTTGAAAGACCTATGACCATATTCCTCTCTCTCAACAACGTTAGCCCTTTGTGATTCAAATGTCCATATCGCAGATGCCATAACTGAGCTTCATCAGTAACTTCACTCTTTAATGCTACATTCAAGGACGAATTCATCTTCAGCGGAAACAAGTTATTCGCCGTCATCTTCACTACAGCGATCATCTTCTCATTTTTGTCAATGATCTCACATTGACCATCAGCAAAGGTAACCTTATAACCTCTCTTTATCATTTGTCCCACGCTCAAAAGATTTTGAGCAATGCTTGGAGAATAAAACACATCATTAATCCGCTTTTCTTCACCATTTGCTGCTCTTACAGCAACGATTCCCTTTCCTTCAATATTTATCTTTTTGCTGTCTCCAAGCTCTACAAGCGAGTTGTAGCTGTTGTCGATCTCCACAAAGTTTTCCTTATTTCCTGTCACATGATTGCTACAGCCACTATCCAAAAACCACACTTCATTCATATCTTGCATTGCATTGAAACAAGAATAAAATGCTTGCTTCGATTCTTCTTCTTTTGAAAAATTTACCGAATTTTGAGAAACATGTTGCTGCGGCTGCTGCTTGTCTTTAAAATAACAATCTCGTTCTGCATGATTTGGAAATCGGCATCTCTTGCACCTGAAATAGCAATCCTTTGACTCATGTCCAGCTTTTTTACAAATATAGCAACTACCTTCTGAATTTCAATATCTACTCCAGGAATGGTCTTCTCTACTGCGGAACTGGCTTGCTGTACGTCCTCTGCCTCTTCCTCGAGAACGGCCTCCACGTCCACGACCATAAAACTCTATGCTATTATTCACAGTACGTTCCTTCTGTTCTGACTTCTTTTCTGAAACATTTAACTTCATTTGAAAAGCTTGTTCAACAGGAGTTGAGTACTTACTTACTCTTCTTTCGTGAGCTTCAAGCGAACCCATTAGCTCATACACGGAAATTTCTCCCAGATTCTTCGTTTCCTCAATCACAGCAACAACGTGCTCAAATTTCTGCGGCAGCTTCTCAACACTTTCTCCACAACCTTCTTGTCGGGAACTTCATCACCGCAACATTTGATTTGATTCATGATTTCAACAACTCTCGAGAAGAAATCTTTTACCGTTTCGGACTCCTTCATGGCCAAGTTATCAAAATCCCTCCACAAGCCTTGAAGCTTGATGGAAATCACTTTCTCCGAGCCTTGAAATTCTTTCTTTAATACGCTCCATGCTTCTTTCGCCTTCTTGAGACCATAAAGTCTCGGATAAATCGACTTACTTACGGATTGTTGCAAGATCCGCAATGCCATCGCATTATTCATCACATTTTCTTTAACCTTCTTTTCTTGTTCTCCAGCACCTTCTTCCTCATTTAATGAGTCTTCATTTTCTTCAAAGCCTTCATCAACAATTTTCCACAGATCTTGTGAGAGAAAGATAATCTCCATTTGCGAACTCCAATAATCATAGTGCTCTCCATCAAAGAACGGGATTTGGTTGGGTGAATAGGAAAAGAACATGCTGCTAGATGACGTAGCCATGATCTGCTGCGCTCTGATACCAAAAATTTGTTGGGGTTGTTTGGAAAGCGGTGCTTTGCTGTATCACAGGAAGGGTTTTGCGGAACTGCTGCGACACAGCGAGGTGTTTCTGGAAATAAGGAACTGGGAATTTTGATACGAAATTTTTGGGTAACTACCGACCCTTCTACTCTTCTTACACCTTCTTCTCTCTCTTCTCTCTTTCTTTTCACTCTTTCTTCCTCCTTACAACATTTAGACAATGCTTCTTCTTATATAGTGTCCTAAAGAAGGCATTTACTCTACCATAAATCCTAGGTCATTAACTTCACCCCACTACCTTAACATTAACACCACCCACTAACTCATACTTAATGATATTAAATGAGATTACAAATTAATGTCATTCATTCTAGACATTTAACAGCAACGATACCCGGTTGATGGCAGATAGTCGGTGGTATAGGTTGAATGAATGGAGTCGTGTTGTGTAAGAATTTAGAAATCATCCGATAAATGTGGTCGTGATGTTTCACTTCAGGGTAACTTGAACATAATTCAAATGTTGGACGCGTTGAATGTAGTTGGGATGATTCATTTCGGGTCAACTGAGCAATGTGTATATGAGATGGAAGTGAGGTAATTAAAGTCCATACATCAGTGATAGGGTGCTAAGTTACATGTTTTCACCTAAGTACAATAGTAGGAAGAGCTTGTCATATGGGATATTGTTGACTCGTTTATTCAACTATTTTCATATCGACCTAAGTAATTCAGAGTGGGCTCCACTGAGACATCCTAAGTTTGATGCTTTCTTGACCTGAATAGGTATACAACGAGGTCGTGATGGTAGTTGGAAGTACGAAGTGCCATGGTTGGATAGAGATGAATACCAGAGTTATTACTCGGTATTAATCATAGAAACATTCCCATGACATTCTCGAGTCCTCCACTTTTGGTAGTAGAACATTTAGTGATTTAGTAGTAAAACATTTAGTGTCTTGCATTCATTACTACTTAGATTGGCTATAAGACAGCATCATGTAAACACTTTTGAACCAATTATCAAACATTCCTTTCAGCCACAGTTTGAAATCTTTCATGGCATTAGAGCAAACCTCCAATCTTACGCTTCCGCCCTTGTCGTCGCCTGTGACCTCGGTCACCCACAACTCGGTTCATCCCCTTAGCTTCTATTCAGCCTCCACGACGTTGCCTCTCCCAACAGTTGCCCTCGACTCGGCGCCTCCCCTTGGCTTCACTTCAGCCACCTCGACGCTCCCTCTCCCAACAACAACCCCTTCAGGCATGGTTTTTTCTTCGCCGTTGGTCTCGGCTGCCTTCGATGCACTGCCTCACCTTGGCTTCTCCTCGGCCACCACGTCGCTACCTATCGCGATGACAACACCTCCATCTCTGGGTTTGCTATCCTTTGCGCCGCTGCTGCGATCACCAATATTGTCACTGTCAAGCTTTCTCACGACAACTATCCTCTTTGGTTGTCACTGGCTTCGTCATATCTCTTCCCTTATGGCCTCATGTCTTATGTGGATGGAAGTGTGAGACGATCATCCACTGAGCTTGTCTTACCGAATGGGATGAGGATTCCAAATCCCGAGCTGCAATCTTGGCTGAAAACTAATCATGCCATCCGGGCGAATCTTCCAACAACGATGACGTCAGAGATGATGCTTGAGGTATCTGATATCCTTCCCGCTTATGAGGCATGGTCGACTCTCCAACGACGTTTTCTTCAAGCTATCCTAGCACGCGAATTGGAGCTCCGTGATCGCCTATTATCTCTCCGCCTGACGAATTAGACCATGACGACCTATCTTCGTGACATCAAGAATATTGCCGACCAACTTGCGGCAATCGGGAAACAAGTCCCAACAGCGAAACTTATTGTCTATACACTTCGTGGTCTGCCGCAAGCCTATGAGAGTCTCGTAACGACGTTATCATACTCATCTACTAATCAAACATTTAATCAGATTCGTGCACATCTCCTCAACTATGAGCAGCGATTGAAGCTGTTGCACCTCGACTCGGATTCGCCCGGTGCACTCCTTACCACATCGACCTTCCGTGGTCGAAGTCGTAGATCAACACAATCTGGAAAACAGTTTAGCAGGTCTCGACAGTCGACAAGCCGCTACAGAAATTTTTCCCCTTCGAACACCCCGCATTTTATGCCGACTCAACAAGACCCATCCCTCGCTGCTGCTGCAACTACTCGCGATTCAGTTCCTCATGATCGCGGGGCCTCCTGTCAAATATGTGGTAAACGAGGTCATGTCGCACTGTCGTGTCACCTCAGATTCAATCGTTCAATTGTCGATGTTCCTGAATAAGCTTTGGCTGCTCTGTCGATTAATGATGCTGCTGATGACGTGTGGTATCCAGACTCTGGTGCCATGGACCACATAACACCCACCGCAGGTAAGCTTCATAACATGCGTCAATATTCAGGACCAAAAAGTGTTTGCGTTGGTGACGGTGCTAGACTTTCCATCGCCGGCATCGGACAAATGAGCCTAGCAACTCCTCATATCTTGTGGATGTGCTTCATGTTCCACAACTTCGACATCATCTCTTATCCGTCAAGTGTCTTTGTAAAGATAACGATTGTTCCGTTTCTTTTGACGCCTCTTCGTTTGTTGTGAAGGATCTCCGCACAGGGAACATTCTACTACGGCTGCGAACTAGCGGTCCCCTATATTCGCTTGCCCTCTCAACAGCACCGCCCTCAGCCTTCACTGCTTACACCGTTGTTGATTGGCACACACGCCTCTGTCACCCGAGCCCAGACGTTATCCGTTATCTTCGAAGAGATGGGCTGCTTCCTGCATGCTCGGACCCCATCAAACCAAAACCATGTCTACCTTGTACTCTCGGAAAGGCACATCATCTTCCATTTCGATTGTCTACAAGTTGTGTTAAGACACCCTTTTCGTTGTTGCATTCAGATGTCTGGCAAACACCAATTCCTTCAAAATGCGAGATATCATTACTACGTTATTTTTGTGGATGATTATTCTCGTTATGCCTGGCTCTTTCTACTTCGACGGAAATCTGAAGTGTGCACTCATTTTGTTGGGCTATTTCGGAGACTTGTCAATCAATATTCCACTGTTATTCACACTTTGCAATGTGACGGTGGCGGAGAATACAGCAACACAGCTATGCGCTCCTTCTTGACGGAGCATGGCATTTCTGTTCGCATCTCCTGCCCGTATATCCCACCACAAAACGGTGTCGCGGAGCGTAGGCATCAACACTTGGTCACGTTGGCCCGTACTTCTCTGTTGCAGTCACACCTCCAAACTAGTTTTTGGACTGATGCTGTTTGCACAGTTAACCATGTCATCAACCGTCTGCCGCTATCATCCATCAATTATGCCACTCTGTTCTCACTCATCAACGGTCATACCCCAGACTACTCCTTGCTGCGACCGTTTGGGTGCTTATGTTTTCCCTACACCGGATATCTTACAAGGCACAAGCTTTCAGTCAAGGTTGTTTCCTGTGTATTTCTCGGTTATTCCGATTCTCACAAAGGCTACCGTTGTTATGACCCAATTACTGAGCGGCTCTACATCAGTTGTCATGTCCGATTTCAAGAAGATACTTTTCCCTATCGAGACCTTCTCCTTCGGCATCCCACAACATCACCTGACGATTCCGGTGCCGTCCAAATACCGTTCCTGTTGCCAGTTCCAAACTCGCAGCCCGTGCAGGATGTCACTCCCACAGCCTTGGTGCCTCCCGCCACATCATCTGCTTCGATCGGATCTATCACATCACTGCAGACGACTCATTTGCCTTCCCCTTCAGTTACGGCACGTATTGTTGATGCACATTCCTCTACCGCGGCTCCGTCATCAACTATAACGATTGACGCAGCAGCTCCTCCATCTTGGCATCCCATGGTGACTCGCACACGTGATGGAACTCGCCGTCCCCGCATCCTTCTCAGTCTCTACCGCTTGTCCCTACATCCTATCGATCGGTGCTCTCAATTCCAGCTTGGACGGCGGCAATGGACGCAGAATATCAAGCTCTTCTCTCCAACCGCACAAGATTCCACCAACGTCCGGGACTCAATTTTCAGGAGACATATAACCCTGTCATCAAACTTGCCACCATTCGTCTGGTCTTGACCGTCACCGCTTCTCGTGGCTGGGCCCTTCGTCAATTAGATGTTCGCAACACCTTTCTTCACGGCGACCTCTCTAAAACTGTGTACATGAAGCAGCCGCCCGGCTACATCGATGCCCGCTTCCCACACCATGTGTGTCGACTGCAGAAATCCCTCTACGACCTCCGTCAAGCAACCCGCGCTTGGTTCGACTGTTTCTCTGCAGTTCTCTTATCATTGGGATTCATGTAGAGTCAATCGAATACCTCCTTATTTTACTTGTACACGACTACTTTGACGATCTTATTGCTCCTCTATGTTGACGACATGCTTCTTATCAGAGCCGATTGCCACAAGCTGGATGCACTCGTCGCAGCCCTTTCCAGTCACTTTGCTCTCAAGGATCTTAGTTTTCCGTCCCACTTCCTCGACGTGCACATCGAGTCATTTGCGAGGGCTTCTTTCTCTCCCAAGCTCACTACACCGAGCAATTGTTGCAAAATTATAATCTTAGTGAGCGCCGACCAGCTAAAACTCCCTTGTCGCCGAAGTTTCAGTCGAGTCTCGACGCTCCTCTTACTGACAATCCCACTGAATTTCGGGAATTGATTGGATCACTCCAGTACCTCACCATGACTCGCCCAGACATTGCCTTTTCTGTCAACCAGCTGAGTCAATTCCTCCATTCGCCGACCACTGAACATGCTTGTGCTGCCAAAAGGATCCTCCGCTACCTAAAAGGCTCCTCCACTATTGGTCGACCCTTGCTGAAAACAGATCTAACACGTTTAACGACTTATGCAGATGTAGATTGGGCAGGTTGTCCTGCCACCAATCGCAGCACTACAGGGTATGCCGTCTTTCTCTGCTCCACTTCGCTCTCATGGCGGTCAAAGAAGCAGCCTACCGTATCTCGCAGCTCGAATGAAGCTGAGTATCGTGCCCTTGCTTACGCTGCCGTGGAGATTATGTGGATCTCCTCCCTCTGCCGCGAAATTGGTCTTTCGCTCGCCGACCGTTGATCATTTGCTGCGACAATATAGGCGCCACCTATCTTGCTACAAATCCGATCTAGCACAACCGGACGAAGCATGTCACTATTGACTACCTCTTCGTCCGAGAACAAGTCCGTTGTGGTGATCTCATCGTCAAATTTGTTCCCACAAAAGAGCAACGTGCTGACATCTTCACAAAAAATCTCGATGGTCGTTCTTTCAATCATCAACGTACCACTCTCATCTCCGCCCTGAGCATGAGATTGCGCCGGGGGGGAGGGAGGGAAAAACAGAGTTACTACTCGGCATTAATCATGAAAATATTCCCATGACATTCTCGAACCCTCCACTTTTGGTAGTTGAACATTTAGTGATTTAGTAGTTGAACATTTAGTGTCTTGCATTCATTACTGTTTAGATTGGCTATAAAGACAACATCATGTAAATACATTTAAATCAATTATCGAACATTCATTTCAGCCAGAGTTTGAAATCTTTCAAGAGATGTCGTGGATGCACAACGCAGTTTCTAAAGCGAATAATGAAGTTGAAAAGGATGACTTGTATATATAAGCTTTTTAGTGCACTAATGATTTGTTGGTACAAGTTGAACATTTATGATTTCAAATGAATGGTCAGGCTGATCAAGTGTGTGAAGATAATCGAGTACGTTGTCAAGATTTGAACTTATTCAGGTAGTCCGTGGCAATCTTAAACAACTTCCTTAAATGTTGGGCCTAACGAAACGAGTGCCTCATTAGGCCAATATGGGCCAAAAATCATGACAACCAATCCATATTATTATTATTATTAGGCCATCTTATGTGTAACTTTCATACGAGTAATGTTGGTCACTAAGATTAAACTAGGCAAATCTTTTTAGTACAAACAGTCTCCCCGCCCCGAACAGACCATTCCGCCAAGGTTTTGGTCTTTCTCGGACCGATCCCCCCCCAACCAAAAAAAACAAAGAAAAGTCGATACCGAGTTAAATCAAACGTCGATACACACCCCCTCATGTCCTGATGTGTAGTGTTGTAATTATTTAAAAAAAAAAAATTAAGGGGTGGGGGGAGCCAAACAAGAGTTTTACGTCACCCCTCTCCGTGACTTGTGGCCAATCCCAATAATTCAAACAACAACAATCAAATTCATCAAACGCGTTCAGCAAGCTCTCTCCCCCCCCTACACGCCTCTCTCCCTCCCACCCTCTCCTTTTTTTATAGAGAGCTTCCTTCCTTCGCCACCTTCCCATTCATTTAACCCAACCGTTGCTTTCGACATGGAGAAATTGTCGGTGATCGGTCGCCTGAAGAGGGCAGTGAAGAAGGTGAGGCTTCTGATCGACTTCAGCATCGCCCGATGGCGCATCGCCTCCCTCATCGGGGGACGGGGGGCGGCTTCGAGCGGGCGAAGGAGGCCCCTCAGCTTCAACGACAGGCCGGGCCTCATGTACTACACCGCGGGGGACGAGAGCGAGAGCGAGCAGGACCCGGGGTCCGCAAGGTGGTCGACAGGAGGAGGGGGGATACAGAGGACGCTGAGCTACCCGTCGGAGGAGGACGTGGACGGGAGGGCGGAGGCGTTCATCTCGAACTTCTACAGGCAGCTGAGGATGGAGAGGCAGGTGTCATTGGAGCTCAGGTATTGCAGAGGCGGCAGGAGCTTCGATTCCTCAACTTCTCCCTGAACCATAATCCTCCATTGCTCTCCCTGTCGGGACACACAACTCCCGACATGTTGTTGTTGTAAGTAATACAAGAAGACATTTCTTTCGAATGCGGATTGAAGAAAAGAGTAGGTGAGAGAGT
Organism: Melastoma candidum; assembly: GCA_023653495.1. Taxonomy (NCBI): domain Eukaryota; kingdom Viridiplantae; phylum Streptophyta; class Magnoliopsida; order Myrtales; family Melastomataceae; genus Melastoma; species Melastoma candidum. Next base: position 24,469,372 of record CM042883.1, on the reverse strand, counting down.
TTGCATTTTTTTTGTTGATCCAAAACTCTTCATCTTTGTATTCTTCTTTTTTATTTTTTTTTTTTGGTCGAATATTGAAAATGCCTGGTTTTGGTTTTGGTGGAAAAGATTGACCCGTCTGCTCTGCCCCTTACAAATTCCAATCCCCCAAAAGGTATAGTTGGGAAATATCCCCCCCACATGAAAGAGATTGTTCTCCTGCTTTTTTTTTTATTAAATCTCTTTAAATAAATCCAGTGGACAAGCACAAGCCAATCATAAAACCTTATAAATTAGGTCAACATCAAACCGGCCCAACCCGCTCGGATCCGATCCGATCCGATCCGATCACTCTCGACCCGACTAAACCCAAAACTCCCTTCTGCCCTCTCCCTCCCTTCCTCCCCCTTCGTTTTTGGTATGGTTTTTTCTTCTCCTTCGATTCCGTCCGATCCGATGACGGTCGACAGCGACTGAGCTTAACCATCTCCGGCCGCCGCCCCCCGCCCTATACTCCGTCGGATCCGCCCACACGATGTCGAACCAGCAGAACTACGGGGACACGATCCCCCTCCGCTCCACCCACCTCCACTCCTCTTCTTCCCAGTCCGACATCGACGAGATCGAGAACCTCATCCACTCCTCCCTCTCCTCCTCCTCACCCGTCGTCCCTTCTCCTGTTCCCCCCGCCTCCTCCGCCCGTACCCCCAGCCCTCCCCGTGCTCAGATCCCCGTCTCCTCTTCCCTCCCTCCCCTTCCCCCTACCTCCCACAAGCCCCTACCCATCCCCGTCGTCCCCTCCGTCCACATCCCCGCTGCCCCTCCTGTCCCCTCCTCCTCCAACCCGAGGTCTGGGATCGAGGGTTTTGGACCCCCGCCGAACACCCTCACTGAGCCCGTTTGGGACACCGTCAAGCGAGATCTGTCCCGGATCGTTAGCAATTTGAAGCTCGTCGTGTTCCCCAATCCTTATCGGGAGGATCCGGGGAAGGCCCTCAGGGATTGGGATCTCTGGGGTCCCTTCTTCTTCATCGTGTTCCTCGGGCTGGTTCTCTCTTGGTCCGCCTCCGTTAAGAAGGTGATTCGCTTTATGCTTCAAATTCAGGTTGTTTTGGACGTGGATCTCTGTTCCATGTTATCCTATTGGGATGGCTTAATTCAGGTTGTGATGTTCGTTGATTTGTTGAGGTGAATGTAGATTCATTCCTATTGGGAAGGAATCTCTGTTAACTTGGTGCTTTCAGGTGTTGCAATTTTTTCTAGGGGGTGCGACGTGTACAAATTGCTGTTTTCCATGTGTCATAGAGAAATTGCAATATGCTAGAGTTGGAAATTTAAGGGTGATCGCCCGGATTTTGATTATGCTTGATGCTCAATCTAAGACCAAAGTATTCCGTTTGCTTTTCTTAGTTGAGTGTTGGTGTAGCCTCAGAATGGTCTGTACGTTGAATGTAGTATATTTTTTTATCAATCCTAGTGGTGAGAAATGTAGAGAGGGCTATCCACTGAGAAAGTCGTCATTTGCTCCAGCTTCTTTTATTACTTCATTTTCTTTTATCTACTTTCTTCCTTAAACTAGGATAATGCTCTCTAATCTGCAGAGTGTGTATGATAATTCCTTCAAGTTAAAGGTACACCATAGTTGTTAATGGCGATAGGCGGGGCGAGGCGACAAGCCCTCGCCCGTCAGAGGCGAGAGGCGAGGCGAAAGGCGCTCGCCTTTTGAACAAAGACGATTTATAATATTAATCCCCATAAAAGAATCACATTGAAGTGCTTTAATACAAAAGGCAGGCCTTGATTTTCCTAAAATAATGTTCTATAAGTCTGGGAATACAGCATAAAAGAATCGTCTGGAATAATTGTTCTATAAGTCGTAATAGGGTTTTTTAATTTTTTTAATTTCATTAATTTCTCCCAAAATTTTCAAAGTTTTGCAATTAGGTCCTCTTATTTGTCATCAACAAAAGGCTTGCCTTTTTGTCGCCTTTCGCTTGAGAAAAAGGCGAGAAAGGCGAGGAAAGGCGTCGCCTTTGTACCACGCCTCGCCTTGAGGGGAGGAAAGGCGAAGTCGCATCGCCCGCCTCGCCCGCCTCGCCCCTCGCCATAGGCGTCGCCTTTTGTCGCCTTTAACAACTATGAGGTACACTGAGTGAATCATGGTATTAATATTACTTTTTGGTGCAAATTAGACTCATGGTGCTCTTGTTGGGGGATTGCTTTTTCTGTTCGGCCGTAGTCTTAATGTGGGAGTCATTCCGTTATTGATTGGTCTCATTTCGTTGTCATGCTACATTTCGTGGGTGAGGATGAATATAGTAAAGGGCTACATGCTTATTACTTTATGCCAATGAAAACACTATCATACGGTCGTATCTGTTACAAAATTCAGTAGTATCGGTGACCAGCCCGCTTTACAAAGGGAGCATCGGTGCTTATGTTCTTTACCTTTTCCTTCCACTAAAAATGGTTTTGTTCATGTGTCAGACTGTAGAACATGTTGTGCCAGTCCCTCTGTATTTGTCGATTTAAGTCTGCATAGATATAGGAGAACATGGGTAGTTAAAAGTTACTTTGACATAGGTGCATTAGCTTTCAAAACACGAACATTGTCCGAACCCGTCAATATTCAATAGGAAACTTTTGTTCTGATTGCTTATATATAGTTGTAAGTTTAGATTGCTGTCGGTGCATAGTGGGAGAGGTTAGTTAGCTCAAATGTATCTGTATGTAATCTTTATCGACATTGTTGCGTGAAATTCTGAGGAAATATTTGCAGGGCATGTAATTTACAAACTGGATGTTATATTATAAAATGTGATGAACGAGAGTGGACTGCTTAAACTCTCTTTCCAGCCATCTAAACTTCTCTATTAAACTGTGACAGATATAGTGCCTTGATGATGTCTCTGCTTTACAGCTGGTTTTGGTGATGTGCTCCGAAAGCAACATCCTGTTCTTTATAATAATATGCTGTATTAGTGTAGTAACATTTGAACAAGAGATTTAGGTCTTCTGATACAATTCCAATGAATGTTGTGGATATTATCTGCTTTAAGCTGGATTTAACACTTTTTGGTATGACCTGAGTACCTGCACTTTGTGTTCTTTGCATTGATACTCCTAGACCTAGTATTTGGAGTAAATGACACCCGACAATTTTCCCTTAGGTGTTCCAGAATTCCCTTATTTGGACAGATTGGAGCACTTTTACCTCTCAGGAACACCAATTATTCCAGTGCCTTTTGTTTCCCTGGCATTGGTTCCTGATTTGTTTCATAACGGGGCTAGAATCTCATTTCTCTTGTAAGAACTGTTCAGTTTGTTGGAAGGTGAAGCTTCATATATATATACTGTTTAATCCTCTTACCATCATGGAAGCTTTAGCTAAAGCATACAACAGCAATTACAGTTAGTTGTGTTAGGGGTTTTGGAAAGCCAATGCCTCTGTAGCATAGTTGTTAAAGGCGACAAAAGGCGACGCCTATGGCGAGGGGCGAGGCGGGCGATGCGACTTCGCCTTTCCTCCCCTCAAGGCGAGGCGTGGTACAAAGGCGACGCCTTTCCTCGCCTTTCTCGCCTTTTTCTCAGGCGAAAGGCGACAAAAAGGCAAGCCTTTTGTTGATGACAAATAAGAGGACCTAATTGCAAAACTTTGAAAATTTTAGGAGAAATTAATGAAATTAAAAAAAATTAAAAAACCCTATTACGACTTATAGAACAATTATTCCAGACGATTCTTTTATGCTGTATTCCCAGACTTATAGAACATTATTTTAGGAAAATCAAGGCCTGCCTTTTGTATTAAAGCACTTCAATGTGATTATTTTATGGGGATTAATATTATAAATCGTCTTTGTTCAAAAGGCGAGCGCCTTTCGCCTCGCCTCTCGCCTCTGACGGGCGAGGGCTTGTCGCCTCGCCCCGCCTATCGCCATTAACAACTATGCTCTGTAGTACAACTAAAAATAGATGCTGAATTTTTAATCTAAAAGAAGAATGAGCTTGTCTTTTGGGAGGTACAACAGTTTGATAGCTTAGTGTCTTTATTTAATATAATGATTTATTATAATATTTACACTGCAGACCCTATTCTCATGCGGTGTGAGATATGAATTATTTTAAGCACTATGCTTGTCCATGGGTCTTTAACTCAAGAGATAGTGGCTCTTTGTCAGTTTCCACCTTGGCCATTATTCAATTTGCAAGTTGCAATCGCATGGTTAGTGTTATGGGTGGGGATTAATTCCTACCAACTACTATTTCCATCAGATGAACCTGGCAGGAGAAAAACAGGCCAACTTTGTTTATTGCGTTGTAGTGGAAACCCTTGCTTGCGTTATATATGGTTGGACATTGGGGGCCCACCGACGCCTGTTGGTATACGAAAACCTCTATATATGTATATCAAATGCTGGTGCTTCCATGCAATACCCATTCGATAAAATTCAGGGGTTGTGTTCCTGAAAATAAGAGTATATGTTATATACAGAACTTAATTGCGCGTATGGGAAAGGAAGTTGTCAAGGACATAAGTTGCTGCCCCTGGTGCATTTAGTAATATGCTTATTACATTCTGACAAATAATGCAATATTGTTAGAAATTTTATTTTCTGTCCTGGTCATTGCTCTTATGTTCCTTATTCAATAAGCCCCGTACTTTCATTGTCGACAAGCTATTGTAATTTTTCCTGATAATCTTATTCGATTCATCCATAGGACAACAGTCCCACCTCCTGTTAACAGCACTTTCTCTCTGTTTCCATTTGACTTTATGGTAAGAGGAGGTGTTGACTGATGCATTTTTGTCTTGCAGTCAGAGGTTTTTGCCGTGGCATTTGCAGTACTTGCTGCTGGAGCAGTAATTTTGACGCTGAATGTGTTGCTACTGGTATCTATTCTTATCACCTTTCAGCTAGCTATTATTGGCCTCTCCTATGCCACTGTTTCGTAGCAGAAATATTTTGGCTTTTAGAGGGCGGAGGCCCATGGAACATTGTCTGGAAATACAGGGATGTGGTTGTCAGTTTTCGTAATTCTACTTTTGGATCAAGTAAATATCGTTTCACCTGAAGCGTTCCTGTTGAGTTCCTTTTCCCTCTTTGTCGCTCCTTTTAAAACTGTAACCAAAACAAGCAGGGAGGGCATTTTAGATAGGGATAGGTTTGCTGTGCTTGAATATTTTCTGAGTTTGCTGCGGTTGGCGGTCTTCTGTAGTTGCATTGGTGTGATTGTGAATCGACGAAGCAAGATGTGGGTTATTATTTTGCTCGTAGTTCGAATTGATGGGGCTGGTAATAACCGTCTGGAGTGGCGACGTTTCAGGGAGGGCACATCATATTCTTCCAAAGCTTGAGCCTTCTGGGATACTGTCTCTTCCCCCTGGACATCGGGGCATTAATCTGCCTGATGAAGGACAACGTGATCCTGAAGATCATAGTGGTGAGCGTGACCTTGGCGTGGAGCTCGTGGGCCGCGTACCCGTTCATGAGCATGGCAGTGAACCCGAGGAGGAAGGCGCTGGCCCTTTACCCGGTCTTCCTCATGTATGTATCCGTGGGCTTCCTGATCATAGCCATCGATTAAGGGAAGGGGAACAAAATGTTTATAACTTGGGGGCTCACAGACTTGTATTGGGGGGGGTGGGTTTGAATGTGGAAGAAGAAACTGTTATTCTTCACGTTACGCCGACAATACCTCGAGGGAGGGAGGGAGGGAGGGGAGGGCGATGTCGTATGATACATTCTCGCGGGTGTGTAAAGAAAAGAAAAATTCTTTGTTTTTTTACTGGTTTGATTGATTGTATTATAGGTGGAAAAAGCGTGGAGGGTGGGTGGGGGATTTTATTTAGTGTTTTGTGGGTGGGGGGTGTTCCGTACGAGGACATCTACCTAAAGCCAGAGGGAAATGGGAAAGCCGAGTGTCAGTGTCGAAGAAAGAGTCTGCAGGAAGGAAAACCAGAAGGATTTATTACCCGGGGGGGGGGGGAGGGGGGAGTTGACATGCATGGAATATTGTCCTTTTATGTTTTGTAAAAAGAAATAAACTTGTGACATACGCATAAAATAAATGTAACCTGTCAAATCTTCCTCCCTCCCTAACAAATTCTTTTCTCTCTCCCCTGGGGGAGGAGGCATAAACAGGATGCACTCCCCAGTTCAAGTGTTCAACATAAGCCGCAATTGCTTTGTTTTGCATAAGATGCATCTTTTCTTTTCTTTTTGTCCTGGTCAGAGATGGCCGGCTTACCCTTCTCCCCCCCTAACCCATGAATCCACGTGAAATTTTTTTTTTTGGTGGGGGAGGAAGATGGCAGTCTCCCAGTTTTGTCTGAGCCTTATAATATTCCCTAAATAAAACAAAACCTTACCACCGGAATATTAATCAGATCGTGCCGGCTGTAATGAATTGATGGTAGCTTTGTAAAACCCAAATATATATTATATGAAACGGAGAACGGTGATGTAGGGAGGGGGGGAGGTGACATTAAAAAACACGTTGAGTTTTTACAGGATCCGAAAAAGTTCGAGAAGGGGGGTGGAGGACAGGACAGAGGGTGGGTGTTTGGGTTTGCTTGCAGGGGGAGTCTTACTTGCTAGAGTAGGCAAAACATTTTCAGTCAGATCTTTTTTTTTAAAAAAAAAAAGGGGCCCTTTACACAATAAATTCTTCTGTTCTCTTTTCACCCTCCCACCCCAAGAAGATAAACAAAGGAAACAATGGGAAAGGAGGGGCTGAATAAATGATATCCAGGAGAGAACTAATTCGATTCATTGGGGAGGGAAAGATGTGATTGATTGTTTCTTGAGTATAATAATAATAATACTAATAAATCATTTACATCCAACCCAACCGTCTTCCACCAATTCGTCAGTTTCTTTTTCTTTTTGTTTGTAGATTTTTTTTAATGAATAATTTGAATGATTTAAAAATGTAATGTATCTATACGTGGGCAAGTCAACTAAGGGTGAAAACGAACAAAACCCTTCACGAGCTGGTTTGTTAAAAATTCAATTCGAGCTCGATGCCGAATTCGAGCCGACTCATTAGCGAAATGAGCCGAGCTCTAGTCAAAATACTTAAAGCTCGATAATTTACGAGCCGTCCGCGAACATAATATTATATAATAAATATAAATATAAATAATAAAAAAATTAATAAAATCGAACATATATTTGAGTCTTTCGAGTCGAGCTCGAGCTCGAGCTCGGACTATTCCTAATCGAGCCGAGCTCGAATTCGGGGATATTCAGTCTCAACTCGTCTCATTTTCACCCATAAGGTGAACATGATAACTACTGCTACAATTATACATACCAAGTGTTACCAACTCACTTACCTAAGAAAACACTTTTACCAACTCAGATGAGTGGAGTATCCAACTAATGTCTAAATATAAGAGTGAATCCATAATTCATGGTGTTCCCATAATAATAATGACTTCGATGCAGCCGAGTTAGGTGAATGGAGTAGACGTGATAATAACATGAAGAGAACCAAAAGGATTCCATACGAAACACTGAATCAAGAGAAGCGTCCAATGAAGAGAAAAGAAACGTTGGGAAATGGGAAGCCGACCATTAGATGATGATTCGAGAATTATGCCACTTAATGTCGGAGAATCCCACCCTCCCCTTTATCGTCTTAGAAAAACGAACTCGACAGTGTCCTAAAATCTTCCTTGGGCAGGAAAAATATAAATGATGATCATGAAGGAAAAGATCCGGGGGCCAAGCATATTTAATTAACTTACCTTAATTATATCCCCATAAACAATAAAAGAAGGCAGGCCTCGAACCGAGTCAAATAATCTCAATGCTTGAGTCTGCATGCTTGTGAAGAAGCTTTCCCTTAGAGGGTTTGGATGGGAAACAACAGCGGCGAGAATCGTAAGTGGAGTGATTTTCTGATGGGTGGTGGGAGGAGATACTTTGTATTATTCCCAAGAGGAAAAAAGGAGAAGGCCCTTCTTATATTTGGCAACGTGAGTTGGTATCATACTTCCGGGTCGGTTCGTCATACATGGAAGCATATGAGAGTAGTTGGGGTGAAGCAGGGGAGGATTCCTTCTTCCTTAAATATAAATGAGAGATCGAGCGGGCGTGTGTGTAGTGCAGGAGGGATGGGAAACATTAAAACGAGCTTCTTGCTAGCGAAAATATTTCGGTCGAATCACTTTAATAATTGCCTTGAAATGACGAGTGAAGTCCACTATTTAAATCCGAGTTGATTGATAAATAACAAGAGGTACCTAAAGTAAACAAGAATTTAGGCCATGTTTGTTTACAAGAATCATGATTTATTTTCTGTTTTAGTTTATTGTTTTGGAAAACAGGAAACAAAACTGCTTTTTTATGAAAATTAAAAAAATTATTATTATTATTTTTATTTTTTGATAATAAAGATATTTATTTATTTTTAGAAAAACGAAAACATAAAACGAATCATGTTTCTTTGTACTAAATAGGGCCTTTAAGTTCCTTGAATCAAGTTCCTTGAATCATGTGCAAATTCGACTTTACAGAAATCGAATTCACGATATTATTTTAAAAATTTTAAAATTAATTTTATAATCCTAATAAAATAGCGTCACTCATCAATAATTTCTTAATGCATTTCATTTCAGGATCTAATTTTTCCTTTTTTTTTCCATTTATAGATATAATAATAATAATTAAAAAAAGGAGGAAATCCAAAATCTTGGCAGTCCAGGAAATTAAAGAGGCAAAAAGATTCACCAGCCCCTCTCTCTCTTCCCCTGCATTCCTTTCCTTCGTCGTCGTCGTCGTCCTCGCTTCCCCTGTATTATAAGAAGAATCCCAACACCTCCACCCACCCTGTAACCAAAAAAAAACACACCAACATAAAAAAGGGAGGGGGGGACGGGGGACATGAAGGAGTTTTGGACGTCCTTGGCATCACTACTAGGCGTGCTCGCCTTCTGCCAGAGCCTCCTCCAGTCCGTCTTCCCCCCCGAGCTGCGCTTCGCTGCCCTCAAGTTCTTCTCCCGCGTCTCCAGCTGCTTCTCCTCCTACTGCTACTTCGACATCACCGAGATCGACGGAGTCAACACCAACGAGCTCTACAACGCCGTCCAGCTCTACCTCAGCTCTTTCGTCTCCTCCTCCGGCACCCGCCTCAGCCTCACCCGCGCCGTCAACTCCAGCGCCACCACCTTCGGCCTCTCCAACAACGACTCCATCTCCGACGTGTTTGATGGGGTGTCCGTCCAATGGGAGCACGTCGTCACCCAGCGCCAGCCTCAGTCCTTCTCCTGGCGACCCCTCCCCGACGAGAAGCGCGGCTTCACCCTCCGGATCAGGAAGAAGGACAAGACCCTCGTGCTCGACTCCTACCTCGATCACATCATGGAAAAGGCCAACGACATCCGGCGGAGGAACCAAGAGAGGCTCTTGTACACCAACTCCCGCGGCGGATCCCTCGATTCCAGGGGCCACCCCTGGGAATCCGTCCCCTTCAAGCACCCCAGCACCTTTGACACCCTTGCCATGGACCCCGAGAAGAAGCGTGAGATCATGGACGATCTCCGGGATTTCACCGATGGCCAGAGCTTCTACCATCGCACGGGTCGGGCCTGGAAGAGGGGTTACCTGCTCTATGGTCCCCCGGGAACTGGGAAATCAAGCATGATCGCCGCCATGGCCAACTACCTCGGTTACGACATCTATGACCTCGAACTGACGGAGGTACACTCCAACTCTGAGCTCAGGAAGCTACTGATGAAGACCAGCTCGAAGTCGATCATCGTGATAGAGGACATCGACTGCTCGGTCAATCTGTCCAACCGTTGGAAGGGAGGCAATGGTGTTGGAGGCGGAGGGGTTGGCATGAGGGGGAGCTCCGATTACTGCGACAGCTTCCCCCAGGAGAATCACGAAGGGAACAACAGCAAGGCAACGATAACATTATCCGGGCTGCTGAACTTCACGGATGGACTGTGGTCGTGCTGCGGGAGCGAGAGGATATTCGTGTTCACGACGAACCACATTGAGAAGCTCGACCCGGCTCTGCTAAGGAGCGGGAGGATGGACATGCACATCCACATGAGCCACTGCGGGTACGGCGCGCTGAAGATCCTGCTGAAGAACTACCTGGGGATGGACGAAGGTATGGGGGGAGTGGAGTGGGGGGAGCTGAGGGAGGCGGCGGAGAAGGGGTGGATGACGCCGGCGGACGTGAGCGAGGTGCTGATAAAGAACAGGAGGGACAGGGGGAAGGCGGTGAGGGAGCTGATAGAGGCGATGAAGGGAAAGTACCGGGAAGGGGGGCAGGGGGAGGGCGGGGGAGGGGAGATGGGAGTGGACGCAGCGGGGGTTGAGGATGAGGCGGAGGAGCAGGAGAAGAGGGCGTTGGACAGCCCGAACGCGGCGGCGGAGGAAGGCGGGGAAGGGAGGAGGGGGCAGTTCCATGGTTCGGAGGAGGACAACAACGTTGGCAATGACTGTGCGAAGGATGTCTGAGTGTCAGAGATTGAGTTTGTTTCATCAAATCTCCCCCCCTTCTCTTTCTTTTTCCCTTTTTTTTTGGAATTTTAAATTATCGAAGGAAGGTTGGGAATGGATGAGTTTTTTAACATAAATATGATCTCTCTTATTATTATTATTATTATTATTATTATTATCAAGATTAAACCAACTTTGCGTCGAAAAATTAGGTTTCATATTTCCAAAAAATAAATTTTCGAACGTATTTCATATAACCACGACCATGATGATGATATGAACATTATTGGGTTTGGGAACAAAATCACACTTTTTATTGCGGTGGGAAAATTAGGTAAACGCGGCGGGGTGGAAATCCGACGTTTGAATTGGGTTTGGTTTGTGGACTGTAATATTTGAAAGTTATTAATGACGAAGTATGTTGTGTCGTGTAAGAGATCTTATCCACAACTCAACTCTTGCTGCTGCTGGTGGCTGACGTTGGCTTCCTTTTCTTCGCACTTTTTTTTTTTCTTTTTTACTTTTGTTCCCTTCACTTGACATGATCCCAACTCCAACAACGCCATTTCTACTTTACTTTGTACTTTTTTTTTTAATTTAATTAAAATTGAACTATTATATAATCAAACTAACGCAATCCCCTTCTCTCTGTGTGTGCGTGCGCGTCATTTGATTTGCCCCGCCCCCTTCCTCCTTCACACGTGACCCCCCCCCCCCCCCCCACCCCCCCGGGTCTTTGTTGTTTCCAGACAACAAAAAATATGAGTGACTAATAATATCACGCTTTTTAAACCATGTTCCCCCCATTTCTCTCTCTCTTGTTTCATTGTTACATGCATTTCTTAGAAATTGATAATGTAAATTTCACACCCATTATTTTTTCTAATATTCATATTCATCTAACTAACGGACACATTATGTATTGTATATCTATAATTTATTTCATAATACCTCAAATTATTCCATGGGATGAAAATTAATATTGTTAGCCTATTATGCCGGCCAAGTTCAAAATAAAATGGCTTAAGCTCATAGACATTAGTCTAACCTTCACTTTGGACTGACAAAAGGCCAAAGCCCACCTTAAACACATTTTCAATTTTTACTTTTATTTAATTACGAAATTCATTTATTTTAATTTTAATTTTATCCCTAATATTATCCTCTCCAACTCCCATAGACAACTCATATTTATTCTAAAAGAAAAAAAAAATCTCAAACGATAATTCTCCATTCAATCGGAGATTTCAGATTTATTTTCCTTTGTCTCCACTACCCCCTTCCAAAAAAAAAATATATCCTTTATCTCTTGACAAGAAAAATATTCAGACAAATAGGGAAAGATACGATTCCTCCAGGAGACACGATCTCCAATCAAAATATACCCTTTAGACAGATCAGATAATCGGACGTCGCTCTCCTCCTGGACGCTCTACCCTCTCTAGGAAACCGGAGGAAAATTCCACCATTCACACCGAAACCGAGGGCAACTCCTCCCAACATACACACCAAAGCCGAAGCCAAGGACTCCCCCTCTCCACTGCTGACAAGCCAAAGCTTCCTGACCAGCCGACCAGCCGACACCCTTCTTTCCGACGACACCACCTCTTGCCACAGCCACAACCCAAGCATGGTGCTCCAAGGCAGCCTTCTAACGGACTCCCGACATCGTTCTTCCTCCTCGGGCTACCCCAAGGTAAGGCAAACCCTCGGTGAGACTTTCTCTCACTTTGCTAACTCCAGGATACTTCTACCATATTCGATATGCTTACTCCTCCACCCTCTTTCATGCTTGTCGTGACATCGCAACGCACGAGCACGCTCCTATCGATGAGTTTGGAAGGACCGGTGATTGGAATCATGAAATAAGATGCCGACAATCCACTCCTGGAAGCTCTACTCTTCCATCCAGCGACGGAATCAAACTCGGTCAGGTGCATCCTCTTCCTTACTCTCTTCCCATCACATGAAATGAGATGCCGACAATCCACTCCTGGAGGCTCTGCATCACACGAAATCGAGCGTGTGAAGCCCAAGTTACGGCCGAAATACGGAACGCAAAGTTCCCGTACTTGAGCAGAAACGTTGCAGTAGTCGACAGAGCATAACTTTGTCCACATAGGTCAAATCGACCTAAAACCAGTTGGGTTAGGTCCCTCTCTTTCGCCCTACAACTTTTATGTTCTGAACTTTTTCGTTCAAAGTCGTCTTGACCGAGTTTTCACCCGTCTAAAGTCGACTTACAGAACACATGAGTTTTCTCGTTGCCTGGCGACGCAGCTTCAGGCGACAGAACATAACTTTGTCCATAGAGGTCGAATCGACCCGAAACAGTTGAGTTAGGTCCCCCTCTTGTCATCCTACAATGTTTATGGTTTGAAATATTTCGTTCGAGGTCGTTTTACCGAGTTTTTACCCGTCGAAATTCGACTTACAGAACACAGGCTCTTTCTCGTTGCCTGGCAATGCAGCTTCAGACGATAAGATATAACTTTGCTACAAAGGTCGGATTCTCCTTAAGCTAGTGGTGTTAGGTCCTCCTCTTGTTGCTTTACAACTTTTATGTTTTGAACTTTTTCGTTCCAGGTCTTCTTGACCGAGTTTTAGCCCATCAAAAGTCTACTTACAAAACATAAGGGCTCTCTTGTCGCCTGGAAACGTTGCTTCAGTCGACAAAGCATAACTTTTTCTACATAACTCCGTTTTACCTAAAACTAGTTTGGTTAGCTTCCTTTCTTGATGCTGTACAACTTAGTAGTTTTGAACTTTCTGATTCAACGACATCTTCATCAACTTTCATCCCGTCGAATATCGATCAATAAAATGCAACAGTTCTGTAACCAACTGAAAATATCATTTTAGTCGAAAAGACATAATTGTGGCTACCCTTCTCTACATTATTTCCTCGAGCATCCTACTTTCGATTTCTTTTTTACGTTCGTAGGATCCTCACTACACGATGTGAGGGATGGTCATACGGTACAAGGAATCCTTCAAGAATGGCGTACAAGGTTCGAGCACACGGCGGACTGTAGTGGGAGTACCTCGCTCAAAACACCACATCTTCGCATGTTTAGAATGTAAAAGCTAGTAACTAGGAATCCCCGAACTAACTGTTTTTCCGACTTAAAAAGTTTTAAAAAATAAGTCGGTGGCGACTCCGTAATAGCTTACCTAGGTTAAACAACAACAACTATTTTTACGGAGCCATCACGGATTAGGGAAAGGCGACACGAGCCGCTTCCGATCCTCCCGAAAATTCCTTTTGCCGATCATGCTCCGTCATTCGCCCGTCGCCCCATAAAGAGACGATTGGCGAGGCCCCGAGCAGGCTCGATTAGGAATCGAGGGAGGATCAACCCCGTTTTCCTTCGCAGCGCCTAGACGTTCGAGTTCTGGTGTCGACCGGAGGGCAACAGGGGGAGCGTGCTCGGATTCTCGTGTCGTCCGTACCGCAGCGCGCGTGCTAGGCCGAAGGGACGCGTACATATTTTATCATATCTCCCTGTATAAATAAATCACGAGGCGTAAGATATAAATCTATTTTATAATAAAATCTATGGTAAACTAAAGTTTGAAATATGAACATTTAAAACCTAGACACATAAACACCAAATCCTAAACATGAAAACCTAAACTATATCACACAACTAGGAACACGATAACAAATATAAAGAAGAAAGTCTCTAGAACAAACATGTCCATTGCATTTTACTTTCTTTCATGCTCTTTTTCACCGTATACTCCAAAAGACTTAAAGCGATGGAACCCATGTATATCATCCGATGGAGGTTTTTCTGACTACTAAGGACGACTGCTTGCGATAACCCACAATTTCCCACAAGTTGGGCAAAAGAATATAAGGTTTCGGGTGTGAATATAAAAGCAATTAGATGAAAGTAAATGACATGAAAAATGAATCTCTATCGGGATCGAGAACGAAATTATGGGAACTTAATTTGACCGGAAATCCGAATCCCCTCTCTTCTATCCTTTTGTCTATTTGTCCTGTTAACTTAATCGTAGTCATAACCATTACTTATGCCATGAGTTTATAAATAACACGGCTAGGTTATGATGTTTTTAGCTTATTCTCCGACTGTGAGAGAGGCAACAGGAAAAGTAATAGTAAGAATAAAGTGCTTATGCTCAATTCTCACGGGTTATTGCATCATGCGTTTAGCTATGGGTTCAGATGAGAAGTTTAGGTGTAATTTGTTGCATGTTGCGTATGAGTGATATAATTAAGTTGTGGGAAGTGGATGACTTTTCACAGAAACGCAGAAAAGAGAAAAGGAGGAGGAGGAGGAGGAGGATGATGATGATTTTTTGGAGCAGAGAGGCAAAGGAAGGGAGAGTCGAGATTTTGTTGTCTTGAAACTTTTTTGAGAAAAGCCGAGGGAGGGAGGGGTTGGACATGGGACGTTGACAGCCTACGTTTCTTTTGGCAACAACAACACATCACATCTGCAACTTGCTTCTAATAATTAAAATCACAACTCCTCTTGCTCCAGCAATGAAATCCAGAATCGTATGAATTTCTTCTCTTTTCTTTTATATATATATATATATATATAAGCACCGGGAAAGGACCTTTCCCCTCCTCCCTCCTCCCTCCTCCCTCCTTATAATTTTGATCATGCACGTGTTCTTCTTCTCCATTCAACAACAAGAGAAAGCAAAAGTAAAAGAAGAAACAAAAAACTAAAGTAAGTCTGTAAGTCTGTCTGTCTGTCGAGATCGATGTGGCCGGTGTTAAACATGCAGCGCCTCGCATGCAGGGGTTTGTTTCAAAATGGATGGTAAAATAAAAAGGTGTGGGGTTAAAAGTAAAAAAAGATTTGCCATTGCCATTGCCATTTCATCACGTGTGACGACTTCTCACTTTCTCAACTCTTCCTTACTTCACTTCTTTACTCTTTTTAAAAAGCAAACAAACAAATCGAAAATAATAACCAATGCACGGTCACACTTTGATATAATGGGTGCATATATCCATTTTAGAATGCCCCCCCCCCCCCCCCCCCACCCCCCCATCCTTTTCCAAGACATTCAGTGTAACTCATGATAGAGATTAAAAAAAACGAGAAAGAAAAAACGTTATCACGATCGGCTTCACCAGTCTGATTTTGTAATCAAACTCGACTTTATTCTTCAGTATTGATGCTATCGACCATCTATTTGCTCTCCCTACATTCCTTTAGTACCTTCATCTTTATGCTCTCCTTAGAAAATATAAAGAAAAAGAAAGGCAACAAGCCGGTAATATTAAGTACAAAATTTACTCATTCGAATCGCATCATGCCGCGATGTAAAACGAAGACAGCGCTGCGCTGGTTGATGTTTAAGTAACTCGTGGGGGTGCGAGGAGTCAAGAGGAGTGAGTAGCGAAGAAGAGAAAGAAGGGGGCTGAAAAGGATAAATTCAGTGTTGGTGAAGTATCTTAGACCAATCCAATTCATCAATGCTTTGGTGGTGGTGGGAAAATACATGACATCTTTTTATTTTATTCTCATTTGTTCTTCGCCATGAAAATAACATTGGGTCCTTTTTCATTTTATTCCTTTGACCATTAAAATCTTTCCCTTTTTCTTTTAGAAAAAACGGCATGAGGATAATATAACACCGAAGTTACTGCTAAACTTTTACAATTGCGGGTATGCCAAAATCTTGTAAGGAGTATATAAAGAAACGCTAACCCTTAGCAGATGGTGTCCAATCACTTTTAGATCCAAGGATGACAAAATCTTATTATTTAATTAATTAATTAAAAAAACGATTATGTTTTACTGTAGTAAGCACAATTAATTATCACAAAACTAAAATATCATAAATATAAACCAAGATGGAGTTGATTTTTTTTTTGTTAGATAAACCATTAAAACCTACTGGTCTTAATCCTAATGGGTAATCACGAAATGTCATCTGTATAGGTCGTGGAGTCGGTAGGCCACTGTCCTTCTCATGAAACCCCACGTGAACATTCTTCTTCCCCCTCTTCTCTCCTGCCGGTGTTTACTGTCAAATAATTGCCAACAGTTCGAAATTCTCGATGACTTCCCCCCCGCCCCCCACCACCACCATCACCACCCAGAGATATGATCGGAAACCCCATCGGATACCACCAAAGGATTGGAGAGGTCGTATCTTTTCTCTTGTCACAATAATTGCCGCCTTTTGAATCCACGGCCCCCATGTGATTCCAAACTCGACTCCAAACAAACAAACAATTAAAAAGAGAAGGAAACGCATGGAGCTTTTGATTGGTTGGCTTATAGCATTCGGACACACACAACCATCGGAATGAATAATATTTGGTTTGGTAATAGAGTGGATGAGGTGAGGGAGGGGATGACTGCCTTTCCTTTCTCTCTTACATTCGTCTTCTTCTTCTTTCTTCCTCTAAAGTCCAAATCCCCTCACCCCAGAGTTCATAATAGAGATCGTGGGTCACTCAGAATATTTCCTCCCCCCCCCCCCCCCTCCTTTCTGTCTTTCAATGCTTTTCTTTTCTCCTTTTTACTTTGTTTTCTTCCCCCCCGGTATCTTTTTCTGTTCTCGGAACAAAATACTCGGGAATCTCTCGTACGCCATGATAACAGACCATGTAATGTACACAATGGCGATGGACGCCTTGTCGTCTACTTCCCTTGTAAGTGTCACGTTATATCATACGTCGTACTTATAGCATATCATGTCATTGCATGGACAATGGCAGCTTAGTTAGGCGTCGACATCCTCCTAAGAATTGTCTTGGTCTGCAGGTGTTGTTATTATTTAATATCAAATATCTGTATCCGTTCCCGTTGGACCGAGCAATTATTATCACAGCGAAAAGAAACAACACCCCGAATCATAAAAGATGTCCCCATCCCAGGCCTCTTCATCTGCCTAGTCTCTCCTTTGGCATGTGTTGTTTGTTGGAGTGTGTTCTCCGTTTGGAACTTCCTTACTCGGGAGCTACTGACCAGTCGGCACCCGATGTAACCGGCTAAATGAACCTCCCCTGGAATGTCATTTTCGAGCCCCTCCTGGCTGTCGGTAGCGTCGCGGAGAGAATTGTCGTCGAATATGGACCGAGAAGGAGACGGTAAAGCTTGAGTGATGATATCGGCCTTGATGAGTAGGAGTAATCTAGTATTGGGTGCGCGGTCGTGGAGATTGTACTCCTCCTACTTGGACGATGCTTCCACCGGTTGTGACCTCAATTTCTAGTACGCGAACAGAGGGGGGTGAAAGTATATGCCCTGGGAAGAACGTGATTTAGTGGTCAATAACAGGGCAGATTCCCTTTCCAACTTGGAGAAACAAAAGAAAGAACATTTTCATCCGACTTTCCTTTTGTCGACAAAGGATTGGCATTTCCAAGTGGTGGAGAAGAGACCAAGAGCATCTTTCCTAAACAGGGCAAGGACAAAAGGTTATTGGACTGAATCCAGCATATTGCCGAACCCACCGTCCGTGCGATATTTCCCCGCGGGGTTCGATTCTTGGCCGATTTTTGACCATTCACGAAAGAACCCGAGGTTGAAGGACACTAGTTCTTTCACTTAGATTTGTGCCGACCAAAAAGGCCGAGAGACAATTGAGTAACACGACTTAGTTTTTCAGACTCAACATCATGCTCCAAAGTATGGAACTATGTAGTCTTACATTGACACATAAATTTTGGGCTTCGTCTTCAATGGACTAAAGAGGTAAAACTCATGAGCATCATTAGAGAAGCCCAAAAAATAATGTCACTCGAGAAGTGCTTCTCAAGTAAGCTTCAAGCATCGCGCGACTCGATACTCGGATCATAGCTCGAGAAACGCCCTTTTACTAAAACCCACGTCTGGCCATGATGATGGAGCATGACACGTGGCAAGCTTAAGGAAGCCGTCTAAAATACGATATGCATGACTCCTACAAAATAAGAATCAGATCGTGCACACGATATAGGAAGAAACTTTTGCCTGTATGTGAGGCTTTGTTTATATTTTATATCTTAACGTCGACATTTTTGGGGCCCTTGGTTCAAGGCTAGACGGGCACTTTTTGGCCTTTCGCTTTTCGAGATTTTTGTGAGCGCGGGGATTTTAACCCAAGACTACTCTGATACCATGTAGAAACCTTATCGATTGACTTAAAAGCTCAAATTATTAGGTGAAGACTTGGTTATACATTATATAATTTAACGCTAGCAATTCTTCTCCGGAGTACGACACGCAAGACTCTGTGGGGGTGCGTACGTTGTAAGGAAATGAGACAACGTGGGCGATGGTCGAATTGGATGCTGGCCCGGCCCAAGACGAGTCCAATTCCCAAATATGGGCATGTTAGACGGTCTAGGCCCAAATGGGACAATGTAAGGTGAGGCGATCATAGTTTTCAAAAGATTAGATATGAAATAAAATATGAAACATGTTGTTAATAATGCGGTAATAATACTTCAAAGTGAGAAGAAGTAAAGAGGACAGAAAAATCCGTGGTGCAACCATACACGTGAGGAGTCATGGCGCGAGTTGTTATGTCGTGTCGGCATGTATATCGTTTAGTCTTTAATGTATGCCTCTCCAGCAAGTAGTTTAAGCAAATCCCATTCGTGGCTCGTCTGTTAGTCTAACGAGGGGGACGTCGTCCTTAAATTAATTCTAAACAAAAAGATGTACCTAACACGAGCACCAATGTTATCATTGGACTTAAATATGTTAATTAAGACCAAATGGATGGTTTTTTAGATGACTCTGATTACCACTAAAATGTTTAGTTTCATGCTTAATGTTTGCCTTTTGGGGCTACCTTTCTTTTTTTTTTTTGTAAGGAGTCCCACCAGGTGCTAACACTGGTTTCAAAAGGGTATGATGTAATATTTATTTCCTTACTAGAAAATAAAAGAAAACCCTCCACGAGTGTGAGTGGAGTCGGATCGATTGAAGCGGTCCACGTCATTTGCCAGTTTCTGTGGCCGAGAGGCGCAATCTCCGGGAAGGCGAAATCCTAGTGGAACATAGAAAGGCATGCCTCCGTGTCAAAGTGGTAACTTTGTTGTTTTTTAAGAAAAATATTTAGTTAAATTCATAATTTGTTAATCAATATTAATAACTCGGACTCAAAACAAATTTTCAATTGAATTTTTAAAAGAATTCGAATTAAAAACTCGTAATTCAATTCTCATCTCTCTTTTCATTTCCCCTTTTTCCTCCGTCTTCTCCCCCTCTCCTTCTCCTTTACTTACTTTTAACGAAACTTTGGAGTTTTTAACTCCAAATTATTAATATTATTCAAGAATTATGAATTTTACAGATTTATTTCACGAATTATTACTTAGACCAAACGTTATCGAGGAACATTCCTCGTCAACGTGGTGGCTACGATTGATTGGGACTCGTTATCATCCATCTCGATTATTCGCCCCGACCAAAATCCATTTGTTTAATGGATATCTATCCACTATGCCAATACCTTATATTTAGGATTACATAGATAATGTTTCGGTCTCCTGTAAACATTTTACACTTGTAACATCATTTGGCGTGTAATTTCATTCTATGGGGAATCGAACTGCCTACACATGATGTCTCCTTGTCATTCTATAAACATAAACTCATGCAACGTGTGATACTTCCTTTTGTGGTTATTTGATATCGATTTTAATGTTTAGGATTCGTTCTTTAATTGTTGGATAACACTCTGTCCATTGCTTAGACCAATGAATAAAATATAACAAGGGTTTAATTTCATTTATCAATATACAAGTAATGGTCAATCTTATCATAAGATCATGTAAAGAATACCTCCATGAATTATCAGTAATAAAATTAAATTAAATTATAAACTACACAGCGTGCGAATCTTACCTATCTTTTAACTTTTTAAATATTATTTGTCGTATCATATTCGTAAAATATTGGTGCATGGTGTACCGATACGGGTATAAGAAATATTAGTCTTGCTATATCATTATTTTTCTTTTGAAGTTACTATATGGCTGGGTTGATGTCGTTGTCGTCATAGTCGAAAAATTGAAATTAAAAGAAAGAAATTTCAAGCAAGTTGATGAAATGTACAAGGAGTCGGTTGCCCCTTACATTTTAGACCCATGATGACTATATGTATATATGAACACCAGTTTTCGTGTATATATTTTGAGGTTATTGCATTTGGGGAGACAAACTGAACAGAAAAAACTTTCTCTTACATCTCTCATAGTTGAATTTTTTTGTTTGTCCTCTGGAATAGTTAAGAGTCAAGAGTGAGTTAGTCGAAACTAATCGTTGGTTGGAACTAATTGGATTGTTAGACGTGTTGGTCGATGCCTTGAAGTTTGAACACCTTGGTGCGGAAGAGGAATGTTGTCTATATAAACTCCTCATGAGAATGACATTCATTAGTGATACAGAAGAAATTCTCCGTCATATTTCTCAATTCTGAAAAAATTATGGAATTCTTAAAGCTATAAAGTTGCGTAAGTTTGGGGAGCCCTAAAGCTACCCACTTGAGGTATGATGAGCAAGTTTAAGTTGTTTATGCTTTTTTTTTCTTTCTTGCTAAAAGAAGACCTTAATTAAAGAAGCTTATTTAAGGCGGTGCAAAAGCCTGAGTCATTAATGATTGATTGTCCGAACCCATAATTCCACTTAGATCACATGGTTGCCAAAGATTCTTCTTAAGATTGTTAAACATCGTAGTTGGCTAAGATAACTCAGTTGTCTAAGCTAGCAGAGAATTATTCTAAGAAATTAGAATAAGTGACTCTGGTTCAGAGGGAGTTTGATGAATTTTTAACGTATGATAAACACGAGTTAATATTTATTATTAGTTCAAAATATTTCAACATGTATTTAAGGTTTGTTGAAAGCCAAAATAAAAAATGATTAGAAAAATCTTCTTAAATTCGAATACCATATAATATATAAAAATTTAAAAAAAGGCAAAATATCAATTTATGGCCTCAACTTTGAGCCAACTTTCTGTTTTGTCCTTAACTTAGTTTGTTATATAATTTTGTCACCAACTTCTGTTTTTATTTTAATTTTGGCCAATCATGAATTCCTTTTAGTGAAAGCCAAACAAGGTCTTAATAGACAATTTTCATTTATCGACTAAAAAGAAAAAAAGATTTTAAAAAATAAGAAATAATATTGAAACCTTTCATTTGCTTTTTTATTATAAAATTTTGATGAACAAATCAAGTGAATTGGAAGCCAAAGTTAACGATAGTTGCTGATGTTGTCAAAAAATATGAAAAATCGATGAATTTCGAATGATGTTCTACTAGTGGGCGACTATTACGGATAAAGTGGATTAGGAGACGAATGAATGAGATGTCGAATCTCCACTATTATAGGACATATGTTAGACTATATTAAGGCCTTGTTTGGCTTTCGCTAGAAAAAATTCATGATTGGCCAAAATCGAAATAAAAACAAAAGTTGGTGACAAAATTATATAACAAACTAAGTTAATGACAAAACAGAAAGTTGGCTCAAAATTGATGCCATAATCGTATATTTTGCCTAAAAAAAATGGTAGTTGAGTTTAGAAAGAAAAAGAGAGAACAGAAAAACACCCTTAACTTGATTCTCAACGTAAAAGCTTTACCTGCGACTGTCCTTATCCTTAATATTGTTTCTTTCGTCCGTTGGGGGGGCTCTCGGCAGGTCCTGTCATTTGTCTGTTTTTTTGTCGTTTTCCCAGAATATACCACTTATTGTCTTATTCGAACTACTGAATAAGTTGTTGATACGAAAAATAGTATAAATAGATAAATAAAAATTCTCTTAAGCCTTTACCTTTCTACTTCTTTTTGGGAGGGGGGGCGGCCGTCTTTCATCCCCTTCCTCGTTTGGTTCTTTCTCTTCCTGAGTCGGGAAGCAGGGGGGAAGGGCAAAGGGAAGATCCCTTAGAAGCGACCTGGTGGTGCTAATCGGAGCTTCTTCTGTATTTTTCGGCCGAGAAGATGTTGGTCGTCGCCAACGCCTTCGATTTGTGGCAGAAGGACGCCTTCTTCTCCGCCGCCGAGGAGGTCCTGGAATCCGCCGATTTGTAAGTTCTCCTTCCCCTTCCCCTGGCCCTTTT
Source organism: Melastoma candidum (assembly GCA_023653495.1). Lineage (NCBI taxonomy): Eukaryota > Viridiplantae > Streptophyta > Magnoliopsida > Myrtales > Melastomataceae > Melastoma > Melastoma candidum. The sequence goes on along the minus strand of CM042883.1, from coordinate 24,446,870 downwards.
TCGTCCTTTGTCGGTCTGGGATGAGCTTCAGCTTCCAACTGTGTTGATTTTTGGATTTTTCCCCCTTTGTATCGATAAGTTCTGGTTAAAGTGCCCTTGTTGTTGGTCGAACTCGCAATTCGGGATGTCCGAGGTAGAAAGCCAGGGCTTTACCGAGTACACTGTTTTGGGGTTTGTGTTGAGCCAATTCGGATTTAACGAGGTTTATTTTCGGTTGGGAAGGGATTGAGTAGAGTTGTGAGGGGATGCCCGCAGTCTCGTTATTTTGGTCAAGATGTGTCCGTTTTGATTGCTACTTAATTTCATTCCCCATGGAAAGATTCCTGTTTTGGTTAATAACTCCCCTGTAGTTTTATTTGGTCCTTGTGGATTTCCCTTAAATTCATGTATTTTCTTTTTCTTTTTCTCGTTTGAGTTGACCGCTTCACCATGAATTTTCCGGAATATTTGTTCACGACAAGGTGTTGTTGATTAGTTTCTTGATGGTTTCGAGTTTAGTAATTGATTGCATATCATAATTGGGCGATCTAACTCATTGTCCCCACTTCTTCGACTCAGGTTATTCATATGTTCTCGTGTTATTTGCTATTTGATGCCGATTTTGTGTTTAGATGTTGGACGTCAGATTCTGAGGAAGGTCGTTTTGCCCAGCATAAATTCCTTATAATTCAATCACCTTGTTATTTAAAATGAAGATTGACAAATGTTGGAGTGGCTGAATTATTGCATTGCTGGTATCGATCAAGCTCGGATCAAGTCCGTTTTCCTCTTCTTGGTCATTAGCTTTAAATCAAGTCCACTGTCTGTGATAAGTTCATGTTTCTCTTGGCTCCGGACGTTAAAAAATGTCGGTCTATATTCTGTAGATTCCCCATGATCTCCTTTTTCCTTTTGATTTCAGAATGGGATCCACGTATAGAGCATGGGTTAGAGAAATGGAGCAAGTAGAAAACCCAGAGGCCTTGAGCAATCTCACGCGGGACCTACAAACTGCTCTAGGCACGGCGAAATGGCAGGTACTTTCTTCTCTAGCGAGCTCAGATATAGCTTTTCTTGTTCCTTTTCTCTTACTTGTCAACTAAAATCTTGATGTCCTTGTTATTGATTTGAGAATTGATGACTGATTTATAAACTACTGATTGAGTTGTTCTTTGCTGGAGAAAATGTCAGGAAAATGTTACATTGGCATTGTTTAGTGGTTTGGCGAGCATTTTTTACCCCATTCGGCCTTTTGCCTTTCCTGTCGTCCAAGCGTTTGCATTTAATCTTGCAGTCCTTTCTGGCTAAGGGAATAAACGGAAACCTAAGTTTGGCTTTTTTTTCTCTTTCTCTTATAAATTTTGCAAGTAAACCTGGCTTGTTACTTACAGCTGGAAGAATTTGAGAGAGCAGTAAGATTGAGCCAGGGCCCTCATGGCGAGAACCTTACAGCAGCTCGACACGGACAGTTCATTGCTGCCATTAGCGACCAAATTGCTATCGTTGAAGCGGCTCTATGTCGGTCATTAAGCAAGGGAGATCAACCACTTTGTTGGATTAATTTGGACAAAGAAGAGCGAGATGATTTAGCCTTGTTTCTTTCGGGGACGCCCAAGTTGAAGCCAAGTCCTAAAGAAGAACTTTTACCTAAGGGAATGGCTAAGAAATTTTTCAGCCACGACAGAGATATACTGGAAGAGGGTAACAGTTATTTTGGCGAGCCAAGAGTTCTAGTGAGCAATGCCAAGAATTTGGGAGATGGGAAAATAGACCAGAACGCTGATCGTGTGCTAGAAAAAGAAGGTCAAGATAATCTAGACAGAACAGTTGGCGTGAGTAGGGCATTGAACTCCCCAAGCGTTGGAGACTGGAGAATTATAGTTGACGATGAAGATGGCAGGGAGAAATTGCTTCCAAAGGTGGAGCTGACTCCCAAGGTAAAGGGATACAAAGCTCCTTTCTGGAAGGCCAGGTGTGGAGTGCATTCTCCTCCAAAGTCACGGAATGGTTTGTTTAATAAGGTATGTGATCTGCGTAAAAGGTGACTGCTGCGTCGCTTTAGACAGTTTTACTGTTGAAACATGAGATATAAAATGAGATTTGTCTTCCTTTCTCTCTTCAAATTTACAAGAATGTCAGAATTGTTTTTTGCCTATTTTGATGCTGTTATAATTTTTATCGTTTTGGGACAGTTATTCAGACGATTACATTCACTTCATCGGCAATCGCACCTCCCAAGGCACTTGCAACCCAGTCGATCAGTTCAACTTATGCTGGTGATGATGCTGATGATACTCTTAATCGGTAAGCAGCGTTTTCTTGGCCTCAGATCTGTTCTTGGTTCTTTTTGTTAAAGTTAAACACACAGTAATGAGTTACATGGTTTTCGATGTTCTAGTGCCTTTCGTGTTCTTCTCCACGTGAAATTCTCTGCCACTCAAGATCCCCATATGAAACAAAATACTAATTCCTCTAGGTATGATTTAATTTTCCTAATACTCTACAGATGAAAGGGCGTTTGCTGTTGCATACTGTAGCCTGTCACATGGATGTTCTGTGATTTCCAAGAAATGCCTCTGGCTTGGGTTACATACCTCAAATCTTATCCTTATCTTGACAAACTAGCTCTATAGGTTGCCACATCGATTGTTGGTCATTGTAGTCTGGAAGTACAAATGTGTAGGTGCATATATTGTTCCATTGGAAATAAATAGTGGTCAGGCTATAAAGAGACATATCAACATCTACAAAATTTGTTCATATTATAACATTGGAATAAATCTCTAGGTCGATAAGTTATGAGGCATGCCAAATCTTGTTCTGATTTCCATGCATGAGCAGAATTACAATAATGTCAATTTTGGTGAAATTATTTCAAGTCTTCTCTGCGTCGAATTATATGCTAATGCCATTTCGGTAAATTTTATATTGCAAGGCTGTCTGCTTATTGCATTGCATTGTGTTATATAGTAATGTAGTTGTAGTGTACATTCTTTGCATCCATCATCACTGGGGATCTCATTTTCCGATTTCACTTCAGCTGAAGATAGATTTCACTTGACACGGCAACTTAAAATATGAGACCCTGTCCTTGTATGACAGTCTGCATAGCAGATGGCTATCTGTATTTGGGTGCTTATTTCGTTCATTCTTTGATGGTGCATATGATTTGCTGCGGGGGGGACTCCCACTAATTTTGCGAAGCTGGGAATCTATCAATCTGCAGGTGCTACATTTACTACCGGGACGCGAGAAGAATAAAGGCGACTCCCAACTATGAGGATAATCCATGGTTTCATTGACTGACGGCTGCAAATGCGGGCCTAAACATCAAATATCTTCCAAGAAGTAGCTGAGCCTGCCTTTGCTTTGTTCATAACAACACATTGTTTCCCTACGTCCGACCTCGTTGGGAATATAATCAAGTAAATGATTGATGTACTTATTGACACATGAATTTTGGGTTTCGTCCTCAATGGGCCAAAGAGGTAAGACTTCGTGTGGACATCATTTAAGGCGAACATGGACTCAATATTAACGCTACTCGATAAGTCTTTGTGAGCACTACTCGAGAAGTACCTCCTGAACAAGGGTTCAAGATTAATGCCACTAGAGAAGCATTTCTCGAGTACGTCATAGATAAAACCCATACAACTCAAGACTTAAATAACCTCTTACTACGCGAGAGCCTGTAATGTCTCGAGAAGGTTCACATCAAACCACGTTCGGTTACATCAGTAGAGCATGACACGTGGCAAATCTAGAGAGGCCTGCTAAAGCACGACGTACATGATTCCTACAAAATAGGAATCAGATCGTGCACACGATCTAGGAAGATTACATACTGGCTGAATAATCGTAACTGTAAGATTTTGAAAAATATAAAGGGATTAAGAACGACAAGACAAAGACACCGAATACAATCCAAACACAAAACTCAGATTTTTCTCTTTTTTTTTTCAGCATCCGCGTCAAGAAATCAGCGTCCCGAAACCACCTTCACCTTCACTACGTCTGACCGCCAATCTACCAAGGTAAATTCCACTAAAGGAATCTGCCGTAGCTGCCGTTCGTTCGCCGCCGACTGTTTGAAGCGTTGCGCTGCCTTCTTTAGTTTCTTTTATTGTATTTTCACTTCACGTCATGTTTGTAAGTGTTGCCCTGTAATTCAGTATTGTTTGATCAATTCAAGTATTATATTTCCCTTTCAACTTGCGTTCATTTACTTTACGGCGACTACACAAATTTACTGTAAAATTCGATACGTGTTGCGGGGAACGAATTCCGCGTCAACGCATTTTTTGCAACTATAGTGGGAGCATTGAATTAAAAATCCATAAAAAAAAGTTCTTGAAGGATGCCTCGAGCCAAAATGAATGCTATAGAGGTTGACCCTACTGAAGTAGGGGAATCCAATGAAAATCAAACTGAGGAAATCAGGATGTGTTCATAGGGCCCTTGAATAATCCTTGGTTTGGTTATTCACCTAATGATTTTGTAACCAAACAAGAGTTTGGTAGTGCTATAAGAGAATTAAAACTAGAATTAGCAGAGAGTCATAAGGAATTGAAAATGCAAATGGATGAGAAGCATTATGAATTACTAGATATCATAAGTCTCCTTAAGGGTGATAGATCTGAGAAAAAACTGAGCCTCTAGGAGAAAAATCATTTATGGGAGATGCTAGAGCTACTGGAAATTAGAAGGTTAATGTTGGAAGCCCTTATAACGAGCGTGTTGAACCATATCTTATGAATTCTAATGGAGTTTATGGAGTTGGTGTGGGTAGTTCAAAAAGTCCAATGCCTGAGTCTAACAAGAATGTAAACCCCACATTCGAAGATCTCGAACAGAATGTTTGTCCAGCTTATTCTCCCCCAACGTCAACGAAGGGAAACTGAGAGCTTTTACTGCATAGGAGTTCAATTCCTCGGGGATATAGGATTCCTAGCTTTACCTTGTTCTTGAGAGAATATGAAATGACTCATGTGGAACATAAAGCTAGATATACTTATCAATTGGGGGAATGTCGAATAACGACATGTTAAAGCTCAAGTTATTTCTTAATTCCCTAGTTGGAGATGCATTTGGCTGGTATTCGAGACTTCTCCCGAATATCATCCTGTTTTGGGTCGACATGCAGACCCAGTTCCTCAAAGCATTTGATAAATTGGAATCAATAACTTTTCTAGGGGAGATCATGTGGATGAAACAACTACCTGGGGAGAGTCCTACTCTATTTCTAGTGAAGTTTAGGAAAATCTGCTGAAGTTCACAACATCCTTAGCTGAAAGAGATAAACTCGAGATAGCACAAAACGTCCTGTCATTAGAGATAAGGAAGAAACTTCAGGGAGAACGTTTTAGGGATTTTCATGATCTCTCGAGACGGTACCATAATCTTTTGTTAGAAGAATTTCACTTAGTTAGGAATTGTCAAGTAAAACCTTGGGTTGAGATTGATGTAGCTAAGTTTATAAAAGGGGAACCAACAGTATGCGAGCCTTTAGTGAAGAAAAATTCTAAAGCCCGAGTTTCTCAAAAATCTGATGAAGAAAGGAAATTCTCTTTTGATATAGAACAGATGGATAAAATCTTTGATTCACTGTACCAGAAAGGGCGTATAAAACTTAGGCCTGGATATAAGCTACCGCAGAACGATCGAGAGAAGCTTAGGAAATACTGTAAATGGCATGGAACTTTCACTCATTCAACTCAAGAGTGCATACATTTTAGGAATTTGATTCAAGATTTGACCGAATCGAAAGAATTACGATTTGCTGAAGTGGATGATAATCCCTTTGGCAAAGAGCCTATAATCCATATGTACTCTCTCGAGGCTGAAAATAAGCGTGCCAAATATAATACTGATGATGATGTTTCCGCACTTTATCTTGAGACTTACGTTCGTAATACATCACAGGGAATCAAAGTGTCTTGAGAAACAATTGTCCCCAATGGGCTCTTCAAGCGATTGGCCGAGAAGAAAGTGGTGAACTGTCTAGTTCGAGAGATTCATGATGAGCAGTGCCACTGGCATCTAGATTCCACTCACACCACGGACAAGTATCGCAATTTTCGTAGATATCTACAGATGAACAAAAAAAGCCTGTGGTATGATTTAACTCAGCTCGAGGAAGTAGCAATGAGAATGGTGTTATCATACTCTCGCTTCGCCCCAAAACATACATCGATGAGTTCCTTGTCTGGATCTGTCGGACACGAACGCCGGCAGAGGCACTATGATGAGGATGAGAGGGTCAACAGGCCCCACGTGCATGGACGTGTGGATGATCGTGAGAAGGTTGGGCTTCGTTCGAGAACAGGCACCTAACAAGCATCCGAAAAAGGATGTTCGTGCTCCCGAGCTGGCCAAAGTTGAAAAGGCATTTGCAGAAGCGAAAGAAAAAGAAGTATGATAGATCAATCCAAAACTGATTCAAGAAGGCCCACAAATTGCTCGTTTCCTCGAAGAACGGATGCACTGTGGGAAGTGCAAGCTGATCTCATCTCAAACAAGTTCCTTATCCCGCAGATGTGCACCAAGTGATGCGTTGTGTACTTCCTAAAGCTGGTTCAGATGTCAATCAATGAGGAGATCGAAATTAAGCTCAAAGGCGAGATCATAGGTAACTTCACCACCAACTTTGTTGATGTTATGGTGATTGAACTTAACGTGCAGGAAATTCGGGGTTATGATTCTTAGAAGAAAGATTTTGTTTACATCAAGCGCCCTGTTAAAAGTTTTGGGCGAATTGTAGGAGAGCCTATGGAGGACCCTTGGCAGCAAGTTTATAAGAAAGTAGTGATCCTGAAGGCAGTACGCAAGAGAGTCTAAGACGTACTTAGATGGAGGCTAAGAAAAGCAAAAGTGTTTCGCCAAAAGAGACGAGTGAGCCTCGAGAAGGGATACCACGAGCGGATCCCATGGCGACTATATAAATTACCTCGAGAAGGGATACCACGACTATATAGATTACACACCTTTACAAGAAGAAACCTTGAGAGGCATCAGGAAAACAAGGATCCCATAGTGACTTGCAACGTGGTCGAGTTACCTGCATACTTCTCAAGAGAAGGTAAAAGAGTTATGTTCACTAATGGCGCAGTACGTAAGGTTCCTAGGTTGAGTGATAGATATCCAAAGGGATCTCCGCTCCATTGGTTCGAGAAACACTCCTCGGGATAAGACAATATATGCATTCCATACACATCACAGCGGACTTCGATGGAGTAAGGATGAATAAGGTGTTAGTAGTCAATGGAGCTACGGCCAACATCCTTCCATTCGTAACTTTCATCGCAATGGATAAAGAAATGGCAGCAGATAGATACGAGAATGTCGATCACTGCCTTCAATGGGAAGAAATCAAAATGCATGGGAGTGTTCTCAATAAATCTCCAGGTCGGTAGACAAGAGATGAGACCGCCTTCTTCGTGCTAGACATTACATCAGCTTTCAATGCTCTCGTGAGTCAAGATTGGCTACACAAAGTTGCTGTTATATCCTCGACTCTACGTAAAGAGTTAATGATATGGCTTGATGATGAAATAGAACTTGCACGGGCTGATAAAAACCATTGTTCTGGTCAACCAGTTCAAGTGACCCTTCAAATTGAACCAGTTCAAGTGAACCATTGTTCGTTTAAAGCAATACGAACCAGTTCAAGTGACCCTTCAAATTGATCAAGTACTGATGATATGCATTCCTTTTCTCATACTATCGTTCGGTAGTTTATCTGCGTTGATTGGCATTGACCCGGAATGTTATTCACTACTTTTGCCTTTTTATGTTCAACAAGGTGAGATATATTCCTTGTGGTACTAAAGGGGGTGTTATGATCAACTTTGAAAAGATTAAGGCAAGGTTCTAAGTTCGTAAATCTAATAAGCAGATCTTTAGTCTATCAATTTGCTTATACATGCGTTTTTTATTCTTTGCGTGATTCACGATTCACTCAATGTGGTAGTGTTGACTATAGTGAGACTCTCTCTTCAGTTTCTTCTAAAGATGTATTCAGAATTATGATAGTGTTTGTTTCACATTTTGATCTAGAGTTACATTAGATGAATGTGAAAGCAACTTTTCTGAATGATAATCTCTTGAAGAATGTTTATATGGAACATCCGAAGGGTTTTTGTAAAAGATGAATCTTAGCACATGGTTTTGCAAGTTGAAGAAGTCCACTTTTTGACTAAAGCAGGCTTCGCGATAATGATACTTGAAGTTTGATGAGGTGGTGCCATCCTTTGGATTCATTAAGAATCCGTTTGATCAACATGCTTAAATGAGGATTAGTGGGAGTAATTTCATTTTTATGCTTTGTGGATGATATCCTGCTGGCAAGTAATGATTTAACATTGTTACATATAATCAAGGATATGTTGTCCAAAACTTTTGATATGAAGGATTTACGCGAAGCTGTTTATGTTCTTAGGATTGAGAGTCGTCAAGACAAATCTTGAGGTATGTTGGGCCCGAGTCAAAGGGCTTATATTGAGACTTGCAAACTTGATCAATTCTCTATGCAGACTTGCAAACTTGGAGAAGCACCAAAAGTAAAGTGAGATAAGTTCAACAGAGATCAATTCCCTAAGAATGATATTGAGAAAGAGTTCATAAAAGATATAACTTACAACAATGCAGTTAATAACTTGATGTATGCTTAGGTTTATACTAGACCGGATCTTGCCTTTCCTGTTAGTGTTATGGGGGATGTTTGTCTAATCCAGAAAATGAGCATTAGACTGCTATTAAGAAAATAATGAGATATTTGCAATGAACTAAAAGCGACATGTTAGTTTATTGGAACATGAATAACTTCGAGGTAGTGATTTTAACTTCGGTGGTTGTTCTGATGACATGAAGTACCTCAGGTTATATATTCATGTTATTTAGAGGAGCTGTTTTCTAGAAAAGTGTTAAAGAAACTCTTATAATAACTTACTTGACTATGTATGCAAAGTTTGTTGTATGTTACGAGGCCTAGTTGCGATTCTACTCCCAAATACTCCAATCAATTGAGCGATAGTAATCGACTGTGATCTTCCGAGCAAAAGGTGAAGACCAAGCAATGACGCCGGATCGAAGTAAGTGAAAAAAGCATGTAATATCCGTATATTAAGTCTTGATGTATGTATCTATAGGCCATTTTCATTTGAAAGTCCTGTAACCACCTAGAATTTTCAAAGAATTTCCAGAAATTTCAAATTCCCTCAAATCCCTTTCTGTCCCGCCCATCCTAACTTTGCGTAAAGAAATGATTAAATAAAAAAAATTCATTTCACCCAATTTTTTTAATTCATATTTTTAAGAACGAATTTTGCACTTTACTCGACATTTTTATTATATATTTGGCTCTCGAGGGAGACAGATGATTTTATAACATGGTTTTTTAATATTCGGTCCCCAGATCAAAGCATCAAAACCGAATCCAGTTTCTCGGTCGTCCAGCCCGAACTCGCGGTGACCACTCGCTCTTCGTCGCCCCCACTCCGAGGAAAAGAACGCTCCCTTTCCGTGAGGGCGTCGTCGATCGGGACGATGGCGACCAGGGGGAGCGTGACCCACGTCATCTTCGACATGGACGGCCTCCTCCTCGGTAACCGATCGAATTTCCCTCACGCCCATTTGATTAAGCGATCCGGTGGAATCTCGTTGTTCTTCTGCTGTGGGATTTGAATTGGGTAATCCTGCAAGACGAGTTTCCCTACTCGTAGTAGTTGCTGCTGAAACCCATTTGAGAGATGCTGTAGATGCTCGTAGGCGGACTATTTGACGCTCGTTTGGTAGCAAATTGGGTTGATGTTAAGTTTTTGTGTGTGCTGCAGATACTGAGAAGTATTATACCGAAGTCCAGGAAGTAATCCTGGCGAGGTATAATAAGACTTTTGATTGGGACCTCAAGGCAAAGATGATGGGGAAGAAAGCCATTGAGTCCGCTCGCATTTTCGTCGAGGAGAGCGGCATCAGCGACTCTCTCAGTCCCGAGGAGTTTCTCGTGCAAAGGGAGGATTTGTTGAGGACTCTGTTCCCTAACAGCGACATGATGCCGGGTAATTTCTTTGTTGTTCTGTATGTTTCTTTGTGACGAACGTAGTCTCGGTAGGGGGGCTATGAATGAATTCTCATTGCTGATTAATGGAAGCTAACTTTTATGAGCATCCCAGCCACACCGTGTGGGGTGATCCTGCTAGTGCGGTGCAGGGATAGTTGGTGCATTTCAAAGATGCGTTTAGCAGCTAATATGGAGTGGTTTTTCATGATAAGTAGTCATTCGTTCCTCTCACTCAATTGCAAAATAAATCAATTCTGACTGTTATGGACCATTTTCCTGAAAGATGAAAAACTAATGCACCCCTGCAAGTGTTTTCAATAGTGAGCGCAATTTTGTCGTTCTTAAGAATGAACGCTGTGCCTGGGAATGGCAGAAGAAGAACACTTATGCATGGATACTACCATTGCTAATGGTTTGTGAGATTACAAACCCTTTAAAACCGTCTACTTCAGCCATCCTTTTTCTAAAGATGGGAGTCATTGTAGAGCTACATAGAGTAAGAGACCTGATTTTAGTATTAACTTCTTACAATCGGTGCACATAAGAAATGTGCAGCCAGTTGGGCGAGTTTTCCGTATAATGTTCACTTTTCTGGTGAAGGTTAGTTTCTGGGTTTTGCAATGATTTTATGGCTTTGTGTTATAAGATTTTGGCTTATTCTTATGAAGAAAATGACATTTGTTCACTAGTGTAAGGTACGTATGTATGTGCTGATTCTATCCATTTCTATATCACCCTAGTCGGAGAGTGTTGACGAGGATTCTAATGATCTATTAAGATTTTAATTGTAGTAAGCCCACATCAATGTTCCATTGTTCTATATCTATGGAGTTCGATTGGTGGAGAGAGATAGGTTGCAGAACTATGAAGTGGCTCCTTTGGTTATCTGTCGTTCATGAGTGCATACAAATGGGTACGCTATGCACTTGTTGTCCCTCGATCCCCGTGCTTGCAGGGGAGTGGTTAAAGCATTGGGGGTTCATCTCTCTCTCTCTCTCTCTCTCTCTCTAGGACAGTTAATTTGAGATGCATAATATAATTGTTTTTATTCTGTGATCAAGCCTTCTGTACCTGCATTTTCCATTTTTCAGAATGTACTTGCTTGATCTGGAGAGATAAGTTTTATTCCCGGTTACTCTTAAGTTCTTTTTTCATTTTTTTGACTTCCAAATTCAGTGATGATAAATTGTTTCAAAGCAGAGCAAGATCCTTTTCGATGTCTTTATGATGATTGCCGGGATGCTTTGCATTTGGATAGGATCAGTCCTTCAACACGTTCAGCATGGCTGTGGAAAAACCATTGAGTAATCTGATGATGCACTGATGAAAACACAGTTTAAACTTAGTGTATGGGATTAGAAAATGGTCTTGAATTGTTTATGGGAATGTACGAGGCTTGCTGAATCATTCTGGGTGATCCACTCTGTTGATGGACTCGGGCTGATTGGGCTCTACATCCCTCTTCTTGTGTTTCCATAGCAGTCCTAAGTTACTCTCTCTTTAACTTTACTGTAGGGGCTAGCCGTCTGATCAGACACCTACATGAGAAAGGGATACCTATGGCTGTTGCAACAGGGTATCACTAATCTGTTCTTTTTTCTCCTTTCTCAAATGACCTTTTATAGATAGTTTCTCCATCAATGTCCCTATGGTTATTTTGATCCATCCTGTTTCCAATTTGCAGCTCTACCAAGAGACATTTTGAATTGAAGACACAAAGGCACAAAGAAATCTTCTCCCTGATGCATCACATCGTAAATGGGGAGGATCCTGAAGTCAAACATGGGAAGCCAGCTCCTGACGTATTTCTTGCAGCTGCCAAGAGATTTGAGGTACGGTTGCTAAGCGCAGACTAGTTGCATCCTTTTGGTTAACTGTAGCAAAAACACCTTTGAGGTTAATAAGGCAAGGAAATTTCTAACACGGGTTTGACCATCTTCGAAATTGGCAGGGAGGCCCAGTTGATCCAGGGTCTGTTCTTGTCTTTGAGGATGCTCCAGCGGGGGTGAATGCGGGAAAGAACGCCGGAATGTAAGTGAATAGTGTGTGCATTTTCTCTCATGGCACTTTAACATGATCAGTTCGGATAATACCTTGAGATTGCTATGCCATGTAGAAAAGTGAACAAAGAAAAGGGCCTGATGCGATTGAACACTGGATAAATTGTCATACAGGCATGTGGTAATGGTACCGGATCCAAGGTTGGACTGCAGTCTTCATGATAGAGCGGATCAGGTGCTGGAGTCCCTGTTGGATTTCAATCCGGCCGAGTGGGGTTTACCGCCTCTCGAGAAACCTGATTCCATACAACAGACTACCTGATCGTGTCCGACGTATGCAACCCGGCAAGAGCTATTTTGCCTTTGGGACGTTGATTGCCTCAACGGAAGAAGAGGGCCGTGGGGGTAGGGAGATATCTTTTATTGACTCAGTAATAGTTAATGCCTTAATGGATCACTGTGCATCTGATTGATGCGTACCGTGGTATTGAAATCGTCTGCATGTGGAATCTTCTTCTTTCCTGTGCGATGTTTATTAACTTTTTTTTTTTACCCATGTTGTGAGAGGGTGAAGGGACACGACCCTCGTTGACAATTCATCAAATAGTTCTGGTTCTATTATTACTGAACGGATTCCTCTATCATTGTAGTCGTGTATTTTGTACGGACAGCATGTGCGCCACGGACAGAAAAAGCCTCCCCCATGAAACTGACCGAACGATTTCTTCCTCTTTTTTATTTTTTTAAATTTTCGTTACCAAACCATTTTGATTGATCATTCGTCTCTGCTCCTGCCACGTTTACCAAAAAAGCATAATGAAATTTGTTTTTAACAGAAAGAATGGATCATGCATGATACATCCAAACTTGGGTTACTCGTTGATTTTGTTTTCTTTTCTGAAAGGGGAAAAAAGGGGGCGTTTTATGGGCAAGATATTAATGGGATTATCACGTATACCATTACTCCATTCAAATCCTTTTTTTTTTAAAAAAAAAAAAAAAGAAAAATCATCTCTCGACCATGCGAATGTGATCGATTTCTAAGCCTTTAGAATAATAAAAAAGGAGGAAAAATGTCCTAAAAGCACAAACTTCGAGTGTGGGGAGGATCATAATTAAACTTCTTTTGAGAATCGGCCGGCCCTATGCCCCCCCCCCTCCCCCCCCCACCCACCAACCTTCAACCATATTTTACTGATTCTCACGTCACTTGCGTGTGCTTACATGATATTGTATTTATTGGGATCTATGCCCTTTTCGTTTCTTGGCAATGGGCTACGAGATTTGATTAAAGGAGTTTTTAATATTTGTCGAGGAATTTGTTACTTGATGAATAAAGAAAATCATTGGGGGGGTATTAAGATAATAGTAAAGAAATGTTAATGGAGAGAGATCTCACCTCCCGGCGAGGAGGGGGGGGGGGGGGGGGGGGAAGGAGGAATAGTTGGTACAAACTGCTAGTTAGAATATGACAAGTTGCTTTCTTTCTGCTGCCTCCTGCTGCTCCCCCGATTATTAATTTTCTATTATTTATTATTTATATACATTATTATAATAAGTAGCTGACCAGAGGCCGCGTCTGTCTGTGGTCGGTGTTCCTGTTCCTGTCGTTGTTAATATGTTTTAATTAATAATAGTTGGGAGTTGGCGAGCGAGGGACTTTTAACTCCCTGGTCTGCTCTATTCTCCTCTTCGGACGTGTAAAAAGATCGTCGGGTCGGGGAGGAATTCAGTCCCCTCCATCGCAACGGTCATGTTTACTTTTACGTGACTGGAAAGTATCAACATAAACAAAATTAAACCTCGTACGTGTAAAGGAGCAGCGGGGACGTGCAACACACGGCAGGGTGCCTCCCTCCTCCTCCTCCTTCTCCTCCTCCTCCTCATTGAAATTTACATCAAAGTCGGGTCTCAGAAGGAAGGAAGTCAGTTCAGTCAGTCAGTCAGCCATCTCCTACTTTACTTGTGGTCTTTGGATCACTTCCCTTTTCCCCAACCCCCCCAAGAAACGGGAGAACACATGCACGCACACACATTTGGAACACGTCGCAGGAGAGCCATTTTCAACAGGATCACGTTATGCCTTGCCTTTGTCTGTATGTCTTTGTGAGCATGTGCGATGCCACCGTCAGCCATAAATTTAAGGAACAAAAAAAAGAAGCCTTTCTTTTTGGGGGACCTAAGAATCAATCCTTCTTAAGTCATCGAGTTCATAATTCGTCCGTCTCCTTTTGATATCGCTTTGAGTTCACGTAAAGTTCCCCCATATACTTAACATTGATTCATTTCTCTGTTAAATAAAAAATAAATTAATTAATATGAGCATTTTTTATGACGTTAAATTAAATTGGGGACAGTTCGACATAAATCACGATATAAAGTAAAATTCTCAGGGCAAGATGGAATTTATGGGCTGCTGCAGTTAGTCGGAGACAGAAGAAACAACATGAAGAAAGGAAAAAAGGAAAGGAGAGGAGAAACATACGGACATCCCACCTCAACGACACGACCAACAACAGTCTCACGCCTTCCTTCTGTATCCTCCGAAAATATCCCATTTTGAATTCTGTTGACATGAACAGATTATTTTGTGTTTAAATTAATTCTGGCCCATGAAAAGCCACACTGTAACTCATTAAGACCAGAAGGAAGGCGTAGGTCCGTAGTAAGTCTACGAATGTGATTGTCAAGTCTACACGGTCCAAATTGATAAATGATATGGATAAAAACCATAATCTCCGAGATCGGATTGTTACCGAGATTTACGGAGTTAGTTGGGAGGAACACGATCCGAATAAATATTCTGAAAACGTGTTTCACATCCCAGGCACACGAAGATTCAGTATAAAAGGGAAAAAGATTTCTCTTAACAAACACGACAATCAAACTCAGAGACATTTGCATTAATCGTCACCCTTTAGTTTTAGTTAACAGACGTCCAAACTCTGACTTGGGTGAACTTGCAAGGATTATTGGTCTTCACTTCCACCATCAGAGTGAGCAACCGTAGCTCTGCTAACCAATCTCCGCCATCACTTCACCGTTGGGGCGACAACCGTAACCCTGACAGCCAATCCCCGCCTTCACTCCATCGTCTTGGTGAGCAACCGTAGCCTCGACACCAAAGCTCCGCCTTCGTTCCACCTTCCGGCATCTACATCCGTCGCTACCTTCAACCATGCTCCGTCCACCATCCCTCCAGAAGCCGATTTCCACCACTCCAGTCCACAAGTCTACGGCGCCAGCAGCAAGTCTACGGTGTCACCACCACCCGCATCATCATCTTTTTCTTCGTTTTTATGGCCGTAAGCTTTTGATTTTATTGTAAAGACATCGTTTAGTATCATCTATTAATCCAATTCATTTGATTTCATTTACTGGCGTCCACATCCGAATTCCTATAAGCAATCGTGTCAAACATTTCCAACGTGATCCGTTTTCGATGCGAATAAATTTGTAATTACCATCCGTTTTTGGATAATCAATATTGGGGAATTAAATGTTTTCTCTTGTTCGTTTTCTTTTTTTTTTTTTTTTGGGGAGTGGGGGAGTACAACAAGTAGTTATGAGTTATTACCACCCTTTTTCTGTATAGAAAGAAGGGGAGAGAGAGCAACAGTTGTATTTAATTAATGTCCCACGACTTGTAGCTGTCAATGCTTGCTGCTCAAATTCATTGACACTCCCCCCCCCCATCCCCCCAAGCACCAAAAAAACAATTCGAAATTAATTAAAAAGGAAGAGGAGAAAGAGAGAAAGGCAAGGTCGGTATCAATCGTGTGTTTTCTGGTGGCCCCGGCAGTGTCGGCCGATGAGGAGATTTGTAAAATTTTATTCTTACTTTTTTAGTTTATTTTTGGAGGAGAGGGACAGATCAGGTCATTGTTTGGGTCCCGACCGCCAGTTTATTGACTCACGTACAACCCCAAAAATGCAACCCCCCCTTTAATTTTGAAAGGTTTTCTTTCTTTCTTTCCTTTTCGTTTAAGAAAAAAAAAAACTATCACGGGATCAATTTCTATTAATTCGAGTTTACAATTCAAAACATATATATATATATATATATATATATAGATCGACGATGAATGACAGCGTGGAGTCATATGCCAAGACATTACATCTTTCTTGTTCGTATACAACAACATTGATCGATGGACGCTCGAGACAATGTCGGGACGTAGTCTCAACGAGAATCTCTTTTAGTTTGGCCGCTCATCTAACCTTCTCTCCTCCCCTTAAAATGTTTCCTTGTGGCCCTGTACCTCTTCCCGGACACCACCCGAAGACTTCTCGTGGGGTCCCCTTCCTTCGTCGAATATCGTTCCGGTTCCAGTCGCCTCCCAATCAGATGCCGTTGATTTAGACATCATCTACCAAAGCTTAGCATGGTCTCCTACCATTTTCGGGATTTGAATTCTTCATTTCAATGGTGTGAAAATGAAATTGTAATACCGTATGATGATGGTACGGTTGGCCGACTGAAGACCGATGGGTTTGAAAAGGGAAAATACCTAACTAGCGTAGAAACGCCTTGCCCTATGTGTGGAATCCAACAATTCAATTAAAGGAAGAAAAGGGGGGATTGAGAAAGCCTTTTTGTTTAGCTTTGCTATTTGGAGAAGTGGACCATCGAATGAAGAGAGGATTTCTTTCTATTACAAAAGAAAAAAAAATGGAGAATGTTTTTTAGGCAACATTTTTTGTAATATTAGTACAATGGGGATGAAGAAGAAACCTGCCTAGGGAGTATCTTCGTGCACGCTTTAATGCGATTCTTACTTCCTCCCTCGAAAACCAAACGTCGCTTAAGATTTGAAGGGGAACAACATTTGGCATGTGTTAATTTAATTTATTTTCATTTTTTTTTCTTTGGATCAAAGGGACACTTAATTTATTTCTCGGGGTTTTCATCCTTCGTTTTAAGAGTTAACGGGTCAATTACGTTTGGGAGATGTGATTATATTTAAGAGGGGCAGAGAAGAAAGGATATGATATATTTACAAAATGACAACATTTTCACACACACACAAAAAAAACATCCTAATTTACACATGACTGAATCGTGTTAGAACTTCTTCTAAGTTGAACAAATTTTGTTTTATTTTATTATATTTTTTCGTCCTACACATTGTGAACTATGGCAAAGCCAAACATAGCCTCCCACTAATTTTCTCTTTTATGGGTACTAAGTCCCTTCTTTCTTATCTCATTTTCTTATTCACGAGGCGCAAAAAAAATAATAAATAGGTTAATATTCGTCGAACTGTAGTATAAACCAAGTCTCATCTAAAATATAGGTTAAGAAATCTGTCTAGCCTTGAATTAAGAGTAAAAAATGTCAATCCGATTTAATTTGAGTAGGTAACGCAATGAATTACCTAACGCAATGAATAAATTAGTAATCGTTGTCTATTAAAAAATATATAAAAAAATTAATGATACAATCGCTTTCATTTCCTCTAGACACGCAGAAACACAAATCCCCCTGCCTTGCGTGCGCTTATCTCCCCCCTTATAAACAAACAAACCTCCCTCCCCCAACCCCATCTCCGAAAAGAAACTCTTCTTCTCAGTAATAAACAAAACCGAGAGGTTTTGGGCCAAGAAGAAGAAGAAGAAGATAAGGTAGATGGAGGCCTTCAGCTCTCAGGGATGGCAACAAGTTCACCGCGAGAGGAACCACGTGATCCCCTCCCCTCCCCCTCACCTCCTTCCCTCCTCTTCCTTCACCCTCAACCCTGCTTTCCCCGCTGGCTTCGTCCGAAACCCTACTTCGGCTAGATCCGGTGGTGGAGGAGGTAGCAGCGGCAGCAAAGGCTTCCTCCGTTTCCCTGGGTTCGAGGACGACCTCCTCGTGTCATCGGTGATCCCTGCTGTGACCGTGGTCATCGAGGGCCGCTCAATCTGCCACCGCATAAGCTTGCACAAGCACGACGGATACCCTAGCCTCGCAAGGGCCCTGAGGAAGATGTTTGTGGACGAGGATGAGCATGCAGGCACGGTTGATTCAGAGAAGGACCTCGATCTCTCAAATGCTGTCCCGGGGCACCTCATCGCTTACGAAGACATGGAGAATGATCTCCTCCTCGTCGGCGACCTCAATTGGAAGTAAAGCCTTCCTCCTCCTCCTCCGCTTCTTCTTCTTCCTCCACTTCCTCTTCATAAATCGAGGATATCCTAATTGTGATGAAGGATATTGAAATAGGCGAAAGCCTAGTCTTCTCTGTCTCGCACGGCTAATTCATTTTCTTTTCCTTTTATCTCTTATTTTCTTTTTCTTTCGGGGTGGTTGTTACTCACTTCGGCTCCCGGCAGGGATTTCGTAAGAGTGGCCAAGAGGATAAGGATCTTGCCGGTGAAAGGGCCTAACTCATCATCCAGGTACAGGAGCGGATCAGCCTGACGAACGGCACAACCGTATCCACGCTGCCATACGAATGGAAGTATGTCTCCTTACAACAACCGTCGGAACTCTAAAAAGTTCTACCCTGGCCATGCGTAGTATGTGCTCTTGGATCACTGTCGAAAATCAGAAGCTTCGTATATCGTTGGTGGCAAAAGTAGGAGATGGACGCTTTCATTTTAAGGAAGAAGAAGAAGAAGAAGAAGAGAAACATGATTTCAAACCCTTTATGAAATACTCAGTGTTATGCTTTTTTTTTGGTGTGATAAAAAGTTGGAGTCCAGAAAATGTAATAAGACTGGCATGGCAGTACTTTTCCCTACTTATATATACGAAATGATAATATGTTATCATAAAACGCGTGATCATTGCTTAACTATCTCCCATGTTCAGTCGCGAGATGAGAAGGTATACTTTGTCGTTCGACGTGATTGTTTAATAATTACTCGATATTAGCTGGTTTGCTCTCGTATCAGAGTCCCGAGCGATACCCAAGTAAGGCACTGAATATCGAGGATTTGTCGAGGAGGATCGATCGAGAAAGCTTTCGATGGTTTTCACATCTCAAGAAGAGATCCTGAATTTCATGAAATATTTTGAGGGCATTGGATCGTGTGTGATTTTTGATTTTTTCCCCTTTCCTCGATCAAAATTCTTGGCTAATTTGATAAGGTTAGAAGACCAAGGAGAGGTTCTGATTCCAAGGAAAGGTTAGTTCGAGAAGGGTGGGTTTATGAAATCCCCACACTGCAAATAACTATTTGCATCATTTCCACTGCGTGAGAACTCGAAGGTTATTTTGTAACGTTTTGCTTTTGCTTTGCCTTTGTCTCTAATCACGAGTTATTTCTTTGACTCAAATATCGACACATCTTATAGGAACAAAACAGATCACGTATATGATCAATAGGCCGCATTAACATAATATCGTAAGAAGCCTCTGCCTTTGTCATTCCGGAACTCCTCGAAGACGGCCAGACAATACACGCGAAGACAAATTTACTCGAGCAGCAGATGGTAGGAGAGAAAACCTAGCTAATACAAAGTCTCGTATACGCTACTTGTAAAATACACGGTCACTTTGTTGGCGGCCTATTCGACAAATTGCGATCCGCAAATGCCACCACTATAGACGCAGGATCTACCTAATTGTATTTACTCATCGTACAGAAGCACACAGGGGAAAAAATGTTCGGCAGAAGTTTTGTTCTTCGTCAATGCGCCTTTGATCTACAGGCATCTATAGGCCTATCCCTTTTTAGGTTTTGATAATGCAAAGCAACACACATCCCACCGAGGAAGGACATGGGTTGAAGTGATTTTGATGATAAGCATGGACCTTATGGGAAACAGAAGTTAACCCTTTATATGATAGAAGTTACTCATGATGAGAACCTTTCGTAAGGAAATATTTTTGTAATTAATAATTAGGCAAATTATCGATATTTAGCCCCAACTATATGCCAACTTTACGTTTTGTCATATCGTTTAAAAATTTTTTAATTTGGCCTTATTTGAATTTTATTTTTCGATTTAGCCTAATCTGTAACGGACGTTATGGTGTGTTGACGTGTCACTAATGGCCTTTATTCTATTCCTACGTGCGTCTGACGTGTGTCTGACGTGTGTGTATGTTGGCGACTCTATACAGTGTAGACAATATTAAACGAAAAAAATTCAGAAAGGGGATTAGGGTTTGAGTTTCAGTTGTAGGTATTCTGGGACAGAGGCATTGTTCCTCCTTTCGCAGGTTAGAGTTTGTTGTTAATTTCCTATGTTTTTCTTTGTCGTTCCTCTATTCCTTGATTGAATAGCCTATCGTGTGATTCCTTATTGATTCTGTTACGGTTGTGGGTTGGGTTTTTGTAATTGTCTGTGTTGGGGTAGAGGGCTTGTTCGTCCTTTAGTTGGTTGGGTTTGCGTTGTGTTGATTTTGTCTACATTAGGTTTGTTTTTGCGATTTACGTTTCTTGTTAAATGCACAGGTTGGTTATGATGAGTGCTAGCGAGAGTTTTTACACATGTGCGGTATCGGCAAATGCCAGCTATGATATTAGTGAAAGGAGATGTAAACATGGGCTGCGAGCCGTATTGTATACCTCATGGAGTAGAAGTAATCCAGGGAGACGATTTTTTCGTTGTCGGATGTGGAAGGTTGTTTATAGTTGTTGTTTGTGTCTGAATATGGTTGACTGTACCTGATTAATGTTGTTACTGTCTTTGTTTGCTTTAGGATGATGATTGTGGATTTTTTAGCTGGTATGACGAGGTTGTACCCCCTCGACAGAAAGAAGTAATATTTTACCTTGTTGAGAATAAGAAGATGCTACAAGGTAACATTCAGATGATGCAAAAGAGAGAAGGTGAAATGGAAGAGTTGATCAAGCATCTTCAGACTGAAGTGATCAAGTATAAGACATTGCAGTCAACCCATCAGCTGGAAGAATCGGCAAATGAAGTGATGATGAAAAAAATAGATAGAGGCTTCAAGCTGATGACTTTGGTTGTAATAGTTTTAATTAGTGTCGTTGTATATGTATGTCTGATGTAGTTGTTATCTTATGTTGTGTTATGTTCCACTTTCCATAATATTGAACAATGTTATGCTGTGTTTTGAACACCCATGGGATGTCTGACAGAAACAAGAGCCATAATTCCAAAATTCCATAAGACATAATTCCAGAATTCCAAAAGTCATATTTTCAGAAGCCATACATGGCAATACTGACAGCAATTCGAAAAGGCATAATTCCAGAAGCCATACATGGCAATACAGACTTTATATCAAAATATTGGATGGCTTCTCTCATCCATTCAGGGCTGTTCAATATCAGGGATGAACTCTGCAGTTTGTGTTGCTTGACTGGAGCCTGCAGTCGCCTGTCTCTTGCTGCAAGTCCTCCTATTGTGGCCCTTTTTGCCACACAACTTGCACTTCACTCTCCAATGATGACCAGAACCTGTAAAATATAATAACATTTTAAAAGATGGGCCATAATAAATAACAAAGATGGGCAGTTTCATACCATAATCTGGATAGCCGAATGGTACTTCTTCTGCAGCTTCGGTGGTCTGCTCAGATGGGTTTGGCTGGGTATCGACTGGCTGTGACGATTGTTGAGAAGATGGCTGTCGCTTGCAGGTTCTTCTACTGTGTCCCATGTTGCCACACAGCTTACAAGTCATGCCAATTCCCTTCCTACTCAACTGTACCGAGCTTGTCTTTGGGTCCTCTTCTTTGCTTTTCTTTCTTTTTTGCTTCCTAGGTCTTCCAGGCAACTTCTTATAAGGAGGTGGCCTAATTGGATCGCTCTCTTCATGTGGCCAGAATTTGCTGCCTTCCAGTGGATGAAGAACATGCATATAGGCTTGCCGGTATGTGTCCATTTTGAAACAGGGATCTACATAATCCTCTACCCGTCTCTTCATGTACAATATACATGACAGCGCATGTGTACATGGAATCCCATGTAATTCCCAACTCCTACAAGTACATGTCCAAACCTTTAGATCCACTAAGAACCTGTCTGAGTCGGCCAAAGGCATTGATACTTCAAACTTTTCAGTAATGGATGGTTTCACCACCCATCTTGCTGCAACTTCTTTCATGGCCTCTATTTCTTTCCTGACATTTTCTGTTAGTATATCAACTCTCCTAGTAGCAGCTTTGTTCTTCTCTACTTGCCTAACCATTAGAAGACGTCTAATACGCTCTAACATGTCAATCAAAGGTAATCTTCTAGCGGCCACTGTAGACATTGAAATTTTATCGGCCCAAACCATATATTATATAGGCTGAATATGGTTGATTGCCTTTATATGGCTGAATATTATAGACAATTATATCTTTGGGTAAATATAATACATGGGCCTGAGATTATAAAAAAGTTCAAGCCCAACCCATTTATTATTGGGTTTTAAAATTATGGCTCAGCCCATATGCTAGCCCAATTAAGCCTAACCCAATTATAAAATGACTTGGGCTTAGCCCATATATCAGCCCATTCAAACTTTGGTCCAATCCAAATGTTGGCCCAATATGGCCTTTAAGCCCATGACTCTTTGTCCCACATCGGAAAGAGAGGGCACCCAAGGTTCCTTCAACTCCTATATAAAGGGAGTCTCACCCCCCCTCATGAACACAAAAAAAATTCTCTCTTCTCTCTTATTCTCTTAAGCCCCATTGGGTTATAAAGAGATTCTAGTTATTTTTGAAGACCCCTCTGCGGGTGGTGCGGCGAAGGCCCCTCTACGGGTGGTGCGGCGCCGAAGGCCCTTCTTGCGGGTTTATCTCCGAAGGCCCCTCTTGCGGGTATATCTCCGAAGGCCCCTCTTGCGGGTTTATCTCCGAAGGCTACAAGATCAAGGTTCAAGATCAAGTCTGAAGATCGAGATCAAGGCTGAAGATCGAGATCAAGTCTGAAGATCGAGATCAAGCCTGAAGATCAAGTTCAAGCATTCAAGATCCAGATCAAGCTTCTACAACAGCCCTGGTGTTCTTCGCCCATCCTTAGAAGACTCTCCAGATCAAGCTTCTACAACAGCCCTGGTGCTCTTCGCCCATCCTCAGAAGACTCTCCAGATCAAGCTTCTACAACAGCCCTGGTGTTCTTCGCCCATCCTCAGAAGACTCGCCAGATCAAGCTTCAACAGCCCTGGTGATCTTCGCCATTTCTGAAGACTCGCCGGATCAAAGCTCTGCAGCTCCAGCGTCTTCATCAACATATCTTCCTAAAGCTCTAGCAGATATTTGCCAGAGCTTCAGTCCATCTATATTTCAGATATCTTACGAGTATAGAATCAGAGGACTCACGTGCTTTGTCCGTGACTAGAGATTGAACCTGCTATTTCTCAATACGACAATTTGTACGTTGCTTCCGGTTTATATACGACCGTGAGATTTTTTACGTCAACAAATTTCTGGCACGCCCAGTGGGACCAACTCTACCTCTCATCTCTTTACGTCTAAGTATCCAGATGGCTTCAAAGATGATCATACTGAAGAACTCTATCGATGCTGTGAATAATCAGCTAGTTGGTTTTCCCTCTCAGTCGTCTGAAAGCTTTTCATCGCTTGGTTTCAGGAACTTCACCAAAACCAGACCGATTTTTGACATATATAAGGAGACGGAAGAGATTCTAAGATCCATCTCTCCAAAGTCACCTCCATCATACAAGGAGGTTACTGAAAGAAGCATTTTCAGCAAGAGTTCCATATCACCAACTCATTTGGGTAGTTTTTGCAACAACTCATCAAGTGTCTATCCTCTTGAGGATTATCCATCAGACTGCACTCCAAAATAGAGCTTTGCTGAATCAAGGGCCAAAACACACAAACAGGCTGAGGAGATAGAAGAAATGCTCAGGTCCATCTCTCCCAAAGCTTCCCCATCTTACAAGGATGTTCTTAACCAGAGAAGCTCTCCAAAGTGGACGTATGCCCAATCTGTGGCCAAAACTTGCAAACAGACTGAGGAAATAGAGGGAATGCTTAGAGCAATTTCCCCTAAGTCATCTCAACCAACTGCCGGTGACAGCCCCTTCAACAAGGTTCTAGTGTCTCCTATGCCGCAGATAAATTTTGAAAATATCTCGTCAAGTGACTCTCCGTTGGATTCTTCCCCAGAAGAGGATTCAATTAAAGGCTTCGAAGTCATGCCAGTGAGGATGGCAGATACTCCTTCACTTGAAGATCAGGTCGCCGCTCTCACAAAAACTGTGGATGCTATGATGCTCTTCATGAAAGAAAGAGAGCAGCAAATGGACTACATTGTCAAAAGGCTGGAGAGTAAAGACACTGAGAAAATGTCTATGGAGGAGAGTTCGCGCACCCCAGTTGATAAAGGAAAAGCGGTCATGAATGTTGATGATTCGGCAAAACAGATGCCCATTGCTGAAGATCCTATTCCAGCGAAAGCAATGCTGGAATTAATAAAAGAAACGGTGAAGAGCGAGCTTGAGGGAAAATCATCATCATGTTCGGCATATTATAAGCCTTACAGTCGGAGAATTGAATGCCTCAAGATGCCTGTGGGATATCAGCCTCCATACTTCCAACAGTTCGACGGGAAGGGTAATCCACGTCAACATGTGGCCCATTTCGTTGAAACTTGCAACAATGCAGGCACGGATGGAGATTGGATGGTTAAGCAGTTTGTTCGCTCTCTGAAGGGAAACGCTTTTGACTGGTACATTGACCTCAAGCCAGGCACTATTGATAGTTGGGAACAATTGGAAAGAGAGTTTCTGAATCGTTTCTACAGCACACGGCGTGTGGTGAGCATGATTGAGCTAACTAATACTCGCCAATGGGAGGAAGAACCCGTCGTCGACTATATCCAACGATGGAGAAACCTAAGTCTAAACTGTAGGGATCGCTTATCGGAGGTGACATCAATAGATATGTGTATTCAAGGAATGCTTTGGAGGATTCGCTATATCCTACAAGGGATCAAACCTCGGTCTTTTGAGGAATTAGCTACAAGAGCACATGATATGGAGTTGAGCTTTGTAGGAGTTGGTGTGGGAGATCTTCCGGTACCCGAGCCATCCAAAGGAACAGGAAGACCAGTTAATAGAACTGGGGGCAAACCTGCCTTCAAGGATAGCAAGAAACAAGTGCTGGCCACCGATGTTGTTCCTGTCAAGGTCCCGAATGCGAAGGACAAAGGACAATCAAGCACTTCAACCCATGCTCCAGCAACTCCTCAGACAGAGAAGAGGCGACCGACTCTGGAGGAAAGGCAGAATAAGCAATATCCTTTCCCAGATTCAGATGTTGCGGATATATTTGACTTTCTTTTGTCTGTTAAAATGATTGAACTCCCTCCGTCGAAACGCCCACAACAAGCGAGTCGAGCGGGAGATCCAAACTTTTGCAAGTATCACCGTGTTCTAGGTCATCCTATTGAGAAGTGTTTTGTCTTCAAAGAGAAGGTTATGGAACTTGCCCGAGATAACAAGATTGACTTAGGGTCGATGGTTTCCTCGAAGCTGGTGGACGTAGCAAGTTCGAACGCATCCAATATTATCTTCGGGTCGTTTGGCTCTGATGAGATGGCTGCTTTCCTTTGTTCGAAAGTGGAACTGGATGATAGTCAAGACGTTAAGATGTCAAGCTGTGCAATTGGCCATGAGGCGATTCATGATGAGGAAGGTTGGACTTTGGTAACACGTAGAAGGAACCGAAGAAAGACTTTGAAGCCTCAAGAGAAGAAACCTCCTATTCGAGCAAGAGTTTTTAAAAAAGGAAATATGAAGGCAAACTTCAGGGAGGTTGTAGATAAGCGAAAGCCTGATGTTGAAGTAACCTTGAAGAAGCCATCTCCAATCACCGTGTGGGATTTCTTCCCTAAAAAAATTTCAAAGGCTTGCGACTTTGTCCAGAAGTTGTCACCATATTGACATGGAAAAGGAGCAGTCCAATCTAAAGGTTGGCTTCCCGGAAAGTTCTACAACAATGTCAGTGGAAAAGGTGAAGGAGAATTGTCCGATTATCACGTTTTCTGATGAAGATCTTCTCGTGGGCCACAAGTCACATAATCGACCATTATTTGTGTCTGGATATACATGTGGCACAAAGGTTAATCGCATCCTGATTGACTCAGGTTCGGCAGTCAATATCATTTCATCAAAAACTTTGAAGGATATTGGCTTGGGAGTGGATGATCTCTCAGGTAGTCGGCTGATAATTCAGGGATTTAACCAAGGCGGAGAATGAGCCATAGGAAAAATTTGCCTTTCTCTCACAATAGGTGACATGGAATCTTCCACGACATTTTATGTTATCGATTCAAGGACGACCTATAATATGTTACTAGGTCAACCATGGATGCACGAATATGGAGTTGTCGCATCAACACTTCATCAATGCTTCAAGTTTATTAAGGACGGAGTGTCGTGTACAGTATGGGCGGATGCTAAGCCCTTCACAGAGGAGGAGTCATACTTTGCTGACGCCAAGTTTTACTTGAACAAGAGTGTACATGTGGAGGCGTCAAACTTAAAGCCTATCGTAAAGAACGCTCTAAAAGAATCAAGCGCAGATATACCATCCATACGACAAGAGAAATCTTCAGCTGATATTATGCCTGAAAATATACAGGCAGAAGATGTGACGAAGCAGAGCAAACCAATTCTGCGCTATGTCCCAAGAGCCTTCCGAAAAGCCGGGGAACCACCTTTCGTGAATAGCCACGCTGAAGAAATAATGGTGCCAAAGGAACTCAACTGGCCAGTGACGAAAATGATGACAATTGCTCAAACGAGTACGCCTTTAAAAGGTTTTGTCCGGCCTAAACAGGGGGCAATTATATATCCAGATTCTTTGCCTGACAGGCGCACCAACGGATTTGATCCAAATGCATTCAGGCTAATCTCTGCGGCCGGCTACACAGAGGACTTAAAGGCGCTTGGGGCTATTTCAAAAGAGGCCAATCCGGGATGTGATACTCAAAAGTCAAAACTTGGTCTTGGGTATGACACACCTAAGCTCGTCGATCAAGCGTTGAAGAAGGCTTCAACTCAATACATTGAGGCTGATGATAAAACTAAGCCAAATCGACGAGAACTTCGGTATTCGATCGACTTGGAGCCCCATCCGAACGAAAATCAGTATTTGATAGACTTGGTGCTCCGGAGGAAAAGACTGTTGCTCAAAGATCGTCACAACTAAGGTTAGGCAACACTCTAAGAAGTCGAATGGTGTGGAAGAGAGTGGACAAGAGGAAAGATGTTCCAATCATAATTGAAGACACAAATGACCTCCGTAGTAAAATTCCTTCTCGGATGAAGCGTCGAACTGTTGTGGAGGCAACCACTGGAGAGGTGTTGAAAATGACCACGAAGACGTGGATAACTACAAATGGCAATGATGAGCTATCTCAAGATAGCGTTGAAGATGATGTTGCTTCTTATCATGTCACGATTTCAGAGGCTAATGAAAACGCATCTCACAAAGAAGATGGTGCGGAAGATGCTCCTGAAGTATTCGAAGATGGGAAGAAGTCTACTATTGATGAACTAAAGGAAGTTTGCCTTGGAGAAGAAGGGGATCACCGTCCTACTTTCCTCAGTGCGAGTTTAACCCCTAAAGAAGAGGAATTATATATCCAACTGTTGAAGGAATACAAAGATGTCTTCGCATGGAGTTACAAAGAAATGCCTGGCCTTGACCCTAAGATTGCAGTTCACAAGTTAGCTGTGAAGCATGGGGTTCGGCCGATGAAGCAAGCTCAACGGCGTTTTCGTCCGGAGTTGATTCCCCTAATAGAAGCCGAAGTCAATAAACTTATCGAAGCTGGATTCATTCGAGAGGTGAAGTACCCAACATGGATCTCAAATATTGTACCCGTCAAGAAAAGGAACGGTCAACTTCGCGTTTGTGCTGACTTCCGCGACCTCAATAATTCATGTCCGAAGGATGATTTTCCTCTTCCGATCACCGAGATAATGGTAGATGCTACCACTGGCTATGAAGCCCTCAGTTTTATGGATGGATCGTCGGGATACAATCAAATCCGAATGGATCCGAAGGATGAGGAAAAAACAGCTTTTCGTACACCAAAATGAATATATTGTTATAAGGTGATGCCTTTTGGGTTGAAGAATGCGGGAGCAACTTATCAACGGGCCATGCAACGGATCTTTGATGATATTCTCCACAGGAATGTAGAGTGTTACGTAGATGATCTGGTTGTCAAATCCAGACAAAGGCACGATCATATTGATGACCTTAGAAAAGTATTTGACAGATTGCGCAAATATCAACTGAAGATGAACCCATTGAAGTGCGCCTTCGGGGTCACTTCGAGAAAGTTCCTTGGATTTATCTCGACATCGAGGCATTGAAGTCGATCAATCAAAGATAGATGCGATTATGAAGATGCTAGGGCCAAGGAATATACATGAGTTGAAGAGCCTTCAAGGGAAGCTTGCATACATTCGAAGGTTTATATCAAACTTGGCCGGACGATGCCATCCCTTTCATAGATTGATGAAGAAGGGTACTCCTTTTGAGTGGGACGAAGCATGTGAAAATGCATTCAACAGCATAAAAGCTTATTTGTCAAAGCCACCAGTCCTTAATGCACCTATCCAAGGAAGACCACTCATACTTTATATAGCGGCGCAAGAAGCTTCTTTAGGAGTTCTGCTAGCCCAAGAGAATGATGATGGAAAGGAGAACGCTCTATACTACTTGAGCAGAACGTTAACTGGTGCGGAGCTGAAGTATTCTCCAATTGAGAAGACATGTCTCGCACTAATGTTCGCTATACAAAAGTTGCGACATTATTTGCAGGCACATTCTGTTCGCCTCATATCACGGGCAGATCCTCTCAAATACATCATGTCAAAGCCAGTACTATCTGGTCGTCTAGCGAAATGGGCACTCATGCTCCAGGAGTTCGAGATTTCGTATGTGCCCCAAAAAGCTGTTAAAGGACAAGCCTTGGCTGATTTCTTAGCAGATCATCCTATACCAGATAATTGGAAGATTTCGGAGGAACTACCCGACGAAGAGGTGATGTTGGTAGATACTCCACACCCATGGAAGATGTTCTTTGATGGATCGGCTACCCAAAGGGGTGCAGGAGCTGGAGTTGTCTTCGTCACATCTGATGGAGATATCATCCCATATGCATACACCCTTACACAATTATGCTCAAACAACATGGCTGAATATCAAGCCCTCATATTAGGGTTAGAAATGGCTATGGATAACAAAGTGCATAGTTTCAGGGTATATGGGGACTCCGAGCTTGTGATTAATCAACTTCTATCTACATATGAAGTTCGCAAGCCAGAGCTTTTTCCATATCATGACTATGCAGTTAAACTCGCAGGGTGGTTCCCAGACATTACAATAAGTCATATACCGAAAAAGGAAAATGCACAAGCCGATGCCCTGGCATCTCTAGCTTCTGCACTTACTTTGGTGGATAAGGAGGTTGGCATCCGGTTATGTCAAGCATGGGTGGTTGCGCCAATTCATGATGAGAAGGAAACGGACGAAGCTAATCTCGTATCCGTCTTTAATATAGAAGGCCAGGATTGGAGACAACCACTCATTGACTTTCTCGAGCATGGAAAGCTTCCTAACAACCCGCGACAAAAAGTGGATGTGAGGAGAAGAGCGCCTCGATTCATATATTTTAAGAATACTCTCTACCGACGATCCTTTGAAGGAGTATTCTTGCGATGCCTTGGAGTTGAGGAAGCCTTGAGAGCGGTAGAAGAGGCGCATTCTGGAGTTTGTGGAGCTCATCAATCAGGCCCTAAACTTCACTTCCAATTGAAGAGAATGGGCTACTATTGGCCAACAATGGTAAAAGATTGTATGGAATATGCAAAGAAGTGTCAAGCTTGTTAGTTTCACGCTAACTTCATTCATCAATCTCCCGAGCCACTTCATCCAACTGTAGCATCTTGGCCATTTGAAGCCTGGGGGTTAGATGTTGTAGGACCCATAACTCCTAAATCGTCAGGGGGCCATTCATATATCCTAGCAGCGACGGACTATTTCTCAAAATGGGCAGAAGCTGCACCTTTTCGGGAAGTGAAGAAGGAAACAGTGATCACCTTCATTAAGAATAATATCATTTTTCGTTATGGCGTGCCTCGCTATATCATTACTGATAATGGCAGGAATTTCTCTAATAAGGCCATGGATAAATTCTGTTTGCAATTTGGTTTCAAACAATATAACTCTTCCATGTATTATGCGGCCGCAAACGGGTTGGCGGAGGCGTTCAATAAAACGCTATGCAATCTTCTAAAGAAGGTGGTCGATAAAGCTAAAAGAGATTGGCATGAACGAGTTGGAGAAGCTCTATGGGCGTATCGTACGACGTACAGAACCGCGACTCAAATGACGCCATACTCGTTGGTCTATGGTGTTGAAGCGGTCCTTCCACTTGAACGACAAATACCGTCGCTGCGAATAGCCATACAAGAAGGACTTTGTCAGGAAGATAATGCGCGATTGCGCTTGCAGGAACTAGAAGCTTTGGATGAGAAACGTCTTGAAGCCTAGCAGCGGATTGAATGCTATCAGGCGAGGATGTCGAAGTCTTTTAACAAAAAAGTACGACCTCGCTCCTTTCAAGTAGGTGACCTTGTTTTGGCAGTACGAAGACCGATAATCATCACGCACAAGACCGGGAGCAAATTCACATCCAAGTGGGATGGTCCATACGTAGTCCAAGAGGCTTACACTGGGGGCGCCTACAAAATAGTTGATCAAGATGGAGTACGAGTTGGACCAATCAATGGAAAGTTCCTGAAGCGATACTATGCCTGAAATGTAATGCTCCATGTCGCATGAGCCTAAACTGCACGACATAAAAAAAATCATCATGTAATACTCCTGGCCCGCACCAGTATAAACTGTGAACGGCTAAATAAAAAGTAATACTCCTGGCTCGCACCAGTATAAACTGTGAACGGCTTAAAAATATATATTAAAGTCGTGTTCTACGAGTATAAGAGATGAACGACTTTGAAAAGAAAGGACTTTTTATTCGAAGAAATGATAGTCCTACAAAGAAGGAAAGTCCTATTCCAGAGCCTAAACAAGCTAGAAGGGTGAAATCAAGCTTCCCAGGTAAATTGGGCAATCTCTTCACGAGTCCTCTTCAGCTGCTCTTGAAGTTCATTGAAGGACAAACGATCTTCATCACGGACTATTCAGGCATTCTTCAAAGCAGACATGGCTCCTTCAAATTTTGATATGTCCTCATCTGCCTTCTTAATAATAGCAACAGTCTACTCTAGAGAATCATCTAAGGTCGCTTTAGCCCCAATACAGTCAGACAATTGTTGTCGGAGTTCTTCAATCTGGGCTTTAACGGCGACTAGTTATTCTTCTGTTGTTGTCCCTTCAACGGTGGGCAATAGATCTGAATATTTTGTCGATCCTTGCATATATTCTTCCACCAAGGCATAGATAGGAGCCCATTCCAAATGCTCACTTTCATTGATGAGATCGAGAATATTCTCCAACTCCTCAGTAAGTGTGTGACCCTGACTAAATGGAGTTTTGAAAATCTTCTTCTCGATGTCTTCCCATATATAAGCTCGAGAAGCCACAGCTGGGTCACTCAAGTCAGGGTCGACAGAAGTGTCATCAACTTCTTTATTCCCTTCGAATTGAGCAATCCATTCTGGAATTCAAGCTTCCGTTGATGATTATCAAGCAACTCTCGAAAATATCCTTCCTAACAAGATTCGCCAAATGTAAGTGAAGGGTTTGGTTCGGCATATGACATTGTAGATGGCGACACCCAAAGACCAGGCCTTGGAGAATAAGAATCATATGGAATCTCCTTCGATCAGTGTTGGATATCAAGCTTGATGTACGGAGCACAATGACCCATTTTGGATGGAAGACATGGTAACTTCAGCATGTCTTCTTCTTGTGAGTTCTTGTCCTTCGCAAGACACATATACTGTTGTCCAGATGAAGTCATCCCCTTGAAATAAACCACAGATCTAATTTGTGAAATACACACCATGTGTCTTACGGATCCCACTCCAATATTCACATACTTTAATCCTAATCTCTCTGCAATATATATACGCATACGAGATACGAATTAAAGTGGGGGCATTTGTAGACATTGAAATTTTATCGGCCCAAACCATATATTATATAGGCTGAATATGGTTGATTGCCTTTATATTATAGGCAATTATATCTTTGGGTAAACATAATACATGGGCCTGAGATTATAAAAAAGTTCAAGCCCAACCCATTTATTATTGGGTTTTAAAATTATGGCTCAGCCCATATGCTAGCCCAATTAAGCCTAACCCAATTATAAAATGACTTGGGCTTAGCCCATATATCGGCCCATTCAAACTTTGGTCCAATCCAAATGTTGGCCCAATATGGCCTTTAAGCCCATGACTCTTTGTCCCAGATCGGAAAGAGAGGGCACCCAAGGTTCCTTCAACTCTTATATAAAGGGAGTCTCACCCCCCCTCATGAACACAAAAAAAATTCTCTCTTCTCTCTTATTCTCTTAAGCCCCATTGGGTTATAAAGAGATTCTAGTTATTTTTGGAGACCCCTCTGCGGGTGGTGCGGCGAAGGCCCCTCTGCGGGTGGTGCGGCGCCGAAGGCCCTTCTAGCGGGTATATCTTCGAAGGCCCCTCTTGCGGGTTTATCTCCGAAGGCCCCTCTTGCGGGTTTATCTCCGAAGGCTACAAGATCAAGGTTCAAGATCAAGTCTGAAGATCGAGATCAAGTCTGAAGATCGAGATCAAGCCTGAAGATCAAGTTCAAGCATTCAAGATCCAGATCAAGCTTCTACAACAGCCCTGGTGTTCTTCGCCCATCCTCAGAAGACTCTCCAGATCAAGCTTCTACAACAGCCCTGGTGTTCTTCGCCCATCCTCAGAAGACTCTCCAGATCAAGCTTCTACAACAGCCCTGGTGTTCTTCGCCCATCCTCAGAAGACTCTCCAGATCAAGCTTCTACAACAGCCCTGGTGCTCTTCGCCCATCCTCAGAAGACTCTCCAGATCAAGCTTCTACAACAGCCCTGGTGTTCTTCGCCCATCCTCAGAAGACTCGCCAGATCAAGCTTCAACAGCCCTGGTGATCTTCGCCATTTCTGAAGACTCGCCGGATCAAAGCTCTGCAGCTCCAGCGTCTTCATCAACATATCTTCCTAAAGCTCTAGCAGATATTTGCCAGAGCTTCAGTCCATCTATATTTCAGATATCTTACGAGTATAGAATCAGAGGACTCACGTGCTTTGTCCGTGACTAGAGATTGAACCTGCTATTTCTCAATACGACAATTTGTACGTTGCTTCCGGTTTATATACGACCGTGAGATTTTTACGTCAACAGCCACAATGTAAGAATTGAATGTTTCGCACATGTTATTACTATGTGTACCACACTTGCTGGAAAAGTTGAAAAAAGCCTTACAGAAATGATTAGGACCTTGTTTCTGGAAATCTTCGTAGACTTGGAGGGATCCAGGGACTCCATCTCTTCCATATTTCAATTCATTGCAATATTGAAGTCAACTTCATTGGTGCATCTCACGGCTTTGTAGAAACAACTCTTCAGGAAAAGGCCTCTATTCTTCACCTTCCAATTTTGGTAGATATGTCTTGAGCAATTCCTGGACTCGGCTTCAGGTGCAAGAGTGGCAATGCCGTTCAGCAAACCCTACAACATATTAAGAAATCCATCACTAATGGCTGTCACGGCAACAGATAAATAAGGATGTAGAACTTACCTTTTGTAGGTCGCTAATGAATGTCCAACCGTACCCAGATCCCACTTTCAATTCTCTGAAAAGAATTTCAAGAAACCAAAGCCATGAGTTCTGGTTTTCTCCCTCCACAACTGCCCATGCAATGGGGTACATGCCATCATTCCCATCGCGTCCTACGGCTGTTAGTAAGATTCCACCAACCTTGTTCTTTATGAACGTTCCGTCAAATCCCACAAACTTTCTGCACCCACTAAGGAACCCCTTAATCAAAGCCTCAAAACCTATGAACAGCCTTCTAAAAGTTGTGTGTAGTCCTGTTGATAACGTTAAATCGCAAGACAGCTCAAAGCAACTGCCCGAATATTTGTTCCTCAAAGCTGCTAGATATGGTTTAAGCGTCCTGAAATGATCATCCACATTACCAACCATCAAACCATCTGCAATCCAGCAAGCCTTGTAAACCTTCATCAGGCCTACCTCAATTGTGTACTTCTTTATGACCTCCTCTTGAATTTCCTTGGCCGTGGCACCATCTCTTCTTATATGACCTGCCATGAACTGTTCAGCTAACCAACGGGTAGTAGCTTGCTTGTTTTGTAGCTTCCGTGCACATGTATGAGTTTCAGACACATTTTTTATGGCAAATGACCCTTCCTTCTTCATCCATGATCCATAAACCTTCCAGGGACATCCAGATTCACATATAGCCTCAAGCTTCGCTTTGGAACTACGCTTCCAACGTAAATTTATTCCATTAGCGATGGCATACCTCTGCACAGCATCATGCATCTGCTTTGGTGTCTCAAAACACATGTCGGGCTTGAACTTGATCTGCTTATGATCACAATCTGGATCATAGTTAAATAATTCTGCCTTCAAGCGCTTCCTCCTGAATGCTATCGTGAATGAGCCATCGTCTTCTACCATTTCCTCGTCTGACTTTTCATAATCAGATTGTTCTACTTCATCAGTTTCAACAACACTACTTACATCCACCCTAACGGCACCAATAACCTCTTCAACTACAGGATAAACTCCAGCAACCATCTCCTGGACATCCACATCTTGAATAACTACATCTACTTCATCATCCTCTCCAGCAACCCTCTCCTGTTCTGGCTCTGAGATACCTACATCCACTGTTTCATCATCGCTGTCCGTAAGAGAAAGACTAATATCAAAACTACTTTCATCATCCACTGCTTCATTTTCTTATCCATGCTCAATCAGGATCCCTTCACAATAGATAGTCACTGTTGAACCATCAGTATAGGCATCGCACATCTCTAATACATCCTTATCAGAAAATATCTCCTTCACGGTACCATTGGGAAGAGCATACCACATCTTCCTCAGACTGCAACCTGAATCTTGACAAAATGCTACCAGAGTAAAATAACCATCAGATCACAGTCAACATTTCCATACTTACACATCCTACCACCAATGTATTCAAAACTCTTCCCCTGCGACACTAATCCACCTACATGCATTTCCATGGAAAGCCGCTTCATTCTGACCTGCCAACCATCAACGATCGTGGAAATGCGAATCAGTCACGTCCGCTAAACCCAAGAAAACACAGTAAACAAACATACACCCTAAACCC
This sequence comes from Melastoma candidum, assembly GCA_023653495.1. Taxonomy (NCBI): domain Eukaryota; kingdom Viridiplantae; phylum Streptophyta; class Magnoliopsida; order Myrtales; family Melastomataceae; genus Melastoma; species Melastoma candidum. The sequence continues at coordinate 24,411,587 of CM042883.1, read as the reverse complement.
ATTACGATCTGAACAAAGAGACACAATCGACTTACCGGGAGGAAAGACAACCAAGGAGTCGTAGAAAAACACTGCAAGATGGTCGAAGTCGATGCACAGATGAATAAACCCAAATCACGCGTGTTACAGAACCCTAACCCTAACCCCTCTTATCAATTTGTTTCGTCCATATTATCCACGTAGGAAAACGCAAAAACAGTTTTCGTGCCACGTAAGATATTCTACCACTTTTCCGTCGACACCGTAACGTCCGTTACAGATTAGGCTAAATCGAAAAATAAAATTCAAATAAGGCCAAATTAAAAAATTTTTAAACGATATGACAAAACGTAAAGTTGGCATATAGTTGGGGCTAAATATCGATAATTTGCCTAATAATTAATTATGAGATTAAATGTGAATATTCCATTAGAATTATCCAAATTGATCAGGATAATTATCTAATCGAAATCAAATGATTTCGTTATTAAAGAAATAAAAAGAAAAATACATTTTCAATTGAATGAAATAAATTATCTATTTATGGAAAGTTCTACATGATTGACTATATATCATACGAATGTTATCTTCCATTAATAATCTTTCTTAGGATAATAAAAATGTGTTATTTGTCCAGATTCATCAAAATAAACTAATGAATCTGACAAAATAACTTGTGGAAATTAATTTTCAATTATTTTCATCCATGAAAGGTTATTCGCAATCGTTTTCTATTTAAGTGTAAAAGTTATATTAGTCAATTCTACCTTCTATACTTAACGTTTTGTAATTGTGTATAAATAGGGATTCGGTTGTATTGTAAAGAGTAGAAAACACCAAATACATTTGTGAGACGTTGAAGCTTGTAATTTTTCGTTGGTTTGAGTCTTGTTAGTCACACACAAGGGACGTGAGTGGCAGAAGGCCGCATTGTTGGTGAAGTCTTCTAGGAGAGTGACATGGGGGCCACGAGGGACTCTTGGTTGGAGGCTGCAGGAGACGTTTAGGGAGGCGTGCGGCTGGAGGCTGGCGTGACCAACGTTTAGTGGGCCGGAGAGAAGGGCAAATACCCCAGAGCACAGAAGGTGATGGACTGACCAACTTCTTGTTGGTTTTATGGCGCAGCGGAAAAAAAAATTATAAACTTTTATGCCCAATAATAAGATCTGTCATGGTACGTATAATATATTTAAATAACAAAGTAATCTTACCCGGAAATCGTACCTTAAAATATCCGAAGAAACAAAGCGTAATCGCGAACAATCGACCGAGAGCCCCAAGTGTGAATCCTCTAGCGGTATCCACGCGCACACGATCACGAACGCCTAGACGATCCTGTAGGTGCTAGCCTCTTGGATCCGTCTAATCACGAAATCGAAAGCTAACAAAACTCTCTGTATCTTTTTCGAATTTCCCCTCTCTCTCGTTTTTCTCTCCCAAACTTGAAAGAAAGTTTTTTCTAATTCTTTCCAAAATCTCCACCAATGAATCGACACACAATCTATCGATTCTACATTTCCTTTCCCTATTAATTTCTTAAAACGTAATGTTGCATTCAAGCCTACAATTATTGATACTTTCCGTTTTAAAAAAATTAATCTTAACTTTCAGAATGTAACCTCGCAATGATTTGATTTTATTAAAATTATATTTTAAATCATAAAATGTAAACGTACGAATGTGTCCATAATTGAATATTATTTAATATTCTTGATCCGAATAAATCCATATTCGATCTTGGTCAATTTATTTGTTTTCGATATTTCAGAATAAATTAATAATCCAAGTAATTCTAATTCTGTAATAAAATGATTAATTTTAGTATCCACTAAAATAATCAATAATACAATGTTCGTGTCGACGTGCTATGCGTGCGACCCTCTAGGTCCTATACACGAAGACAGTGTATATCCATACACAAACAAAGGTAACTGTCTAGCCACATTTTTTAGTTACCTAATGTGTTAGGATAATGATTACAAATCACATACCACTATGAATCGATTACTGTGTCATTTAATTTCTTCATCTAACCGACATCCCAATTAATCCGGCGTAAAATACATCATCACCAAATTAATTGTTTTACTTGATTTCCAAGATATAATAGACTCTCTTGAATGTAAAACATTCCTCCCATGGCCATGGATTTTAGAGTCACTAATATCTGTATCAAGTGGCCTAGATGTCAACTCTTTAATCCAAAAGAGCAATGAATCTTATATTGACTAAACACTATTCTCTCTACGCTTTGCCACACACCTAACAATCGTATTACTCACAATCCGGTTAAAGACTGTATTTAACGACGTCAAAGTGAACAAACTCCACACATAAAATAAATGAAGGTCTCAAGTCAAAAGATCAGTTACACTCGTCCATAAAGAGGATTGACCAATGATTTCAATATGTGGTATCCTCTTAAATGGGTCGTGTTCAGTAACCTTAAACTCACGGTACCCCTAAGTATAACTTGAATACACCATCCCTCGGTCTATCTAGACCTCAGTTATACTTAGCGATGATCTAGATGTCCATGTCCCCTCTAAACATCCATCCGATCACGGACTATTTCAGATCAATATATTCATTAATCTGTGAGACTTTATCATTAATAATTTTACGTGCAGAAAAGTAAAATAATCAATGACAAATACTCGCCTTTATTAATTATTTATCTACAAATACAATAAAGTGTCTTGGCACATAAGTGCACAAACTAACAATCTCCCACTTGCACTATTGCTAAGCACTATTGAATCGAAGTCCTAGGCTCCTCACATGGGTCTCATGTTTCTGCAGAGGTAATGCCTTTGTGAGTGGGTCCGCGATATTCTCGCTTGTATCAATTCTGCTAACCAACACGTCACCCCTCTGAACAATCTCTCGGAGGATGTGTTATTTCCGCAGTATGGAGAAGCTTTCTTCCGCTACGGGGTTTATCCAAAAAGAATTAAAAATCCTTAATTAGACTTTAACACAAATTCGCCTCTATCTTAGTGTAACAGCATGCTACTTGGTGTGATAGTGTGTGTGAGTGTGTGGTGGTAGCGGGGAGGTGTTTCAATTAAAGTTCGCCGTACGCATAAATGAATGCCGGGATGCCCTTATGAGAAAACGACTTTGGAGCATGGATGGAACCAGAGCTTCTCCCCTAACTTCTTAACTACATCCTTCTGCGGAAGTCAATCTTATTAACGAGCATTAAGTTTGGAACAGTGGCGCTACTTCCCTATTCCAACAAAGACAGTCATCCCCCCAGGCTAGTTATAGCAACAACCCAGATCTGTAGATCGATGCAAAGAAACATAAAAGGCGACGTTAGAGAATTTTCAGCGGTCGGGCTGGGGCCGGGACGGGAGAGGAATAGGGATACAGTGGAAATCGACCCGAGTTTTATTCAAGACGTAGCTCGAGATTGCGATCGTATCCCAGGGAACTCCCCATTTCTGCTGTACCGTACCATAAACAACTTCAATAAACAAATTACAATATCAAGGGAAACAAGCTTCTTTAGAGACAAAACGAGGAGCACTAGTGACATGTGAGATGGGGTAAATGGTTTTTTTCTCCCAAGACATCATCACTAAACTCAATGGCTTAGACTTAATTTTACGGGAATTGGTGGAACTTCGTTTGGGGATCCCAAAGCCCCTAAAAAGAAGAACACAACACCAGCATCAATATTAATAATAACACCAAATAAACAAGCAGCGGTCTAAATTATGGATGAATTACCATAATGTCAAAGTACCTTTTGAAATTCTAACAAGTTATTAAGGTGAACTCTCTCTATATATATTCCATCTTGGGGCTGGGGGCATGTCTAATTTAGGGAGGTGATGGACCGTTTGTAATACATATGTTTCGCGTCGTGTATGAGGCAGTGGGGAATGGTGGTGGACCATTCTATCCTAATTCTCCTCTACACACTGCGAGCGGGTGCTTAATTGTGAGTTGTCCTAGTCGATGTCCCACCCCCCTCACCCTCCCCCACATAGTAATCCTCTAATTCACAACTCAAAACCATCACTTCTTTTCTTTAAAGAAGTAAAAATACCAATTGTTTTTAAAGTAACTGACGAAGATTCATTGTGTGCCCAAGAAGAGGGGTGAGTGAATGTGCATGATGGTTCAATCGTACATGTCGTGTCCTTTTAGCTCGTATATGACTAGAATTGGCTAAGATACCGACGCTTGCCTCTTGAGAAAACTTGATCGCGTATTCGTCCGTTATTGATGGTGATCCTCTAACAACCAACCTTTCCATTAACTCCACCCCCACCCAACTCAACTTTAACCTCGAATCCAATGATTTTGACACAGATGAGAAGTTTTTCCCTCGTCATTCGGGTTAACCCAACCCCTTTAGGCATGTAAATGATGTATGTGGTAAGGATGTTTATGGAATGTGTTAGACCATGTACTTAAGCAAAGAGTTACTAGTGATCAGCAGTATTGCTTCATGAATTGTATGCTTATATTTAGTGATGAGCTTGAGAAGAGTGTTGCTGAGTCGCAGCTAGCATGAACAGTGTGTTACTGCTTTACAGTAAACTGTTACTGTAACAATTCAATTACTACAATGAATATATGGAAATAAATATTTACTAATTACGTTATATTCTGATTTATTTCAAGATATTTGTCTAAATTCTCTGAATGTGATTTAACTATCTCATTTCATACATTCAGGCAACTCAATATTACGATATTAGCTTTCCAAGTTTATATTTGGAAACAAAATATTTTGTTCTGATTTTCTGCAGTAAGCTACGTTGTACAAAGTTAAAATATCAAATCAAATTGTTTTGATTATAATAAATCAATCTGATGAGATTATTATCTTATAAGATTTGGAAACAATTAATTTGTTTTCGGATAAAACAATTTATGTGAGGGAAGTTACCGTTAGTGACTTACCTTCTATGGTACAGCGATCACCGTCGCTCAGAATCTGTTCGCAATTTTGGAAACAAATCATGAAGATTGTTCCAATGCATCTGGACATTCTCCACGTCTTTTTCTTCACTAAAATCAGATCTGGTTCTCAGACAAGAGTGCCTTTGTGCGTATGTGTGGTCTAAGTGGTTGTCCAAAGCCTGTGTGATCTGAGTGAAGCTTTGAGGATCGATGGAGAACGGAAGGTGTTAAGTGATCGCCTGGTTCTTATCTCTTGCAATCTGCGTGTGAGAGTGTCAAGGGCTGAGTGCGACCTTGATCGTCATGAGAGGGACTGAGTGTCCTCCGTGCGTTCAACGAGTGGCCGGCGAATCGTTTGATGGAAGCTAAGTGAATACCTGTGCTGATTGCAGTAACCAGTTCCTGACCCATCATCAAGAAGCCGCTCTTGTCGTGTCTTTTCACAGGGAAGTCTTGAGCCTATAAAGTTTGAGCAGTGAGACACGCACTTGCAGGTGCGCGCCAGAAGTCTTGTGCCTGCAGGGTAGAGTAGGAGTTGGGAACGCCGCCGGAGTGGAAAGAGGTCCTTCCGAGCACAGGGGTGCTGTGCAGAAGTCTCGACCTCCTAATACAGAGGGACAGTAGAGCAGGTTGCGTGGGAACCACTGGAGCTGAAAATTCTACCCTAGGCACTGGGTGTGCAGTGCATTGAGTCATGGTTGTGGTAACCGTGCACGTCCGAACTGAGTGTAGGACGGATACCGCGACTTCGCTGTGTGAGAAGTCAGGTTCTACTTTGTGAGGAACCAATTCCTATTTCATTTTCTTTTCTGATCTAAGTGATCATCTTTGTGGTTGTCTCTTAAGTACTTACAGGCTCATCTTGAGAAGAGACATAAACTATGTGGAAATCCTCTGCTGAGCTATTAAGTGCTGAAACATTCCTCTACTGTGAATCAGAAACGGACTACTCTCAAAGAAGTTGTTCTTCACTGTAAGGAATCATTTGTGAGGATTTATTCTTTAACACAACGTTGTCTTTGTGCTTTAATAGACAGGCTTACGCCTAAGCGACAACGTACTGTATGGAAATCCTTTGAGCAATCAACTGCTGAGTGTGCGCATCATTCTGCTGGAAATGAAACGACGTCCACTGTGTGAGGAGCTGATCATTACCCAGGAGTGATCTCCTCTAAAGGATTTTAAATCTCACTTATTGAGATACAAACACCTAGTGCAAGGGCTCTTTGCACCTATTATATTATATAGTGGAATCACCTAGGTGGTGAAAAGTGGACGTAAGTCGATTAAGGCCGAACCACCATAAACTATTGTGTTCCTTACGATCTCGCAAACACTCGTACGAGAACCTACTCGATCAAATCGTAACGGTTACAGCGAAGCAAATATCATAATCTGATAAACGTTCTGCTGTGAAATAGTACGCTTCCATTTACATTGAGAAAGGGCGAAAAGGTGATAAATACTAATTCACTCCCTTAGTATACATAAACGATCTAACATAATGACATCTCGATAAGTATACGACGACTCTTTTTTTCGCCCTTAACTAAGCAAAACCCTAGTAGCTACGGATTGAGTTTAGGGCATGATTTTTTGTTGCAGTCGGCGCACATCACGAGCTCAGCGAGTGCTTGGATGAACCTCCCTGACTTGGAGCTTTCGAGAGACCATATCCCTGTCATTCATTTTCTTCTCCTTGGCACCACAGAAGCCAGACATTTAATTAACATCGACATCTATCTCTCGTCTGCGGGACATATTCAATGACCGGGCGAGAAAAAGTAGGCAGCCTTGATAGAAACCTCATATACGTCAAAGAAAACGACTAGTGCGGACCACTCCCCCCCTGCGTAAGCAAACAAGTACATGTAAGAAGATCCCAGCCTAGTATTTTCCTCCAACATAAAACAAAGCCCAACATATATTCCTTTTACTCGTCACATGCAAATGACCCAAATTGCGGGATTTCTTTTCCTCTTTCCCAGACTCGGGCCCATTAAAGGACTTGTATCTATAATAATAGTGGTCGACGATCATGGCGATGGGTCGACAACGACGGAATCGGGAGGACAACGTGGGATCACCGCATGTAAAACTCACATGGAGGAAGGACGCCGGGTTCGGACAAATGGAGTTATGTCAATCCACATGTAACCTTCCATTCATATGGATCAAGCAAATCGCAGAGACGGGCCGGGCGGCGTGGTTTTTATATCGTCGTGACTTTTGGGAGCCTGTCATGCTACGAAAGCGTGTGGTTCTACCATCGTCACGTCCGGAACTAAAGTAATGACCCGAGAGATGATGAACAAATGGCATGACCCTTCCAAAGTCACTCTTGTTGCTTGCAACGTAAAAGTAGACCCGATGAAACCACTGCATTACGTTCCCTAAGGAACTTTTGGTCTCGAGCAATTGTGGGGTCTGGAGTCATTTTGTGAACTTCATCCACATTCTATGCCCCCACCGAACTAGTCGGGAACCAAAAGAAAAAAGAGGAAAAGTGGGGGCGACCTTGAAGGTTTGGTAATATGCACATGCAATGACACAAGACGTAACCTTCACAACCAAGACACTTCTTTTTTTTAGGGTTTTCCCATGGATTAGAGTTTGCTTCATTTCATCAAAAATTGAAAAAAATACCCAACTTTTATATAATTATTTACTTATTCAAACTTCGAATAAAAATCCGCATTCAAGTAACATATGACAATTCAATTTATTTTTCTTAGAAAGACCAATATGTGTTGAGTCGAGGAATAATTTCCCCTTCCACACGACATGCTTCCCCCGCATATAAACTAAAGCACATTCATATGGTACGCATCTTCTTCTACAATTTTGCCTGCCCCCTAATACTTCCTCTACATTCGAATCATGTCGAGATCTTCCATGGTGTCGGGTTCCATGCCTCGCTCCAGTCATGGCCTCTGCATCGACAAGGACACGGCGAGGACCATGTCGTTCAGCTGCTCCACCCGAAGCTTTTACAACCTCAAGCCAGAAGGCGTCCCGTTCCAGTGGGAGAAACGTCCAGGGACTCCCAAGAATTCCCCCGCGGTGGACGTGATCCCACCACTGAGTCCTCCCCCCGCACAACTGAGCATGGGCCTCCCAAAGCCGAAGGAGACGTCCAGGTCGCGGTTCGGTTTCTGGACGAAGATTCACGCCCATCCCAAAAGCGCTCATCATAACTACGTGGAAAGCGATCATGCGGGGAGCCTAGGCATGCAGAGACGAAACTCAGAGTCTTGGAGCTCAGATGACGTCTGCGCGGTGCCACAAAATTCGAGGTGCTCGTCGGCCATGTCGTCAAACGTCCGCTTAGCTAAGGTGATGGACTCGGGAGCCAAAGATTCGGATGAGAGCTCACTCGATCAGCCGAAGGGTTGCGGACCATGGAGCTTCAGGGCACTTATGGTCTACATCGCGAAGCGAATCTGAGAGTGCTTTGATCTCAAGTATCATCCTTATTTGCATGCATAACGAATCCACTCTCGACCGTTCCACCTTATTATGAAGAATTGAACATATGCAGTAAAAATTTTCAGCAAATTTGGGAAAGATGTGTTTGCGTACTATCATCGTGTAAGTCAACTTCCATGTAATTTTCCTTGTCCATTCTAACGAAATTATTCAACGAATAAGATATGTCATGTTTTTGGTTGATCATATCATCTTGTTCGTACGAAATAGAACAAGACTTGTAAGTATAAAAAATGTAAAAGAAAATCAAACGGGAGGGGAAAAAGAGGGATTTTCTCCCTTTGTTTGGAAACTATAGAAAAGAAAAGAAAAGAAAGGGTTCGTAGAATACGAGATACGTGGACGGTTGAGATTAATCGGCCAAATTCTTCAATCGATCTCAGCCGTTCACGTGTCCCATATCCTATAAATCCTTTCTTTTCCTTTCTTTTACATGGTTTCCAAACAAAGCATAAGAGTTTGATTGACCCGTGGAATTAGAGAAGCAAAGGTGGGATACTAGAGTTTGAAGCCGTACGTTGACCAAGAAGTCCAACTAAACCAGATTAATGCGAACTGCGAAGGACATGAAACAGTTTTTTTTTTTTTTAAATAACGGGCCTTAAATCTTAAGAGGTCCAAAACAGAAAGCAGGCCCAATTTGATAAAAAGGCCTATTGGGCCGAGACGAATACTGATTTTGACGGAGATGGCGGGAAGGGGAGGGGGAGGTTCTCTTCCCCACCCAACGCCCTCGCCAGCCCCCGACTCTGATACCCGACTCTCTTGGCCGAGGCTTCGCCTGCTCCGATGTACGGAGGCCCCGGCCATTTCGACGGCGCAGCCGCCTTCTCTGGCGGTGGTTTCATGCCCTCTCAGTCCACTCAATCCGCCGACCCCTCCTCCTTCTCCCCTGCCAAAGTACATTCTTCTCGTCTTTCTCCCTCCGTTTCTCTTCCCCACCTTTTGGTTTGTTGGTCGGGATCGTTCCTTGTGCTTGCTGTCTTGGCGCTAAGACGGTTTGATAGTTGTTGTTCCGTTGATACGCCGCTTGGGGTTGAGGCTAGGGTTTTGGATGGACTGGATTTTTGTTGATATCATCTCGTGTTGCCTGCTAAAATGCGTCTTGTAATCTACTTGACCTGTCTTTTCTGAGGGCAACTCCCGCCGAATTGATGAGATTGATATGGAGATGTGTTGATCTCTTTGGTCTTTGATTGCGCTGATAGATGGACTTTGATTGTGTTTTCTGGCAACTGTTCGGGACTTTGGAAATCGTCATGCCTTGGTTATCAAATAATCAGTTTTGACTGTTTGTGTTTTACTCTGTTTTTTTATTCTCCCTGTTTTTCTTTTACTCAGAATCGGGACAGTCAGTCATTGTTACCGGTGACCGTGAAGCAGATAAACGCATCACTAGTCTCGAATGATGATAAGATCAACGTGCTCATAGATGGCGTTGATGTCTCCACTGTAATTAATATATCCTCTCTTTTGATGTATTTTGGTTCGGGACAATGCTATCTATTGTTTTATTGAGTCTGTTTTGATCTAGGTGACCCTTCTTGGAAAGGTGTGCAATAAGGCCGAGAGAGTTACAGATGTTACATTCTCACTTGATGATGGAACTGGACGGATCGACTGTAACAAATGGTTGGGATCTTCAAACATTTTCTCATATCAGCTGGCTCTGCTTTGGATTTGAATTTGTGCAGGCACGCCAAATCCTATTTTGATTTTGCAGGATAAATGAAGCACTGGACACCAGTGAGATGGAGGGAATCCTGTAAGATATATTCCTTTGAAAAAAAAATGAATAGATTTTAAAGTTTCTTTACATGGCATTAGTGAATTTAAAAATTAATTTATTTAATACCTTGCAAGGTCCTTGAATATGGCGGTTTCCTCCCCTAGAAATAGAATGATAGTACAATACGAAAACATTAAGTAAAAGGATTGTGTTACACTCTCAGTGGTCTTTGAGCATTCAAGGCTGAAGAATATTATTTTTCATAATTTGGGAAATGCAATCACAGTGAGTTGGTCGGAAGATGCAAGTTGGAGTCAATTCGATGGATAGCTAGGTTGGATTATCACAGTTGTTTGGAGTTGTTTTTTGTAATGGTGAAATGGCTATTGTCTGGCCTAGGATGCAACTTATATTCTTCCGTCCTGCACTTAATATACTAGCTACTGGGGAATTTCTATTGACGCCTCCCTTAGTTTAATACACTGGGTGTGTTGCTGATAGGACGATGATCCCTGTTGACAGACCATGATATGTTACAGCTGAATGACAGTGCTAGTGTAGAACTTGTGGTTAAGAATTTCATAGTTATCCAATCATTATGGTTTATTAGCACTGTGAGCACGAAATGAGAAAAATGTGGACATGTGACATTTTTGTGATTTCAGCCTGAAGGCTTTATTTCAAGGTTGGTGTTAAAATGTGACTATAGATTAGCATTTAATATTCTTATTTGTTTCATTTGCTTTAATGTTTGTCTGATAAACAGCGACGGAATGTATGTCCGAGTTCATGGACACCTAAAGAACTTCCAGGGAAAAAAGCAATTAAATGTCTTCTCTATCAGGTATATGAGGCTTCATTCCCCCCCCCCCCCCCCCTTCTTCTTTTATGGTGCCCAGCTTCTCTTGATTGAATGCTCTCTCCAAGTAGTGCATCACAAGCCATTCTTTAATGATTTTGCTTGATCACTCGTGGTTTTTTCATTTATATTCCCATGAATATCACCAGAAGTTTGAGTAAATACATCTGATATTTTCTTGTAGTAATGATATTCACAATCTAGGCCATAAGAACCTCTGCTGACGGCCACCAGAGTATTGACCTGTTAGTTGTGTAATGTGTGGCTTTGTTTCTATCCTTTTAGTAGATGTCAATTTTCTAATGTCAAATCTGATGTGATTTTCAGGCCTGTATCGGACTTTGATGAGATTCCACACCATTTCGTCGAATGCATTTACGTACACATGTACAACACTAGGTTAAAGGTATATATGCATGAACTCTGGAGTATTCAATTTTCTTATCATCTTATACTGTTGGACCTGTTATGAATGGCCTTTCTATGTGTCATCTAGCACAACAGTCAGAGTGGTGGTGCCAATACGCAGACCCAGATGACAAATCCAGTGATGAGTAACTCCTACAATGGGTATTCAGCTCCTATGCCTAATCAGGTATTGATTTCATCTTACAATATGCAGATTCTTTCAATTAGAAGATTCGTCCTTGTAATTTTTATGTTTCAGTTTGGTGGGCAGCATGGCTCGCACGGTTTGGCTCCGGTAGCTCAGATGGTACTTGATTGTCTGCAGCAGCCTCAATACTTGTTAGTCACTCATCTGAATTCAATATAATTTGTTTTATACTTTATACCGGATCGTCACTCCAGGGGTTCGTTTTTAAGTCTATTTTTGGGTATTTTCTCCAACCTGAGCAAGTTGAAACTCCTTGAATAAAGTCCTCAGCTTAAGATGAGATACACAGAAGAGTTTGTGACTTAATTAACAGACAAGCATTGCAGTGCTGGTCCGACATTGAGTTACCTAGGAAAATTAACCAAACTCTAGCTTCACGATTTAATTGAGATAATATAGTGATTGATAAATTTAATTTTGACCCTTGTATGGAATGTTCCATTTTTTTTTTTCCAGAACGTAATCACGTAAAGTCTTTTAAGATTTCTAGTTATCTCTCGTCCAACTTTGTTACAACCATAGCCTTTGAAATTTGGTTTGTACTTGTCCGCTTTGATTTGTTAATCCAGTGGGCTTTTGTTCCTTCTAATACAATTCTGTGTCATGGTTGCATCATTCCATATTCAACCTTAAAAACTAACACTGAACTTGAACTTGTTTGTACTTCACATTCAGTAAATCATGGGCAAGCCCTACCTCCACTTTTTATTTGTGAAGGATTACAGCTTCTGTTTTTATCAGTATCTTTTACTTGTTATAATTTGTCCATTTTGTTGAAAAAAGGCTGTGACAATTGCCTTTGAACCTTAGGTTCACCTAGCAAAGTAGAGGGCACCTTTTGTGCCCTAAATCTCCAATCAAAAGTTATGTCCTGGGTCATAGTCATTATTCAACTAGGTAATGCTCCATGTTAGTGGTGCTGTATCCCCTGGGTGATCTTTGATCCGGAAATATTCAAGTCATCGGCCTTCAATTTATTTTTAGAGTTGCAGGATTGGATGATTTGTGTTATCAAGCTCTAAGCATGTTTAAACAGTGTGTGTGATTTCTGTTTCTGATATGGATGCGACTAAACTATGATGAAGAGAGTTTTATCCGTTCCATAGAAAGCCATCCTTTTGGGGTATTACAAAGAGGAAGCTTTGAGACACTTAGCGGGTGGGAATGCATTATGACATGTTGATGATCCCCTTCTCGGAAATGACTCTTTTTCCCTGCCCTTATAAATCTATATTCTCAATGGCTGCTTCATGGTCCAGGATGGTAATGAAGGGGGCACACATCTCCGAGGTTGCTCAACAGATTGGTCTCTCAGTTGATAAGACTAGGTTTTCCCGCAGTCCCCCTCCTTTGCCCTGTCCAATCTTTCACTCTCCTACCTAATCTCTTTTCTGAACGGGAATGTTGTCTGACAGGGAAGCTATTAGTTCTCTTGTAGAAGAAGGGCTGGTTTACTCCACAATTGACGATTTCCACTTCAAGTCAACCGGTAATGCTTGATGCCTTCTGCCTTGGGACCTTCGTTTCTTCTCAGGTAACACAATTGGTGCACCTGGTTTTGGCCCGCGATTTCTTTCACGCCAATTCTTGCACTGTGCAGAACTGTTTTGGGCTTCTCTATTCATATTGTATATATTTCTTTTTCAGAGTATAAGGAATGTGGGTAGCAGGGTTTTCTGTTCTGGAGACCACAACAATGCATAGGACGAAGTTCAGTGATACTTAGCGGGATGTAGGGTGAGGTCAGAGTTCTTCCACGGGTACCCGAGCAGAAATCCTTCATGGGCTAAGGCAAAAGAAAGGGTAATCTGGACATTTGATAAGCAAAGTTTTAAAAATACCGAAGCCCAAATTGTTGCCTTACGGGGGGGGCTGGGTCAAGCATATCTTTCTTCTAAGAGATGAAGTTTGATTTCATGTCGGCATTTCGTTAAGGCTAAATGCTAGAACAGGATTTCATTTCGTATTTGATTGATTACGTTTTCCATTTTCCTTAGCAACTACTGTTTGGGGATTGGTCCTAACGGAAGGGGTTGTGGGCAGTCCCCAATAATAATTAAATGGCGATTGGGAATCCCACCGCCCTCTGCTGCCAATGCAGTTCTTTGTTTGCGTGCAGAGATGGAACTCCTTTCGGACCCAATTCTTTTGACCATAAACTTGTCCTTATCCTTTTGCCCCAGCGCCAGACCCCCAGCAGCCGTGCCTGCAACCACGCTCTGGTAATAGAATAATTTTCCCCTCTCTCTAAGATAGGGATAGATTTATTTATTTATTTAAGAATAAGATGGATGAAAATAAGGAATGTCTAATTAAGCTCAAAGATATCAACAGTGCCTGTAAAAATAAAAATTCTGTCAAATAGAGAAAGAGGCTATGCGCCCAAGGATGTGGCTCTTTGTTTTCAAAGCCTACAATATATTAGGAAATCCTTTTAGATTTATTATTATTATTCACATGTCCCCAAGTAAGAAAACCCAATTAGAAAGTAAGGTGTAATATAGTTTTGGGACAAAGAAGGCGATGAATTTGGCCCCGGTGGGACGAACAACATTGCACGTGAGGAGTAGATGAGCAATTGCACCAATACCAACATAAACCAATGATTTTTTTTTTTGTTACAATTTTTATATGAACCCGGTTGAAGAGTCCCGAAGGGAGGATACATAATCGGGAACGATGATTCCTTTTGTCCCCCCGGACCTGCAGCTTTTGACCCCGCAAGTTTTTCTAGAAGAAGAAGATGACTTTACCTTAATTTCAATAGCCAGTTATATATTGAAGGGTTTAGAGGAACATGATTTACTTTATATAATTTACATGGAAATAATAATGCATGTCTCTTTTACCAAAAGAAGGGGAGGAGGATGGGAGTTATTTTCTTTGGCAGCGGTTGCTTTTTCTCGGCTGCTCGATCCTTTCCCTTTTAGGTGGAACTCAAATGTTGTCCAATCCAGACTCCCTCCCGGTTGGTGGATTGATGTAAATGTTAACCAATTTACATCTTGCAAACACGAACACGACCCCCCCGGTCGAATCAGATGTGTTTTCTTAATTCCCTTTTCGAGTCATTCGTTTCGTAATCGGAATTAAACTACCCCATGTCCCCTCATTTTAAATGTAATCTTCCCTGAACAAGCACTAATGTCCGGCAAGAATGGTAATTCTTTTTTTGTAAGACATGCTAAAATGTTGGTTAGGGGTAGGTGTGAATTGGAAGTTTGTGACTATATTTAAAGAGGAGGTGGATAATTTGCACGAACGATCTTGATTTAAGTAGCTCAATGTACAATGTGAAAGCTCGTTCATTACTTAGGTAATCCCAGAGATAAATCACTCTAGAAAGAAACTCAGTTTTATGACACGCTCAAACCACAGCCGATATCACTCTAAAAATACTTGATAACATTACAAAGGAGCTCATCAGTGAATGCAAGAACAATATTAAAAAAAAAAAAAAAGAACTCCGTCTGAATCTAAGTGATTGAGTTTCAACGAAGGTGAATATATTAGATTGCCGGAATTTGCGACCCTTAAAAAGTCCACAGGGATATATGGTGGATGGAATATTTCGGACGTGGGGGTAACATCTGCCCCCCACCCATATCCCACATATATTAATTGATTGATCCTTTCCGACATATCCCAAACTTGTAGTCTTTCTAAGACATTCAAGCACATGCCAATAGGGTGGTGTTTGTATTGAGATCTAGAAAGAAGACGTCCTTACCCGAATGAGAGAGATCAGAGCCGAGTTTGGGTTTGGGGGGCCGCACGTGTGGTCCCATTCCCTCCCCCCCTCCCTTTTACTTAAATAAGGATGAGGTTCCAACGCCATTCACAGACAGAGGATTTGTGTTTCTCAAACCTAAACCAGCCGTAATGCTTCAACTTTTTAAGGAAGCCGCCCTCCAACTACACTTGTCCGTAAAGTACGTCTGTCTTCAGATAATTAACGCGGGGGGGATGATAAGAGTGGGATAGAGGAGTTGTGGGACGTTTCATCCCCTTCGAGCTTATACTACATTTCAGCAGGGGGACACATGACACGAGTTAAGCCTACGTTCCCCAAATTGCTTTCTTTTTCTTTTCTTTATTTCTTTCGAAGGAAGCGAGTGTAAGTGGGGCCAAAAACCCTAAAGGGAAAAGGGTGGCACGAACATCGTCTCTCCTTTTATTTTACCACCACCTCTCGGATGATTCATTCCATCAAAATCGTTCCGGTCAAAAGAGAGAAGATAAAAATTCAAAAGGGGAAGTCATTTTGGACACGCGGCTTCGAGGTGTCGGGTTTGGGACCAACCTTAAAAGATTATCCATGCGTCCTCCTCCTCCTCCTACGTCCTACTACTACTACACTCCCTCGTAACTTTATGAACAAGGAAGTTTCTTTAGTTCTTCGCCCCCCCTTTCTGCAAAAGCTCGGCATCATCTATTATCGAAACGATTTCCCCCTTTTTCCCCTTTTGGTACGATCTAAATAATAACTCAACAAAAACAGATCAAACTGATGATAAATTCATGAGGACCCTAAAAACGGGAACATGCACGTCTCAAGAACGAAAAGAAATCCATTTTAAAAAAAACAAATGGAAAGGATGGGGTGGGGGGGGGGGGGGTGTCAGCTTTGGTGGACTGAAGAAGATGATGGATGGATGGATGATGGGGGAGAGGGGGATGTTCCCTTTGGATCCATCCTGTTTCCTTACTCCCATACACGACCAACAATCCAAATCAACCTCCCCACCCAAGAAAACAATGGAAATCTGCGATGCATCCATTCCCATCACCACCACCACCACCATCATCATCATAATCCTCCACTCGACGCCAGTTGTTTTCCTCGGTCAACGACAATCGGGAATCCAGACAAACCCAAAAAGCTCGCGGAAAACACATGGAGGCACCGCCTCTTCCATCCTATAACTTCCTTACACTTAGCCCCCACTCCCCTCCCTCTTTCCAGTTTTTTTTTATTATTATTTTTCTAAAAAAAACATAATTACGAACATCAAAAATACTTTTTTTTTTTAAGTATATTAAATATTTTTTTACCAATAAACCTAAAAAAACACCCCAATTAACGAAATACTTGTACTCTCCCAGTTAGGGTTGATTTATTTCTTTTTAGTAGATTTTATTTAGCTTAACTCCCATGTCTTCTTAGATCGTGCGATTGGAAAGAGGGGGGGGGGATGTGAATTCGTATTTTTGGGATGTTAGGTGGTATGGAAAACGAGTATAAAGCATTCATTATATGTGGGCGTGCCTGGGTTGATTTACATTATATTTAACTACTTATGTCAGATTCGACATTTTCTTCGGGAGATAATAAAATATATTTTTTTTTCCCAAGTTTCAAAGATTGAACCAAGAAAACAACGAAGATGCCGTATGTATAGAGGGTCTCATTTTTGTATATCCTTCTGTAAAATTGATATATACAATGTATGAAAGGAAGAAGGAGAAGGCGGTGTTGGGTGTTGGTCTTCTTCTCAAGATATCGCTCTATTATTACTACTCTCTACTCGCGTAAAGTCTTTCGCTAGTTCCATGTTTTTCCTCTGTTCTTGAATCGGTTCTAACTTCATCCCTCCCTGATTAAAAGGGACTACAGGCTACCCAAAAAACGTCGAATGAAAGAGGTTAGCCGGGGGGTTAGTTGAGTTGATATAGCTGTTGTTCTAAGAACATTACAAGTTGGGAATAGAATAGAAAGACAGTAATGACAGACCTCGAAGGACGTGCCAACACTCTCTCCCTCTCCTTTTCATCTCCTTACCTTCCAAAAAAATAAAAAACAACTCTTCCTCTTTTGCTCATGGTGGGTGTATATAAGCTTGTTGGGGGGCGGTGTTCTCTTTCCCCATCTGTCTTTCCTTCTTTCATGTTATTCCCAAAGCACCGAAAAGAGTTAAAAAAAAAATGGAACTTAATTCTTCTTCTTCTTCTTCTTCTTCTTCTTCTTCCAATGTGATGCATCATCATCAGGACCCCAACTGGCTCTCCTTCTCCCTCTCCCACAACCCCAACTTCTACCCCTCCTCCCACCTTTCCATCCTCTCTGACTTCCTCACCCCCCTCTTCCCCCCTCCTCCTCCTCCTCCTCCTCCCACTGATGACTCTCCTGCCCCTGGGATATGCGACAACGCCTCCTTCCCCCGAGGGTTTCCTGACTATGTCTCCGTCTCCCGAGACCACGAGAACCCTCACCCGCCACAGCATCACCAGGAGCTTCAGCTGTTGGCATCCGAGGACAACCACCACCACCAGCAGCAGCAGCAGCAGGTGGGCAAGAAGGCCATCGACACGTTCGGGCAGCGCACCTCGATTTACCGCGGGGTTACCAGGTAGGGAAGGGAGGGGACTAGTGATTTGTTTGTTCAATCTTGATATGGAACTAAGAAAAAGAAGGGTGTGTGGGGAAAGGCATAGGTGGACGGGGAGGTATGAAGCTCACTTATGGGACAACAGCTGCAAAAGAGAAGGGCAGAGCAGGAAGGGAAGACAAGGTATCATCATCATCATCATCATCATCATCATCATCATTATAAATACATACACATTCACGTTCACGTTTAGGAAGGGGGCATTGGTTGTTCATTTGCACCCCTCATGTTTCAGAAAAGCCCATGAATGGGTCTCCAACACTGTGTCCTCTTTACTGCACCATCACATTGGATGTTTAGGAAGTCGGTCAAAGGTCATCCGACTCGTCGTCAATATGATGATCAACCACCTTTCATATTATCCTGACTGACTGACTGACACTCTGTGTCTGTGTTTGGCATGTACTTTCCCACCCTCCTCTCAATGTGTATTGGATCCTCGGCTTCTTAAAAACAAGTTTATCTGGGTAAGATTCCATTTTGCCCTGGAACTCTCAATTGCCCCCAAGTCATTTTTCTTGGTGCAAGGGAACAATAGTTATAGTGTGTATGCCTAATTGTGTGAGTTGGGTTTTGGGTAGGTGGGTATGATAAGGAAGACAAAGCGGCGAGGGCATATGATCTTGCTGCACTAAAGTATTGGGGCCCCACCACCACCACAAACTTCCCCGTATGATCCGAGCATGTGCATGTGGTTGTCCTCATCTTTGAGACTAATCTCAAAGTGTTTATCTTAATCTGTGTGTCGTGATTTATCAGGTGTGTAATTACGAGAGGGAGATTGAGGAGATGAAGCACATCTCCAGGCAGGAATTTGTTGCTTCCCTCCGCAGGTTCGAACAAGTTCTCAGACCCCGGGATTCCATGGCGGGCAGAGAATTTGGTCTTTCTTACATAACTCGCCTCACGTTTTCTTTTGTGGGTCGATGTGGTTGGTGTTATTAGGAAAAGCAGTGGGTTTTCGAGAGGAGCCTCTGTCTACAGAGGAGTCACCAGGCACCATCAACATGGCCGATGGCAGGCACGCATCGGCCGAGTCGCTGGCAACAAGGACCTCTACCTCGGCACCTTCACCACCCAGGAGGAGGCCGCTGAGGCCTACGACATCGCCGCCATCAAGTTCCGGGGCCTGAACGCCGTCACCAACTTCGACATGAGCAGGTACGACGTTAAGAGCATCATGAGCTGCAACCTCCCCATCGGTGGGATGTCGGGCAAGTCCAAGAACTCGTCGGAGGCGTCTGCTACTTCCGACAATAGCAGGAGCACGGACGGGGGAGGCTGGTCCGATGAACGCGACCACGTTTCATCCACATCCTCCCTCAGCTTCTCGTCCCATCGACATAATCAGCCTCTTAACCCCTCGTCGTCGACGCTGTCCTTCTCGACCCCGGTCAAGGTGGACCCTTCGGACTGCTGGCCAGCGTTGGGATACAACCGTCACGATCCCGCTGCCCCCAATGGACCCTTCCAGTGTGCTCTCGCAGTGTATGAGAACCGCCACTCAAACTCCTCCGACTTCAATGGCGGGGTCATTCACAGGCAACAAGAACAGAACGACGATGGTGCTGCGATGACCTATGCCGCGGCGGGGAAGCCGGGGCTGACCGGCACGGGAGAGGAAGTGGGAAGCAGAAACAACTGGACGGTGATGGGACCACCGCCTTCTGAGCACTCGTTCCAAACGGGTAATAAACGGAACCTCGGAATGTTTCATCAGACGCCTATATTCGGGTTGGAATGAAGACATTGTCCGGTGCAACTCTGTTCCCAAAACACAAAAAAAATAAATAAAGGATTACTTTCTAGTTTTGACCACATGAATGTTCAAATTTTTGAGTTTATGAATTTTAAAACAACGGACTTAAAAAAGTACAAACCTACCTTCACTTTGTATGTTGGCCAAGCCCACTGGGCTTATTGTCCAACATTTTGTAACTTGGATTTATCAGGCCCAGGTTCAACACTTGTTCATGATAAAAATATTTGGGGAAGGTTGAACCGCCCAACCCAAATTCCAGCATATTCCAAGCTACTAACATTAAACAAATCTCTGCGTCGTCAATCGTCTCATGGATGGTCGAACCGATGGAGCGAAAGGAAACAAAACCGGGAAGAACACCAATAAGACAGCAGAACAACGTCCCCCCCTCGTGTTCCCCGCCTCCCCGCAAATCGGATTCCTAGTTGGCTCGGGCTTTGCCGTCAGCCTGCTCGCCATCTTCAAATAACCCCCCACTCCTCGTAGGTTGCCTTCTTCTCTAGACGACCTCGGCACCATTTTGCTTTACAACGATCATACATACGTTCTTGCTTTTTAACCAGGGGGGCGGGGAGGGAGATGTCGACTGGAACTTTCATTTCTCCGGCTTGTGGGTCCACATTCGTTGGTCTACGGTCGGAGTTGTCCACGCTCTTCCTGGCGAAGGGGTCACCTGTAGGGTGGCGCCAGAAGACCGTCACCAATGGTTCCAGAGTTACATGTATGAAGGTAGTGAAGAGCTTAATATCCATCATGTGATCGTAGTGAGTCTCCTTTAGCTGACTTGACTATCGGTTTTTGGGGAACGTCGGAGGAGTAGACATGGAACCCAATCAACAACAAGAAGTTCGAGACGATGTCGTACCTGCCTCCCATGACCGACAACTCCATCGCCAGGGAGATCGACTACATGCTCAACAAGGGATGGATCCCTTGCCTCGAGTTCACTGAGGTACCCGCTTTTTTGTTTATTTCATTTCAATTGCACCATGGGCGCTAAATACATGTTCGTGTCCAGGTTGGATATGTCTACAGGGAGAACAGCAAGATGCCGGGATACTACGACGGCAGGTACTGGACGCTCTGGAAGCTCCCCATGTTCGGATGCACAGACCCATCCCAAGTCCTCGCCGAGATCGAGCAGTGCAAGAAGACGTACCCGAACGCGTACATCCGTTGCTTGGCCTTCGACAACCAGCGTCAGGCCCAGGCTATGTCCTTCCTCATCCATAAACCATCTGCAGCCGAATGATTCTGCTCCCTCCACTCGTCGGGCACCAGCCTCGCGAACTTCCGAAAGAGGCTCGGCTGTGAACTTGCCCGTTTCCAATTGCGTTTACATTTTTACCTTCCCCGGTGTTCTGACTTGGGGAATCTGCTGAGGACATTTTGATTGTTACGCAAATAAGTTTGTCGAGGGATTATGGCCATCTTCGGATGTTTCCGTCAAGCACGGAGCTCCCTTCCAAAGTACTAACTCACATGCTGCCCTTCGGCATGTGCACGACGAACCAGCCGAAACGTTCCCACAACATCCCCTACATCGCGCTCCTCCCCCGATGTTCGACCCTGCGCCACCTAAAACAAGTCCACGCCCAGACGGTCGTCGCCGGCCTCTTCCGCTTTGCCTTCACCGCCGGCAAAGTCCTCTCCTTCGCTGCCCTCTCGAACTACGCCGACATGGCATACGCTGAGGCGATCTTCGATCACACCCCTTCCCCCGACGTTTTCCAGTTCAACGTCATGATGATGGGCCTATCCAAGGATCCCCGGAGTGCGAGGACTGTGTTTACTTACCGTGATATGATTCGGGAGGGTATCGGACCGAATTCCCGTACCTTCGCGGCGCTGTCGAAAGCTTGCGGTTGCTCGGCCGTTCTCGGTCAGGTTCACTGTCATGTGATGAAGTTTGGGTTCGACAGGGATGTTTATACCGTCAGTTCGCTGATGAACGCTTACTTTGGGGTTGGATCAACGGAGGATGCAGTTTCGCTGTTCAACGAGAGCTCGACTAAGAATGTCGTCTGTTGGACTTGTTTGATAAGCGGTTATTGCAGCGCGGGACTTGTGGACGAGGCTCGGCGAGTGTTCGATGAAATGCCGCTGAGGAATGATGTTTCGTATAGCGCTATGGTTTCTGGGTATGTGAATAATGGACGGTTTAATGAGGCGATCGAGTTATTTCGTGGGGTTAAGGGCGCGACCACTGTGAGGCTGAGTGAGTCCCTTCTGGTTGGAGTACTCAATGCGTGCACGGCCGTGGGCGCTTTGGAGGAAGGGAGATGGGTGCATAGCTATATGGAGCGAAATGGAATAGGCTATGAGCTGGAGCTGGGGACGGCGTTGATCGTTTTTTACGGAAAGTGCGGGTTCACGGAGGCGGCACGAGAAGTGTTCTGTAAAATGCACGTCAAGGACGTCTCAACATGGAGTGCTTTGATTCTTGGATTGGGCATAAATGGCCTGAGCGATGAGGCTTTGGAAACTTTCCGACAGATGGAGGAGAATGGTCCGGAACCGAATGCCGTGACATTCGTGGCCGCTCTTGTTGCGTGTAACACCACAAATCTGATCGACGAGTCATGGAGATTATTCGGACTCATGACCGAACGATACGATATCGCTCCTACAATCGAGCACTATGGATGCATGGTAGATCTCCTAGCTCGGGCTGGGAAAATCGAAGAAGCTTACGCCTTGTTAAATCGAATGCCAGTGAAACCAGACGGGACTATACTTGGGTCCATGTTGAATGGTTGTTTGTTGCATGGCTACATCGAGTTGGGAAAAGAATTCGGCAGGTTGTCAATCGAAATGGAACCAAAGCACAGCGGCCGGTATGTTCTTCTCTCTAATATCCATGCCAGCATGGGTTGTTGGGAAGACGTAATCCAGCTAAGAAGAAGGATTAAGATAGACGGAGTTCTACCTGCCGTGGCGTGGAGCTTCATTGAGATTGATGGGCTGGTGCACAGGTTTGTTGTTGGTGATAAATCACACCCTTGCCTTGGAAGCATTACCGAAGTCTTGAATAATCTCACAACTGAACTCATCTGTTTGTTCGATGCCGCAATGACATCTTAAAGCATGTATGCAGCATATAAATTTAAAGAGCCTCATCCTGGCCGGTAACCAGTAGCCCCTGTCGAGCCTTTAATTATCCTTCAAAGTCGTTTTATGAGAACAAACAAATACAGGTACAGTTTTTCCTAGGAATGGTTCAATTGATCACAGCTGCCGGATAAGCATTTGAAGTTACATTCTCACTAGAAAATTCAGTAACTTGGTCCCCGGTAATAAATTCGGATCCACTGCTCCACAATGAAAATGATCCCCTGAACAACAATGTTTACTAGGATTAAATCACTGCGTAAATAAATTCAAAACAATCACACGGATCAATTAGAAAGTCATCTAAGTAAGATATGTTATCGTGCACGAGTAAAGCTCTCCCACATATATTATGTCAAATCAAATTATAGAACATAAATCCCAACGAAATGCATTCCCTAATGATATCAGCCCTACATGAATATCTCGCGGCCATAAACAAGCCACCAATGCATCCAATACATGTCAAAGCTTATCGCACGAGTATTCAAGTATCTGTGTCATGATCTCCACCAAAAAAATCACCCAAGATCCTCATAATGCACGGTATCCACCCTCCACACAACTATCAATGTCACCAATATCTTCACTTTGACCCACCATGATCGTTAAAAAATCACCATCCAGTCCTCCCATGACGTGAGAGCTTCACTTGGTGAAAAAATGGAACACACAATTCTACTCTGGAATTGTAGCATTATATACATTTCGTAGAAAAGATGATGGACCACAGATAATATAACATAATCTTACTCCAACTTTCAAAAGAACTTCTTCAATGAAGGATTTCCTCCCAACTGGACATCATTTGTAGAATAAGTTACCAAGTATTACTTCACTAATCAATGATGTTGTACAGATTACAGGACACCTCAGTTTCCCACCCAGTCATCCAGATTGGGACTGAGACTGAATGTGCCAATGCTTGATTTGGTGTTGACATGTGATAAGCAAAGTGCGGAAGGTTGGTAATAATTTGGATTGGGTGGAATAAAGCATATAGGAAAGATATGTAGATGACTTATTCCTGCTAGGTTCATGTAGTGTTCATAAGATAGGGACAACCAATCAAATGATGAATCAAATAAATTACAAACCTAAAAACCATTCATTTCCCCTCCATTCAAGGATTGGACAGAGCTCGCCTTTAAAGCAAGGTGGTCCTTCTAGTTCCTCCAGAAATGACACCTACTCTACTCACGGAGTGACTAATTGCTAAAGAGACTGTTAAGATGATCAGCCCAAGTAGGAGAACTCTGCAATGTAACTTACATTAACACTTTCCAACCTCAACAAAAATATTAGCAAATATTCAAATGAGCCAGGAACTGTAAAACTATAAGAATCAGTTATAAAACAAATTCTGTTTTTCATTCTAAATGGAATTAGGATTTATTTTCTTAAAGATAAATACATTCTACACCAGCCATACTGTGCTTATTTTGACTTAAATCTGGAAAATAAAGAAAGAAAACCTGAGTATTTTCAAAACCTCCAGGAAGATGTGTCTGTTAGATGAATTCATAACATTAGTCAATCAAGGCATCCAAATTGCTTGCCATTGCGACCCATGAAACTGTCGCAGAAGCACACAGCCCAAACTTATCGTATATAATAGCAAAGAAGCAATCATATCTACATCAAGTATCCAACAGGCAAGATTCAGAATATACCAACAACTACAACCGCAGTCACTCTCTCTTCAAGAGCTGTTGAGGAAAAATTGTTAACCAGATTGATTCAAAACAAAGCAACCAATAATCTGGCATGACAAAAGTGCATAACAACCCTGCACTCGAGTACTCAGCATCACTAAGAGAAAAATACTACAACAGATAAAAAAAATAGTGCAGAGGGACGTACGCCAATCAGAAGAAGAACTAGCAAGAGACAGCACAGCCATTCATCGGTTTCGCTCAGCAGGCAAGGGCCGATTGAACCCGCCCCTCCTGTTCATATACTGTCGAGGCTGCCTTTTTGTGACTGCACGCACCCCGCTCACATCCGCCCCAGGCACCGGCTTCCCTTTGGTCGAATCGAACCCTACCGGAATACCCAATTTCTTCATAAGTTCCATCTCATCGCTGTCGCCCACTCCATCAACCTCCATCCCGTCCCCGCCGCTCTCCTTCTCCTTACTATCCTTCTTCCCATGCTGCTCCTTAACAATCCCGTCCAGGAACTCTGAAGCAGCCGCTCTCTGCCTTTCTTTCAAGTCCCTATCCTCCGAACCTCTCCTCCTCTTCCTATCCGGAGAAGACCCGCCCCCTCGATGATCGTGCCTGGGACCGTGCCCGCTCTGGGACCTGTCTTCCTCCGAGCGACTCCTAGAGCGGCGGTGCGACCGGCCGTACTCAGGCGTGCGGGACCGCTTTCTGCGCCGCTCCCTGTCTCGGTCCCGGCCCCGGTCCCGGTCCCGGTCCCGGTTCCGGTCACGGTCCCGGTCCCGATCTCGGTCGGCTTCTTTGTCACGGTGCCGGTCCCGATCGCGGTCCCGATCTCGGTCCCTGTAGTCCCGGTCGCCCATGGAGTGTTGAGCGTTGTGTTGGGATGAGGGTGGAGGAGTGAGCCCATTGTCCCTGTTTTAGGGTTTTATGTATTTTCTAAATTCGACTTTGGGAATCTGTTTTAAAAGATTAAATAAATACACCCAAATTTAATCACCCTTTTGTACTTCGCCTCAACTCATTATATAATAATTCTTTCACCACCCCCACGACTATCTCTTAACTAATAACCTCGTCTAAAAATTGATACTGAAAAGCTTTTAGACTTTGAGCTTTCATCACAACTTTGAATAGAACTAGGAAAAGTCTTTAATACCATGTTGATAAATTATGAATAAGTTTAAGCTTAATGAGCTCATTATTAGATAATTCTCTAGTTTGATGAGTGACTTTTTATTTTTAAGCTCTTTGAGCGTTACTCATAAATAATCTTATCTCAAGATGAACTATCACTCTTATCGATCTTATTTGAGATTTTTCTTACTGATTTAATAAGTCCGGTGCGTCTCACCTCTTTACAAAACTCAAGATGAGAGACAATTCAGATGACACATGGGTCGATAATAGGTACTAAGGTATTCGAGGAAGATTGTGAACATGTCTATTGTCTCCGTTTTGGTTACTTGTAAACCCATTTCCCAACTCTACATTATCAGGTTTTGCATAATTCGAAGTAGTGGCACTTCTGGTTCGAGCGTGTGCCATATTTTCAAATGAACTTAGTTAATGAAAATTTTTGTTTTGTGACAAGTTCTCACCAAGGTCGATAAGACGTGTTGACGTTAGAAGTCGCGGGTAACATGTATCAAATTGTGCAACTGGAGTTCAAGGTTTTGTGATCAGCGTAAAATTTTAATAAATAAGGATAATTCACATACATTAGAGTTACTGTAACAAACATACAAAAGGAAAATTAAATTACATATCAATGAAGAATTACGACCATTGCTAAGCAAACAAAAAGCAAAAAAGAACCGAAAATAGAAACAACGACTACGACAACTTCCTTTCCTGAAAGCTACTTTGAGACGGGACGATTAAGGCCGAAAGTTCCAAATATATCTATACAACGAAGGGTTCAAATCGGAAAGAAGAGAATGTGAATTACATGTGCAATCCTTTTTTAACAAGAAGTTTCTATTTAACAGGGATTACGTGTGGATCATGTCTACGTAAAATCTTAACTACCTTCATTGTCGTGAGCTTTCTCAAGTATGCGCGCCTCACCGCAAACGAGCGCACCGAATGTCTCACTGAGACATCGAATACAATGCTCGATAACTGCAAGGGGCCGCATCCGGCCATGGATGAAGGCCCCTGGACTGTCCCATCTCAGGAAGGAAATATGTTCCTCGAGTCCAGGGAGACTGCTCGAACGTCCTACGGTATTTTACTCTTTGCATGTTAATCGAAATATATATGAACAGAACCAGTCCTGCGTGATCGAGTGCTCTTTGAATGCGTGAATCGTTCTTCCAAACAAAAACTAGAAAAAAAAAATATAGAAATTACAGCGAATGTAGGAAGTGTCGACGATAATTTTAAATATTTTAAATCCAACCTTTTTGTTGTTGTTTTAATCGATGATTTAGGGACTTCGCTCCAATTAATCCGGACAATGTAACTTCGTAATCGTCGGATAAACTCCGATGACTAGAAGCTAAACATGTATTAACTAAATAACAATGCAATTCACGGCACAGTCAATTACATTTTTAAAATAAAGAAAAACGAAAAATTCCAAAAGCTCAAAATAATGTTGAGAAGGAAAAAGTCACAATTTGGGGAAAAGTGGGAATGGTTTATTAATTTGAAAAGATTATTCATCATCGTGAATAAAATATGCAGTAATTTCGAAGTTTGAGGCGTAATTACTTGTCATTTTTTTAATTACGTATATTAATACGTAATACATGTTAAGCCAAAAAAGAGAATCTATTTGGGAATGTGGTCAAAAGGTTTTAAATTAGAAATTTATCCTTTAGTATGATTTGTCTTCATTGACATGAATTTCTTATAGAAGGAATGTTTATGTAATCGTTCGTATCGAAATTTCGTTCCGTTTTAGAAAAGAGTTGTATCGATGAGTTATGGTAATAATTTCTTGTAACGTTACAATACTAATTTTGTGTAAAGATTGTTGAATTATATAATATATAATCAAGTCTCACTTAATAATTTAAGTTTTTATATCGAATGATAAGTTTTCTACCGTATATTTTTACAAAAATTACCACCTTAAAAAAAATTCAACAAAGCCACGTTATGTGTCCCGGGAGTTGAGCCTTATCAGGATTTTCAACACGGCTGTCGGCCACAGAAGAGCCGACAACGAGTTTGACAGGAGGATGAAAGCATGAGTTTTGTACGGAAATACGGTTAGTTTTAAAAAATTTTTGCGAAATACGGTCCCAGTTTCGTAAAATACGGTTTTACCGTCGAATGGACACGTTTTGAAAACGCGTCGTTCCGTTTACAAAAAGGGCGCGGTTTCAAAACGCGCCTGTCGTGTATCAAAGGAAAGGGCGGGTTTTCAAAACCCACCCCTATGCGGAATCCGGCTACAGCATGAGGGCGCGATATCAAAATGCGCCCTCATGTAGAACCTGCCCCTCCAACACTTGGAGAATCCCTTCGGGGAATGAAAACACACAAGGGGCGGGTTCCTCCTTAGAACATACAAGGAGCGGGTTTTCAAAACCCGCCCCCCGTCAGGCATAAGTCGGGTCCCCCTTCCACGAAATCACTTTTCCGTAAGTCGGGTTTTCAATCTCTTGTGTGGTTTCATTCCCCGAAGGGATTCTCTAAGTGTTGGAGGGGTTTTCAAAACTCGCCTCTACATGAGGGCTCGTTTTGAGACCGCGCCCTCATGCTGTGGCCGGATTTCGCATAGGGACGGGTTTTTTCCTTTGATATACGGAGGGCGCGTTTTGAAACCGCGCCCTCTTTGTAAACGGAAGGGCGCGTTTTCAAAACGCGTCCCTTCGACGGTAAAATCGTATTTTACGAAACTGGGACCATATTTCGTAAATTTATTTTAAAACTAACCATATTTTCGTACGAAACTTATGAAAGCATTTTCGCGGATTGGATGCCTTGGAATATGGACGCCAGGCCAAAATTACCAACCAACTGTACCAAGCTAATTAGTTTTGTCATGAAGCTATTCGATAATTTCATCGGCACGTTTGTCTAAAAACTAAATAAAAAAACCTTAAACCTTCACGTTGTCCAAGTTCTGGTTGTATATAAAAGGTCCCGGGAATTAAGTTATCTCCATCCCCAAATAAGCGCTTTTTACTAAAAACTAAAATGATTTCTCCGGTGGGGCTCCTTGCCGCGTTCGTGGTGTTCGCTTCCTTCGTTTGCTCCTTAGCACAGGTGACGGTTCCAAACATTCACGTGCTCTATCAAGACTGCTCGGCCGCTAGGTATGGCGGCGACCGCAACGAGCTTGCTTAGCGCACCTGCACAAAAGCAGCCCTCTCAGAGGTACAAGCGCGGGTGCCTGAGAATGGCTATGATTACTACACTAGTCGCACTGAGACCCCAAACATCCCGTGCCATGCGCACGGGGCATGCAACCCGAAACTCCGTAAGGAAGAATGTGCAATTTGCATCGCATGGGCTTTGGATGACATGCAAAAGTATTGCGAAGATACCTATAGTGCATTGACGAAGCTCGTGGACTGCCGAGTCAGAAGGGGACCGAGACCCTTCGATCCCCACGGATATTAGCTTCGCCTGGCAGGCGACCATGACAGTGCTCCAACGTCATATCTCATCTTAAATGCATAAGATGAGACATCTTTACGAACATACAAATTTAAATAAAACAATCATCGAATGCATTGGTATCAAAGCAACGCATATTCCTCCATCTCATTGTAAGAAAACTTCATTACACATCCAGGACACACCATTCAAAAAGAATACATTAATTTCGTGATATTGAAATAAAAGCACATTCCATTTTATTATTCAGAGATTTCAGGTGGCCTGTTCTGATTAGAATTTCACAAAACAAGTCAGGCAAAGAAGGAGAGCAGTTCATCGATTCTTTGATCCACCTCGAACTCGACATTGAACAAAAGCTGGGCTAAACTCTCCCTCGAAATAAATACCGCGACTCCCCCAGATATAATTCAGGCTTCCAGACATGAAATGGGGAATGAGACGCAGAGATATAAGCCTCACTCCTCTTCCTGAGCAGGAGGTTCAACCAGTCTAATCGTACGAGGCAGCATGAACTCGGAGAATACGGGGTAGTGGGACGAAGGATAGCATCCATCGATGTTATCATCAACCACTTCGCACGACACCGGAACGAGCGATCTACCTCGAAAGAGAATCCAGTCGATGTGCAGGTCCTGGGTTTGACTGTCCCAGCAGAGACAGACTGCTCTTAGGATCAATTTCATGAACTCGAGAACTCCCTGCTTATCTCCTGCAAGATCAGTCGAGCAGTATGTTAAAAAAGTTGCAGTTGTGTCATGGGATTGGTAAAGAGGAAAACCAGACATCTTTGGGTCGAAAACAGTACTACCTTTATATCCATGGTAGGTACAGATAAGAGATACATTCTTCCTAATCCGAGCATTAAACCACGCATCTCTCATGTCACCCACCACTCCATGCTCCCTGGCGGCAAAGTGAAAAGAAGCTTGTTAAATCAAAACTCTTCATGAAGAAACAGCAAGAGAAGTTCCATTAGCATCAGTTTATCACTTTTTTCTGACTAAAATTTTAAAATTTCATGCAAAGGCGATCCAAATGTTTTATGGGAAACGGATAGTCCATCCGTGGTACTTGATGTGGAATGAATTATAGGTGTTAGATGGTCCTTGAATGCACTTGTATTGGGAGTGTATGTTGTGTTGCTTAGAGGACATGCTCAATGAAGAGAGGAATATTCTGAATTTGATTGTGCATATGTGAGGAATGGGAGTGTGAGTTGTAGTGTCGCATGTGTGTGATTAACCGATGACCAAAGTCATAATTATTGGCACTTTTGATGGAATTAAATGAGTAAGTAACACGCATTAGAAGAATGAAAAAATGTTAGGGAGGCTGGGATGCCTTGGGGAGTGAATGTTAAGGGAAACGATACATGAAAGGACGATGATCCATAAGTTGGTAGATGCTCTAACGGACTGAATTAAGAGCGATGGACGAACATGGGAATTGAATTGGTTGGGAAGAACCAACCATCCCTTAGAGCTTAGAAAGTGCATGGTTTTTTGCCAAGTAAGGGTTGCCACCAAGAAGCTCAAGTAAGAGCCACGAATGGGAAGATTCGTGGTTGAGCGTACTCGGAAGGGCTTATAGTTGCTGAATTTGTGATGGTTGAGATGTCCATAAAAATGGTGGAGACTAGTTGTTTATTGGTTTTAGAACGATAATTACCAAGTCTCATTCAGGAAATATGTGGTTGAAAGGCTCTTGGTCATACCGTGCTTTCACTGGGCTCGCACTTAGTTTGAAACTAATTCTTTATTTTATGGTTTCGTACAAGTTAAAGGCATTTTCAAGTTCGGGTCTAATTTCATAGATTTTTAATAAATAAAATTCAGTCTTCTTTTTTCTTTAGTATAAAAGAAAAAACACTCATTTTTATAAACTAATCGTATTTTTTGTGTAAAACCTCGTAAAAGCCCAAGGACTCTCGCGAAGTTTGATAAATAAGAGGAGAAATATGTTTAGGTAAATATGTTCCATGAAACGTGGTTGGGCTACATTTTGCTTCCTCTTCTTCTTGTACTTGTGAAGCAAACTTAACCCGAGCAAATGTATGACTTTTGCTTTTTTAGTTATTTCTGGCCCAGAAAAAAAAAATGAAAGGAAAATGTGAAGTTTCTACAAAGTAGAAAATTTTAAAAAATAATAATAATAAAATTTTTTATTAAGAAGGGAAGGAAATCTTCTGATGTTTCTACAAAGGAGGCCAGTGAAGTGTGACCACGTGGTGACTTTCAAACCAATCATTCATTGTAAGAGGGTTTGGAGAATTTAGGAACCGGTCGGAAGCAAATACAAATATCTCTCCCCCTCCGCCCCAGCACCATCGTCTACTGCAGCTTTTCCGAATTCAGACTCCGGAAACAATTACTTGTCTGAAAAGCTCAGTTTTTTTTTACCAGTTGGGTTGTGTGGATAGCAGTTCTAGCCAAAGGAATGTCGGTGGCGTCGTCCCAGCAGAGCTTCCTTCTCAACGTCTTTACGTCATCCAACCCCAGACCCATCACCAAGCCCTTCTGTCCGGTCAGGACGATCTCCTGCAAGCACCCTTCTGACGATTCCCAGTATCCTTTAAGGTAGGTTTAAGTGAAACGCATGGGACATCGGTCGTGCTGCTTAGCTGGGGCATACGATCGAACTGGGGGTGATGTTGTTCTTTACTGGCCGGGTTTTGTTCTTTTGGGTAGGAAAAATGAGAACCAGGTCGCGAAGCTGGCGATTGTAGCGCTGGCTGCCGGGGTGCTGACTCTGGGTTCCGTGGGTGAGGCATTGGCGGCTAAGTCCGGCGGGAGGGTTGGCGGGCAGGCATTCAGGCCGTCAGCTCCGAGGTCGTCTGGCCCCCGGATTAATAATTCGAGGTAACATCAGTGCTTTATTCGACAGGTAATGGTTGTAACTGGTCTAAATGGAACCAGGGTCTCCTGTCTATCTCAGGAATTTGGATTTTTGATCTCTCCTTGGCCCATGATCATAACTTTAGCGGGTGCAGTCTGTAAGGATTCTTGTGATCGTGCTCTCATCCGATTAGTTTTCTGTACTTTCTGTTCGGCCTGAAAATCCTCCTGGTCGTGTCGATCGGATTGCTTCATTCAAATGGATGAGTATATGTTCGTTTTAGGCCTTTGTCAAACTTGGAGGTAGCATACGTTTAGTGTTCAAAATAAGCTATTACTGTTGGAACCTCTCTCTTTGGTTGTTTCTCATTGAATAGAAGCTCTTCTGGAAATAGAAATCTCTATTGTGCAGGGTCATGAAACGCTAAAAGCCATGTTATTGAAACGACAACAATTGTATTTTCCATGGGATTGTTGGTGTTACCTTTGCAGTTTCGGACATCGGTCCAATACACAACTGTCATTTCTGTGTCGAATTTGGTTCATTTTCCTGATGTTCGGAAAGTCTTAATGTTCCTTTCCTTCTCATGGCTTGTGTTTGCTGTTCTTCTATCTCTGAAGAGGTTATGATGATATGTACTGGGCTTCTGCAGTTGGTTGCGAAAAACAAAAAATGGCATTTTCTTGTTAGAACCTACTAACTTGAATTTCAATCCTTTGGCAGGACAAACGTCTATATCAATCCTCCAGTTGCTCCTCCTTTGGTTGGCGGATATGGGTACGGCTATGGCGTGCCATTTTATGGAGGCTGGGGCTGGTCGCCCTTCTCGTTCTTTGCCCCCGGACCTAGTGTTGCCGTTGGTATTGGGGGTGGATTTGAAACTTTGTTTTTCTTCATGTTTCTCGGTGCGGTCGCTGCTGTTGTGAGGAAGTTTGTCGGATCCAGGGATGAGGAAGATGATTACTGATATTATGAAGGGAATGAGTGTAAGATGATCGTAACTTGTAATGTACATATACACTCCATTAGGCAACTAAATTTTGCTCGACAATGTGTTCTGTAACTAGCAAGAAAGAACACTTATGCTGTCGGATTTGGCAATATCTCCTGATCCAACAGTTGAGCAGCTGCGATGGCAGGAATCTACTCTAGTTTCTTAATCAAAGCAACATGAAGTCATTACACCTGCCACTGGTCTGCACAGTCGGACCTTCTCGACGTATACATCTTTCTGGATGAGCTCCGTACAGTAAAGTTGCAGATACCATCACGGCTACAATTACTTTGCCGGGAACACTTTGGACGGCGCTACTCTACAAACATAAAATGTTACGCGGAGGCTGCTTGCCCCATACGCACCTCTCCGCAGACGAGTGCACCGGTTGTGTCACTGAGACATCGAATACAATGCTCGATAACTGCAAGGGGCCGCATCGGGGCATGGATGAAGCCCCCGGACTGTCCCATCTCAGGAAGGAAATATGTTCCTCGAGCCCAGCGAGACTACTCGAACGTCCTACAGTAGTTTACTCTTTGCATGTTAATCGAAATATATATGAACAGAACTAGTCCTGGGTGATCGAGTGCTCTTTGAATGCGTAAATCGTTCTTCCAAACAAAAACTAAAAAAAAAATATAGAGAAAATTTTAAATATTTTATAAATCCAACCTTTTTTTTTGTTTTAACCGATGATTTCGGGGTTTCGCTCCAATTAATCCGGACAATGTAACTTTGTAATCCTCGGATAAACTCCGATGACTAGAAGCTAAACATGTATTTACTAAATAACATTGCAATTCACGGCACAGTCAATTACATTTTTAAAATAAAGAAAAACGAAAAATTCCAAAAGTTCAAAATAATGTTGAGAAGGAAAAAGTCACAATTTGGGGAAAAGTGGGAATGGTTTATTAATTTGAAAAGATTATTCATCATCGTGAATAAACCTTATTTTATTAATGTCACTTAATGATGCAGTAATTTCGAAGTTTGAGACGTAATTACTTGTCATTTTTTTAATTACGTATATTAATACGTAATACATGTTAAGCCAAAAAAGAGAATCTATTTGGGAATGCGGTCAAATGGTTTTAATAAGAAATTTATCCTTTAGTATGATTTGTCTTGAATGACATGAATTTCTTATAGAAGGAATGTTTATGTAATCCTTCGTATTGAAATTTCGTTCCGTTTTATATATGGTAATAATTTCTTATAACGTTATAATTCTAATTACTTGTAAACATTGTTAAACTATATAATATATAATCAAGTCTAACTTAATAATTTAAATTTTTAGATCGAACTATATATTTCTACAAAAAGAGTTTAGCCTTATCAGGATTTTCAACACGGCTGCCGGCTACAGAAGAGCCGACAACTAGTTTGACAGGAGGATGAAAGCGTTTCGGCCGACCGGATGCCTTGGAATATGGAAGCCAGGCCAAAATTACCACCCAACTGTACCAAGCTAATTAGTTTTGTCATGAAGTTATTAGATAATTTCATCGGCACGTTTGTCCAAAAACTAAATAGAAAAACCTTAAACCTTCATGTTGTCCAAGTTCTGGTTGTATATAAAAGGTCCCGGGAATTAAGTTATCACCATCCCCAAATAAGCGCTTTTTACTAAAAACTAAAATGATTTCTCCGGTGGGGCTCCTTGCCGCGTTCGTGGTGTTCGCTTCCTTCGTTTGCTCCTTAGCACAGGTGACGGTTCCAAGCATTGTCGTGCTCGATCAAGAATGCTCGGCCGCTAGGTATGGCGGCGACCGCAACGAGATCGCTTACAGCACCTGCACAAAAGCAGCCCTCTCAGAGGTACAAGCGCGGGTGCCCCGAGAATGGCTATAATTACTACTCTAGTCACACTGAGCCCCCAAACATCCAGTGCCATGCGCACGGGGCATGCAACCCGAAACTCCGTAAGGAAGAATGTGCAATTTGCATCGCATGGGCTTTGGATGACATGAAAAAGTATTGCGAAGATACCTATAGTGCATTGACGACACTCGTGGACTGCCGAGTCAGAAGGGGACCGAGAGACTTCGATACCAGCGGATATTAGCTTCGCCTGGCAGGTGACCATGACAGTGCTCCAACGTCATATCTCATCTCAAATGCATAAGATGAGACATCTTTACGAACATACAAATTTAAATAAAACAATCATCGAATGCATTGGTGCCAAAGCAACGCATATTCCTCCATCTCAATGTAAGAAAACTTCATTACACATCCGGTACACACCATTTAAAAAGAATACATTGATTTCGTGATATTGAAATAAAAGCACAATCCATTTTATTATTTAGAGATTTCAGGTGGCCTGTTTCTGATTAGAATTTCACAAAACAACTCAGGCAAAGAAGGAGAGCAGTTCATCGATTCTTTGATCCACCTCGAACTTGACATTGAACAAAAGCTGGGCTAAACTCTCCCTCGAAATAAATACTGCGACTACTCCAGAAATAATTCAGGATTCCAGACATGAAATGGGGAATGAGACGCAGAGATATAAGCCTCACTCCTCTTCCTGAGCAGGGGCTTCAACCAGTCTAATCGTACGAGGCAGCATGAACTCAGAGAATACGGGGTAGTGGGACGAAGGATAGCAGCCATCGATGTTATCATCAACCACTTCGCACGACACCGGAACGAGCGATCTACCTCGAAAGAGAATCCAGTCGATGTGCAGGTCCTGGGTTTGACGGTCCCAGCAGAGACAGACTGCTCTTAGGATCAATTTCATGAACTCGAGAATTCCCTGCTTGTCTCCTGCAAGATCAGTCGAGCAGTACGTTAAAAAAGTTGCAGTTGTGTCATGGGATGGTAAAGAGGAAAACCAGACATCTTTGGGTCGAAAACAGTACTACCTTTATATCCATGGTAGGTACGTATAAGAGATACATTCTTCCTAATCCGAGCATTAAACCACGCATCTCTCATGTCACCCACCACTCCATGCTCCCTGGCGGCAAAGTGAAAAGAAGCTTGTTAAATCAAAACTCTTCATGAAGAAACAGCAAGAGAAGTTCCATTAGCATCAGTTTACCACTTTTTCTGACTAAAATTTTAAAAATTGCCACATTTGATGGAGGATTCCCTCTTAATATATTAGCTTCAGACAACTTTCATGCCCCAGCCTCAGATTTCGGCGTGCATTCATGGAACGATGCTTTCAGTTACCCGGACAAAAAGGGACAAGATGTTTACACATACCCATTTTTGTAAAGAGAAACAATACAAAATCCGTTCGACTAACGCAAATTGCAGTCTTCTCCAACACAAGAGACAAACTTATCTCCTTTGGAATCTTATTCTTCGTCATAATATGTGACCGTTTACCAAAAGATAAAATAAAGGGCGAATGTTTATGCAACTTGTTTGAAAGACACCTACAGATTCTCGATAAATAGAATACTGGCACTTTCCCCCAGGCTATGGAAATTATCCAGAAAAAGGTCGTTAGTGTGTATACATCTGAGAAATTATTCATAGATCTAGATCCCCTTTTCACTTCCAACAGTACACAAGTCACAAGCTTCACAATAAATCTACTCATGCCATCAACAAGAGTTGAGCTTTAGTCCATGTCTGGATGCAAATCAATGGTTATGTCAACTAATTCAGCAATTAGAAAGCGGTACCTTGATCTCCCTAAGAGAAAACGGCCAGCTGTGGATTCCTTTTGTGTGTTAAATCCTCCACAGTAGATGACTGGTAAGCTAGGAGGCAAGGATGCAATATGTTGCCAAGTCAGTAATGCACTTCGCCGACGAGCACGAGGGCTGAACTCATCCATGTTTGTGTTCACAATTTGGAATGAGAATCCTGGAGGTTCAAGTCCTTTAAGTTGGAACGTGTGGCCATTGCGTCAAGGAAACAAGTCCTTTCACTCCACAAAAACACAACACAGATGCCATAAAAGCTGCATCATGATTACTAGCAAATACTCTAAGAGAAGGATATCGCCCATGTTGCAATACAAGGAACTTCAGAACCCCATGATTTGCTTCCAGGAATGGAAGGTGATTCGGATAGCCAAAAGGTTCCGCCTTCCACTATCTCAACCTACCTTTCCAGAAAATATTGTTGAATGTAATGAAAAATTCAACTTAAAAATCCTAGATCAACAAAAACTGGAACAAGCCACCAACAGAGCAGCAGAATGACAAAAAGTACCTTCTCCTTATCATAGAAGATGGTGCAATGTTCATCAGAATGGTCTTCTGAGCCTTTCCTCGATATACCAAATTGCTCATAACCTGTCCCAATTATCAACAAAGTCCTTAAGTAACCTATTAAAAAGTGTACAAGACAAAATAAAAGAAACAGCATTTGAGACACATCACAAGATATATGATGGAGGGACATCAGTGCACGAACATCAGAAGCTTTTATAATTATGACTACAAGCACTGCAAGCGCCACTCTCCCTGTCTCCGTATATAATAGTTACCAAATATATTTTTAATTAATCACATGCCATCATCTTCCCTAATTTAAGAGTTTTACAAAACAATAATTAGCCTATCATCTATAAAAACATTTTGCAGGACATATCTACTGTTCCATAAATCCAAGCACACAGGCCAGGATTTCCAAATAACATTCAAAAAAGAAAAAATAGAAAAACAGACCCGGTAAGCACTGCTGAAGATAGTCCAGTTGCAATTTGACACCTGCACTATCACGACAACTCTGCAATCACTTATCTGAGGAAGCCGTAAATTTGCAACTGAGATAGAGGCACACTGCTAGGTAAGTCAAGCTCTCAAATGTGAGGACAGTGACGAAACCTAACATGCGCAATGCTCTCCTCATGTTGAATATTACATTTAAATTAGCCTAAACCAAAACGAGAGTTGTCAATTGGTTCTACTGGATAGCATAAATGGGAACCTTGTTGAGTGCAAAGAATCATAGGGGAATAACTGGTGATGACGCTGATACATAACTCCCGCCGTTTCTCCCATGAATTCGGACTGTCTTCCGGTTGATCATTGTACAGGTTAAAAGTCATTACAGTGAGTGAAAGACTCATTTTGCCCCTCTGAGATAACACTTTCCTCTGTTCCACCCTATCCAGATTCTTAAATCATTCTGATAACAAAAGGCTCTTCCATTGAAAACCCGTCAAGTTAACCAGAGCAGTAGGCACGCTCCAATCACAACAGTCCCACAGTTGCTTCCATTTGAGACATTGTTCAATTAAAAATCCGTGTCGACATAAACAACTCACGAAGTATCTTCCTCTCCGGCCAACCAATCATGGGAGGGACTTCAGGGCGTCCTTTGTCTTTGCTTCACAAAAGGTAATCCTTTCTGAAGCTGGTCTAACCTCCTGGCAAAGAAAAGAAGAAGAAGATGAATGTCATCAGTCTAACCTCCTGGCAAAGAAAAGAAAAAGAAGATGAATGTCATCATAGCCACGAAAGAGAAGATAAAAAGAGATGTGTTAACCAGCGACGTCATAAGCAGTACACAGATGAACCAACCATATATACCCAAGAAAAACCAGGAACCTCAATCAATCAGTCGCATACACAAAAAAAAAACATTGACCTACAACACTAGGAATTGCGTCCGACAGCATTACCCATAATGAAAAATGAAAAGAAAACACAATCATTTGAACATTTCAACCCATCTTTTCTATGTTTTCATAGCTTCCAAATCAGAAACTTAGTGTGTGTGTTTGTTCGGTTCAGCTTGAGGAGTGTGTCCCAAATAAGCAACAAAAACCAATATATCGATTCCTTCTCCATCAACCTCTTCCACACGAAACCAACTCCCCGAAAATACCCCCACGGTCTAACGAGGGAGCGCAATCACAGCTGAATCAACACTCCCCCATCGTAAACTAAGAGTTCTCCCCAACATAATCATCGCCCGGCATTTTTCCTCTGCATAGATCGTAATTAATCACAGGAAACAGCAGATCGTACGGATGTGACCAACAACAAGCAACAGCAGCAGCAGCAGAAGAAGAGTCAAATGAAAGCAGCGGAGACAGCTCAGGAAGGGGGCGAATCCAACAGACAACGGGGAAGAAGGAAAGGGTTAGCCCGGGGTCGTCTCTCTCTTCCTGCCCTTCTCCCGTGTAAAGCATGCTGGTCGGGTGTGGTAATTTGGCCTTTCTTCCATTTTAAGTTTAATCGGGAAAAAAATTTCCGCAAAGTTTCAAAATTTTTAAAATATAATTTTCAACTCTACAAATTTAATTTTACATAAAAAAGAAGTCATTTTTATTCACTTCGACTTTTAAAAAACTTATTAATAAAGTCGAACTCATTCAAAAAAAATTAAAAAGTACTTAAAAGAGAATTTTTGAAAGTTGAATTCTATTAATTCGATTTACTTCTTGGACAAAGTCGAAATTATAGAGTTCGACTTCGAAACTGTATTTTGGGTGATTTCCTATGGGTATTTAGTTTAATTATTTATTTTAGTTTTAAATTAAATAATTGCTCTTTTTATTCGTCAAAAGTATGAGCACATAGGTTAAATTGGTATAATTATTATGCTTTTTCAGTGGTAATATTTTGTATGAAAATTATGGAACTTATTATGATTAAGATTCGAAATTAGTTATTAAATTATACGTTGGTGATGTTTATGCTAGTTTGGTTAAGGTTTAGCTAATGAATTAGAAATTGATTTGAGCAAATGCAATTTAAAAATTGCACATCAAAATCCTCTACCAGTCTAAAGTACGACTCAATTCACACTGGTCGCAGTTAGAATCAATTTAGATGTTGGGGGTTTGATTGAATTTGCATTGAATTGTGGTGACAAGAAATATCAATCTCTATATGTCACTATAATTGTAATCGAAAACATTTACATTGAAGCATTACTTATTCGAATGAGATTCATTCACCATACGAGCGGAAGAAAAGAACGATGGAATTTTAGGCGAGCATGAGATGAATATCTATAAGTAGACATCATTTCATGATGATGATTGTAATGAGAGGATGATAGAAAGCAATACCTTTGATTATGATGATGAGTTTGATGATGAGGACAGTGATGAAGAACAAGTAGATGTCAATTGTGACGTAGTTGTACGTAATGAACAAATTGATAAGCCATTTTCATTCTATGTGCAATATGGAGGGGATGGTTATATTGATTTTGAAGATAAGGTTCATCAATATGGTGGATCAGACGAGGATGAATTTCGTGTGGGCATGAGCTTTAGAATAGAAGAAAATTTGATGCAACTAGTGAAGATGCATAATGTGATGCATAATGTGAAAAGTCGTCACATATTGCAATTAAGAAATCCAATACTTAGGTCTGGTATATTATTTATATGATGCAAAAAATGGGTTCACATGGAAATTCAATGGTTGCATTCGGAAGAATAATCATGCATTTGAGGTAACAAATGAATGATCATTCTAGACAATATGTTCAGTCAGATCCTAATGTGAAGGTATCATTTCTTCAAAGAGTGATTGTTGATGAATACCACTGTGATGTTTCACACAGAAGAATTTGGAAGCCAAACATGTTATTGTACTTGAATATGGTAACTGGAATGAAAGTTACCGAATGTTATTCATATGACTAATCCATGAAGAAGAGTTGAATGGCTTTATGATGATCCTTCTTTACCTAAAGGACATGCGCGATTTGAAAAATGGTTTTCTAGTCGTTTGCTCCATGTATTTGTACATTTTAATATTGTCAACTTGTGATAAACATTGATGGCACTTTTCTTACTAGGAAACATAAGTACAAATTGTTGATTGCTTATGCTATGAATGAAAGTAACTATATATTTTCATTAGCTTTTGCAATTATTTATGACGAGACCTTTCATTCACTGCGTTGATCCATTCAATGTTTGCAAACACATGTCATAAGTCAATCTAGCCATAATCTATTTGTACGGGCATGGGTTACGAGTTGCATTGTTAGCGGAACTTAGTCGTTTTGTATTCGGCACGTTGCCATCAATTTGAATACTGCAATTGGTTCTGAGGTGTAGGCGGTTGTGTTATGAGGCAGCAATTCAATCAAAAATTTGGAAAATGTAAAAGAAGATGAAAGAATTGAAATTGATAAATAATGTTGCAATTCAATATTAAGTAAAAATCATAACATAGTAATGGATTAATCTGCTAGTCGGGAGCATCGATTTGGTTATATGATGACAAATTTAAGGGAAACTTATAATGTTGGTTTAAAATGTGTTGTGCGTTTGCCAGTTGCATCTCTTATCCACAAGATGTTTTTCAAGTCTATCAAGAAATGAAGACCGCACTTAGTTTCCAGCCGACATACTTAAATAATCACATCATTTGGGAAATCAACATTCAATTACGATAGTAGATTCACGTTTTTATACCGACCAAGTGTATTCTCATTGTCGGTTTAAAAGACGTGCGACAAAGAGTGAGAATAAATATTATCTTGATATTGAGAATCACATGTGCAGTTGTAGAAAGTGGCATGTATTTCGTATACCTTGTTCACATGCTTGCACTGTGGCATCTTGTTCATTCGACTTGAATGCAAACGTCGAGAATTGGTATGCTTGGCAAAACCAAATGATATGCTACGATGAAAGGGTATATCCATATGGAGTACCATAATCGTGGACAAATTTGGAGTTTGTGATTTTACATCCAGATCCAAAACATGTGCGATAGATGTCGTTGAACGGAGTAATGTCACTTATGGATTTGTGTAGAAAGGAAGGGCACAATAGAAGACCATGTAAAAATAGAAGACCATGTAAACATAGAAAAGATAAATAATCTTCTATGTCGAGATATATGTCTTAAACATATAATTGTGTTGCCTTTTTTGAATATTATTGTAATTGATGTGTCAATTACTAATCTGGGTATTACATGATCGTCATCGTAGTAGCATTGTATGGGATAGAGAGGGGACGATGTAAACACAATAAAATCTATTTGGTATTGATTTTAATCATAATAATTGTCTATTATTATGCATTTCATTGTGTTTTTTTAATACTTGTAGAGCATCTCTTTAGTATTGATTAATCACAATAATTTTCTATTATTATGCATTTCAATGTGTGTTAATACTTGTAGAGCATTTGGTTGCATGTCCAACATATCGAACGTGAGTTGAGACGAGTTGCATTTAGGGACACGGAGCGTCAGGCTTCCTTGGTGTTTTGTTATTTTGTTTATACAGATAAATTGGTATTTCATTACTGCATTGTTTGAGCATTGGCATCCACAGACACACACTTTTCACATAATTGGAGCTGAAGTAACGATTACGTTTCAAGATGTCACTGTTGTATGGTCTTCCTATTGATGGACGTGCAATTACATGGAGTCATGCCATCATCTATTGAACTGAAGAGGATTCAAATGAATTTGTCTTGGTTGAAGACCCACTTCATGACACTTTCATTGGATGTTGCGAATGATCATGTTACGTGTTACGTCCTACCTTACATACTTCAGTTGATTGTGGGGTGATTTATTTCCAGATAAGTCATAGAACTTTGTGCACCTTATGTTCTTACCACTATCGGAGGATTTTACCTGCTGCGAGGGAGTACAGTTGGGGAGTGCATGTCTAACTTGGTTATATCTCAAATTATACTTAACTATAGATGATGCTGTATCAGATATTGCTTGTCCTTTGAGTCTCCTTTAAGTGTATAGATGGGAGAGATTCTCACATATTGTTCCGATTAGACGAAAGGGAAAGTTGGAGATGGATCGAAGGGCTTTACGCTATGAGTACATTCAGTAATGGGATGTGAGAACTAATCGTCCGACGACTGTTTTTCGAGGTGAAGTTGGAGAGGTTCATCCTTCTTATATCGGATGGTATATGAAGGTTATTCGAAAATAGATCTCAAAACATAGAGCGATGGTTGAGTTT
This sequence comes from Melastoma candidum, assembly GCA_023653495.1. Taxonomy (NCBI): domain Eukaryota; kingdom Viridiplantae; phylum Streptophyta; class Magnoliopsida; order Myrtales; family Melastomataceae; genus Melastoma; species Melastoma candidum. The sequence goes on along the minus strand of CM042883.1, from coordinate 24,368,756 downwards.
TGTTAAGTAAATGTAATATATTACCCTTTATTCTATTCATCCCTTGTTACTAATTACCTTCATTATAGGCAACCACTCTTACGTGATCACGCATCGACAGTCCATTCGGTACCTTCTGAGATGATTATCAGTATACGTACAGATGTTATTGCGGCTTTGGAACTCGAACCACCCCGAGTTGGATCACTTTCCTCGAGACATCCCCGGAGAAGATACTCTGGAAGAAACGATGGACTTTGGTATGAGCACCACATTTGATGATGATGGGGGGACCTTCATAGACACAATTAAGCTATTCTCAGTTTTCGATATAGTACAATGCACAGGATGAGAATTGCATTATGTTGGCAGTTAATCCTCCCATTTATAGTGCCCCTAAAGCGCCATAGAAAAGATGAAGTGATGGTGATCGGCAAATTCATGAAACAGAAGCCGTGTTTTCGGGATTTGACGATTCTGGAGTATCATAGATTGAGCATATTATTACTACAAATGATTTGATACGATTTAGTCCCATGAGAATTGCACAACTCAAAGTTAAATAAGCCTAAACGCGAAGGACTCAAGGACGAGATTATATATTATTATGTGTATATGTTATTTGTGCTTTAGTTGTACTTTTGGAATAATTTTATTTATATAAATGTTTTATGATATTATTTTTAAAAATTAGTTTTAAATCATAATATATTCTCCTTAAATTTTTTCATATATGTTAGGCAAATTATCGATTTTTGGCCCAACCTATAGGCCAACTTTCTTCTGTGGCATATCGTTTAAAAAGTTTTTAATTTGGCCCAATCTCCATTTTATTTTTTGATTAGGCCTGATAGCCGACGTCCGTTAAGCGGTGCAGACGTGGCTTTGACGGACCTTTACGATGTTCTACGTGGCTCTATTTTTTTTCAGGGGATCGCTACGTGGCAAAAATTGAGAAAGTGCTTCGGTTTTTCGTTTACGCACGTGGGATCTATTATAACGTAAGGAAAAAAATTGGGAAATTAGGGTTTGTTTCTAATTTCTGTCCTCCTCATGTTCATATGGGATTCCTTGGTTGTGTTCATCTGGGGTTCCTTGCTTATTGTTGCGTACGTTTATCAGGTTAGTCGCTCTTTCTTGTCTTGGTTATTGAGGTTCCTCACTTCCTTATTGTTATTCATTTCTGCTTCCCGTATGGGTTTCTGGGTTGGGGTTTTGGGTCGGGTATTATAAATGGAAGTCTGTATGGTGTTGGGTTAATGTTTCCGAATTGTTCTTAAATTATTTTGTTAAATGTAGAGGTTCATTAGTATGAGTTGTATCGAGGGTGCGGAATCTGCCAACTCCACCTCTGTTACTTGTGAAAGGAGGTGCAAATATGGGATGCGAGCTGTATTGTACATCTCCTGGAGTAGAAGCAATCCGGGGAGACGTTTCTTTCGTTGTCCAGTGTGGAAGGTGATTTCGTTGTGTTCTGATCTGAATTTGTGTTGTGTTCTGAGCTGATCCGGGGATACTTTTCTGCTTTGTGTTATTATCTAAATTTTGTTGTGTATTCTGACCATGTGTACAGGATGATGATTGTGGCTTTTTCAGCTGGTATGACGATGTGATACCTCATCGAGAAAAGGAAATTATATCACACCTTGTTGAGACTAAGAAGTTGTTGGAAAGTAAGGTCGAGCTGATGCAGAAGAGCCAAGCTGCAATGGAAGAAGTAATCAAGCATCTCGAGGCACAGGTATTGAAGCATAAGATGGTCCAGTCATCCCATCAGCTGGAAGAACGTGCAAATCAAGCGATGATGAAGAAATTAGATAGAAATTTCAAGTTGATGACCTTTCTTGCATTAGTTTTAGTTAGCGTTGTTATATATGTGGCCCAGACTGGTTGATTACCTTTGTAGCCGTAAATGGCAGAAATTGGTGTTTAAGTTAGTCAGTTGACGACCTTTCTTGTATTTAAGTCAGTTTTTTATGAAATCATATAATATTGGCAAAAAATGATAGAAAATGGTCTTCATACAATCATAACATTGGATAGAAAATGGTGTTGGCAGAAACCTAAGCTCCAATACACCATAAGCTCCAAAACACCAAAATTTGCTTATATATACATAAGCTCCAATCAAGGTAACCTCCAATCCATAAGATCCATACATAAACTCTAGTAATCCAACTAAACCAAAAAACTCAGAACATTTGTGTCCAACTTAAGTTCAGCTTTGTCCAAGGTCAGGGATGGTGTGTCCTGTTTCAGCTAATTCCCAACTTCTACAACTACAAGATCCGGCCCTTAAATCAACTAAAAACCTATTTGAGTCAGCTAAAGGCATTGACACTTCAAATTTGTCTGTGATGGAGGGTTTAACCACATATCTAGCTGCAGTTTCTTTCATGCTCTCTATGTTTTCTCTGACATGTTGTGTCACCAAATCAGTCCTCTTGGCTGCAGCCTTCTTCTTTTCTACTTGCCTAACCATTAACAGTCGCCTAATGCGCTCCAACATATCAATTAAAGGCAGTCTTCTAGCGGCAACAATATATGAGTTGAATGTTTCTGACATATTGTTACTATGTGTACCGCACTTACTTGAAGTCTTGAAAAATGCCTTACAGAAATGGTGGGGACCTTGTTTGTTGAAGTCTTCAGCAGCCAGGACGGAAACTGGGACACCATCCCTACCAAAAGACATCTCCCTTATGGCAATTTGGAAGTCCACTTCGTTTGTAGATCTCACGGCTTTGTAGAAGCAACTCTTCAGGAATATTCCTTTGTGTTTGACTGTCCAATTTTGGTAGATGTGCCTTGAACAGTTTCTCGACTCGGCATCAGGTACAAGAAGGCTGATGGCATTCAGCAGACCTTGAAATAGAAAACATTTCAAATTAGAAATAGCTATAACCAACGTTGAATAAATATAGAGCGATAAACAAACCTTTTGCTGGTCGCTAATGAAAGTCCAACCGTGCCCACTTCCAACATTCAATTGCTTGAAAAGCAAATCAAGGAACCATGTCCATGAATTCTGGTTTTCTCCCTCTACCACAGCCCATGCAATTGGGTACATGCCATCATTCCCATCCCGTCCTACAGCTGACAATAGCATCCCTCCAACTTTCGTTTTTATGAAGGTACCATCGAATCCCACAACCCGTCTGCACCCTAGAAGGAACCCCTTTATCAAAGCCTCAATTCCTATGTATAATCTCCGAAATGTGGTGTGTAGTCCTGTGGATAATGTCAAATCAGTCATCAACTCAAAACAACTCCTTGGATATCTATTCCTCAGAGCAGCTAGATATGGTCGGAGCTTTTTGAAGTGATCATCGACTGAACCAACCATCATGCCATCTGCAATCCAACATGCCTTGTAACACTTTATCAATCCGACCTCAGTTGTGTACTTCTTCATTACCTCCTCTTGAATTTCTTTCACCGTGGCACCGGCCCTTCTTATATTACCATCAACCAACTGTTCAGCCAACCATTTGGTAGTAGCTTGCCTATTTCGCATGTTACGAGCACATGTGTGACTGCTGAACATAGATTTAATGGCGAAGGATCCATCCTTCTTCAACCATAACCCATAAATCCTCCATGGACAGCTAGATTCGTATACAGCCTCTTGCTTTATTTTCGAACTTCTCATCCACCGTAAATTGAATCCATTAGCAATGGCATACCTCCGTATAGCATTATGCATCTGTCGTGGAGTCTCAAAACACGATTCAGGTATTAACTTTATCACCTTATGATCACAATGTGGATCATACATACTAAGTTGAGATTTCAAATTTTTCCTCGTTACTCCTATGGTGGATGTTCCATCGTCTGGAAGAATATCATCGTCTGACTTCTCATACTCGGATTCTTCAACGTCATCAACATCATCCACATTACTAGCATCTCCTTCTACTTCAACAGTAACAGGACCACTAACAGCTTCAATTTCCTGGGACACTCCACCAACCCTCTCCTGGACATTTATCTCATGCAATTCTAAGTCCTGCTCAGCCTCTGAACTATCCACTTCACTATCAGACAAACTTAAAGAAATGTCCAGACTAGTATCCTCATTTTCAGATCTATTATCTATCATAGTACCTTCACAGAAAACCTTAACAGTACAACCATCCGGACACCGATCACACATCTCTACCACCTCCTTGTCAGCAAAAATTTCCTTAACACCCTCAGACCCAACAGCATACCACATCTTCCTCACAGAGCAACCAGCATCTTGGGCGAAGGCAACCAACGTGAAATATCCCACCAAATCGCAGTCTACATCAGTGTATTTCAGGACATTACCACCCACATACTCAAAATTAGGACCCTCAGAGACTACACCACCTACATGCATGTCGAAGGAAAGCCTCTTCATTCTGACCTGCCCACCTATATGCGTAAGAATCCCTATTATCAACCCGTACAAACCCAGTTATCCACTAAGCCGGGACGACTCAAAAAAAGGTTAAAAACAAGCAAAATCAACTAACTTGTAGGAAGGAAAACGAATGAATCGACAATGACAACAACAGCTAGATATGGAATCGCAGAAACAAACGATCCCCCAAATCAGAACCCCTCAGGTATGAAGTTCGTCGGGAAGAAGCACAACAAAGAAAAATACTAACAGAATAAACTTACCTGGATGACGCAAAGGGAGTTAATCAAGCAATGCGGACAAACCCCTCCTGAAATCGAACTTCCTGCGATTTTTCCCAAAATCGAAATTACAACGAACCCTAACCTTAAACCCCCTTTTGTTGATTTACTTCGTCTGGTTCCCAATTTTTGCCACGTAGCGATCCCCTGAAAAAAAATAGAGCCACATAGGACATCGTACAGGTCCGTCAAAGCCACGTCTGCACCGCTTAACAGACGTCGGCTATTAGGCCTAATCAAAAAATAAAGTGGAGATTGGGCCAAATAAAAAACTTTTTAAACGATATGCCACAGAAGAAAGTTGGCCTATAGTTTGTGCCAAAAATCGATAATTTGCCTATATATTATTTATGTAAAATTTGATTTTAATTAGGCTTGTTAAGAATATATTTTTTTGTTATTTTTTGAATTGGTTAAGTTTCGTTGAAGATATGACACAAGCTACACAATAATTTGTCTGTCTCTTTAATTAATGACACCATTTAAACTAAGTATTTGTTGTATTGAAGGGACAATGTCACCTAAAACATTGGGTGTATAGGGAGAGGCGTGGCTTTAGACAAACGAAGAGTGTACATTTGGAATTAGCTTAAGTGGTTCCTCATTTTAGGTATTTTTATTTTTCTACATGCCTATTCCGGAATAAAACTTCAGACGAAGGAAATAATAAGGGAAAAAATATACCGATTAAGAAGATAATTGCTTAAAGAGATATGTTTAATTCAAGGATAAAGAGGGGTAAGTAGATGAAAGGAATGAAAATTTCAAGAATGAAATTGAATAAAAAAATGAAGGCCAAATTATCAATTCTACCCCAAAGTTTGGCTGTTTTTTTTTCGATTTACCCTAAACTTTTCAAAATATCATCACACGTCCTAACATTTGGCCGTTATATCAATTTTAACCACAGTTAATCGAATAAGATGACGGAAGCATACATGGCGCCCAGGTGACAGGTTATTCCGTCTACCCACCATTTAAGTGCTGACTAGCCATGACATGTCGTCACCGTCATTTTAGGAAGTGTCCCTTTGCTGGGTCTTGTCAAAACGACCGGGCAAAATGAGTCTCGTTAAAAATCTAAACTATTTTTTTACTTTGTGTGTAAAATGTTAAGGTTGCGGTCCGAATGTTTTTTTTGTCCCCGACAAAATTACATTCAATTTTAAACGTGTTTGATAGTAAGAATAATCAAATCCCAAATTACAAATACAAAATGAAATTTAAAAAAATATATAGAATTTAAGTCCCGATCTGAAGCTGAAGCTGCATCATCCGGGAGAAGTCCCATCCACCCCAGCGATCATCCTCCTACAATCCTCCAGGGTGCAACCCTCGTCCCCCATCACCTCTCCCAACACCCCCAGCAGCTCCTCTGCCGTTATCCTCCCGTCCCAGTCCTCGTCGAAGAACTCGAAAGTCTGCCTCAACTCCTCCTCCTCTCCTCCTCCCCATCCCCCGCACACATTCCCTTACCTCCCCACGAGCTCGTCGATGCCGACCCCGTCTCCTACCCCAAGACCGACGTCCCTCAGCATGGCCTCGACCTCGTCCTGGCTACATGCGCCCGCGCCGAGCCGGTCGAGCAGACCGTCGAGGTCGCGGCGGGTGAGGACGGACGCAGAGGAAGCGGAGGAGGAAGAGGAGGTGGTGGAGCTGTCGAGGTGGTTGGAGGAGGGGAATGATCTCCTGCTCCTGTGGAAGAGGCGCTTAGGAGAGAGGGATAAAGACTTGAACTTGATGAGCTTCATGATGAGGAGGGAGAATAAACTCAATTGCGTTCAGGTGAAGAAGATACGGAGGAAGGAGGGAGGGAGGGAGGGAGGCGGGGGATTAAATGGTGGGCATGGCTGTTGGAGAGGCTAGGAAGGGGTAGCTTCGACTTTGGCTGACCACGGCGACGCCCTGTCATGCCTAGTCAGCACTTTAACGATGGGCAGACAGAGTAACTTGCCACCTAGGCGCCACGTATGCTTCCGTCATCTTATTCGGTTAACAGTGGCTAAATTGATATAACGGTCAAATGTTAGAATGTGTCATGATATTTTAAAAAATCTAGGATAGTTCGAAAAAAAAGTCAAACTTTAGGGTAGAATTAATAATTTGGCCAAACATGAACAAAGAAAATAAATTAATTTATTAGTAAGTTATATTTCTTCTCGAATCCGTAAACCAGCTAATGAACCGAACACACTTTAGATACAAAATTGGGGTGGGGGGTCATGTACCGAAATACCTTAGGTGGAGAAAGAATTAAGTAAAAAGTGAGGGCTTAGAAATAATTGAAGAAATTAGCATGTTATTGTCGTTATTTGAAGTGACGACTTTAAAAAAAAAATAAAAAGAAAAATAGTCGCGACGAATTTTCCTAAAAAATTAAATAAATATAACGACTTATTGTAAAATATTAAACCAGTTCCTCGCTTAAAGTAACGACTTCTCATAAAAGATTAGCTAAATCGTCTCAAGAAAAGTCATCACTCGCGTATTTTGTTCATATTTTTCCACGCTCGCCCTCTTTACTCAAACTTTTTCTAGCCCGGGTATTTGGGGACAAAACTCCAAAATTTTGTGACCAGACCTTTTGAAGGTTATTTTGGTCATTTGGACCTAGTGGAGTGTCTACCTCAACCACCCCCTTCCAACCAGACGGAGACAGAATCAGTCGTCGGCCGGCGATTGCTGTGTAGTTTCATTGGGAAGAAGATGGTGGCGACGGACGTCAAGGCGGAGACGATAAAGCTGATGGACAAGAGGGCTTCCATCGAGGCGGAGATGGACTTCATCATCCAGCGCCTCACCCTCCCCGGCGGCCCCGGCCTCCAGGGTAACCTCCTCGACTCAGAGGTACTCTTTTTAACTAACTCCGGTTTCTCGTCCTTTCCTTTTCCTCGTTTCTTTCGGTTCTTGTTGGATTAATTATTTTGTTATTGCCCTGTGTGTGGATTCGTTAGGGTTTCCCGCGTGCGGACATCGACATTCCAGTTGTTCGAGCGGAGCGGCTTCGCCTTTCGGGTATTATGAGTTTGGGTTTCGCTTTGGTCAGTTGGATAATAAAATTCATTGCGTCTGAACTTGGCTGGTCTTGACTGGGGAGGGCTTTTCTTCTTCTGTCCGTTGTTTGTGTGGTGATCAATTTATGGTTTTCTCGCCTGTTGCTTTGCAAGAGCTTCGGAACGATCACAAGCAGATCACCAAGAGAATTGACGAGAATCTGCAAGCCCTGCATTCTCATAGGCTTTCTCCGGTACCTACTTTAGCCAATGCCTCTGGTAAATCATCACCTTTCATTTTCAGCTCCTTGCGTGATTACATCTCTCTTGTTAGAATTTGCTAGCTCGACATTTTTCCATCGCTAGTGTGATTACGCATCATTCTTTTTATGTTTAATGAGCAGGATTATCAGCTGTATTTAGCACCTTAGAAGCAATCGGGGTATGGATTAGGTTTGCTTATTATACGGTGTTTTTCAGACCAGTGATTTTTGTTGTCTAAGTTGCTTCTTATTACTACTCACATGATGTACAGTTTAAATTTAATAGTATAAACACTGTTAAGGAACCATGGACCTGTAGAGGAGAGGATACAGTTTGTGCCCTATATCTAAAGGAAAGAATGATAAGTCTAAGTCAGCAACATTATTATCGTCCAAGTAAAGAATTGCCTGGAATCTGAAAATTTTCAAGGACGTAAACCTATATTATTCTCCTGTGGATATCAATCAATTGTTTTCACTTTCCTTCTTATGGATCTCTTTTTGTATTGTGGAGCTTCTTGTGCTGATTTATATACCCTGATTCAACTTTACATCTCCACTTTATGTTTGGTTTGTCTCTTGTTACCCTGCTAGTTGATGCAACGGAGACAACTCCTGGAATTTTCACCGGAAATGCTGCGGTATCTGCGCCACCACCTACTTCACGAGCTGATGACATGGATGTGGATTTTCTCTCAAGGAGACCATTCGCTTTGGTCGATGAAATTACTGAAGGCTCCCCAGCTGCTACTGACGGTCTTCAGCTTGGTGATCAGATTGTTATGTTTGGAAACGTAGAATCTGGCGACAATTTGCTACAGAAACTTTCTTCGGAAGCTCAATCAAATGTTGGAAATCCTATAAGACTAACGGTAATGAGGCAAGGGGTGGTTATGAATCTCTCTGTGACCCCCCGAACTTGGCATGGGAGGGGTCTGCTTGGGTACGAAATCTATTCTTTCCTTTAAATTTATTAGCGAGCTCATTATCTTGGGATTGCTAAGGATTTGATTCTCTCATGGATAAGTCCTATTGTGAAAGTAACAATATACAATGAGAAAAGATTCCACAGAATCATAGATCTTATTCAATTGTAGTTCTTGTAGTGGGCGTCCTTTTCCTTCTTAAAAGTGAGCCAGATTGTGGGTTTCTTTGATGCCAAAATGCACGTTCTTGTTAACATCTACCAGAATTACCAGTTGCTTGGATTTGATGCCATGAGTTCCGGAGAATATTCTCTTTTGCCCACATGCTCTTTCTCCTCTTTTGTGTCCTTACTCCTTGCTTTAATGATGCTTGCAGGTGCCACTTCCGCATTATATGAGAGTTTCTGTTCTCGCAAGTGGGGCAAGGACATGGTTGAACTGGCCGTTATTGTCTATTCTAATGCCTTTATCAAGCCAGGTTAATGATGGTGGTCTCGAGTTCAAGGCAAATGGTTGCTTCTTTGCGTAGGCTTTATCTTTGGCTTAGACTTGATTCAAAATTAAGGGATTTCGTGGTCGGACAGGAGTGCATTTTACCAGTTCTTTTTTTCTTCGCTTTGAAACCTTTTCGATGACTGTTGCGGTCAGTGTCCCTGAGTCATTTGCTCAATGGATAGCATTTACCTCTTAATGCCTTTCGTTTGTTTAAATTTTTGTTGTCCTAATAATCTTCATTTTGAAAAAATATCAATACTTGTTTCAAAACATTCTCGATTTTTATAATTACTGTGTGATAATTATATGAACTGCCAATACTCCAGTAAAACGAGCATACCACTACGACCAACTGGTAATGAAATGCCTTCCTCTGTATTAATAGAAAGTTTAAATCCGGGAGAGGGAGTCGAACAGGGAAGCGTTTACCCCCTCGAAGCAGCGGGTTGCAAGCTCCCGATCATGGTCCCTGGCGGCGTATTCGAACCTCGTGATGCCATTGAAGAGCTTAGAGAACAGCTTCCTCAACACAGTCCCTCCTTAGCGCACTGGATCCCTTCTTCAGTTCCTTCTGAGCGTCCTCCCCCGACTCGGAGTCCGCCACAGTCGAGGGGTTGCAGGACTAGGGGTGTGGATTGCGGGAGAGGCTATTGGTTTGGGTAGGGGAGGGAGAGGGACGCGGTGCTCGTGCTTCGTTTTTGGCATCTCCACCACGAGGTTTGTAACAAATTACATTTGTAAATTAATAATGTCTAAACTAGTTGTTTTGCAAAATATTTTAAGGTCGGTATTTTTGAACAAACGTCGTTCCTTTGGTTCCTCTAGCGTCCCCCACGGATCGAGAAACCCTAAGCTCCAAGAAGATCATCATTCTTGCTCCCCTTTTTGGTGTTTTCACAACTAATAAACACAGCAGCGGAAGGTCGGGTTTCTATAGACCACAAAACCCTAAGTAACCACATATTAAGGTTATGATATCAACTCCCTACATATTTGACCAGCCAAAGCGTGATCAGCGAAGGCTACTCAAAGTCCTAAAAGGCACTTGTTGTAGTAGAAGGTTAGTATAGAACCTTATAGATTTATTCATTATCAAGTGGCGATAAGGTAATGCTCGATCGATGAGATTAACTCCAGAATCTTAAATATTGTTGTAGTGGATAGAGGTTTGGTACCCGACCTTTAGAGTCTCTATCCAAATATAGTATCGCGTCTGTTGATATGCTTTTCCATTAAAGGTTTCTGCTATATGATAGTTAGAGAATCATTAGTACATAAAGTCAACGAGACACATAAAGTTTATAGTTGTTCGATAATAGCTTACATCCAGTTTTCCCCCTTGTAGGATGAGACCACTGCAGAGGGTAATGCAGATGGCCCGGAGACTTCTCCACAAAAGTAACACTTGTAAGAAAATTTTATTCAAACTAGAATCACCGTAATCAAATTTCAGATACGAAAAGTGCAGGAAACAAAGTTATGTATGGCATTAACATACCTCTATAATAACCCGATTATAAGTCTTTGACCCAATCTCTATTACAGAATCATTGCTCGACGAGATCTGTAAAATATAAGGCGAAGTTGGTGATCTGGGTCTTCCTCTTCCTAACTTGCCGACGGCCAATGGAGTACCAGTTAGGGTTAGGCCAGGGAATCTAACGCATGTTAATATATGGTACGACGAGCCCTTCCATCATGGGCTTACGTCGACATGCGGGCCTATACCAGAAGCCATACAAACCACATCAATAATAAAACCTGAGATATGCAAAAGCCCAACCCAATAATCACATTGTTTTGTATACGTGACAACCAGTTTTATAAAAAAACATAAAATAGTAATTGATTTTATCCCAATAAGAATTTTATTAAAATAAAAAAATAAGAAAAACCTTAAATAAAATTCCAACACTACTTATAGAAGGTATCAAAATACTTTTGTAGAGGGTGATGTAGATAGCCTTTCAACTTTTCCACAATTAGTAACCCGATGGGTTGTGATCAATAACTTGTTTGAGTTGTGCACAAAAGCCTAGTAGAGATTCTGCACTGAAGACATTGACTAACTCCACGGTTCATGTTGTTGACGTTCTGGACTCCGAACAATGACTAACTCTAGAAGCCCTTTAGTTGGGTTTAACTCATGGTAGCTCCACGCAAGCATGTAGCGAATCTTACGCAAGCAGACAACACATCTGTTATATGTTGAAATTTCCCTCTAACAGTCCACGATCTGTTTGGCTCATCACAAAGACTTCTCCAATGCTTGGCTCCTCACCAAGACTTCCCTGAAGCAAACAGCACCCCTGGGATTTCTTCGAGTTTGCAACAGGTAGTACCCCTTTTGTAGAACAACAAATGCCAATACATAATCGGTTTCTCTAGACGCAACCTTCTCTTGCTCACTATCATGACACATCTACGTTTTGAATTCTCCCTAAGCCTAATATACGTCCACCACGCCATAGTACAACCAAGTTCATCAAGACCTCACTCACATTTGGTGACAGCTTGTACTTTGGACACACGTTTTTAGCACACACAAGCAAACCAGTTATAAAACAACTAATGGCAGTACGTGATTATTTTCCCCTAAACGCGACCTTTCTCTTGCCCATTGCTCGCCAGCACTCCTCACGACTTCTCTGTCAAGCCTGCAGCAAGCCCATCATGCCATGGTGCGGCCAAGTCCTTTGCAGCTCCACTCACCTCCAACATAACTTGCACTTAGAACATCGGCCTTCTGCAACCAAATGCTTAACCTCCAAATAAAAACAAAAAGTTCACAAATCTCTCGGTACAAGATCACTTTCACAATCCCTAACTCGGTTCTTTTAATCCCAACTAAAACAAAATAATATTTTACATAATCACAAAAATTATGTGAAAAAAGAAAAGGTGAATTTAGCGTTGGACATTCCAAATCAATGAACCTTGCAAAGATATTTTCAATATATAAAGTGATTTGTTCCGAAAATACATCATCTCCCGTGGAAATAAATCATATCACTTTGATTTATAAGAATATATTTAATTAATCAAATTACTATAATTATTTAGGTGACAGCTAACACACGGACTGTCCATGTATCTTATGATAGAATCAGTTGGATGGATCACGTGAACAAATCTCTTCTCACTTTTTGCTTGGTGGGTTTGGTAGCCAGCAGCACTGAGTGTTTGGTAGGCTTGGCTAACCTGAAAAAAAAAGAACGTGGTTTAAGTAGTTATAATATGTATGGCGAATGGTTATATTCATCAACTAGGTAGTATTAGTAGTAGTAGTAGTACATGATGACTGCTTCATCCTAACCGCTACAGCGAAGCCTTTCCTTGAAAACATGAATGTATAAATCATGGTGGAAAAACCTGTGTAGTGAGATAGATAACCAGGAGCTTTTTGTCTCTAAACAGGGTCGAAGAGGAAAAAAGTTGTATTGAAGTACGTACTTTCTTATATGAAGTACGACTTTCTTATACTCGAATTAAGTTGTAATTTTATGATTTTTTGAAACTCATAAAAAAAAAAAAAAGTAATTTAAGATTCCTCATCGTGGCTCCCGTTCTCAGAAGGCAGACAACGACAAAGACAGCAGCATAACAACAACGTAACAAAACACATCTTCTCATCCCCTGCCCCGTCGGAAGAGAAGATCGGAGAGACAAATGGAGGAGGGAAGGTCAGATTTCGACGTGATAGTGATTGGAGGTGGGATCATGGGAAGCTCCACCGCCTACCAGACCTCCAAGCGAGGCCACAATACCCTCCTCCTCGAGCGCTTCGACTTCCTCCACCACCTCGGCTCCTCCCACGGTGAGTCCCGCACCCTCCGCTCCACCTACCCTGAGCCTTACTACTCCTCCCTCGTCTCCCAGTCCCACCTCCTCTGGCGTCTCTCCGAGTCCGAGGCCGGCTACTCCGTCTACACCCAGACCCCTCACCTCGACATCGGCCCCGCCGACTCCTCCAGCCTCCGCGCCGTCCTCTCCAGCTGCCTCTCCAACTCCCTTCCCCACCAGGTCCTCGACCCCGACGCCCTCCACAGGAAGTTCTCCGGCAGGATTGGGCTGCCAGAGGGCTGGATAGCCGTCTGTACCGAGATGGGGGGCGTCATCAAGCCCACCAAAGCCGTGTCCATGTTCCTGTCCCTCGCCAGCGCCCGGGGCGCCGTCCTTAGGGACAAGACCGAGGTTAAAGGAATCAGGAGGGACGAGAAGGGCGGCGTTATCGTATGTTGTGACAAGGGGGAGGAGTTCCGGGGAAGGAAGTGTGTCATCACGGCCGGCGCGTGGATGAGGAAGCTGGTCGAATCGATGGTGGGGGTATGTCTCCCGATTCAGCCTCTGGAGACTACGGTGTGGTACTGGAGGATTGAGGAGGGCCACGAGGAAGGGTATTCCATAGAGGGAGGCTTCCCGACGTTTGCAAGCTACGGGGAGCCTTACATCTATGGCACACCTTCCCTGGAGTTCCCTGGGATGATGAAGATTGCAGTGCACGGGGGTCACCCCTGCTACCCTGACAGGAGGTCATGGAAGCCCTCCTCAGGACTCAACTCGCTGAAAGAGTGGATCCGGGGGAGGTTCCGAGGCAATTTGCAGGACACGGAACCTGCCTTCGTGCAATCGTGCATGTACTCTATGACCCCGGACGAGGATTTCATATTGGATTTCTTGGGAGGGGAGTTTGGGGAGGATGTGGTTCTGGGTGGAGGTTTCTCAGGTCATGGCTTTAAGATGGCTCCAGTCGTGGGGCGCATATTGGCCGACCTTGCTCTCACTGGCACTGCAGACGGAGTGGAGTTGCAGCACTTTCGATTGGCGAGATTCAATGCCGATCCTAAAGGGAACATCAAAGAACATGAAGACCAGGTTGGCCGTTCTCTAGGACAACAATGACAATCTTTCTTTCTTCACCTTCTGTCTAATTTGGGATTGTAATCCCCCAAAAATTGAATCACTGCATAACATGCCAGAATTGCTTGTGCTATCCAAATGGTCATTTTATCCCCCTAAAATTCACATATTGTAACACATTGTTGGATCAACAATGACTGAAACCGCACAAGCTGCGGAACGGAAGCCACTGGACACTGTGACTTCGTTTCGAACAAAGTACTTTGAGACTGAAGCAGGCTCGAGGCAACAAGGATATTCGAGCGTCTAATGGTGTCAATGTGTTAGTCTACCAACAGTAGCCCAAATCCCAGTTCCTGCGCTTCCAAGAAGGCCCTCTCGTCCGTCTATCCGCAGGATTCCCTCGCCCACCAGTCTGATTGGTCCTATAGCCTTCTTGGCATGCCCAAATTTAAGAGGTACTACTCGAGGAATGTAGGATGAGCCAGGGAAATGCCGTGAACTTTTCGGGAGTGGTCTTAGCTGGGGCAACCAAAAGACAACATACTCTCCTATCTGGGTCATAGGTTTGAGCCTGAAATGGGAATATGCCAATCCATCTCTCTTTGTCAGACTAAGGGAAATAGTTTGATATTAAAGGGATGATAGTAACGATCACCTGCTTAGGGATGCTGAAGTATCTGTCTTCTCTAGGGTGCGTAAATATCACCATAAGCCCTTAATTATAGGCAAGGGTAATCGACAGAGGGGGTGGAAGTGTATTGTTACTTACCGGCACCACAACTCCAATTTCCACAGTTAGAACAGAGATCCTAGACAAGGGGGCATGACACGAACCATTCAGCCCCCATACGCCAGTCAAGTCCCATATCACGGACAAGAAAGGAGCATAAAATCTATCAAGCAAAGAGTATCGTAAGCAATTCTTTCAGTAAATGAAAAACCCCTACACCCAATATAATTTACCAGGACTACGTCACAGGGACTATGCCAAAGAGTAATGCTGACCTGAGTACAAAGGAGAAACGGACATGAATTGCAGCAGAAGGAAACACCCCGAGACACAAAAACGTATTCACAGGTTAATAGTGAAAAAAGATTACTGCAAAACTCGTGGCCTGCATAGAGACTTAATACCCAGTACGGCCTCCATTTTAGCAGTCAAAAACAATTTCTGCGCCCCGGAAGCTTCAGCTACAGAAGCCGTGATCTCAGTCAGGTTTCATCCATCCATCCAATCCAACTGTAAACAGGACGTTCCCGAAAATGACCAAGCAGGAGATAGAACATAGACGAGAGCCAAAATCCAACCATAAGACACATGGATAGTGTGGGTCACCTCCAGTTTTCAGTAAACCTAAATGCCTGGTGGAACCAAAATGCCGAGGATCGACTCTGTAAACGGGGAGGACGGTCTCGGAGCATCTCCAGGCCTTGTACGAGACCTCATTATCGATCACCCTGAGGTCATTCCTGAACCAGACGACGAGAGTGCCCCTGCAAATCCTGGAGCAGGCATCCAATGGGCAGGAGTACCTCTCCATGGACGCTCTGCTAACATGATCGACCTCCTCGGGGTAGGCAGGGTACAGGGTAAACGGTCGGCAGAGAAGTCAAGGAAGAGGAAGAAGAAGCCATGAGCGTAAGGTGACGGGAGGAGGAGATAGTTGGAGCAATGAAATTGGAGGAGAATGGAAGTGATGGGGAGGGTGATAATAGTAGAACTGGAGGCAATGTTGTTGCTGTTGAGGCAGGGGCGTTGGCCTTTGGAAGGCCATTTGATATCGTTACTATTTTTATTATTGTTAGGCTGCTGCCATCCCTGTGGACATGGATCTACAGCAAGCCACACTCCCAATAATGAAAGATTCGGCAGAAAATTCGAGATTTTACCTGTCTCCCCTCGCTCCGTCCCTTCCCTGTTGCCATTAAACAGAGTACAAGTGGTTAAAATCTCTAGTGATGGCCACTGCTGCAGCAGCCGAGCTTTTTGACACCTGGCTCCCTCCACAGCGGACAGTGCCATTGATCCAGAAGAGAAGGAAACTCTCCTCGTCGTAACATAATAAATTGACAGAGAAAGCCCACCCCCAGCTGAATTGAACCAGAGGAGGATGCTTCTGCCATCAATGGTGGTATTTTAACCCCTTCAAGATTGTCCATGACCTGTGCAGAGAACACAAGGGATACAGAAAGGGCGGCGTTATGTGGATGAACCAAGAAGGTTGCTGACAAATCAATGAGCCAAATGAAGGGAAGCATAATAATACTGTTCCTCCTAGATATACAGGAACTCGGCCAGGGCAGCAGACAGTAACGGTAGTATACTGCACCGTAAAAAATCTTAACGAACTCACTCTCATGGCACTAATACGAATGATGTCCCTTCTTCGACAAGATAATCGAGAAACAGATGATTGATATTGGAAAAACTAACCTGTAGAGTTGTTCCATCAATACAACCAGGGCAACTTCGTGATTCAACACCATAGAAGACAACTTGATGGATACGTCGGCACGTTCCCTCAACTTTGGCCCATGTCCATAAGGTCCGCCAAGGCAGAACGTCAACTTCGAAGCTCCCTGCAGGCGTGAATCAACAGAGCGATCACTAATTCTCGTCCCTCTCCCCCTCTCCAGATAAAACGTGAAGACTGGGCTAACCAGAACTAAAATTCAAAATGCAGTAAGAAATAACTTGCGAGGCATATCACTGGAAAAACAGAAGGAAGTTGGGGGATACATACAGTGTTGCCAGCTCCGGCGATCAGTTCGGCCAACCTCTCGGAGCCGATGTCCATCCCACGCTCGTCCAACATCGCGACCCAATCATCGGGTCGTAGAAGGCAGGAGACGGAGATATCCTCGTCCCGAACTTGTACACGCTTGTCGCTGCTGACGGAGTAAGGGACAGACACTCTCAAGGAAGATCAAACGCAACACGTAGCAAGAGGAAGTGGAGTTAGGGGAGGGTAAAAAACCGGGCATTCTTAGGGTTGGAGCGAAGGTGGACGAGCTCAACTGCGCAGAACTGACGGAGCTTGTCGGAGTAGTCGTCGAGGAGGAGGCGCAACCCGGGGGACCTCCCTTTCCCCACCGTCACCACCCTTATCGGCACTGCTCTCTGCCCCACATCCACTTCTTTTACTTATTTAACACCAAGAAGAAGAGGAAGAAGACGAAGAAGAAGAACCCACCACCGATTGGCCTGTGAACTTGCATCTCGCATGATCGTCAGCCGACGACGCCGCCGCCGCCGCCGCTCCGTTCACCAACGACCTCATCCACACCCCAGCCCCGCACTCCCCCTTATTGATTTTGACTAATGCTCGTTTTCTTTGCGGGGATGGAAGGAGGGATAAACACGGGGATCCTGCCACCCTCTCAATCTGGTTTTGTCGTTTTGTTGATTCTCAAAATACCTTCAAATCTTCTCAAAACTCCGGGAGTAGAAGACGGAGTTTTGTACGGAAATACGGTTAGTTTTAAAAAAAATTTGCGAAATACGGTTCCAGTTTCGTAAAATACGATTTTACCGTCGATGGGGCGCGTTTTGAAAACGCGTCCTCCGATTTATAAAGAGGACGCGTTTTCAAAACGCGCCCCCCGGCGTGCCAAAGGAAGGGGTGGGGAGGAGGGGTGGGGAAAATTCTCCCAAGTATCGGAATGACGGGTGGGGAGGAGGGGTTGAAACCCGCCCCTTAGACACTTGGAGAAAATTCTCCCAAGTATCGAAATGACGGGTGGGGAGGAGGGGGTTGAGGGGGTTTGAAAACCCGCCCCTTGAGGGGGGTTGAGTGGGGGACCCGCCCCTTGAAGGGGTTGAGGGGTTGAGTGGGGGCGGGTCTTCAAAACCCGCCCCTTGAGGGGACTCGCCCCCCCCGCAACCCCCTCAGGGGGCGGGTTTTCTCCCTTCAACCCCCCTCCTTCAAGGGGCGGGTTTTCCCCTCAAGGGGCGGGTACCCGCCCCCCCCTTAACCCCCTCAAAACCCGCCCCTTCCGGCCTCCCCTTCAACCCCCCTTAGGGGGCGGGTTTTCCCCCTTCAACCCCCTTCCTTCAAGGGGCGGGTTTTGAAGACCCGCCCCGAAGACCCGCCCCCCCTCAACCCCCCTCAAGGGGCGGGTTTTGAAGACCCGCCCCCCCAACCCCCTCCTCCCCACCCGTCATTCCGATAGGAGAATTTTCTCCAAGTGTCTAAGGGGCGAGTTTTGAAAACCCGCTCCTGGCATGAGAACGCGCCCTCATGCCATTTTCCCATCTCGCATAGGGGCGGGTTTTGAAAACCCGCCCCTTCCTTTGGCACGCCGGGGGGCGCGTGGTAAAACCGTATTTTACGAAACTGGGACCGTATTTCGTAAAGTTTTTTTAAAACTAACCGTATTTCCGTACAAAACTCGTAGAAGACGCATCATAAGTGAGAAAATTAATCATATGATCAATGGGATATGACGTTTCTGATTTATATTTGTGTAGATTCTGAGGATAGCGGCCGGCCATCAGAGTCGAGGAACAGCGCAAACTGTGGGGATGGGCAGCAGCAAGCATCACACCTTCGTATCCTTCCCTCTCCCTTGTTCTCTCCTCCTCCCATCCTCTCGTCCGGCAACCCTGACACAGTGCTTCTCTTCCGGCTGATTGCAGCTCGTGAATGAACTGCACCTTGTCTTTCCAGGTCGATCACGCTGGCGGCCTCCCCCCGGTGCCTCCTTCCCGATGTCAGGTTTTCCGGCTGTGGAGGTCTCTGCTTCTGAGAGGCGCTGGATGTACTTACTATCAATGACCTCCTCGATAGGGAGGGATATTGACGTGAAGGTATGTTCTAAAAACAATCAGACGGAGTGAGCTTCTCCTGTTCCTCACAATCTCTGATGAATAGCGTGTTGTCGTGTGGGGACTTGACGAGGCCCCGACCAATAGCAAGTTGGTCGTTTTAAGTCGTCCGTCTCAGGGGATTCGTTTCCTTGGGGGGTTGCAATTACTTTTGGGTCTTGGGATTCTTCTTCAGTTAAACGATTACAGGCAAGCTTTCCATTTTCTCTTTAATGTTTTCCATTCTGGTATTTTATTACTTCCTATCATGGAAAGTGAACTTCTAGCCAACTATGCTTGTGTGGTATCTGAATTTAGCTTGGCTTGTTTACTTACAGCCAAATATCAGGATCCCCCATCCTGCTTCTTGTCTTCTCTTATCCTCTCATGATGAAGAGAATCACTTCTTGGGTGAGCATTTTGGTGCATTTATTTACTTCTCGATGCATAGTCCGTTCACGTGTTGGTTTGATGAGAATTCATCACCACAAGTTTACGACTGCAGCCTCAAGCTTATCTTTGTCTAACCTTTAACTGGGGAGCTTTACTCCGCCAGGCTGCATTTGAAGGAAGTTTGAATCTATCTGTGGTTCTTCCTCTTTTTTTCTGGTGTATTTTGGACTCTGGCATATCACACTATCTATGCACGTCCGGTATCTGTTTTCTGTCAGAGATTCGGGCAAAAATATATATCAGTATTTTGATCGGGAGGTTACTGAGTTTTTTTTCCTATAATAGGACAAGGAGGACGGCATTGAGATATGGCGATATGTTAAAGGAATGGTTGTCTTGCACTTTGTGGATATAATGCAGAGATTGGTATGTTATCCATGTATGCTGCAATATAAGGCAATCTTTGATTCGTTTTCTAACTTCTGTGTTTCAACACGTGTGGATCAGGATGGCCATACTTATGCATTCTTAACAGCTGCATCTGAAAAATTAGCATGACAGATAGCAACTGTCCATCTGTCATCTCATGCTGATTGCAGCCACAAGTACTGACCCTACTTCCACTTTGATTACTTTTTTGCACCATTTCACCCATCCATTAATTTTCTTCAAACCTTACTTATTTTTATCAGCTAATATATTAATTTTAGCCATGCAGACTATTTGTTGCCATTGAATTCTGTTTCTAGTCACGAGCTGCATGGTGTCTATTTTAGCTTTGTAGACTTATCTGCCCTCACTGTCCTGTTTGGTTAATATCTATCGTCAAACTAAATGTTTTTGAGCTTTCATTACCCTAGGAAATTCCATTATGGTACTTATGTTAATTTCTATGACGGAACTTACATGCAAACATTTCACATGCAGTGTCTAAGTAAGTTTTATATGTAATTAATTTTTCTCCCATGTATTTTTTGCGAGCTCTGCCGAAATAGTGTACCTTGGCCTCCTAAAATAAAGCAAGTGATACTTTGTTCTTGATTAATGTCTATGATGCTTCCATCGTTGAAGACAACATTCTTCATAATCCGTTCAAGTTCCCAGTACAATCTTTCACTAAATGCCTTCTGAGTACCAGCTAGGTAATGTTCTTAGGGTAGCTGAGGAGAAGTATTGGAAATATTGTTACACGGAAGAAGGAAAAAAAAAGAGAGCATGTGTTTGAATATCAATGGACACCCTTAATGTGGCACTTGTACAGTTGTGAACTGTGGTTTTATTCTTATGATTTTGATGCTGCATCCTTTTCTGCAAAGCATTTTGTTCAATGAAGAATTATATTTTCTTACTAACGAACACTTACATGCTTAATATGTTCCAATGCTTCTCCTTTTCGACCCAGATTTGTATCCAACGAGTGGTTCTTATTTTTGGATGAATTTTGTTTGGAAGGCTAGCGGCTTAAGCTTCTGAGGATGGATGAGCTCGGGTCAATGTACCCCCTTCCTGTTCTGAGATTGTTTTACGATATCGAGGTACTTCGGATTGAATTAAACAGTCGAACGAGGGATCATATTTTAATTATAAATGAAGTAGTGGAACGCGTTCATGAAGTCTAAATTGTAGAGTGGTGAGAGAACAGTTCGTCAAAATAAGAATAAATGGGTAGCAATCGGTGCCCACCACCTGCATTGAGAAATATCTGACGAAAGGTAATCTTCTTGGTTACTATTTGGGTTGATTAAGATTAGAGGGGGAGTAATAGCAAGGGGGACTAGTGACAATTCTGGAGAATGACATTTACGAAATTTTGTTTTGCACACCCTTGGCTGGACAAGATACGGAGTGATTGTATTGTATGAGACCACGACGAAGAGTTTTTACAAGTAAAACAGTAAATTGGGAGTTGAATAAGCCAACTCTACGAGGAGGAAAATGTTTCTCAGATTCAGATATGAGGGATAAAAAGATTTTTTTTTTTGGTTACAAACTGTGTTTATACAGTAATGCTGCCTGTGTAAAAGTTTCCATTTACATTTTCAAACCCCCCACCTTCTACTTTCGCAGCAAGCGGAAATTGGGGTCGGGGAGAGTTTAATGTAAAGAGGGAGGCTATTTATATATAAACTATTCACTCAAGATCATCCGGTTGTGACCTGATGATGAAGGCATCCTCCTCCGAGTAGCAAGCACTCCACTCATATAAACAGCCACATCCCACCAGCCGTGTGAGATGTGTTGTTGGAAGAATGTCTGGATGCTCCGCGGTTAATTAATCATGGGCCTCTCTATACTCGACTCTCCGACTGCCTCTGTCATATGTTCCATTGATACGGGGATACCCAACTCCGAGCACACCAGCTGGATAATGTTCCGGGTCACGGTACCCATTGACATCTTATTTAGAGTCACAGCCATCGCAAACCGGTTCTTAATGTCCACGAATCCCGTGGAACCACCCATTCCAGAGTGGCCGAATCCAATGAAGGACCCATCCATCGACCTAGACCTCTTGAATCCCAGACCAAATATCCCTTCAGGGATGGCCATAGATGCATACTGACCTGCCCCCAAGAACACATCGTGGATGCTATCATCATTGAACAATCTCTGACCCTCGTTACAGCTCTGACGTTCACCACTGTTGCCGGCTTGATCACGTGCATTGTTGACGCTGCTATAGCGACTCCTCCCCTCCTCAGCAACTCGAGGGCTATCATCGCTACCATTACAAGAAAGACAGCTACTATCCCGAGAGTCTTTTATCTGGTTGGGAATCAATTGATACAGGCTCTTTTTCCCAAGTAGCATGTCCTTTCTTCTGATCTTTCTCTGTTTATTCGTGTCCTTGTGGGAGGCGAATTTCGGTATGTGGGGATGGCCACCGAGCCTTGGAGAGAAAGAAGAAGAATGTGGTGGTGGGACCACACCACCATCAACGAGGGCAGCATAATACCGAGCCAATGCCCGGGCAGAGCAATGTCCATTTGCAGCAGGGATTATCGCTCGCCGAGTGTTCAACATATTGAACATGGCAGGAAGTGTAGAAATAGCTTGGAGAATGCTATCAACCTGGAATGTTGAAGGCAAATCGGTACGATTACTAAGTTGGGATAAATGGCTAAGATCGTCTCTGTCTACTGTGAGAGTTGCAAGTCGAGACTCCACCCCTGACAGAAGGCAAGGAAAGAATGACAAATTTGACTAGTCAAAAATTCAAGTCCAATCACATATTACTGCACAACCGAATCAGTAGAATTGCAGCTTAGGAAGGAAAGATGCTAGTTCCATTTAACATCTCACAAACTCGGGGATAAAATGAAAACCACACAACACTTAAATCAGTGATGCTTACCGGCAGGAACGCCAATGTACAGTTCACCTTCAATATTTAAGGGATAAATAAAAGCCTCCTCCAGGACTTCCTGAAATTTCTTCCCTGAGGCATGCTGTTCACAGAAAATAAAGCAGAAAATTGCAGGTAAATGCTAATAGACTAGCATGGCATGTACACTGTACAAATAGCCAAAGCAATTAAAAAGCCTTTGTGGAAGAAACTCCCTAACAAAAAAGTAGAAGAATCATAATTTACGCATTAAAATTTGATAAGTGGCTGGCTATCAGTTGACTAAATAAGAATCTGGTGAAATATAACCCGACACTCAATAACATGTGTGCGCATGTTTATAGATACACAGACATCAGCATATGAGAATTTCAAAATCTGCAAAATCTAGTTACTTTTTATGGCTGACTGAATTCATCATATGCTTAAGACGTATTGCATTTGAATGTAGACATGCCTCAGTGCTTTGTCAGCATAATTCTTTCATGGGCCAGGAAGCCTACTGTGAGGAGGGACATGGGGTGGCAGAGGCAAAATCATTGATATTAATCAATCCAGTAAAATCTTACCTCCCAATTCTGTGTTAACTAGTAAATTAGATTATCAGATGGAAAACTTTCTCAAGCTGTGAACATTATTCGGAGTTGATCAATTATACCTCAATGATTCCACCACATAACCATCCAAATGAGAGGTAGTGATATAACTGGGACTGCCCTGGTTCGGTTTCAGGTGTAGATGTAGCCATGCGCTTTAGGCATTCCTCCCAGTCACACAGCAACAGAGGGTTTTCTTTGTTTAGTTCAGCCAAAGCATTGTGCAGGCCAGCCGTATGATTAAGAACATGATAGACCTGCAGCGGATTAAGCAAAACCAACAAAACAATGGTTAATTTAGAAGAACCCATAAAAATATCCCAAGCCAATTAAAAAAATCCAAATATCACTACCTTAATATCGTCTTTCCCGTTGCATCCAAACTCTGGCCAAAGAGTGGCTACATTCTCTTCAAGCTTAAGCTTCCTGCAGAGTGATCAATAAAACAGAGTATATGTAGAAACACCTTAGTAAAAGACATGATATATAGAGTAGTAGTCCAAGAGCATCTCGACAAGCTATAGCACCAAAATACTGAGAAACAGTCTTACCCCTTATCTACAAGCCAATGCAGCATTCCAGCAGTGATGCCTTTTGTGACAGAAAAGACAGGAAAAAGGCTGTCAGGCTGCACTGGACGAGGATCATATTTTCCCAGCAACCCAGCAGCAGTATCAATGACGACCTTTCCATCTTTATAGGCACATACCTTCATAAGTCAATAGCAATTGAAACTATCATGATTAGATTGACTTCTGAAATTAAATCATTAGCAATTGAAACTTTCCTCCTAGAATTCTAGCAAACTTAATGAGAAATCTTATGGGCTGGCAGTGAAACCATCATAAACACAGACTAGGAACCAAGCAGAAGTCCTGTGTTGGCCCTCAGAGAGGCTACTATATGCTCAAGATCTCGATATTTCCTACTGAGTTGGAACCAGGATGCCCCAATTCAACTGAAGTGAGCAATATCATTGCCCCTACTACCAAAAATAAATTAATAAATGAACATATCAATATAAGATCAAATAAAACAAAGATAATTCCAGGAGGCAAGAGACAAATTAGCAAAACTAAAGAGTGCTTGGAGTGGATCCTTCCACAAATCTGATGAAAAGGGTTTAGAATTAAATATGGATTCCCCAGTTTAGGAGAGGCAGAAGACAAGACAGAAAAATCCAGAGTTCTTGAAATGGAAAAATGCACTGAAGTGAAGACAGTACCTGGATCCCTAAGATTTTGTCCTTATTTCCCAAGTTAACTAAGTACTCCCTCAGCTTGGTCTCCACTGCAGAATGAACGGGTGTATTGCATACCCACTGTTCATTCACAGATGGTGTTTTACAGATACTTCTGTCAAGAGTAAAAAAACAAACCAACTGATTCAAGGACCATACTAAACGCTTAGTTTCACCAAAAAAAGAACAATAATAAGCATAATAACAATAAACGACTATCACTACTCACCCTTGCAAAGCATACTCTGCAAATGGTCTCATCACATCATGATACACTATCCGAGCATTCATGGTGGAAGAAAGCCCTGAGAAATTGCATTTACCTTACAAGCTTACCAGAAAAGTCAATCACTGGATCATATAACAACTAATGATCTTATACCAACCTCTAAGAAGATTAAGGACACGAGAAAATATGACGATATCACCAGGAAAAGCGTCGACCTGTCCAAGAGCTTTCAACCATCAGTAGAAAGTTTATATACCAAAATATAGGGTAGGGGCATCTCAACTTACAGGGTTGAATCGTTTCACTTCTTTTTTATCAAGCTTCATCTTTTCTTGTATAACCTTCAAGTTCTTCTCTCTTTGCTCAGCCAACGATTTGACGTTTTCCTTTCCACAGTAAATTTGGTGCTCATGTGATGACTTGAAAACACTTATTCAATAATAAGGTCAAGCAGACTTACAAAAGCCTCATTTGCTGGAGTTGTTGTGCGGAAAAATACTGTGGTCACCTCCATGGCCTGTTCTGGAATGTCTAACCGCAATTTGAGTCCCATCTCAGTGAAAGCAGACAGTAACGCCACATGATCCCCCTGCAAATAAAGTTTCTAAATCATGCCATGCCATGCAATACATCTAAACCCATCACAAGTAGAAATCATCAAAGAAAACCTCGACCGATGCCAAGAACATTTTTGCCAATGCTTGCTTCACGGGAATCGACAACGACTTGGTAAGCCCAAAATCTAGCAAAATTGGACGGTGGGGGACCTCCTTACTCACAAGAAAGTTTCCTGCAAAATACTAAGGATCAGATATATAAGCACAATATACCCATAGTGCTCAGGAGATAACATACCTGGATGCGGGTCCCCATTGAAAAAACCATCCACATATATCTGGTGCGCATAAGCACGCGTGATTTCCTCAACAATCTTTTGCTTCGCAACCCCGAATCTTTCCAGTGAATCGAAGTCATTGAGACGAATGCCATCCATGTACTCCAAAATCAGAACTTTCTCGGTCGACTATCCTTGCGATAGATAAAAATACACAGTAAAAATCAATTCTGACAACAATCCATGTTAGACATCGGAAAAAATAACTCATCTTGCTTTCTACTATCCATCGTTCATTGACAACGCAAAGTAGACGTTTTTTTTTTGCCACATTGTGAATTCATTTACCCATAAAACACATTCTCTAAAATGGATTAGAGAACGTCCAAGGAATTTTCCAGGGGAAGTTATTTGGCAGTTTTTGGCATCTGTACGTTATATTCATAAAAGAAGTTGGAAGTTTTTGCCTAAGAAGATCACACCAATTTCATACAATTGGTAAAATAAAGAGATAAAAAAACCAACAATTAATAGGCATAAACATCTGCCATTGCAGAACTTTTTCTTGCAACACCCCCACAAAGGAGAAACCCAGCACAAAACTTTCTGCATCACTGAATTAATCCTACAGAGGACAGAAAAAAACATACCTGAATTACTTCTGGGATCAGAACATCTACCGTATGAGAATAAGTAGTGTCTCCCTTTTTGTCTTTGCAGCCAAGATTTTTTGCCACTCTCCTAGTATTCTCTGCATGTACATGCATCATGAGTTACTCTTCTGAACTTTTTGGTCATTGGTAGCTGAACTAAAAAATAATCATTTTTTTCCGAAAAGTTCAGTTAGGACAACATAAATAGCAACAGCGAAATTCATGCCCAATGAAAGAGATGTTTCACCACGCGAAGGTAGCTACACTGGACCTCTCCATCTTAATGCACGCACCTCATATAAAGTTCATCCATTGTAAATATGCATCCTCACAATAGGTCAAATTATAACCCGCGGTAGTCTTAAGACTTCAAATAATAGCGTCGCCGAGAAAACATAAACGTTAAGAAAACCTGCTTACCCGCTTCAATGTTGAAGTCAAGCTCCTTTGGAGCCTCCTTACACCACTCATCTATCATAGGATTGAAGTTGTACTGAGGCTCTGCCCATGCTATCCAGTCAACTACTGACTTCGCATTCTTCAAGTCCTACAAAATGACAGTATTTAATGAATTGAAGATACATCCTTTCCTAATAATTTCCCATGCCTAATTGTTTCAAACCTCTAATATGACTTTCTTGACACCATCATGTTGAACCTTTACGACAACTTCAGTTCCATCAGCTAATGTTGCCCGGTGCACTTGAGCAATCTGCAGGTTAAAAATTATTATGCTCCTTATAGAACCATTGCCATTAAATATTACTCAAAGAAATCCATTATTTTTGCAACAGTTCACAAGCAACTATATTTTGAAAAGTACACACAAGGCTAGAGAATTACCGATGCCGTTGCCAGAGGAGATTCAATGAAACTGGAAAACAAGTCATTCAGGGTTTTTCCCAACTCTCTTTGTATTGTTTGCCGTACCTGTGTAAGCAGCGGAAAAATTTTCAATGAACAATTACAATAATGCACGAGAGAAAGAAAGATGAACAACATTAAAATCCCTCTGATAAGAGATTATCACTGGATAACTTCAAGAAAATATTCAGAGAATGCAAGCATGTGGTGGATGGATGAGCAACACCACAGTCTGTGTTCTCCTCCCGATGACTAGGATAATAGACCAACCATAAATGAGGAATAACTAAAGACCTCCACGTTATTTAACCTGCAATAATTTTCAACGGATGTATGCAGAGGGAAGACATGCTCATAACCAAAAAGTCCCTCCAATAAGGGAGCGAAGCGATTGTAGAGTAATCTAAGGGGTGAATCCTCCAATACTGGGTGAGCTCTAGAAATACCACATGAACATGGAAGCAGGGGGAAGCCCATCTATGATAAAACATTCACAGAACCTCATAGCCCAAAATATTCTAACAAGTGAATGATAAAGGAAATTATATAAAGAGCCTGGAAACTTGCCTCTTGTAAAGGGCGGGGAGGAAGAGAGTCTTGCAACTGCTTGAGGAGAGATATGTACGCCTCGGGGAGCACATCGGCACGTGTGGAGAGATATTGACCTAGTTTAACCCACAACCCTTCCAGTTCTATAATCAGGGAAAGGACCCGCTTAGCATTGCGTTCGTGAGCCCTCTGCCACAGCACAGAGCTCTTCGACTTGCTAGTCCATTTCTCCCTTTGCTGCAAGGCCTGTAATGTCGTGGATCGATTAATTAAAATTTATCGTGAGCAAACACCAAATACAGGGAAACCGAGCCCAAACCTTATAGTCAAGGTAGATGATGAAAGCGGCAGCGAACACCTTCATGCGCCGCTTGTAGATGTTGTCCCATCCCATCACGAGCAGATTCCCCGAAAACGGAACAAAACCACAAGAAACCTGACGAAACATCCGCAACTTCAGAACAGAAAGCAGAACAGGAAGGGACACCATAACAGGGGCAAGAAAAGAGGGCATCTTTCACCTCAAAAGCTAACACAAAACAAAAAAGAAAGGTCGATCATCGTCGCGGGTTCTGATTTCGACAAACCCGATTGAGGGGGGGGAGTAACCTGATCGGATGGAAATCGGAGGTTGAGGAGCGGAGCCGCCGAGGAAGAAGAAGAGGAGAAGGACAAAGAATGAGGAGGTTTCTTCCCAATTGGGGTAGGTGGGTTTGGGGTGGAAGGAAGGAACCGCGGATGGATTGATCGATAACGAACGACCGACCGACCAAGTGGACAGAAGAATCAAACTCCCCGGGGGTCCAAAAGTAGAACAGAAAAAAATGAGTCCGAATTTTCATAGTGGGTCCGGTCCTAATCTTTTGGATCCACGTGGAATTTGTCGTACTTCTTCCCCTTTTATGGCCAAATTATCCGATTTATTCTAAATTATGCCGATTTTTTTCGATTTATCCTATCATTCACGTAATAACTCCATATATCGTAAACATACAACGTTACTTTCAATCTATCCTCCAGGCATTCGACAAACGGAAGTTGATGTGACGCTTACATGACAATAACGTCGTCAGTCGCCCGCCGTAAACCTAAACCCCCAAATCGAAAATCCTAAATCCCGACACACCCTCTCCACCATCCCCGACCTTCCATACCCACGACCGACGAGCATGTGTGTTCTTGTATTTTGTTTTGGGTTTGATGACTAGGTGGTGTGATGGCTGCTTCCTTCACTTTCGTGAACCGCTGCTCGTACACTGTGTGGCCGAGGATCCTCACCAATGTCGGCAGCCCTTTGCTCGATAGCACAGGGTTCGAGCTCCCTACCGACACCCTCGGCAATGGCAGCGACCAGGGCTTCTACGACGTCAACATCGTTGAAGGGTGAATTAGGACATTTCCTTCGCCCATGCTCTAAGGTTGATCTGTACTTAATTGAGGCGGGGTTGTGATTTTTGTTTGTGTGATTTCCGGGTACAATGTGGCAATGTTGATCGAAGTCAGCTGGGGATCCGGGATGTGCGCCTTGACAGGGTGATTGGCCGACCTCAACCAACAATGCCCGACTGAGCTTAGGGTCGAGGACGGGGAGGCGTGCAAGAGTGCGTGCGATGCTTTTGGGAGATTTTATTTATTACAAATATTCCGATTTTGGACCTAATTGGAAAGATTTTATTTATTTCGGGACTAATCATGACATTCCGTCAAATAGTGATATTCTGACGGCGGGACGACTGACGACGTTATTGTCATGTAAGCGCCACGTCAACTTGACGCCTGACGGAGGATAGATTGGAAGTAAAGTCGTAAGTTTGGGATATATGGAGATATTATGTAAATGATATGATAAATCGGAAAAAACTGATATAATTTAGGATAAATAGGATAATTTGGCCTTATTTTAGTAATAGTGATATTCTTAACGACCTCTCTAGGATGTGCACGGGTCGGGTCATACCCGAAAATGAAGCCAATATATCTGAAACTCGAATTTATAAAATTTGGATTTCTAATTTTACTCTTTAAAAAAATTGAAATTTATAACTTTAATTTTCTTTCTTATCTCATTTTCCCTTGAAATTGGATTTATAAACTACAATTTTACTCCAAAATCATATTTATAAAACTGATTTCTGATTTCATCACTTAAGAGAATCAATGTTTATAATTCCGATTTCTTGCCATATCGCATGTTTTCTAGAAATTAAAGTGAAATCAGAAATCGAATTTTATAACTCCAATTATGTTAAAGAGTGAAATTGACTTTATAAAGCCTGATTTTGGGGCACTGTTTGATGAATTTTGAAACAATCTATTCTATTTAAGGAAATATTTCCCAACTAACTTTATTTTGAAGCAAAACTCGATAGGTTAATAATACTAGGTGTTAGTGTGGGTGCACATGTATGCCAACACACTATGAACAGTTGTTAATAAAGAAAAGTATTTACTATCTATTAATTACTCTTTTAACTCTATAACTAATTTTGGGATTATGCTTTACAAATGACAACACATGTTTAACCAAGTTACAACCAAAGCGAAGATAAGACACCATATAAGTTATGGTCTGACAAGAAACCAAATTTGTCTTATATCAAGATATGGGGTTCCGATGGTTGTGTGAAGAACAAAAGTTCTAATAAGCTTGTAGCAATACCCATAAAGTGTATATTTATAGATTATTCCAAGAACAAAGAATCACATTATTGTTGCTCAATATGCAATGACAAGTTCGGTCTAGAGTTCAACACAAATGTTTTGTCTACTTAAAAAATTCAGATGAGCCATGCGTTTACAAGAATGTTAGTGGGAGCAATGTTGTCTTTTTAGTGTTGTATATTGATGATATACTTCTTGTTGCAATGACAAGTTCATCCTAAAATGTACTAAAGATTGGCCGAAAAAGTGTTTGATCTTAGGGAAGAGACTTATGCCTTAGATATCAGAATATGTGGATATAGACAAATGAGATTGCTAGGATTAAGTCAAAGGATATATATCGACAAGGTACTAAAGGGATTCAGTATATAAGATTCAAAGTGAGAAATCTTGCCAACGTCACATGGTATACAACTCCCCAAGGCAATGTGTCCACTGATGCTAGAGGAGAAAAAAGGATAGGTAAGATATCATATGTTTCGGTTATTGGATCCATCATGTATGTTATGATATGTATGAGCCGATGTCTTGAATGCTTTGAGCATGATAAGAAGATATCAAGGTGATCTAGGAGAGGGTCAT
This sequence comes from Melastoma candidum, assembly GCA_023653495.1. Lineage (NCBI taxonomy): Eukaryota > Viridiplantae > Streptophyta > Magnoliopsida > Myrtales > Melastomataceae > Melastoma > Melastoma candidum. Next base: position 24,337,811 of record CM042883.1, on the reverse strand, counting down.
TGGACAATTGTTAAGATTATCTTCAAGTATTTGAGAAGAACGAAAGATAAGTTTTTAATCTATGAAGGAGATAAAGAATTGATTGTCAGAGTTATATTAACGCCAGTTTACAAATATATCGACATGATATGAAATCGCTACTAGGCTATGTGTTATGTCTAAATGGAGTAGTTGTTTGCGGAAAAAGTTTGAAGCAAGAAAAAGTTGCATATTCTACAGTAGAATTCAAATACATAATAGCTTCAGAGATGGAAAAAGAAGTTGTTGGATAAAAAAAAAATTATAACTGAACTTGATGTGTTTCCTAGTATAAATGTTTTAGTTTTTGTTACACTCCGACAATAATGTGGCCATAATACTTGCAAAGGAATCGAGGTGTGACCAACGATCCAAGCATACATTATAGAAACATCACATCATCGAAGATATTACTCAGATGAGTAATGTGCTGGTAAGTAAAGTAGACACTTGCAAAAATATGACAGATCCACTCACAAAGGCCTTACCTCAACAAAAACATGAGTCTCATATAAAGAGCCTAGGTTTGAGAGCCCATAATACCTAATAATAGTACAAGCGGGAGATTATTAGTGTGTGTACATATGTCCTGATACACTTTATAATATATGTGTATAGTTGTTAATATATCAATGTAGGTTGAGTTAGACCGAGTGATGGATATTCAAGTTATATTTGGAGGTGCCCGAGTTTAGGGTCACATTAGACATGACCTGTTCTACCATGTTAAGAGTCATTGGTCACTTTTCTTATTGAACAATGGTAACTGATCTCCTGTCATGAGACCTTCATTTGTTTTATGTATAAACATTATGCACTTTGATGCCATTAAAACATTATTTGATTGGATTGTGAGTAATACGGTTATTGATTTTATAGCGAATCATAGAAAGGATAATGTTCCGTCAATATAGAATTCATCATTCTTCTGGATTAGAGACTTAGACATCATGGCATCTTGATTCAGATATTAGTAATTTTTTATAAACAGGAGGAATATTTATTACTCAAGTTAAGTTCTATTATACTCATAAATCAAGTAAAACGAATAATTTTATGATAACGCGATTGATATATAAAATTAAAAATATTATTTTTTAGAATTAAAATTTATTGGATTTTTGAAACATTGAAAGAGTTAAATCTTAATTTTGGATTTAGGTTGGTCGATTATACATGAGTGATGTAGAAAAGATTCTGGTATGAGTACGAAAACAATTTATAATAAAATAATATAATATTTAATCCTAATAATTTTAAGTTGGCGGTGTCCACAAGATGGGAAACACGGGAAATTTCTCCCTATAAAGCCAAAGCCAAATTCGCTACTAGAGGATAACATTCCACAAAAAGAAAAATTATACATTCGGCAAGGTAAAAAATAAAACAATCGGTCGAAAGGAGAAAGAAAAGTGGGGCTTCCAAAAGAAATGTCAGCAAAGAACTCCGAGGATCAAGCAAGAGTAAGTTCGAATCTTTCGTGACCTGAGCGTACACATCGTCAGAATCGCGTTTGAGATTATCGAAAATAATCATGTCGAAACATTCGTAAACATTTTATAACAATAAAATACGAGTTATTTTACGTATTTTAACTATTTAATTTATATTTACCACGTACATTTCAATATTTTTTCAAAACGAGTCTCGGTCGCGAACTATTAAAACCCACCGACTTTCATTTTAAGAAATTGTGCAAATGACGGTAAAAACCAACCCAGACCAAATATAGTTAGATAATAATACATTCTTATTTTTATATTTCATTTTGGTTTATATTATATTTAATTCGATTTTTAAAATCACGGGTAGCCGAAATAGACTTTCAGGTACATTGAAAGGTTTTAGGTTCTCAGTCGAAACCGCAGCATGAGGCCCTGTTTGGTATGAGGAAACAAAGTTCATTTTCTGTTTTGTTTTTTGTGAAAATAAAAAAATAAATTTGTTATTAAAAAACAAAAAACAGTTTTCTAAATTTTTAGAGAAAAACATTTTTTTTTTAAGATTTCAGTCTTCGTTTTCCAAAACCGAAAAACGAAAACAGGAAATGGATCCTGTTTGCGGATACCAAACAGGGCTTAATCCTCTTGTAGGAAAATAACTTCTTGTACAGTAAAAATAGTTATTGGTGTGTGCTCAGACTTGGACTTTTAGCTGGGTAAAGTAGGGTTGTCTTGGGCTCACATAGATTATTACTAAAGGGCCAAATTCTGGGCTTATCATATTGACTTGGGCCTCTAGCCCAACGCCCGCATCCCTCCGGGCAAATTACCTTCACATAAAGACCTCAAATAAAATTACTGCCCCCCAAAAAAAAAAATTTAGTACATTATTGATATAACCCTTATTAAGTAAATAATAGTACATTATTGATTTAACCCAAATTAAAAATTAAAAGAAAACGGTAAATAAAAAAAGAAAAGAAAACAAATGGACTCCCCAGCATCATAAAAAGCAATTTCATTATGCCCCCCAAAATCCAGATATTAAGATTGATAAATATACTTGGACGAGGAAGAAAAAGAATATATTGGAATAAACCCATCCCAACTACGAGTTCTGTCCCCAGCCTCATCAGATTGGATTGTACTAAATTTTTTGTACATGACCTAAAAGCGGAATCCATCGCCGAGAAGTTCCTCTTCGTCCCCGCTGCTGAAAGATTCCACCATCTGACTTCCATCATCGTCATCCTCATCCCCTTCCGTCACTATTTCCAGCATACCTGTTCCGTCATCAAATTCCAGTTCATCCAGGACGAAATCTCCATCGTCGTCCTCGTCGAGGTCGCTCACGCTGTTGTCCCCGTAACTCATGTTATCCGGATCACTGTCGCTGTCCCCATCCAAACTCGTTCCCAATATAGGGTCCAAACTAGCATCCTCGTCGTCGTCATCATCATCATCCTCATCATCCTCCGTCTCAGCATCATCTCGATCCGAGTCGTCATCTGTTGGCCGCCTTCGACCAATCTCATATATCCTTGCAGAAGAGATCATTTCCTCTTGGTCATCCAGGGTGATCAAGCCAATGCACGAGTCTGTTGGCTCAGTTGCCAAGTCAAGAACGCATCTGTCTACCGGAACAGTTGCAATATCAGAGTAGTTGACAGCATCAATGGTTTGAAATACGGAAAACAGAGCATTTTTCGCCCGGCGGGTATGAACAGCCGACATCACATCCTCAAGATTTCTCCGCAAAACTGCATATATAATATCACCTCTACCGTTGAATGTTATCGATGTTTGGTTCAATGAAGGTACGCTTCTCAGCAGTTTATACTTCCTCAGGTCCCAGACTTCAGAATTCACAATTACCTGACCAAATATTACCAAGAAGTTTTCATTAATATGAGGAAATGCCATAATCGATTACTTTAAAAACAAACAGAATGATTAGCCACAATCGGCTTCCAATGAGATTTACACTCTGCTCGTCAATACATGCATATTGTCATTGCAGGTTTCTACTAGTATCCTATAAAGAAGAAAGCTCTCATTCCCTCAAGTGAAAATGCCCAGTATAACTTACAAATAAAGAAAGTCCGATTCAACAACTTACATTGTGTCGTAAAAAAATAGATTTCCGCACTTATGCCATCCTTCAGTCAACCAAGAATAACTGATAAGCCGTACCTCCATATTTTCTTCCATCATTTAAACTAAGCCCTCCCAACAAATCCCAAAAGTATTACTAAAACAATAATAGAAATAAGTAAATATCTTTCATACCTCATTGCCAGCTGGATGGAAACCACCACCACCATAATCCGTCAATTGATCAAAACGATGCACAGGACCAGAAACTCGTCGATCCCATAGTACACCATTCCAAAGTAGCATGGTATCCGAAGGACTAAAGTGAATAAGAGGATAGACATTTCCTCGACTACTAAAGCCAGTTGAGGTATCCGACAATCTCAACTCAACTTGATACGTTTGTATGTCATACAAGAGAATCTCCTTAACACTAGAGTTTGATGATAAAGCAGCAAAATGACTGCCGGAATGACTGAATCTGGCAGCCTTGCAACCTTCAAATGAATGCCAGGGCCCACTTGATATTGAGGTGGCATCCCATAAACGGACATCTTGGATACTAGACGAGAGAAGAAGCTGTGCGTCACTGGTGAGAGAAGATTCAATGAGCATCACAGGAGACTGATGACTCAAACAGCTATCCAGCGCACCGTTGCTATTTGTGTCAAAAATTTTAAGCTCCCCTGCATGGCTACCGACAGCTATATGAGAAGAGTCAGCCAGAAAAGCCATGCATGTCAAGGGAACACTTGTGTCATCTCTACATGTTCTCCATGGTCGGAACCGGCTGAAAATAAACTGGCGATCTTTGCGATTTCCATGAACCCCACCATACATCTTTCTAAATTCACGAGTACCAAGTCTAGCGGTAACATTTGAAGGGGCATCTAGGCTTCTCTTGGGTTCTGGGCAAACATGTGGATGGAGGAGCGAAAGCGGAGGGAGTGTAGTAACCGGAGCAGGACACTGGCGATGAAGATGCTTCAGATATTGAACAACGAGAGAATCCAGCGTAAGCCTCTCTGTGTTCGTAGAATGAAGCTCGCTTGAATATCCATGGTCTGTAGAACTCATATTCCCAATTGGTCGAATAAACTGTTTACCATCCTCCGAGGCAGAAAACTCTGACAGATTGTTTCCACAAGATTGCATATAGAGCTCTTTGTTGCCAGAATGTGGAGTAAAAAAACCAAAAGGGTCACTACTTTTACGATATGTAGATGGTGTCACACAAACAGGACTCTTCTGACCATGCTCACCAGTTTGCAATCTCTTTCCCGAAGTTGGCAAGCTGCTATCTTTTAAATCAGAGTGTTTCCGTTTCAGTGGAAGGATAATGGGAGTCTTACATTGGGTATCATCATCCAGACTATGCTGAATGGCATGCTCTGACGAGCTATCACAGACAAATGCTCGAGCAGAATATCTTCTGCTAATGGAAAGCTTCCCACCAGAGCATTTATTGACGTCAGATAAGGGTGCCTGAAAACTTGATTGTAACCCAAGAGCAGGCGAGAAAGCCAGTGATTTCTTCTTGGAAGAAGATTCTGAAAAATCACGCAAAAACCGCAAATTCTCATTCTGTGTTTTGGCTTTTCCCAAGAGAAAACCACCAGGGCTACGACCAGATGGCCACTGAATCTGCATTGATGATTCTTGTCCAGAGGTTGAAAAAGAAAGAGATGGAGAAAGGGGTGTCAACTGTGCCTCCTTCAGCAGCAAAGCAGCACTGCCAACCAATCCAGATGCCTGGAGGTGTTCATGAATAAGAAGCAATAGTTCCCTGAGACTCGGTAAAATAGAGTTTAATGATAAATAGGATGTCAGCTATAGCAATTTTTGACATAAAAAAAATCTTGATAGACAAAACACAAACCTTGCATGGTATGTTATAGGAGTTGCAGCTGCTATTGCAGCCCGTTCTATGCGCCTTAACGTAGGGGTTGCAGCATCAGTCGCTGCCAATGTACTGGCCCGACCTGAATTTGTTAAAATCTACAAAAGCAAGTCAAACATCAGTCATCACCAGAAATCAATAGTAACTATTGCCCACCACTGGTCGAAGAATTAGGAGAGACAACCACTAACAACATTATGTACATACACGCATGCACACATTCAGTCTTCAGCAGAATAACCTATATTGGTGCCCTTGCACATGCACATGGTAGAAAGAGACAACAACCATGTTTAAGTCATCCCACAAGATATTTGAGACCCATAGCTATATCTACTGCACTTACCGAAATCAATTCTATGGCCACCTGAGCAAGTTCAGCTTGCCAACGACCCTGCTCGTTCCCAAGTGTTTGGCTTCCTGTATCACGGATGAGCTCAGACAACTTTTTCCCAACCTACAGGATGGAAGGAAAAGGATTAGCCAAACAAGAAAAAAATCAGCCATCACCACAGCCAGGACTCAAGACAAAAAGTGCCATCAATTAACAGTGAGAACTGCTGTAGAAAGACAAAAAAATGAAACACATACGAAAAATATCCACATGAAAGTGGTCTTACCGGTCAGAGAAAATCACTGAGCACACTATAAGACAAAACCCTCCCAGAAGGATGGATAAACACCACTCTTGAAAAAAAGAATGCCTCCATCGAAACCCACACATAACAATTCCAAAAATTTCTAAATATAAATCCTACTGCACATGCATGAGTGACACACATTACCCTGGCCGAATAAATCCTAACTAGGTCATAATATAGGTGGAACAGAAGCTTACTTGAAGCTTTGTCAATATGTGCGCAATGGTATCATCCCTGGCTAAACCAAGTAGAACGCGACAGGCGAGAGCTCGAATACAGTCAAGAGCAGCTGGCGGTGAGTACACCCTAGGCTGGAGAAGATGCAGAAGAACCTTTATGCCATTGTTGGCACGGACTGCATCCCTTGCTTGTCTATATCCTTGCTCCAACTGAGCAGCGAGACCTGCAGAACCAGCTCCGGCACCCAAGGATATCCTACGATCTCCAACTAATCCAGAATTTGTCGCAGAAACAGATGACTGAGAAGTAGAGGACTGTGTCGTGGTAGCTCCTGAGGCACCTCTATCAGCAGTACTTGCATCCCCATTTCGCTCTCTTGGATCAATATCTGCATTCATGCAAACAACTCGGTCCACATTACTGCTTTTCTCTCTGGTGTCTACAGCAAGACCATTTGATGGCTGGGAAGAGACATTAAGCGGATTTTGTGAAGGCATAGGGGGTCTATTGCTAATAGAAGGGGGAGGGCAAACTAGATTTATCAACACATTTAGTGCTGGCTGAATAATCTGCAAACATAAAAGAGCCTGCTTAGACAAAATAAAAGCATGTCGAATACTCAAGCTGAAGGACTCAAGAAAGGGAAATCAAATAGGATGCATAACATTTACCTCGGGATCTACATAGGTACTAGCAATGTTTGCAGCATCCAGTATCACCGCAATGCCAAGGCGACCATTGGTCAATGTGGCATTAACAATCATTTTACGGCTTTGAGGTATCAGAGATACAATGTGCAAAACACCCAAGGCGTACTGGAGCAAGTCGTGCAAGTAGCGCTCAACCGGAGGGGCCTACGATACAATTTATTTGTTAGAAACGAATGCTAAGGTTCACAAAACAGACATTTCAGATGTCAATACAAGAATGTTTTCCCAGTACGTAATGGAACATAGCACTGCATGATTTCATGTCCAGTACCTGGCATAACTCTAGCATGGTTACATGTCCATTGGAAGCCAAGAATCTGTCAACAATTGGCCATCGCACTCTAACAAATGCAGGACCTAATTTACGATCCTTCTGCAACAGCAAGAACACAGCATCTATCGCTTCATTACTAAGGTCAAGGGGCTTGTACACTGCCCTTGTGCTCGATGTACTCCGAGGAGCATTCCGATAAGTTTTAGTTGGACGTATGGAATCCACTATCAATAGAAAATGTGCCCGAAAATACTGCCGTAATGCAACGCATGTGTGATAAGCTATCTGCTTCTCAGATGAAGTCAGCACTTCTGCAGGTGATCTATCATGACGAAGTGATGCAGAACCCGCAATTCCCAATGAGGCATTAGTAACACCAGACCTTACTGATGCTGCCTCATTCAATATGCCTAATAGTTTCTGTAACCCATCTTGAGCATCAAAAGCATCGAGAATTGCCCTGAATACAAAAGCAACTGAAAAAAATATAGCTGAATTTTTTTTTGCTTGATCCTGGGGGCAGTCAAGAATCTGGATACCCAACTCCACAACCTGGCGCACCATTTCTGAAGGGAGAGCACACACACGTTCCATTATGCCCTGGAGGAAATAATAAAAAAGTGTAAGTATCATATAACTTCGATTTGAAAAAAAGGAGATATTTATGTCTCACCTGTAGGGATCCAATAGTAAACAAGCACGAAGAAAGGCCAAAGAAAGTCTGCTCAACTCTAGGAACTGCAAGGAGTTTCTGAATTCCCCCACGGTCCACAAAAAGAGCTGCGAATTTTCGGTGAGCAGCCAAAGCACATATGAGCTTCATCACATCTGGCAAAAGAGTCGCTATCTTTTTAGGCTCATCACAGGAGCTCCGCTGCAACAAAGCCAGACAGACGTCGACGCCCTTCTCATGCAACACTGGACCCAAAACTTCAATATACTCTCCTAGTATCTCGAGGCATTGGATGCAGTATTTCTCACGCAACTGCGCTAGTGACTCCTTATCGAGAATAAAATAATCTGTTATCTCTTCATTAGTATCCGCTATCGCCGTTTGCTCAGCAGAATTCACAGGAGCACTCTTAGCATTTCTGAAGTAAATTCAAAACAAGGTTAGACAACTAGAAATGATAACACCCAGACACCACTATACCCTCAACTAAAGATGCATAAAGACCTTAAGCAAGTGATGACATGACAAACCTAGAAGCTTCAACGGTGATAGCCGCCTCAATGACAGTGGAAGCAGCTTTAGAGGCTGCCAAAACTGCAGCATCTTCATTACTCGTCTTCTTATATTCCTAACAGTCGCAAACAACACGGAGAATAAGAAAACGCAACAAGATAATTACAGACACACCATGTTATATTTATGGATGAATTACTCCCTTGAATGAAATACACGACAAGTAAAGCTCAACAATAGGAAAAGGATCAATAAAAGGATACCTCTATGGCTGCACTTTTGACAACTTCAGCAGCAGCAGCAGTGGCCGCTTTAATAGCTTCTGCTGATGCTTGTGCTTTTCTTGCTTCAGCCTCTGCTGCCTTAACTGCTTCCTTAACAAGATCAGAGAAGTCTTTTGTTCCAACCTTACAATCTCCTATAAATTCCATATACTCATCTTTGTCCATGGTTAAAGATTCAGCAGGTAGTCGACTGGATAATCTCTGTGCATCCCATACCCTTTTCAATTCCAATTGTCTTGACGAATTTTTGCCCCTGGAGACCTTATCAATTCCTAAATGGCTACCAGAACCAGGTGAAGCCTTGTTCTGGTCCCTTGCTTCATTAGTCCAGCCCTTCCCTTTCGCTTTCCCCAATCCATGCTGCAATTTCCGTCTCGAAGAATCATCTATACTAATATCATCAAAATCCGGTTCAACCTCTTCATCCCATGAGTCTTGATCGTTCCATCTATCATCACCTGCTGCATCCCCATCACATGAATCAGGCCCTTCCCCAAATTTATCAGGAGGCTGCACATCAATCCCACGACTTCTATCCCGTGTTTGCCCACACATGGCTCCATCCTGATTTCTTTCACAGATTTGATCCTCCAAAGGCCTTTCATTTGACCGCCGTGAATCATCAAAGCGAGCAACATCAACTGGCTGTCTCGCCCTACCTCGACTAGAAGATGAGGTTTTATTGTCCATCCCGTGACCAGAATCTCTTTGAGTAGATTCTCCTAGAACTCTTAAACGAAGATATCGCATAAGCTTTGCAGACAATCCACATGTCAAGACATCCTCCACCAATTGAGCTCCTCTATCCATAAAAAAAAGAAAAAGAAATACAACAAATCAGAAAGTTCGACCAAGAAATACCTTACGAAATGAAAGAAGAGAATGAAATATGAACAAATAGTAATGGAAAAAATCAAAGTCAATAAATTGCTGCTGCGGAAACTACCCGGACAAAGAAGCAGCAAGAAGACCTGTGGAGTAGGTCTTCAACATCTCGAAGTCTGAGGCAGTCTTCCTCGCCAATTCAGATGGAAATCTGTCACCACCATCCTCCATTGCCCACCGCTTAAGGTTATCCAGGGTTGCATCCTCAAATACATGTGGATACTGCAAAGACATTAACCATTTAGGAGGGGAGACTTAGTTCTAAACAACAAAGAATAAGGATAGAAAAACATACTGTCCAGGTCGACGAGATTCCCATAAGTAGTCGAACTGCGGCAGCCTGGACTGCAGGGGAATATCTAGCTTCAGAAAGATACTTGGACGAGATCAACTCGAAGAACTCATCATTGTCCTGATCGTCAAATAAAGAATAAGAAAAATAACGGTATAGTCACAAATAAAGTGGGCAAGAAAGCCAAAAACTTACACGGATGAGGTTGCCAAGACGCCCCACGGCATGAGAGGCGCGAGCGTTAGCGGATGACGAGTCGGCACGTTCAAGGAATCTGATAGGAATTGATCGAACCATAAACGACAACAACAAAAACAACAAGGCCACGTGAGAAGAGACAGACAGAGCAAGAGGAGGTTGTTACCTGGACTCTTGAGCCTCGACGAGGGAAGAGAGGGCATGGAGGATGCGGGGATTGGGAGGAGTATCGGGAGAGGCAGTGATCTTGTCCATCAGCGACTGAGCCTTACCAACCACCAGCGCCTCCTCCTCCTCCTCCTCTCCAGCAGCATCATCCCCACTCTTCTTGTCTTCCGCCGCCTCCGGCTGCGACTGAAGGGGCTGCTGGTCCGCCGCCGATCCTGATTCCATCACCCCGCACCGATTACCCGGTTGAATCAATCGCCCTCACTTCGGCGGAGTCGAGGAGGAGGAAACAGAATAATAACCCGTGTTTACAAAATAAAAAGAAAGAAAAAACCTAATCGGAACTCTCGTGAAGGTAGGAAGGAAGGTCGGTCCTCCCCGAATCAATCAGAATAGAAAGTGCAAACCCTAAAGCCCAATGTCGGTGGCCCCATTTCACCCCTAATGAGCCCATGAAAAGAGAGTGGGCCTCCTCATTACAGTATAGGCCCATTCGACGACCAGAAGTAGGCCTAAAAGCCCTTTACCTGGAAACCATCGGGAAAATTAGGGCGCGTTTGGTTTTCTGAAATTTCTTCATGAAATAAAATGTTCAAAATTATTTTTTTAAAAAAATAATTCCGTTTCTCCACTGAAATTAAAGTTAAAAGTAAATTCAAATACTTTCACAGTTTTTATGAAAAACGAAAAGGTCGGAAGTTTTAACAACCAAACGGGGCCTTAGATGCATGACGGCTTGCCCGTGTGCCTCCCTACTAGCTTTCAGGATTTGGTCTCTGCTCCGGCCAGAAAGCGCTTGATTCTGGTGGAATCCAAAGCCGAGTGAGGGAGCCGGCGCGTCGTGTTCCATGGGCGGCGGCGGCGTAATCCTGTTGTAGGTTGGTTGTCCTTCGGCCCTGCGGCGTTATACGAAGCGTGCGGCGGTGCCTCTTGGATCCTTTCGTGCGGTAGCTTCAGGAAGGGAAGATGCCCCGGAAAGTTAGTTACGGCTTGGATTACGATGAAGATTACGGCTATGATTATGAAGAGGTTGATGATTACCGTTTGGACTACGATGCTGACGACAGCGGTCAGTACCGCTACACTTCTAAATACTTCTGTCATCGCAATCGGACTATCTGCTTTTTTGGCTTTTCGCTTGCCTAGTAGTAGTGTGGATGTCATTGAGTAATTGAAGCCGGCGTTGTGTATGCGGATTGTCGATGCTATCTTAAGATAGTGAGTGCCTCGCTGGGGTGTGATATGTACTCTCTCTCTCCCCCAGGCGATGTGCCTATAGCACGTGAGGAGCCTTCGAGATCCACTTCCAATGTTTGGCGTTGCTCTATCTGTACTTATGATAACGAGGAGGGTTTGCCCGCCTGTGACATCTGTGGGGTGATTAGGAAGACCCACATCGATGTCAATAATGCCAAGAAAACAGGTTTGCATCTAATGCTCTCTGGCGTATGATCAATAGCATCCACTTATTCTGCATTGTTAATATCCTAAATCTGGTTTTCTTCAATCATCTCATTGAATGTTGTTTGTGCCTCCGCACCTGTTTGTGCTCTATTGGTTTGTCATTTGACTTCCATGAAGTTTTGGCTCTCGCTGTAAGAGTCACTATCATAGAGTCATTCTGTTTCATGCAGCTGACAATGATAATAAATGTTATGGAGTATCCAAAATGGCCAGGTCACTTTTTGCCCAATATGCTCACCAGACATCTGAGAGCGCCTTGTTGCTCGGAGAGTGGGGTATTGATAATAAGCCCAAAGATAGCACCATCTTACAGCAGCCAGGGAATAACAAAGAGAATTTTGATAAACTCCTTCAAGATTTTACTTCTCATGACAAAAAACGATCGAGTATAGGTCTGACCATTTTCATTCCAGACAAGCTTTGCAGTCTCATTGTTTCAGGGGGCAATGCGCAAAAATTGGATTCAGGAATGATTATATGTTTCTCCAGAGCGCCGCATTCCGTTGCCTTTAATTTCACTTTTGAAACCATATAGGTTCCCCAAGTGATCCTCTTATTTAAGTTTATCCTATATATTTCAGTGCCATTCAAATTTGACGTTCAATCCCCTGATGATTTGGTTTCTAGTGGACTGCAGTTATCAAAAATGGGTTCAAAAGGTAATTAATTGTCCAGAGCAGGCCTTTCTGCCATAATGACATATCATGAGAAAGTGTAATTTTTCAGAATGATTTTAGCTCAAGTTACTGGACAAAGAAGGCTGCTATGTTGGGCTTTACAGATATGATTGATATAAATTGCTAGTTGTATAAGTATGTATCCTGGTGTTGATAAATGCACAACTGGCGTGATTTCAAGATGTTTGTAAGATAATGGATGGTGTACTTACGCTTGCTTGGGTCACAGAAACAAAAAGTTTGTCTCTTGATTTTGTTTCCTGAAGGCATGTCAACAACCCAAGTATTATTCCATGTGTTAGCTTTTCATTTTTGTCCTTTCTAGATGTTATTATCCTCTTTGATGCATCATAAATGACAGGCTTCCTTTAAAAGTAAGTACTCCTCAACTTAAAAGATTACATTGCGTGGTTGTCATTATTGCTATCTTTAGGTGTAGCATTCGGTATCTCAGTGTTGCCGGATGGTTATGATATTAGATACTAAACAATGTTGCTTATTTTTTTATTGGTCGTTCTCCATGGTAATGACAGTAGCGGGTGATAGAAATTGGAATGAAGTATAACGGTCATACTGCAATATTGTGACAAATTAGTAGCTTTTGTTGTTGGGCCATGAAATACCAGCCTATATTTTCTGTGGCCATTTTTCATATGCACTGAATATTTTCTTGGCCTCTCCCATATATCATTGAATTATATATTTGGTCTAATGAATATTTACTCAAATTTCGTCACCTCAATCTGGTTTCAGCTTCTGCATCTTTGAAGAAGGATTTGCCAACTGAAAGAATAAGTACAACGTCGGAAGAGAATTCAAATGTGGTGACATCAAGAGGCAGGCATGTTAATGTTATTAAGAGTGAACACGGTAGCCAATTAGACATTCATGCTTCAGGTAGCTCATCTTCATTTATGCAGAGGATGCATGGACATCCACAGACAACTAATTTCTTTAACCATCATTCAAGCAATTCTAGATTCAGTCGTTTTAAAGTTTAATAGCTTGTCAGGAAGCAGGGAAGTTGCATTGGAGCATGGTACGTCCGCAGATGAATACAAGCATCAAGTTCTGACCAGTAGTTCAAATTCTTTCAGTGATGAATCAACAAATAGTGCACAAAAAGCAAGCTCCTTAAAACCATATAGCCATGAAACATGGATGCTTCCTGAAAAGGGAGAGAGTGTTCTGACCCAATTAAATATTGCAATTGTGAGTCAGCCAGTATTTTCACCCCATGTTCTTTCAAATCAAATTTTGACTTACGTTGGAAATGTATTAGCATCTGAGCCTTACTTTCCATGATTGTAGGTTGGTCATGTTGATTCTGGAAAATCAACATTATCCGGTAGGCTTCTACATCTATCTGGAAGGATATCTCAAAAGGAGATGCACAAATATGAAAAAGAGGCCAAACTTCAGGTTGAGATTCTTGAGCCCTTGATCACATTTATCTTGTAATGCATGACATTGTTTTTGTCCTTAATGCGCACAGGGAAAGGGTTCCTTTGCTTTTGCTTGGGCTTTGGATGAGAGCGCAGAAGAAAGGGAAAGAGGAATAACCATGACTGTGGCTGTTGCTTACTTTGATACCAAAAAGTATCATGTCGTCTTGTTAGACTCTCCTGGACATAAGGATTTTGTTCCAAATATGATATCAGGAGCTATTCAGGCTGACGCTGCAGTATTAGTCATTGACGCCTCTGTGGGGTCATTTGAAGCCGGAATGGATGGTAATAAAGGCCAAACTAGGGAGCATGCTCAACTTATCAGAAGTTTTGGGATAGAGCAACTGATTGTTGCTGTCAATAAAATGGATGCTATAGAGTACTCTAAGGAAAGATATGAATTGATAAAACGCCAGCTTGGAACATTTCTTAGAACTAGTGGTTTCAAAGACACGTCTGTGCAATGGGTACCCATGAGTGCTATTACTAATCAGAACCTGGATGCCAATCCGGACGACATTCGATTTTCATCCTGGTCAGTGGTTTTCTGTTGCAATCGAATTCCATTGGGATTTAATTTAACTGAAGTGTTAGAAATCATTTTATAGTTTCTTAACTGACAAGGAAATGATGACTTGAGTGTCATTTAGTTGAGGAGACTTATAAATTTAGCGGAAGATCATTGGTTGTTTTGGTTGCATGGGAAGTGGTTGAGCACCCCATATTCTCTGGTTTCCTCTGCAAACAAGTGGTTGGACAGTTGCTTCACGTTTGCATTCATTTTCTTTTCCTATTGTTGTATAGTTTTTCTTCACTGGCAGAAGCATGGATGGGTGACTTCGTCTTGTGCAGGTATAAGGGACCTTACTTGTTGAAAGCTATTGATTCGCTTCCACCTCCTTTGAGAGACTTCTCAAGACCTCTAGTGATGCCTGTAAGTGATGTAATTAGATCGCCTTCAACAGGCCAAATCTCTGCTTGCGGTAAGCTGGAGTCTGGAGCCATGCGAGCTGGTTTGAAGGTAAATGATTTGTGAAGTCCTTGGTTATCATGAGCTCACAGTTATTAAGGAGTTAATGAAGTCCGAGTAAGCAATCTTTGAGCGTAATTTTTTCTGATAATCTGGACAGCAACACGTTATATCTGCTGTTCCAGGTTTATTCAGACAATGTAGCCCATAAAACCTGCTCAGTTTACTGGTATTCCATCTTCTCGAGTTTCCCTTTCCTTGAAAAATGACATTTGTTGATGGTGCTTACATGGCAGGTTCTTGTAATGCCATCAGGTCATTTAGGGACGGTAAAATCCATGGAACACGACTCTCGTCCATGTACAGTTGCCAGAGCCGGGGACCATGTTGCTGTGGTTCTCCAAGGAGTTGATGGAAGTCGCATCATCAAAGGTGGCGTGCTCTGTCATCCAGATTTCCCCATATCTGTCGCAAAGCACTTTGAGCTGAAAGTGCTTACATTAGAAGGTGCCTCTCCAATTTTAATTGGTTCTCAGGTAAATTTTAATCTCCACGATTTGATTTAGCCGTCCTCTTACCCTGCAGTGAATCTTAACTTCTTGAATCTCATGAACAGGTGGAGTTGCACATTCATCATGCAATGGAAGCTGCCTGTGTTAAGAAGATAATATCAGTACTTGACCCTAAGACAGGCGAGGAAATGAAGAAATCCCCTCGCATTCTGACCCCAAGGCAGAGGGCCGTCATTGAGGTGAATAAATTCTTCGATGCTCAATCACATGATTGCACTCGGTACATCCAGTGGTTGGTGAAGGGTTGCTAGTTCTTTCCAATCTTGCAGGTGGTTTTGCAAGGACCGGTATGTGCTGGAGAGTATTCAAACTGTAAGGCTCTGGGAAGGGTCTCCCTGAGAGCTTCTGGAAGAACAGCTGCTGTGGGTTTTGTCACCAGAGTGATCGAAGATTGAAGATGTCTTTTCCGTTCCAGCAGTCAACCATACTCGAATTGAATTGGGATAATCGATTTTGTCGTGGATGATGATGATTTTGCTCAAAGGTGGTTTTCATTTGTAGTATTGATCGCAAAGCTACTTCTAAGTAGGCATTGGTTTTCACTGGACAGGATGAAGGAAAAGAGAGATTATAGGTAAAAGATTTCAATCATATGAGGATGAACTTTTATCGAAATACTGCTTGTTTGTTGGTTCATAATTCAGAGAGCATGAGACACAATGAACTCTCAAGACTTCATTCTAAACTACTATTACTGGAAAACATATTGAAGGTCTTCCTTTGTAGTACTCGCCGAGCTCGCACTAAAACCCAAGACCATCTGGCACCCTCCGGGAAGATCCGACCGTCATTGATTAATACGGGACGTTGTTTGGCAGATTCCTAATGATATTACTCTTCATAGCGATTTTAGTCCGCATTGACTCAACTCCCGTTCTATTCATCTCCTTCATCACCTTCATCCTCACCACCCGCTCCCTCGACTGAACGGTAGCCAATCCCATGCTCCGGTACCTGCATTCACAAGAATGCCCACATTTCAGGCTAGGTATCATGAAGCAGGAACGGAAGAAAGCTTTCCTAAGGAAATTACGTACCTTGACGCCAAAGCCACAGCGATTGCTCCATGCTGACTGGATGATGGGCGTGGCTTCTGCCTGTAGTAACGCAAAAACTCTCGGGAGCCAAGTGTCTTGGTTAATGTACCATCCTCGCTTCTACTGGTTATGACGAGTTCAGAGCCACCGCTACCCAACTCTACAGAGTTCGCCGCATCGCCTGATAAAACCAATTGTTTCCCATCCTCACCCATGTAGCTGCAGGGGAGCAGGAAAAGAGATAGACAAGACCTGATAAGCAACACCATCTCAACTGAAGAGATTCTCTGCTAATATAGCATCTCCAAACCTTTAGTCAGGATTCGACAAATATTAATGTACAATAACAATCTCAGGCAACCGAGACAAAGGAGTTTAGGATCAAACAAACATAGATTCATCAGCAGCGCATACCTGCTGCTATAATCATAGAACTCCTCCAGCTCTGCTTCCTCATCATCATCTCCACTTCCATAATGAACTTTGCAGTGGCTTTTCGCCACCATATGTTTTCTGACAGCCTCCAAGCTGCTAAAAGGCTGGCGCCTATCATTACAATATAAGCACATGTAGTCCCTCTTCACCTGGAGAAAAATGGCACACCATTGACAATCACGACACAAGAGAAGCGGAGAAAAGGAAAACCGCTATAGAAAGCGTCCAATAAATAAGATAAATAAATACCTTCAGGCCAAGATAAGTGAGGAGGCCTTCAGGATCCTTCAGAAACTCCACATCCGGGATGAAAAATCCATGTTGCTTATGCATGTGAACCATGCAATGTTCTAAGCTGTCATGCTTTACATCACACATGAAGCAACATGACGGATCCAACTCCTTTAAAGCATCATCAATGTCATCGTCACTGTCATCATCCATGTCTTGGCTAGGAGAGGGCTTATCTACCACCAACTCTGACAAAGACTCCGCAGCACCACCGATCAACTCGTCGTCCGAACCAACCTCTTCCCACTCATCCTCGCTCTCCTCGCTTTCGGCAGAGCGAGGCTCTTTCCCAGAGGCAGGCATATTGGAGCCACGAAGCGGCTGCCGCAGCGTCTTGATGACCGTACTCCCCTCTTCATCACAATCTTTCCCTCCAGAAGCCCGCAATAAGTGGCCCCGTGATTTCAGGTGCTGAGCGAGGGCTTTGTCGCTTCGGTATCCCTTGTTACAAAGGTTGCAGCAATAGAGCCGAGATGAATCGTCAATACCAGCCTTTTCCTGAGCCAAGGAAGCTTGCCTAGCCAAGAACAATGCCTCGGTCACTCCCGGAACACCTGCTACCTGGGGAAAAACAAGGATCAGCAGCTTCCCCGGCGACAATGCAGTTTCAGACCAAACAAGAATCCAAATACATCAGCGAGAAAGATACCCTAGGATTGATTAATGACATCACTCGAGAATCTTATAATCCATGCAAAGGGGGTGATCAATCAACGCCACCGACCAAGCAATTCATCGAAACCAATAAGGGGAGGAAAAGAAGGGAGAGACCTTGCGCTTGAGGTTGTAGCGGTGCCACTCGGACCTGTAATGGAGCCTCTGGTCGGATTCATCGAAGAACTCCTTGTTGCAGGAGTTGCAGGTGAGTCCCGGCATCTCTTCCTTCCCCTTCCCGCCGAAATTTCTCCGAGGGGATGAGGGGAGGTTTTAATTATAGGCGGGGGCGGGGGCGGGGGGCTGGTGGGCGGCGGCCGCTTGTGGCTTGTTGCGAAAGGGATGAATTGAGGATGTTTCTAGGCCGGAGGAACCTTGCTGGGGGGCCGATCTCCCTGAGTCTGAGGTGGCGACTTCTCCGGCCTTATACGGGATGGGCCTGCAGAAAGCCCGTCCATCTTCTTCTTTCTACTCCATCTCCACCTCCACCTCCGTCCAAGTTGGGCTGCCTTCCCGCTTCCCCGTACTTTCTCTTCCGAATCTGGATAATCAGTTACTAACGACGAGCGAGAGATAACGAGGAATGGCTGCCGGCGACAACAGCTCGCGATCAGGTGGAGAAGGAGGAGGAGGAGCCGGAGGGAAGGTGATTCGCGACGGGAGGATCAACCGGTACAGGGCTCGCTCCACCACCCCTTACGACCGCCCTTCCAACCCTAATTGGATCTCGAAGCTCCCCCGCGCCATCGTCTCCGGCGCCGGCGTCCTACTCAACTCTGTCTTCGGCCCAGACCCTTCATCTTCCTCCTCTTCCTCCTCGGCGTCTGGTGTTGATGGCGCCGAGGAGGTCAATACCTCCAAAAAGGTGAACCTCCATCGCTTGCTTGCTTCTAAGGAGTGGAGACATTGTTTCAGCTTGATAAGTTGCTGATATGGTGCGGTGTACTTTTCGCATGTCATTCTGCAGCTAGAGCCCGAGTTAGATGTTGCTAGGAGCTCCGGATCCAAGAAATTGATCGAGGGATTGATTGTGCAGCACACCTTTTCTAGGTAAAAGTCAGTTTTCCTTCATGTTATTTATTAAATTTTTGTCCTGTGTAGTTTGCTGCATCGCAATAGCTAGACAGGGATAATCTAGGAAACCCATCTAAGCAGAAAGGCATCACCACCCGAGTCTATTGCCCACCAAGTTCGTAGGAATAGGGAAACTAATCCTCGCTATTGGGGAATGCCATTAGATTTTGAGAATTGACGAAAATGGCATGGGTATGGAAACGAGTCCCAAGGGTGGGGGGAAATTGTAGCCCTGTATGGTTGTGAGATTATCAAAAGATCTTAAGAGTTTGACAAAGGTTCTTAGAGGTTCGGATAAAAGGCACACAGGGATTGGATTGCCATTTGCAAAATGTGGTTTGCTGTTTCTGTTGTCCAAGCGACAAGTTTTTTATTCAAGATGTTTGTTAGATGGAAGAAAATGGAAGAAACTGGCGGGTTCGAGTTGGATGGTCTATTTATACTGATAAGGATTGCTCTTTCCAGGGAAGAATGCGACAGATTAACTGACCTGATCAAGGCTAGAGTAGTTAATACTTCTGATAGCATTAATGGAGAGGGTTTCCCGCTGGGGGAAAGACAAAAGCAACCATTTGAGAAAGGTGCTACTCTGCTGAATATTTTCACCGTCAAGACCGGTAAGTTATGTATTTCAGACAACCGGGTAAATGGCTAACAAATGTTCTGTCCGGATTTTCAGATGAGGATTTGCCTGGGTACTATAGCAATGCTGCTATGGAGGCAAAAAAGTGGTTTGAGGGGAGGAAATTTGGATTGACTTCTGAGTTTCGTCTGGACAAGGGCACTAGCAGTTTAAGCCCTATCTCCGCTCATGTTAGTGATATTGCCTACATTTTTTTTCATTTGGATCTCCTGCTGGATGTTTTCAGTTAATCATTAAAATTGCGTTGCCCTAGGCTATCTTTTTTCTTGATGTTGAGAGGATAGCTGATGCACTAGGGCTGCTTAGCATAGCATCAGTTCCCTTCTGCTTGTGCTAGTCCTTTGACAGCTTATGAAATCATTGGATACATTGAAAAGAAATCACGCTAACCATTGAGCAAGTATTCCATGGTAGCTTGGGTTGGTTGTTTCAGTTATCAGTACTAGATATCTCATGTCGCCTCCATTTTTTTTTTTTTTTTTTGTTTGTTGTTTTCATTATAATTAAAGGCTTTGTTGTGAATATTTAACATTTAAAACTCAACCTCCTTTGCCAGCTTAACAGTGGGGAAACAGGATCACCTACTGACATGGCCAAGTCCTATATGAAGGAGCGACGACCATGGTCACATTTGAACAATACTGGATCATCAACTGAAGTGCCAGATCCTAAGGAAGATACATTCCTTTTTTCACCACCAAATAGTCAGGTAGATGGAGTTGTAATTGTTTCCCTGTTACAGTAGATGTGTTTCTTCTTCGTGTGTATATGTGTTTATTGAAAGAAGATTGTTTTACACGGCATTGTTTTGTGCTATTCTTTTATTCTCTTTGTAAAACAAGTTGTTTGTTTGCTAATGAAATTGATTTTATGAATGGTTGTGTTTGCAGCTAACCGATTGAATTGGTACAGTGTGAGAGTTTCTTTCTCCTTAACTTTTTTGTTCATAGGGCAATTCTTCATTCTATTGTTTATTTCAATCACTTGGGTAGAAGCACGAAGCTAAAGATTCTCCCCATCGAATGTTTTTTTCCCCTTGACGTTGAACTTTTTTGTGCAGCTGAAGCGAGATTCTCCTATCACCACCGGTTCATGGAATATATCTGAGGAAATTAGAAGAGTACGATCTCGGGCAACCAAGGATATGCTACGGATCGTGTCATCTCCTAAAGTGGAAAAATCGTCTGGATTCGTGCCGGCTTCACCATTAACAGCTAAAACTAATTGGCCAGATTCTGCACCTGTAGATAAGAGTGCTGCACAGAGCCCAGCCAAGAATACAGTAGTGAGCAATTTGGGAGATGAAATGTCAAATGCTCCTCGGACGCTAGATGTGTTGTCTGAGACAGCTATACCTGAAGTTGCCCTAAAGCTACCAGGTAAAGAACTTTATGTTTTCTTATTGTTGTAATCCCACCAAAGCTATCATGTGTTAGGTTTGTTGTATTGATGTCAGTGCTGTTACACTGCAACTGGATTGTGCTTCATCTTTTCCACCAAACCTTTGCATTGAGTAGCATAGGCAGCAATATCAACTATGTAACCTACATTGTTGGTCATCATTTTCTAAAAGTTGCTTTGTGGTCGTTTATTTGAGCACTTGCTTATTTACCAGAGCTTGCCTTAAATGCTAGTTAAGTCTGCTGATAAACAGGTTTAGGACTTTGAGGCTCCATAGTGCAAATTGTACATTAATGGCTTGTCTATTTGATTTCCAGAAGGGATTGTGAGTGACAGCAGAGCAGCAACGAACAGTCTTCCTGCACCTGCATTAAGGTTCATTCCTCCCTTCTTCCTCTAAAGCAATATTCCATGATCTATCCCTTGAATTTTTCGTTCTTCATCCAGCCCGCAGGCCGGATTGAACTTGGAGAAAGATGCCAACGGAGCAGGGGAGGAAACGAATGCTGGAGGCTGGCCGAGCGTTCCTCCTACATCCCCTCCCCCATTGAGGGAGGAGTGCGAACTTCTCAGCGAGGCCTCCGTTGAGGTTCCGGTCATCGACGAGACTGACGGCACGGCGGCCAGTTCCGAGAGCATGCCACACGAAGAGCTCTCGGAGGACCTCACCATCATATCAATCATGAGGAAGAGCGGCAGCACGAGGCCGCTCAGGAACACTCGTCGGGTTAGGGGACGCAGCAAGTGATGGCAGAATCTTCTAAAGGTTATGGCAGTTGTCAGAGTAACTTTGTTTTGGTCTAGTCTCACCCAAAATCTAGGCGATTGACTGAGGGGCTTCTTTTTAAGCAAGAAAGCTGTGTAGGTTTAGGGGTTAATCCCTCTTAGTTTGTAAGCAGTTGGGGCAGGGATTGTTTTGCTAAACTGTTATTAGTGAAGTCAATGGTAGTGAAGGAGTTGGTTTTGGTTAAATGAGGGGATTCGTGATTGTCTTAAATCTCTCTATTCCTCAAACAAGAACAAGTCATACAAAACAAAACTACGGTCAAAAAGACCGAGGCAGATTTACTCTCAAGCCTCCGTTGACCTGACAGCAAACCCAGGCTCCTCCCACCTCCCCTCCGGTCCCCACTTTCGGAGCCCCGTCTCCTGCGCCGGGGCCAGGGAGTGTGCGGATGCGGCGGCGACGTGATGGTGCTCCCCCTCGTACATCACGATGAGCATCGAAGGTTCGTCCCTCGCCCTCTCCACGTGCTTCTTCGCCGGGCATCCCCTCACCGTGCTGCACTTGTAATATCCCCTCGGGAATGGAGACCCCTTAACCCGCTTCTGACCGTACTTCCTCCACGAGTACTCGTCCGCGGGTATATCCGCGACCTTGTCGCTGATCGCCGGCACCCTGATCTGCTTCTTCATCCGATTCTTCTTTCTCTTGGAGCAGTGGGATCTGTTACAACCGCCCGATCCAGGGATCCTCGAGGATATGTTATTAGAGTTGTCACGGTGGTCGATGCATCTCTTCCTGTAGGGGACGCTGGGAGCGGGGTGTCGACCGGCAGAGGAGGCCGGAGCTGTCACTGCCGGGGGTACAACCGGGGAGCTACCTAGCTTGCCGTTAGACACGCTGCCATCGCCGGTGATCGCAGAAGACAGGAAGGAAGAGCTGGATGAGATGCTGAAGCTGTCCTTGGGGGCTGCAGCAGAGGTGGCGGCGAAACCACCGACGACCTCGAAGGGGGGGAGTTTAGAGGGAGAGGTGGATACGGGGTTGGTGAAATCAAGGGTGAGGGAGCGATCAGGCAGTTGAGAGGAGGAGGGGGCACGGCGGAAGCGGGCGTGACCGGTGAGGCTGAGGAGGGAGATGACCTTGCGGAAGTTTGGGTCAGTGGTGTGGAGGCCATGGGAAGCAGCAGCCTCCCGGATGGCCATCTCCAGGGGGTCGACTCTGTGATTCAAGAGTTGGATTGACATGTTCCCTTCTTGGGGGGGGAGTGTCAGGTAACAGGTTTTAACAGATCGTGGATTTGTTTTAGGAGGGGGGAGGGTGGGGGTTGAGGGAAGACTCCCGACTCTCACTGCTCAAACCACAAACAAAATAACGGGAGAGATAACAAAGAGTTGACCAGTCCCCCACCCACATGGGGAGGGGGGAAGGTTAGACTATTCAACTGCCCAGTAATTTACATAGACACACATCATTCAGACTTTTCTTCTTGTGATTAAAACTCCCTGCATCATCATCTCACGACAATTCAATTCCCTTTGCATTACTTTTGACCGTGGAAAATATTAGCTCCTCTCACTTGAACTGTTCTTAGTCCTGGGGAAATCAAAATTAAAGGTTTCGAATAATAATAATAATAATAGTGGGTGGTTGACTTCAACCCAAACTAAGCAGCAGACACTAAAAGATTAAAAAAAAAAGAAGAAGCAAAAAAGTCAAATTATTCCCACCCAAATGGAGAGATCTTAATCGATTAAAATTACACGGGGCACAGATTCCATTTCATTTATCGTGAAGGCATACACCCAAATCACCAATTGAGACTGCTCCAGAAGTTGCGATAAACAAGGGAAAAGAACCACCACCCACCACCACTCTATTACTAAGACGAACAAATAAAAAATAGAGGAAAAGGAAAAAAATCATTCTCCTGTTGGAAAGTTGACATTCTCTTCTTTTTCCTAATAAGCAAGCATATTCGAAATCTTAAAACACGAAAAAAAAGGAGTAAATTAGTAAAATTGATATAGTATTTGCTTAAGATAGAAGGAAATGTTGAGGAAAAAAAGGGACAGAAAGAAAGGAGGCAAAGGTGAGTCTTAGCACTCATGAAATATGATTTTATGCTATGAGGATGGGGGCAAAATAATTAGAGTTTTGTTCCATGATGACGTCATTTGACGAATTATTTCGCCAAATGACGCATCTTTGAAAATAATTGGGCAAGTAACTCACCAAAGTCGGCCTTTGTAAGGCCGACTTTAGTTCACAAGAAAGTCGGCCTTTCTGCCAATTTTTTTTTTTTTATTTTAGTTAATGAAAGTCGGCCTTTGTAAGGCCGACTTCCCTTTAGCTCTTTTTTATTTCTTTTTATTTTTTTTTTTAAAAAAGAAAAAAAAAATTGGGGAAGTCGGCCTTTGTAAGACCGACTTTCATTCTCCAAAATCGAAGTCGGCCATTGTAAGGCCGACTTCCTTAAGGACCAAAGTCGGCCTTTGTAAGGCCAACTTTGGTGGGTTAGTTGGCGAAATATTTTCTAAACTGCGTCATTTGACGAAATATTTCGCCAAATGACGTCATTAAGGAACAAAGCTCAAAATAATTATATGGACAGACGTTACCAGTTGAAAAGTTTGGCAACCCCAACTCCATCTCTACCTCTACCTCCTCTCCTCTTCTTCTGCTGATGACCACCTGGTGTGGAGGGGCCTGCCGCCGACTGACTCATTTTTTCAATCTCCTTCCTTTTCTTCTCTCTTTTGTTTTATCTTTGAATTATAATAATTGGCAAAACAAGAGAAGGTCAATGCGTCTCCCCATTGCACAAACTGCTCGATGTAGCTGCGGGGCTCCCCGGCGGCAAGCGCTTGTAATCCTCAGTGTGTCTGTTGCAGTTGGTTACAGATGTCCTCCCTGGACCTGAGAAGATCCCTTTGGGGTTTCCAGACCCAGTTGGTGAACCAGCATTCAGCGTCCTCATCGTGTCACATTGATCGCCCGTTGGACGGCGTGGCAGATCACCAGCGTCCCCATTATCAGCATCCCAGATAGAGGCATCTAGGTTCAGCGGCTCTACTCTTGGGTGCATCATTATCTTCGGCAGTATGCATAGGCTCATGTGTTTTGCACTCATTTGCAATACCAGCCTCTTCGCAAGCAGCGGCAGTAAAACCAGACCCGGTTGTTGCATGGGGCAATCTTTCATCAGTTTGATGAGAAGAAACAGGTATGTCCACTTCTGCTTTCTGGGAACACACTTCTGTGGAATCTCCAGGGCTCCAAAGACAAGATGGTCGTGCAGAAACTCTGCCATATATTCAAGTTGATCGAGAAGTCAGGGGGTAGTGGAGTAACAAAAATAAGAGCACCATTTCGCTATCCAATAAGAAAAGACAACAGGTAGAAGATACACAGCCAGTCCTCGCATATTTCCTAGTTCAAAATACACTCTCAAAGTCTGTATCCATGATAGATAAAAGGAAGAAGCCATGCCAAGCCAAGAAAATAGGCCTAGATTTATGCTATTCCCACACAATATTCTCAGCAGAAACAAATGGCCTTGAAGAAAAGTCAAAACGGAGAGCCAACTCACCTTCCATACAAAAGCATGTAAGCCCCCTGGGAAAGCACTTCTTCCAGTCCAACATAGGAAACCTACCAAAAGATTATGATGAAACACAATTAATAAAATTGACCAACCGAGTAACATGATGGCAAAACATGGCAAGATTTGGATGGTCCTCTCTATAACACCATCAAAAACTATAGGAACTTCTTGAAAGTACATCTCATTCCACTGGTTATCATGTTAATGAGTTGACAACAAGCCGGATATCTATCAACAACTCAAGGGGTCAGGGACACCCAAATGCTTGCATCATAATGAGGATCAAGATACCATATAATGCAGTCAAACATAATGCCATGCTTTCTTCCCCCTTGCTTTCCCCGTTTATGTTGACAGCCTTGACGGAGATGGCAGCAAAGTCGGATAAAACTCAGTTTATGAAAATATGCTCTTGTTACTATTGTACCTAGTTTTAGTTACAAGGCAGTCGATGGACGAAGGTTGTTCCAATAATCACTATAGGCATCATATCATGTAACATAAAGGGGTTCTTGGATGTCGATGTCCACATTTTAAATAACCCAGTTATGTCCAGTAGAGAGAGCCGTATGTTAAAGAAGCCACTGATGGAATTGCCTTCTTACCAAAACAAGAATTATTAGAGCAGTTCGTAGATGGGGTGAGTCTGCTACAAACAAATTAACACACAAAAAGGGAAAGCAAACAGTACAAATCTGAGAACGAAATGAAGTAAGATGAAAGAGCTATCCTTGCCTTGCCATCATCAATCCTGAACCAGTCTCCAGAAAAATCCTTAATATAGCAGATGTAGTGCCCAAAGAAGGATGCATTCAACATGTCCAAATGGACAACAACCGCATATAGTCTATAAAGATCATTTCCATCACCCTTTTCACTCATATAGGGGCTGAGATCAAGAGTCTCAGGAAAAGTCACTTTCTTGTTAATCTTGCCGAACCTTCCACCCTGCAGAGAGTTTCCAAAAGGTTACAGATGCCAAAGAAACAAATTTCTGTGACGTTGCATTTACATTAGTCAAGAGACGATTTGTACTCCGCACTAGCGATGATTTAGTAAAGCATTCAGATATATTTAAGTTTTTCCCAGGAATCAAATCACAATGTATGAGCATGCAATATTTCCAATTCTGTCATTAGCTCCATCAGATTATCCTTATGCTCACAAAAATCCACACAGGTATCTACCGACATTTGAAATTTGACCTAAACACCTTCAATAGCAATTTAACCTCTGATTCACACAGTAATGAAAGCACAAGTCAAAAATCTATCATTTCTAGAAGCCTAAGCAATCTTAAGTTTTAGCAGCTGGAATCTTGATGCGCATCTCAGCAGGAAATATTTTATCAGGTACGTTTATGTCTCAAAATTATTTTAAAAAATCAAATAACAATATCAATTCACAAATATTTCATAATTTTGTAATGAAAAGAGCACATACCTGGAATCTCTTCAAGGCAATTGTGAGTATGTTTGGTGCTCGCCGCACAGTAAGGCACTTCCATGCCTTGACATAGCCACGGCAGCTGCAATATCAAAGTCATGGTCGGACGATAAATTTGCCTTCAATGCATTATCAGGCGCT
Organism: Melastoma candidum; assembly: GCA_023653495.1. Classification (NCBI taxonomy): domain Eukaryota; kingdom Viridiplantae; phylum Streptophyta; class Magnoliopsida; order Myrtales; family Melastomataceae; genus Melastoma; species Melastoma candidum. The sequence goes on along the minus strand of CM042883.1, from coordinate 24,310,955 downwards.
ACATGTAAAACTTCCATACATATAATTGAGGAGAAGAACAGGAAGATACTGTAACATACCCATCACAACTGTACATATTGTCTCCATCAAGCCACTCTTTGACAGTGAATTGGTCGAGGCATTCTTCCAAAGAAGCAGCATCACCATGGATTTCAACAGTTAAGTCCATCATGTTTTCATATTGGTTGGAGACCTTCCCACAATTTGCACATATCACCTGGAAAATAACAATTACAAACATTACAAGAGCCAACAAGAAAAGAAAGTGTAAGCTTACATGCAACGGGCACATAATGAAAATGTTGCTTTACCTAGGTAAAGATATTTGAACATGACTCAATCATAACAAATCAAAATACTTCTGCATGACAACTTGCGCGGTAAAAGAAGTAGCTTCAATTGGATTAAACCATATACCTGAGATTGCAGGTGACCGCCATAAATATGTTGGATGAGGGTAGTTTCTTGTGCACAAGGATGCACAGCTTTCTCACCACCAAACTCGTCGAGGCAAACTGATTGCATCGTGTCAATAGCAAACCTGAACAAATGACGTAGACCATCATTGAGAAAGTGCAACCTAAGGATGTCATATTTCTCAAATCATATCTATTGCAATAGCAATCAAGCAGACACAACAACGACACCTCATAAACTCATGGGCATCCTCCTGCCTTCCGTTACCGAGATTACCACCAATTTTTGGTAAATGTGACAGGATATTGAGCGGCGAAAAGGGCTGGGAGCTATTGCTGGCACGTTCAAGATGGGTTTGTAGCTCACACATAAAGCACCATTCATTCCGTCGGCCTGAAGAGCAAACGATGATTATGTATCAGAATTTGCATCGGCCAACCATCTAGAGATGAAAGTAAGATAATTATCTTTAATAACCTACAGGTTTTCTTGTGGCCTTTCTTCAAGAGATATGTGACAAGTGGCCGAGTAGAAGCAAGACACTGAAGAACAACGTTCGCAAAGCAACTGCCAATTGAAGAGTCAGACCAATCATAAGCTAAGTCTGGATATTTATGCACGGGTTTCATACAAAAATACGGACCAACAATTTTAATAAAGGATTTTGCACGTGAACCTGTTACCACAATTTATGAGGCCACACGGAGGGAACCCCGGGTTATCCCAGCGATAAAGTTCCAAGAACTCTTCGTAAGGGAAGAGCACCTGTACATCAAGCAGAAAAAAGAAGGAATGGCTGAGGAATCCTCAACACCCTAAAGCAGCGGAAACACGATTAAAACTAAAATATTCCTTTCACCTTCTCTATCTGTTTGATCGGCTTCACATTTCCATCGATCTCGCCACCCGAAGTAGCCCTGGAAGAAGGCTTGAAAACCTTACATTTGAGCTTGTGATCACTTTTCCAGTGCGTTGATTGACATTCAGATGAGCTGTAACGATAAAACGAAACAAAAATTAAACGCCTCCAACACTGAAAAATCAGAGTAAGCCCCATGGCCAACAGTGAGGAATGAGGACATCAAAGTGCGCCAAGAACAAAAGCGAATCACAAATTAATATCTTTCCTTATCATAATCATAAAAAGAGAAACAAAGCCACCACACCAGTATCTGACGGATTTGCAACGGGAGCACTGTTTGGGTCCATCCTTGCCGCAGACGAAGCAGGAGGGGTCTTCGGGCATGGTGGGGCGCACGGGGGAGGGGCTTCGGGGAGGAGCCTGGAAATCGGAGGCAGCCGGCGAGGAGGAGGAGGAGGGGGTGTCGAGGAGGAGGTACTTGGAGGCGGCACTCTTGAGGAGGTGGAGAAAGCCGAAGACGAAGAGGAGGGAGGTGAAGAGGAATTGGAGGAGGGAATACAGATCCAGGGTCAATCCTAACACGTGCATGCTCTTCCTACAAACCGGGCCGCCTACTCCCGACGGCAATCCTCCAGTGCTTCCCGCGGCAACTGCAACCGCAACCGCAACCTTCCCCTTCTCCCAATCAACTTAGGGCTTTTCATCGAACACCCTCCAAGCCCCAAACGTGCTTCCCGGGACCAACTCCGCCGCAGCGACGATCAGCCGCTCTCCTCGTCCTTGCCACTGCCGCTGCTGCCGCCGCCGCCGCCAAACTCACTTCCCCTTCCCTGTTGGCTTCTCCGTCGCCTCTTCTCGGCCTCCCTTCCGCCACCACCCCAAACGCGTACCCGATTGAGGCCCGAACACTGATTCATGGGCCAGTAAAGCCCAACTAAGATGTGTCCGGAAGGCCCATTACTTGAATTAATTTTCTTGTGGGGGGTGAATGTTTTAAAAGGAGGAAGAATAGATAAATAAGGAAAAAAAAAAGGAACAAAAAGAAAAGGGATGAGGAGGATGAAGATGATGCCTCCTGCTCCTGACTTGAGGTTATCAATCAAATCTAATCAATATCTTTATATATATATATTTCTTTTTCATTTCAGAAAATGTCACGACGACATGAGTGGGTGGGGACGTGACGCATCGATTCCCAGGAATTGAGTGCATGAAAAAGGGGCAGGGGCAGGGGCAGGCAAGAGCACAGGCAACATGCATGAATTTGATGTGATAATAATGGTGGGGACAGAGAGTGTTAGTGTTGCACCCACCCACTTACCCCCTCCCTCTAAAATTAATGGAATTCCTAAAGATATGATTCCCTCCCTCCTCTAATCCCAACTCAAATCCGATATTTGAGAAGAAACTAATTAAAATGAGCTCACCCAAAAAAAAAACAGGTTGGTGCCGCCGCTGATTAACAATGAATGGATGGGCGCTTGGTGTGTCCACTGTCCCCCCCCCAAAAAACTTATGAAAGCATTTTTGCGGCGATAACGATGGTTTTGGTACGATATGATCTTTCCACACCCACACACACCGACCAAATAGGAGGAATTCAACGGCAGTCAAAGCAGCCTTTCACATTTTACTGCACAATTTTTAACATTCATAAAACTTAAAATTTTCTCTACCAAAATTACACACTCCCCTCAATTACCTTAACCTCTCATCGACACTATTTCATTCCTGTGTAATTAATTCGTTATATTAGCCCGTTTGTTTTTCTACTTTTAACGTGATTGATTTAATGGGATTCGGCGAATTTGTAGAACTTTGATGGGAAATTTCATAAGTATAATATTATATCGAAGTGACAAAACAAGCATGAGATATTTTATCCAAGTTCCTCAAAATGATGGCTTCAGTTGGGTAAAAACAAAAAAAAAACATGAATGAAACAGAGTAAGGACTAATAAGATTAACTATGCTGATTAGGGCGGTCACGTTTTAAAGCTGGTTGGGGTTAGGCAAAATGTTTTTTCTTTTTCTTTTACGTAACACTACACACAACGATAAAATATACGTAGGAATTCGAGATTTAAAACTATGGCCATTTATACAGTTGTATAATCCTTTTAATGTATATAAACTTAAATAAAAATTAAAATTGTTGTTTATTCTAGATTATATTATACATTATTTACTTTCGAATTAAAAATACACAAGTCGAAATATTTAAGTGGCAAGTGGCAAAACAAATATATACAAAGCACTAGGCCTGGTGCTTTTCTCTGTTGTGGTTGATGATGACGATGAAGATGATGATGATGATAGAGGAAGTAGCGATGGAGTAAAGTATGCCCTCCCCCCACCACACTCTGCTATATATACAACCAATCCACACACACCATTTCCCGCATCCCAATCCAATCCCTTCATTCCCTCCCTCCCTCCTCACTACTTACTACCTCACCCAACCAAAATCAACATGACAACCTACGACGACGCCGTCTCCCCCTCCCTCGCCCCCCACCACCACCAACAGCCGCAGCAGCAGCCCTCCTCCCCCTGGCACTCCCCCATCCCCTACATGTTCGGCGGCCTTGCCGCCATGTTGGGCCTCATTGCCTTTGCTCTCCTCATACTCGCCTGCTCCTACTGGAAGGTTTCCGATGGAGGACGCAACGACCTTGACGAAGGGAGGGATCCCCAAGAGAAGGGATCCTCCCTCGACGTAGAGAAGCCCGTCGTGATGTTGGAACAGAAGGTGGTCGTGATCATGGCCGGGGAACTCTTGCCCACCTACATCGCCACCCCGGTTTGTGCCAAGGCCGTATGCCGTGGGGCCCCCGCTGCCGAGGGGGAAGCGGGCGGCAAGCGTGCAGCTAGCGATGGAGACGGCGAGAAGAAGGACGCCTCCTCCCATTCCCACGTGGTCATCGACGTGGAGGATGGGAGTTGACGAGCGAGAAACATCCGACCCGCCATCGCACCAATTTTGTATTGCAGGAGGAGCCCGGAGCCCTCTTTCCCGTTGTCTTCCAGTTTTGTTTTTTTTTTCTTCCTTTATTCATGGTATTACTTACCCAGCGGCGGTCTTGTAACAGAGAAATTTTGCGATTAAGAGAAGAGAAGAGGGCGATATTTCAAAATATTTAAACCCATGATGACTTGATCTTCACCTTAATCTCTCATAATCATCATCATCATCGTTGCTTGGTATCTTCATCCCAATGAGCAATGGGAAATAAAGGAAGGAATGTGGAGATGAAATGCGTCATGAGCGCACTGGTGTTCTTGTGGGTGGGAATCTCTCCCCCCTCCCCCACCCTTTTTACTTTTTTTTTAATTTTCTTTCCTTTTGGTTTTGGTATAATCGGAGTGGGGAATAAAGGCTTTTTTTTGGGGGGAGGTTGAGTTGATGCCCTTTTGTTAAATGGGTTAAGAAAGTAAGAGCAAATGTAGTAAGGCAACGTAGGAAGACATGGTAAATTATAATAAATTTAAATAGTAGGGTTAAAGAGATATTTAGGCGATAGGATAGAGCTATTTTACAGTTAAACTCCTCTTTTTAAGGCTTCCCTGGAGTATCTTCCCCCTCCCACACGTGAGACGCGGCGCCCCGTTCACTTACCCCACCCTCACACACTCTCTCTCCTGTCACCTCCGTCTTTTAAACAATGTAAATGAGACAATGATTCCACGTCCATAATTTTTTTTTTCAAATAATCAATTCTACCACAATTTTCAAAGTATCCTCTGCATTCTAACGTTTGTCCGTTATCTCGCTTCTAACCACCGTTAAGCCATTGAATGGACGGAATCCTATGTGGAGCACAAGTGGCCGTTAACACCGTCTGCCCACCGTTGACCCGGTAACTGTGTATGACATTGCGCCGACGTGGAATATGAAATCTGAACACACCACCGATGGCGTAGAGTCCCCCAAATCAACTAAACCCTAATAGACAAAATTACCCGATCTGAGTCGATTCCCCCAGATCAAGTAAACCCTCGTTACCCAAACACATTCCCCGATTGATCATCCCCTTCATCTGTGATTTCCGTTTTCGTTCATTCCCCGCCTCATCTCTTTCCGACCTCCAACACCGGCCTCCATGGATCCGGACCAATAACACGGACGACTTCCATCATTCCCGACGTCTAAGGAAGGGTGAAGTTAGCAACTTCTGACCACAAACACTGGTAATTTGTAACGCTTCTTGCTCATGGGTTTGTTGTGGGGTTGGTTGTGGGGATTAGGGTTGTTCGTGGGATGTTTGTGGGGATTAGGATTGATTGTGGGTTGTTTGTTTGTTAAGGCTTAAGTTTGTTTGTTTACTATTTATGCTTGGTTTGTGGATTGTTGTGGATTATTTGTGGAACGTTCTGTATTGGTTGGGGATTGACTGTTAAGGCTAAGTTTTACCTGGTTGTTTGTCTTTAGAAATGGAAGAAGGACGCGGTAATGTTGTTCTACATGTTAGTGGTAAACTCAATCTTTCTGGTCGGGTTTGTTATGTTGGTAGTAAGACAGAAATATTTAACAATGTTGATGTCGATAAGCTATGATATTTCACTATCAAGAGTTTTATGAGAATGTGTGCATACGAGGCGACTAGGATGTGGTTCGCAAAACCTGGGAAGAGTCTAGCCAAGGGTTTGGTTGAGTTTTGCACTGATGTTCATGTGTCTGAGATGGTGAATTTGTTATTGCAATATAAGAGCATTGACATTTATGTTGAAGGAGAAGAAATCCATGAAAGTGATCCCGAAAAAGCTGAGGATATTAGGGAGTTGGTAGGGGAAGATGAATCTGTTGATGACGATGTAAGTGTTGATGATATTAATGACGTTAATAACGATGCTGGTGATGTTGTAGAGTCTGATTATGCTAATTTTGAGGCGGAGCTCATAGAGGAGAACCCTGACGGTGATAATGTTGTTTTTAGACCTGTTGAAAAGGTGTATGACCCTCAATGTGATCATAGGACACTGAAATTTGAGGTAGGATTAAGATTTGATACACTACAGTAGTTTAAAGAAGCTGTGCAAGATTATTGAATTGTAAATGGAGTTAATTTGCGATTTGCTAGAGTAGAACCGAGGAGAATGGAAGTAGTGTGTGAAAATGGGTGTCATTGGAGAGTATATGCTAGCTGGTTACAAAGAGATTTGATTGTTGCTGTTAAGGCATGTCAGTTAGAGCATAAATGTACTAGATCTTTGAAAAACAGACAGGCTACTGTAAAGTGGTTAGCGCAGAAATTTATTAGAATGAACAGACCATTGGATACTATGAGAGTTAGGGATGTCATGGTTGACTTGATGGAGAAATACACTGCTCAGGTAAACAAGTTGCAGGTGTATCGTGCAAAATGGCATGCCCAGAGAATTGTCAATGGATCTATTGAGGAGCACTATAAGAAAATCAGGTCTTATGTAGGTTATCTCGGCAAGAAAAGTCATGATAGTGCTTTCAAGCTTGATCTGGAAGTAACACCTGGTTTAGGTCTCTTCAATACTTTCAAAAGATTCTATGTAGGCTTTCGTGAGCTGAGGAAGGGGTTGAGGCTTGGTTGTAGGAAGGTGGTGGGTTTTGATGAAACATTTTTGAAAACAAATGCTGGAGGAATTTTGTTGTCTGCGGTTGGTAGAGATGGCAACAACCATATGTTTCCCGTTGCTTGGGCAGTTGTGGAGGGTGAGAACACCCAAAATTGGATGTGGTTTTTGTCTCTTCTGTTTCAAGACCTGACAGCCAATGATGAACGTGCATAGACCTTTATAAGCTATAAACAAAAGGTAAACAATGCTTAGTTTTTTATTGTTGGATGTGGGTTTGTCTCTACTGTTTTCATCTCACTTTTTGATTGATCTTATGAATCAGGGATTGATACATGTTGTTGTTGATTTAGCTCCATTGGCTGAGCATGGTGTGCAAGGCATGTCTATTCCAATTGGAAAATTAATCACCGAGGACAACTGTTGAAGAAATGTTTTTGGAGTGCCGTGAAAAGCACTCATGAGGCAGCCTATATGACAGCATTGGACAACATGGGACTGCTGTCTCCTGAAGCGGCTCAGGACTTTATCAAACAAGGACCTGAGCATTTCTGTAAGGTGAGTACTCCTGTTTGCTCAAGCCGTCTCCTGTCCAAGTTTTTTGTCCCTTGAACGTAGCTATTGTATTATGTACAGGTCTTCTTTAATACATCGGTGAAGTGCGATGCAACTAACAACAACTTATGTGAGACTTTCAACAGATATATTGCAGTTGCTAGGACAAAACATATTGTAGACATGTTGGATGACATAAGATCAACTTTGATGGAGAGAATGTTCCATAAGTTCAAATTATTTGATGATAGGGAAGATGAGATATGTCCAGATATTAGAAAAAAGATTGAGAGCTTGAAAGTTTCTCCTGGTTTATGGGTTCATAAGCCTGCTATTTGTGATTAATTTGAGGTAGTTCGTAGACAGAAAAAGTTTGTTGTTGATTTGAAAGCATGTACATGTAGTTGTAGGGAGTGGGAGTTGACGGGCATCCCTTGTTGTCATGGTATTGCATGCATCAACTTTATGAAGCATGATGTTGAGGCATATGTGCATGAATTTTTCAAGAAATCAGTTTATTTGGCCGCATATCAGCACCCATTGATACCTATAGAGGGAGAAAACACATGGCCAGAGGATACAAGTGAGCCTATTCAACCTCCTCCATTTAAGATAAGGCCGGGAGACCAAAGAAGAACCGTAAGAAGGGACTTGAAGAGGAACCAAAGAATGCAACAAGACTGCCTAAAAAAGGAGGAGAGATTAGGTGCAGTAGGTACAAGTTGTATGGGCACAACAAGAGGAGTTGTAAAACACAATTGGTGCTGAAAGTCAATCTGTGGTCCGTCTAGAAGGAGTTCACCCTAGTGGCCAGGTAAGTATGGAGTTTGATGTTTTGTAAGTGTTTGTTTTGCCATTAATGATTCAAGACAATTTCTTGTTTCAACAGGATACATCTGCAAGGGGATTTGGTGGAAGTGTAAGAGGAGGAAGAATAGTACCTGTTGGAAGGTGACCCTACGGGAGAGGATCTCTTGGAAGAGGAGAAGTTTGAAGAGCAGGCATTGCAAGAGGAGACAATGGAAGAGTAACAACTTTCTGTACCACATCTAACCTGGAAGTGGGCACAAGCACTCATGCTCAAAGCAGCTACAATATGGGGACATCTGCAACACAGGAATCTTCTGTGGCTGGAACAAGCATCGAGTTGTCTACCAATGTGCAACCTTAGTTTGAGGCTGCTGCGAGTTTGAGGCTGTTTTGCCTCCACTTCTGTAATGCTGGAAATTGATCTAGTTTGTCTCCAGATTCTGGTTTATCTGGTTTGTCTCTACTTCTGTAATGCTGGGAACACTGGGAATCTATAATGGTTTGTAACTGGGGTACATTTGTTCTGTTTTGTATCGGTTTGTAATGTTCTGTATGGGCACAACACTTGTTTTGTACTGGTTCTGTAATGTTCTGTAATGCGGGGAACGCCAGTACACTTGTTCTGTTTGAGGTACATTGGTTCTGGGAACACCAATGCTGGGAACACCAGTTCTTTGGTTCTGTAATGTTCTGAACACTAGTAACTGGGGTACATTTGTTCTGTACTGGTTTGTAACATTGGGAATCTGTTTGAGGCTAGTTTACTAGTTTTATCATTAAATTACTGGTTATATTCTGTAGTGGTTTGTAACACTGGGAATCAGTTTAATATAGCTGTTATCATCATATTACTGGTTAGAAAAATAAATACATAACACTGGACACAGATAAAGCTGTCTGTTAACATCATAATTGATACATAAAAACATGACAACCTACTTTCCATAACATAAGTTCTAAACCTAGACACATAACAACACCAATAACAACTACTGCACTATAGCATTTCAAAATCTTCAAATTCTATTCAACTTTAGCCAATCCTATTTTCCACTGTCCTTAATCGTGCCTCAATACTTGCATTTCAGTAATTGAATCTGATGTCCGTTATCCTCTATCCTCTGTTCTTGGTCCATTTTTAGCAAACCTATTACCATTATCCATTGTCCTCAACCAGGGCGTATCAACCCACATAAAAAAACCGCACCCTCCATCAAACTTGTAACGACAGTATCCAAAGAACTTTCTTCCACTGTTCATTTCTGTTTGAGATGTCCTAACAATGCATTTAAGTCCACAATAACACTTCACATCAATCTTTTTCTCCATGTAGGTCAAACTATCTGTACTGCTAGTGCTTCTACTCTTTCGTCTACTAGACATACCTGGAAAAGAACAGCAATAACAACCACATTCCAGTAATTGACCTAACACTAACAAGCGAATTCACTTACAACAGCAATAACACCTTTGAACAAATGGACCAATGGACTAAACAGCAATAACGACAGCAATAACACCAGTGGACTAACAACAACAATAACAATGGACTAAACAACAGAAACAACAATGGACCAATGCCTAAATGTCTATGGACTGAAATGTAATCAACCTGTGAAAATGGGCAACAAGGTGAAGTTGGTTTAACGGGGAGGTCGGGGAGGAAGCCCGGGAGATCAATGATGGGAGAAGGAGGAAGGACGGGGTGTCGGGGAGGGAGGTCGGGGATGTGGTGGAGGGAGGTCGGGGATGCCGGGGAGGTCCTGGAGGAAGGAGAGAATCAGGGAAGAATTAGGGGAGCTTTGAGTTTAGGGTTTCAGATTTTGGGGATTTTTTTGATTTGGGGTTCAATTGGGTGTTGGCTGAAGATACCGGTGGGCAGACGGCGTTAACGACCACCTGTACGTCACGTAGGATTTTGTCCCTACAATGGCTTAACGGTGGTTAGAATTGAGATAACGGACAAACATTAGGATACGTGACGATATTTTGAAAAGTTTAGGATAGATCGGAATAAACGGACAAAGTTTGGGGTAAAATTGATAATTTGGCCATTTTTTTTAGAAAATCATTTCATTTTTTAAAAATTAATTAATTGAATACACATAAAAAATCATTAAGATTTTCAAGTCCAATACAAGTGTAAACGGTTTAAATTCTTAAGTTTTTGACGCTTTTATGGTAAGTTTTGAAATTTTGTCATTCCAATTTAAATACTAGACTCTTAAACTAAAGTTTAAATGTAAAATTATAATAATAACAACAATTTAACTTGGTACACCATTTAGGGAATATTTAATATGCTTTGGGTTTATTGCATTAACATTTACTATATTTCATAAATATTTTTTTATTATTTTAAAATACATTAAAATTATAAAACTCTACTTAATAATATGGGAAGTCCAGTTATTCCTATTTATAGATTACTCAAAAGCTTAGCCCTGTTTGGTAGAAGAAAATATGGTCCGTTTTCTGATTTCATTTTTTATGAAAATAAAAAAATATGTTTATTACTAGAAAATAAAAACGGTTCTTTAAATTTTTCGAGGAAAACAGTTTTTTGAAAAATATGAAATGAAAACAGGAAACGAACCATGTTTCCTATAAACAAACAGGGCCTTACGTTGTCTCTAGGGGAGACTTGACCTTAGTATTCACGTGAATACATAAGTTGAATATCAACGTACGTGTCATAAGGTACATTTTTAATGGGTTCGACTTATTTTGTTATTGTAGGTTGTCGAGTATTGTGAAGGTATAAAGGGGATATATTAGAGTTTGAGTCGAAAAATTTTTTGAATCGAAAAAAAAAAGGTAGCGCTTAATTATTTTTTAAAAAAGGTAACCTCTCATGCATCCGAAAAATCAAAACCATCATAATAACAATATTTTTCCGCTATGAAAAATTTTAGGTAAAATATACGATAATATAAAAAACTATTACGAAACTTTTTCGTTTTGTCAAAAACTTAGTTCGGTATAAGGATGTGTGTTATTAATTTTTGTTTTTATATTGATTTTGGCAAATCTTGTATTTTATTATGTGAAAACCGAACAATGCCTTAATATTGTTTAACATTTGTCCCATAATAGTTGAGTTCCAACCTATTATTCCTTCGTCATGCAATCCACCTTACCCGTAGTAGTTACCCCACAATATATCATCATCCGAAATTCATCGATTTTACATATTCTTAAGAGCATCAGTAACTGCAGTCCAACTTTGGCTTCCAACTTACTTAATCTAGCAATAAAAACCTAAAATAAAAAAAATACATGAGAGGTTTCAATATTATTACTTTTTTTTATTTTTATTTTTAGTCAATAATTGAAAATTGTAGATTAAAGACTATTTGGTTTTCGCACGATAAATCCAAGATTGGCCAAAAATCAATATAGAAAGAAAACATAGTGGTAAAATCGTATGACAAACTAAGTTATTGACAAAACAGAAAGTTTCGTAATAATTTTTTATATTATCGTATAAACACGGTACATGTGCTAATAAGCATACCCATAAAAAAGAACAAAACCAGTAATACCTTGATCTATTTAAAACTAAAATATGGCGTGTCACTCCAATTGTACTGTACTAACTCAGTATAGCAAACCGAGAATGACGCATACATGTTAAGTTACGTTAAGTCGTCAATGGAGTGAGTGCATACGGAGTTCGTCCCAAGTTGTTTATGCAGAGTTAATTACATGAGATGTACCAAATATTTAGTCATGCATGTCCGGAGCGTGTATAACATGAATATGTTTGTAGCAGATTTTTGTGGAATAACTTATAACCTTGTTCATTAGTAATTTCGTTCTGCAAAATATATAACAAAATAAGTCTGTCAATATTCTAAAAGACATTGAATTCCTAAAAATATCGAGTTCAACAGTTCTCCGATGACATTTTTTACATTAGTCAAGAAAATATTGTTTTGATCGATTAATTTCACGAAATATTTTACTAAAGAACATTATCCTCGAAGAACTGAAAGGGTAAAAGTTGATGATAGTTTGAATGGGAAAATGAAGATGTTACCGAAAAGGTGTATTTTGGAACCTAGGCGGCTTATTCACCTGGGAAGCTCACATAAATCCCTGGCGTTACTCTTTTTCATATCCCACTACATATCAGATGGAAAGAAAAATTCACGTACACCCATGTCCTGTTCCACAAAAGAATGATCAAACGACACAGACTACCCTGGCGGCATTGGGAACATTTCAAAACACCATTCCGATATATCTCTACAGATGGATGTATGCGGCACATCTACATTTAAAAGAAGAAAGAAAGAAAGAAAGAAAGAAAAGAAGCAATGTCAACTAACAGCTGCTGCAAATGCAGATGCCAACTATAAACAGCTTAGGTCGGTACCGTAAAACTCAATTACAGATCTCATCACGCATCACCTTCCCCGTTTTCCATTTCTCCTCCTGCTCTCCAAACTCAGTCATCGTGTCGAGGCTCCAAAGAGCACGGGGAAAGTCGTACCAATTAAAATATTCACGAGGAGCCGCTATTACCGGAAGCAGCAGCCCCTAGATCAGCCAGGAAACGAACGACGACGCAAGTGATGTTATCGGCACTACCCCTACGAGAGGCCTCCTCCAGCAGCCTCTTTGCTGCCACCTCCGGATCATCAATGGTTTTGATCAGAGTCACCGCCTCCTTCAAAAGGCATAACAAAAAGGAGCCACCAACTAGGCAATCAGAGGAGCTGCCGGCCAATTATAGTATAATCTTGAAAGGCAATCCCAACAGAAATAAGATAAAAGCGAGATTCTGGGAACCTGATTGGTGACAACATCCCAAAGCCCATCGCTCGCAAGAATAAGGAACTCGAGAGAACTATCTATAGCTTCCTCCTGCAATCCAAGAGAATAAGAGGCAAACAAACACAGCTCTTGAGCGAATGGTCCCTTAAACCAAGTATTGCTCGTGAAGAGGAGTCACTTGGGTCCATTTATTTGAACAATAACACCTTATCAAAATCAAAAGGATGGTCATCGCAATGAATAATTTTTCCAAGAGAAATACTCAAGGACAGACTCATCAGGCAACAAATGGTGTTCTTGCTTGATCAAACAAGGATAAACATACAGCCATGAGCTACAACTGCACATAAAGTATAACCTGAATTTCGGGCTCTGCAACAACGTATTGCTTCAAAAGCCTATCACCAAAAGCACGTGAAACAGCAAGGACTCCTCCAACTCTCCAGGTACCTGTTTGCATAAGACATATAACTCATACTCATTTAATTGATTGGGGGGGGCGGGGTGTAATGAGGAAGAACATGAGAACTGCCAATCTATATATTACCAGCCCACATGACAAAACCACCAGCATTTTCTATCCGCTGCCGCTCATCAGATTGATCCGGCTTGTGATCTCGAGAAACGGCAATTGCTGCGAAGAGTAGAAAAATAGAGACGAACTCAAATGTCATTAAGTGGAAAGGGATCGTCATTAATGAAAACCACTACCCTGGGGCACACACAAAGATTGGGTGGTAAAACAACAGGAGAATGTCTAGTTCCAGTCCAAAGAAAAAAGGAAGCAAATTCCTACTTGTGTTATAGACAGAAGTGTCGTCATTTCGGAACGATAAATACGAGGCTAATGCTTATACTAAGCAAAAAGCAGACTGATTCTGGTCAGAAGAATTTAATTGATTACAACAAATTTACAAGCTTACCTTTTCCACCCCTGCTAATCACTGCTCTAGAGTCACCAACATTCGCAACAAGCAGCCGGCCACCTACAAGAATGGCTGTAGAAGCTGTGGACCCTGCATCCCGTTGCTGATTGTTTTCGGATTTCAGAAGTTCTGAGTCTGTATGGCTGAATGAATCAGCTGTATGAAAAAAACTAGGTGAGAAAGATCATATGATTTAAAGAAGAGCAGTGTAGCGTATGCCAGATAACCGCACCGATAGCAGATCTTATGTCAGAGATGAACTTGGGATGCTTAAGTATATTACTGAAGAGGTTCTTTTTTACATATTCAGCAGCCCTCGCTCCACCATGACCTTAAGAGCCAAAGAACAAACGAACGAATCATCACAAAATGAAAGATGGAAAGAAGCCACAACAAAAGCTAGGGAGAAGAAAAGGGAGGGTAGAGAGATGCACCATCAAAGACTCCAAATAGGCCAACAATCTCTCCATCCACATTATCGATTCTTGCCTCATAGAAATCTTCCATGGACGACCTTTTCCCCAGGGAGCTCGCGTAACCATAACTGAACCTCCCATCATGGCTACACGGATGAAACAACACGGTAAGACACAAAATCATTTATCACGACAAGTGCAGAGATCCGATCACACTCCGTGCCAATCCTAGAGCTAAAGAGGATAAAAACTCGAAACATATCAGAAAAGAGCTCAAGGCATTCAATACCCAGGAATGACTCAGTGTGTGAACACGCATCATTTCGTCACCCACCTGCTTGAATTTGCTAAAATGAAATACCAAAAAAAAGGGGATTCTTCGGAACAACAAATTCCCGGGACACACACAAACTCTGCAGCGTTCGACAGATGGGGTGGGTCTCCCTAAAATCAAAGAAAAAGAGGGGAAAAGGAAAAACCTGAGGCCGCCACCGCCGATCAGGGGATCGGCAGCATGGACTTGGTTGGAGGAGGCGAAGATTGAATTGAGATAACCCATAATATCCTTATTATCGTCACCGCCGCCGCCGAGATCCGTCACCCCTTGCTGCGACCAACATAAAACAAATCCCAAACACCCACAGATTACATCACCACCCAACCCCCAAAAAAAGAAACAACACGGAGAAGGGGGGAAAGTCAGCCATCGCATAATAGCAATCACCTTGACATTCATGGAATAATGGCATAGAAAGAAAGAAGAAGAAGAAGAAGAAGAAGAAGCGGAGGATGGGTCAAAACCTGCAAAATACAAAGAGAAAAAAAAATCGAAACTCCCAAAGTCAAATGGACGGGGTAATCGATACGAAAGAAAAAAAAATACAAGGAATCTTTGAACAGGAAGAAATCGATGAATCCGTAACGGGAAGAGATCAATCGGGCGCCGGGGGGGGGGGGGGACGAAGACTCCGAAGAAGATTCGATGGGATTGCGATAAAAAAACCAGAGGCAGAATGATGGGGAAAGAAAGAAGCAGAAGAATTGGGGGGGAAGGGAGGAGTTTGTTGGTTTTGTGTTGTTTTGAGGTTGTCCGGGGGGCGGGGGCAGTTGGTTAGGGGTAGAGGAGGGGAGTTTGTTTAATTTTCTTTCTTCTTTTTGTCTTTACCAGGTAAGGATTGATGGCCCATAGTTACTGGGTATTGGGTAGACGTGTTTAAAATTACTGTTCATTCTCCCCCCTGTATGAAGAATTATAGTTAAAAGGAAGCAGATGATCATATCTAATTATTAAAAAAATTATTTTTAATTTCAAAATTGAATATTCTGTAAAGTAAACGCGTATAAGTTCTAAAAACTGAAACCCTAATTCCAAAATTCATAAACTTGTCTTTTCGAAGAACAAATGTTAATTAAAATAGAACCCTACGGTTATTAGTACACCTGTCATCTTTGCCCATCTCCACCTGCCCTGGTAGATATACTTTAGTTGATTAAAAAGTTATGCCTAGGTTAGCAACAACAAATAATTTTTAAATATTTAATTTTAATTAAAAACCAAAATGACATTAAAAAGCAATTAATTATGTGAATTCCAACTATAAAATCTTCAAAATTTTGAATTATCATTTTTATTTATGTAGTTCAATTTTTTTAAGAACTTCAAAAGAAATCCAGCTATATAAATTCGTTAAAATTTGATAACACAAAAACAAAATTATCAAATACATAATGCTTTGATTTGTAATAATAAAAAATACTTTAAGTTTAAATGAACATTTTTATTGTTCTTATTAATCTTATTCCGATGGCAGTACACGTGTCTTTCCCTCAGATGTTCTCGCCTTCTGGACCTCTTCAATTAATTAAAGAGTGGATCAACTCCTCAAAATAAATAAAGGTCAAAAGGAGAGAGATAAGAAGAGGAGGCTCGACCGTGAGCTACTATTGCTTCTACTCCCAACCAATATAGGCTGGGAATCAGTCGTCCCCATCATCCACCACCCCGTGGAGAATCCTCGGCATCCTTATCCAGAAAGCCTGCGGCGGCATCTCATGGCCATCGTCGGGAATTCCAGCCTCAGCTGCAAGCCGCAACGCCATCGCTGAACACAGCTCAGGGGCTTTGTTTACCGCCTGGCGAAGCGATCTGAATCCGATCATGACCCAGGCGAGCATGGGCTCGTGGATCACTAAAGACAATCACAACAACAACAACACCATGCGCGTATATGACTACCAAAGGAAATACATACCTGGACGTCGTCAGAGTACTTCTATGAGCCGAAGATTTCTTTTCGACCTAAAAAACAAGTACCAGTTCATCCGACAGATGCAATCGTCCGATTCAGTTTTCACCTGGAACAAGAGATCGCTAAACCAGGCCACCAACACGTCACAGAAAAATGATCTCAATCCATTCAAAAACTGCAGAGGGAGGGAGGGACGATAACGGAAACTAAAACTCATCGACTCGAGCATTTTCAGTGGATGCTCGTTCATCAAATGCATCAATTGACTGAGAACGTTTACCCCCGGAGAGAATCGAGGCATAGCGATGGTGGCGAGAAAAGGTGCTACTCCTCGTTGACAGAGCCCCTCCTCCACCGAACGCCCGTCCATTCCGCAGTCAACGCCATTCGGAGCTGCTTTTTCTCGCTGCGCCATCCCCCGCCGTGCTTTCTTGATGGACCTGAAGCCTATTGGGACCATTACAAGGACAGCCCAATAGCACAGCGCAACAAGCCCTCCGAGAAGGGGGAAGGCGGGATGGCCGCTTTTCGCAGGCGATGATCGAATCGAAGTTAACGAGAGGGGGAGGAAGAAGAAGGGGAAGAAGAAGAACAAGGAGGAGGAATGGAAGGGGATGAACCCGTGAGCGACGTGTTTAGGGATCGCTTCCGAGTGTCGTCCGTCTGCATCTGCGAATCCGAAGGTTCGTTCCCGCCTTCTGCAACCTTCCGTTTCGTTTTTTTCTTTCTCAACTTTTTTGTTTTCTTCTTGGATGACGGGCTTCGGTTTTGACATCGTCGAGCAGCGAGGAAGAACGGCATGGAGATCTCTGAGAGCATGACCTCCTGCATATCCGATCTGGCCTACAAGTTCTCCGGTAGGTGTCTGCGTTCCGTCTCTCCTTTCCTTTTCGATTT
Source organism: Melastoma candidum (assembly GCA_023653495.1). NCBI lineage: Eukaryota > Viridiplantae > Streptophyta > Magnoliopsida > Myrtales > Melastomataceae > Melastoma > Melastoma candidum. The sequence continues at coordinate 24,293,491 of CM042883.1, read as the reverse complement.
TCCAGCCTGCGTTCCTGGAATTCAACTGATCCTATTTGAAAGCTGTTTGAGTAGTTAGGACTGTTCGTTGATTTGGCTGTTATTCCTTCGCGTTCGTGATCGGCCGACTTTCGATTAGTGGTCTTGGAGATTTCTAGGTTTGAGTAAGAAGCGTTGTTGTGAATGAACAGAGCAGCTGGCCAAGGACATTAGGCTGTTTGTGCATCATGCGAGGCGAAAGACCGTGAAGATTGAGGACGTCCTCATCCCCAGTTATTTTTTCTCGGCAGAACTCTTCATGGAGGTATAGATTCGTAGACGACCATGTGCCTCTCCTCTCATCTGGCTTTCAATTATCTCGGCAGCGCACAGGAACGAGCACCTGACGGCTTCCCTAAGGTCCTTATGGGAAGATTTGAAAGCCAAGGAGCCTCAGTCTGATCGAAAGAAGCGTAGGAAGCCACCGAGGGAAGAAGAAGAAGATGAAGAGGACGAGCCGTCCTAAGTCGCATCAGCCTATTGTGTTTACACCTTGATCAATGTTTTCTGTTGCAGATTGTGCCTCTTAAACGGGTCGTGTCCACTGTTCCTAATTTCAGGGTGCCTCTAAGTATAACTTGATACATTATCCCTCGATTTATCTTGACCTCAGTTATACTTAGAATCTAAATGTCAATGTCCCCTCTAAACATTTATCCGATCATGGGCTATTTCATATTAATATTCTCATTAATCTTTGGGACTTTATCGTTAATAATTTTACGTGCAAAAAAAGTAAAATAATCAATGACAAATAATCGTCTTTATTAATTATTTATCCACAAATACAATAAAGTGTCTTGACACATAAGTGCACACACTAACAGTATGTTTCATGATGGAGAGCTTGTCACGGCCAAGTCCCGGCAGTCCAGCAGCTCCGCCAAAGAGGCCACGATTGTTCTGGCCACATCCGAATAGGAAGTTGTCGAAGGAGTCAAGGCCTGTCAGAGTTAGTTTTTCCCTTCCAAATAATCCAGCAGAGAATGAAGAATCCCCGTACTGGATGCCATAAACACAAGCTGAAATGAAGCACCCCGAAGTTCTACCTGCAAAAACAAAAATTCTCAAGATCAACAATCTGACATCGAATCTGACTGCATGATCGATACTAATTCAAGAACCTGTGGCAGAAGCGAGCTGAGAGCAGACTGCTGAATTACAGCTGATGTTGGTGTAAGAGGCAGATAACGAAGTGTCAAAGGTCGGTTCCTGCTGTTTGTAGCATTATTTTAAGCACGGTCGGCACTGAGTCCAGGTGAGGTCACTCCCTGTGTCGAAGATTAGTGTGAGGTCCTTCTTAGGAGTGCCAAGACCCACCGTAACCACGTAATTCCCTGTTCCTACAGTGCTCCCTGGTTTTGCTGGGAGAACGGCCTTGGTGTTCGCGCACGGAACGGATCACATCGGAAATATTTGGCAATGGACTCATAGTAGTTGTATTGTGGTCGCCAGTAAGAAGATGCACTAACTTTATACAGAAATAATGCAAGTCTTACAATCTTTAGAGAATTAAAAGAACAGGGCTTACAGCCATTAAAAGGGAAAAAGGGAAACGGTAGTGACGATGTGGGATCTTGTAGCGGCGGAGAACACGTGACGAAGGCCTTGGAAGCTCGCTCCATCTGTGGTGGTTGCTGGCGGAAGGTCGTGACGAAGGCCTTGGAAGCTCGCTTCGTCGGAGGTGGTCGCTGGCGGAGAGTTGTGACGAAGGCCCTACGAGCTCACTTCGTCGGTGGAGTCGCTGGTGGGGAGTTATCGGCAAAAGCCCTACGAGCTCACTCTGCCGATGGAGGGGGAGTTGACCTATGAACCGGGTCAAGGTACCTAAATCCTAAGTTTGACGAACAGACTTCAGAGTTTTTGGCTGTGTGTATTCGTGCCTTGTCTTGAAAAATTCCTCTGCTATTTATAGAGGACTTGTACGTGTTTAACACGTAACAGATAGATCGTGTTATAGATCGTGATCCCTAATATCGTGGGAGTGTCTCAACAACCTCCTTGATATATGGGATCACGTTCCTGGATATTAGGATCAGTTACGATCCTTAACAAACGTGATTGAGAATGAATAAATTTATTCCCATCTCGTCGACTTGCTTTGTTTGTACGGGCTTTGACTGCTGTAGTTGCCTTTGTTCAGGATAAGGTCGACTTAACCCTATGAGTAGACCTAGCTACTATTGGGTCCTATTGGTAGTCATATCTTAGTGGTGAGTTGACCTAGTCGACTCTCTACATGAGTCGTCTTTAGTAACTCCATTGTGGGTCGACTTCGTCATGAGTTAACCCAGTCGACTTCACTATGAGTCGACCTGGGCGACATCGTTATGAGTTAGCCCAGTCGACGTTGTCATGAGTCGGCCTGGGCGACTTCGTTCGGAGTTAGCCCAGTCGACTTTGTCATGAGTTAACCCAGTCGACTTCGTCATGAGTTAACCCAGTCGACTTCACTATGAGTCGACCTGGGCGACATCGTTCTGAGTTAGCCCAGTCGACGTTGTCATGAGTCGACCTGGGCGACTTCGTTCTGAGTTAGCCCAGTCGACTTTGTCATGAGTTAACCCAGTCGACTTCACTATGAGTCGACCTGGGCGACATCGTTATGAGTTAGCCCAGTCGACGTTGTCATGAGTCGGCCTGGGCGACTTCGTTCTGAGTTAGCCCAGTCGACTTTGTCATGAGTTAACCCAGTCGACTTCACTATGAGTCGACCTGGGCGACATCGTTATGAGTTAGCCCAGTCGACGTTGTCATGAGTCGGCCTGGGCGACTTCATTCTGAGTTAGCCCAGTCGACTTTGTCATGAGTTAACCCAGTCGACTTCACTATGAGTCGACCTGGGCGACATCGTTATGAGTCGACCTGGGCGACATCGTTCTGAGTTAGCCCAGTCGACATTGTCATGAGTCGGCCTGGGCGACTTCGTTCTGAGTTAGCCCAGTCGACTTTGTCATGAGTTAACCCAGTCGACTTCGTCATGAGTTAACCCAGTCGACTTCACTATGAGTCGACCTGGGCGACATCGTTCTGAGTTAGCCCAGTCGACTTTGTCATGAGTCGGCCTGGGCGACTTCGTTCTTAGGCAGTGTGATGATTCCTGGGCTCTAAGCCCAGGCCCAAAATTATTTACTATGTCAACATAAGCCCCCCTTTTATGCTGGGTTAGCTATGCTGACTTAGCAAAAAATCACACCCTCTGCGACTTGTTTCCCTGTGGCGTGGTTCCCGCCAAAGGGTGGCATCACAGGGGTCATTCTTGGCTTCTTCTGGGCGTGACTTAGACGCCTTTCTTTTCTCTTTTGAGCCCTCACGGGAAGCGTAACCTTCCTTTCCGCCTTCTGCCATTGAGACGAAGGGTTAAGCGCTTTGACAAACCTTGGTTTCTTAGAACCAAAAGGAAGTCGACTTACCTCCACAAACCTTCCGTCGGCTGGGTCATATCCTACCTGCACATGGTTATCTGCTGGCTTATTCGAAGAGGGCTTGTTAGGGTTCGAATTACCTGAGCCCTCAGGACGGACTGCCTTCACCAGCATCTCCCCTTTTGCGGATAAGTCGACGAGCCGCAAGAAGTAGTTAACGCAGCACGCTGTGCAGAGCTGGGTGATGAGTATGCGGTTGTGAGCGATCAGCTTGCACTTTTGGCACAGCAGCTTTTCGTCCAGGAATTGGGCAATGGGTGGCCCCCTCCGCAGTTCCTGAGGATCAACTGTCTGCGACGCGTAGCGGGGCCTGCGATTCACGGCCTGCTGAGGTTGGTCCGCTTCCTTATGCTCCTCTACCGGTCTAATCTCCTTGACATGGGTAGTTCTAGTGTACCCCTGTTTGATGACCCTTTGGCCAGACGAGTCTATGAACTCCAGTCGCCGTGCCGGGCGTTCTGTTCCCCGGGCGACTGCCTCTCCATTCCCCTTGTGACCCTAGGGGCCTCCTCTTCCTCCTCGCAAGGCTAATCGGCGATCTGCGCTAGGAGGGCTTTTGAGGGCGTGAGAAGATCCTAGGGAGTGTTCAGCGACATTGCTGCTTCCTCGAACGGGGTCAAGTCGTACCACTCCTCCGTCTTGCTGTCCAGTAGGTACTTCTTGAACGTGTGGCACTGATCCGTAGTATGAGTGTCGTTCAAGTGCCAGTGGCATAGCCACTTCTCCCTTCCTTTGGGCAGAATGAAGACCCCACGCTCAGCCAGTCGCTTCATCAGGGCATTAGCCACCAAAGTCTCGCCGGTTGCTTGTAAGTCCTGCGAGGGTACAACAGAGTCGTTAATAACTTCTAAGAGATTAACCTCAGCATCAAATATGTCAAACGTATGAATGGCGACTTCATCCCCGAATGGATTATCATCCACCATGGCGACTTCGTCGACCTCGGGAAAACGGAGCTCTCTAGACTCTATTAAATCCTGGATGATATTTCTAAAGGACAAACAGTCCTTGGTAGCATGGGTGAAGGACCCATGCCACTTGCAGTAATTCCTATTCTTTTCCCTCTCTGTCTGAGGGACTCGATGGCCGGGCTTAAGCCTAATCCTTTTCCTTTGATAAAGCCAGTCGAATATAGCGTCGACTTTATCCGTGTCGAAAGAATATTTTCTTTCCTCGGCATTCTTTTGGGATGCCTTAGCTTTGGAATTCTTCTTAGTCAGGGGATCGCATATAGTCGACTCCCCCTTGACAAATCCCGCCACGTCGACTTCATAAGTGTCGACTTGGTAGGCTCGAGTCAGCTGGGCTTCCTCTGTAAGGAGCTGATAATACTCAGTAGCCCTCTTTGCTAAGTCATACAGGTCAGCAAAGCGCTCGCCCTGCAGCTTTTCCGGAACGGGATAGTCAACGCATTTAATGCGAGAAGTAATTGATCCTTCTCCGGTATGGGGGGTCTACACCGTAGTAGGGCCTTCCTAATTTTCATTAGAAACTGCCCTGGGTGTTCTCCGTTAGCCTGCTTAAGGCGCATTACCTCAAACATCGACATGGGGGTGTCCAGTCGAGCAAAGGTCTTAACGAACATAGACTGCATCTGAGTCCACGAGGCTACTGACCCTGGCGGCAAACTCACATACCACGTAAAGGCATCTCCCGTTAACGAGTTAGGGAAGAGCTTCAGTTTCCAAAAGTCGTTCCCAGCCGCCTCACCAAGTTGGTGAGTGAAGCGAGCGACATGCTCGAGTGGGGTCATTTCATCTTCACCCGAAAAACGAGTAAAGTCGGGCACCTTATAACCTCTAGGTAGAGGGAAATCCCTGTCGACATATGCAGGATAGGGAGACCTGTACAAACAGGCATCGTCTCGCCGAGCTATTCCGGGGACGACTTGCTCTATAACCTGAGTTATGGCCTCCCTCAAGTCTGGGGGTACACCGCCTACTGGGGCCTGCGCTGGAGGTCGAGTCGACCTTATCGGGCTGTACGGAGATCTTTCCCCCATTGCCTGATTCGCTGGATCCCTCATGTAGAAAGAAGGCTCCTCCCGAAAGTTTCCACCTCGGGATCCAAGCTCATAGGGGTCTCCAGTCGCGTCGATTACAGGTTCTTTTCCAGGGCGACTAGACGGAATAAAATCCTCCCCTCGATCTGTTTCCTCTTGAAAGTCCTCTGCCTCATTCCAATACGTATTCGTTGGTCGATTACGTGAAGAAGAGGGTCGACCAGGGGGAACCAGATTCCCGGGTTCGAAAAGAGCATTTGTCCTTATCTCAGATTGCTCAAAAGTCACGTCACGTGGCCCTTGAGCAGTCCGTCGAGCGTCTGTCATGAACATAGACTCCCTAAAGGGGGTTTCTCTCATATGAGGTCTTACTCTTTCCTCGTTTCTCGGGCCAGAAAGACGCCCTATTAAAGTTTGGACATCCATTAGAATACCCTTCATATCAGTCAACTCCTGACGCACATCCCCCAGTTCCTTGTGGAGCTCCAGTCTTGAAATAAATTCGGACGGGGTATGTGAATCAAAGGTGGACTGGTTTGTAGCTGCCTGGCCTCCTAGGGCCGGCGCTGGCAAGTCCATTCCCGGAGGAAGTTCTGACTGGTTTGTAGCTGCCTGGCCTCCTAGGGCCGGCGCTTGCAAGCTCATTCCTGGAGGAAGTTCTGACTGGTTTTCCCCATCTAAGGGATTGTGAGACTCACGGCTTCGAGTATTTCTTGGCATTTGAGACTAAGATTTTTTTTTCTCTTCTCCCACTGTGGTCGCCAAAAACGTGTTCGCGCACGGAACGGATCACGTCGGAAATATTTGGCAATGGACTCACAGTAGTTGTATTGTGGTCGCCAGTAAGAAGATGCACTAGCTTTATACAGAAATAATGCAAGTCTTACAATCTTTAGAGAATTAAAAGAAAAGGGCTTACAGCCATTAAAAGGGAAAAAGGGAAACGGTAGTGACGATGTGGGATCTTTTAGCGGCAGAGAACATGTGACGAAGGCCTTGGAAGCTCGCTCCGTCTGTGGTGGTTGCTGGCGGAAGGTCGTGACGAAGGCCTTGGAAGCTCGCTTCGTCGGAGGTGTTCGCTGGCGGAGAGTTGTGACGAAGGCCCTACGAGCTCACTTCGTCGGTGGAGTCGCTGGTGGGGAGTTATCGGCAAAGGCCCTACGAGCTCACTCTGCCGATGGAGGGGGAGTTGACCTATGAACCGGGTCAAGGTACCTAAATCCTAAGTTTGACGAACAGACTTCAGAGTTTTTGGCTGTGTGTATTCGTGCCTTGTCTTGAAAAATTCCTCTGCTATTTATAGAGGACTTGTACGTGTTTAACACGTAACAGATAGATCGTGTTATAGATCGTGATCCCTAATATCGTGGGAGTGTCTCAACAACCTCCTTGATATATGGGATCACGTTCCTGGATATTAGGATCAGTTACGATCCTTAACAAACGTGATTGAGAATGAATAAATTTATTCCCATCTCGTCGACTTGCTTTGTTTGTACGGGCTTTGACTGCTGTAGTTGCCTTTGTTCAGGATAAGGTCGACTTGACCCTGTGAGTAGACCTAGCTACTATTGGGTCCTATTGGTAGTCATATCTTAGTGGTGAGTTGACCTAGTCGACTCTATACATGAGTCGTCTTTAGTAACTCCATTGTGGGTCGACTTCGTCATGAGTTAACCCAGTCGACTTCACTATGAGTCGACCTGGGCGACATCGTTATGAGTTAGCCCAGTCGACGTTGTCATGAGTCGGCCTGGGCGACTTCGTTCTGAGTTAGCCCAGTCGACTTTGTCATGAGTTAACCCAGTCGACTTCACTATGAGTCGACCTGGGCGACATCGTTCTGAGTTAGCCCAGTCGACGTTGTCATGAGTCGGCCTGGGCGACTTCGTTCTGAGTTAGCCCAGTCGACTTTGTCATGAGTTAACCCAGTCGACTTCGTCATGAGTTAACCCAGTCGACTTCACTATGAGTCGACCTGGGCGACATCGTTCTGAGTTAGCCCAGTCGACTTTGTCATGAGTCGGCCTGGGCGACTTCGTTCTTAGGCAGTGTGATGATTCCTGGGCTCTAAGCCCAGGCCCAAAATTATTTACTATGTCAACACTTGGTGTCCTTCAGGCCAGAAGGGCGGCCCGAGTTTTGGCCTGATATCCATGCTCGGATCGATGTTACTCGTAACTCATCTTGGACGAGGATCTGTTCATGCATCGGAGCTTTTTCTTTGGCTGTAGCCAGCCGATGGCAAGGGCCGTGCTTGTGATCAACCTTTAGAAGCGTCCTCCGGTCATCGACGGCAATATCCAAACCAAGAACCGGGATCAATAATTTCATACAGCGGAAAAAAAATCAGAAACGCAACTGCAAGATCATATAAGTAGTATCAAGTCCAGTGAAAAGGATGGAGCCCATGAGGAGATAATCGACTCTGTTGCGGTCGAAGGCAGAGGAGGGGGTGGTGCAGGAAGAGGAAGGGAACAAGGAGCTAACTCGCACGGAGTGGAAGTTTTCATCAGAGGAATGGGAGCTGCCTAGAAGGAGAAGGAGAAGCAGAAGAAGGGTCGACGCTACATAAGCTGTCCGAAAGTCGACAGAATGACAACATGCCGTGGCCTTGCACTATTTGATATGCTTCTCTATCTTCAGGAGGATTATTAGATTGCTGATCTGATCAGAATCCTGTTGTAGGTATGGATTAGAAACAAAATATGAAGGGTGTGGGGGCTAACTCTTGTCGGAAGAAAGCTGGAACCGGTCCATCCTCTTTCGTATTATTCTGACAATTTGAATCGGTTCACACTAAGAACAACAAAAAGTGGAGGAGTTGGGTTTCGTTACACAACACTCAACACACTTTCTTTACTTCGCTCCAATCACGTACATGCTAAAGACGGATTATATAAGATGAAGAGGAGGGTGACATCAGATTAGGTCATGTGATACAAGGACGGTAGAGACTCGCGTCAACCTCAGCCACCGTAAACTAGGAGAGGGGTCAACTTGTTTATCATCGACCAATCGAGTCAGGAGGTCGTCCGTCAATGAAGCCAAGAGATCGATTGAGGAAGTAACTCGAGTAAGGGATTTCCGTCGACCGAGGGGAGTCGGTTAAGAGACATCTGAAGAAGACTTAGTTGAGTCAAGCAAATCTGAAATGTCTCTAGAAAGATCTTGGCACTGAAGTCAGTTCGTACATCTACCCATTCATACATCTCACTTAAGTTTTTCTCATTCCAATAAGCCATTAGTTCATTTAATTAAGTCATGCATGCATTCTCATAATTTAATATATTGTTTTGGTGAGCTCTGTATAATTTGTAAGAGTGAAGATATTATGGGTTTTGTACGAAAATACGATTAGTTTTAAAAAAAATTGCGAAATACAGTCCGAGTTTCGTAAAATACGGTTTTACCCTTACGCACCCCTTAAAATACAAAGAAGGCGGGTTCCCCATGTAAATAGGCAACAATTTTAATGCCATTAGGATTCGAACCCAAGGGGTGGGTTTGTGCATTTCCAGAAAGAGCGGGTTTTGAAAACCCGCCCTCCGTTGGACGCCCCTCCTTTTTGCTAAGTGTTGGGGGACAGATTTTGAAAACCCGCCCCTGCCTATTTACATAGAGGGCTGGTTTTGAAAACCCACCCTCTTTGTATTTTAAGGGGCGCGTTTTCAATTCGACGATAAAATCGTATTTTTCGAAACTCGGACCGTATTTCGCAATTTTTTTTTAAAACTAACCTTATTTCCGTACAAAACTTAAGATATTATTATTTAGAAATCAGAAATCAAACCCCTTATTGGACTTGTGTCTTTCGCCGCCCGTCCTTCATTCAATGGATTCCAAGTGCAGTTCTGAGTTAGAGTGTTTCGTTTTGGTAGTAGTGTATCTGGATCTATCAACTTATTCCTCACCCTTATTGTCGTCCACGGTGGTGCATTTGTATCTTTGCTAGAACAATTCTACCCGAACATTCTATCACAGTCGTCCATCTGTATCTACCTCTTCCGACCATACCATAACCATTTCTGCACCGACCCCGCATCATAATATTTTCACGTAACGGGATAACCAGCGATATCTTCGAAGTGCTATTTCTTCTAAGTACTATACACTACTACATCATTCCCGGTTGGCGTCCATCTTCCCGCGATGGCTACTTTGTACATGTCCCCGACCCTTTTGCCTTCCTCTCCCGAAACGGAGAAAAAGTTGGATTGGGACACGTCCTAACCATTCATAAGGGAAACTATCATTCACAATACGTCATAGTTTTTACCCAAATCACCGCGGGTTTCTTAATTTAAAGCTGACGGCGGCGAATTAGAAACAGAGGAGGTAAGATACGTACAACTCAAGATAACTCCGTAAAAAATGGGACAGGGTAACTGCATATGTTACCAAATAATTTTTCGTCCGAGGATCCGGCTACAGGAGAATCAGGAACGGAGAGTTTTCCCCTATCCAACTAACTTTTCGGTGTTAAGAATGTTAGTTTGAAGAATGAGTGATTGTCTCTGACATGATCAATCAAAAAATATTTCGTATAATAGAATATTAATTTTTAAAATTCACCAAATAATATTTTTAACTAAAAAATAGAAACGCCGAGTTTGCAATTTTCACGGAATAGAAATATTTTCGCGAGACACAGTTCTAATAGCGCGGGTCTTTATAAAACAAACATGGGCACCAGAATTCCGGCAAGAAGATGGGCCGGAGGGCCCAGCTCCTCCAATCATTCTGAATTGTTGGTTGTCGGTTTTCGAAATGAAATGTCGTGATTTTTGTGTGGTGGAGAATGGTGAGAACATCCCCCAAGCAACAGCGCAACCTCAATTCAACTACAATGTCTGCCTTTTGTCAGTCAACTATCGACCCCTTGCATTGCTGATCTTCCAGCCTAACTCTAGACACGCCCAATAGCCATGTCCCTGTTGCACCCCCCCTTCCCATCCCTCGTCTCGCCCGTCCCCCGGGCTCGTCCCCATATCCATCGACCTCGCCATGCTGATCTACACCCGCTCATGCCTTCGAGGATGGCTCGCAGATGTCACGCGGTTGCCGACGCTCCCCCCTCCCTGGATCAGTCCAGGGGCAGCCCAAGAGAGGACGATCCTGATGGTAAGGTCCTCGTGGGCCCCTCCCCCGAGGAAGAAAGTGAAAAGGCCACGGCCGATTATGACTGGGCGGAGGAGTGGTACCCCCTCTACCTCTCTCGAGACGTCCCCGACGACGCGCCGCTTGGACTGACCGTGTTCGACAAACAGCTGGTACTGTATAGGGACGGTTATGGGGTGCTGCGGTGTCACGAGGATCGCTGCCCCCACAGGTAATGATAATGGTTCCTAGTGATCGCTCGCCCTGAATTTGTAGTTTGTGATGCTTTACTGAACACCTAGCTGGACTGATTCAGATTGGCGAAATTGTCCGAAGGGCAGCTGGTGGATGGGAGATTGGAATGCTTGTACCATGGGTGGCAATTCGAGGGTGAGGGGAAGTGCGTTAAGATCCCTCAGCTTCCTGTGGACGCGAAGATCCCGCGGTCTGCTTGTGTGAGGACGTACGAGGTGAAGGATTCTCAGGGCGTGATCTGGGTCTGGATGTCACAGAAGAACCCACCAAACTTCAGCAAGATACCTTGGTTCGAGAACTTCGCGAGGCCCGGTTTCCAGGATGTATCGACTATCCATGAGCTGCCTTATGACCACTCCATACTTCTCGAGAACCTCATGGATCCCGCGCATATCCCCATTTCCCACGACCGGACTGATTGGACCGCGAAGAGGGAAGACGCCCAACCTCTTGGGTTTGAGGTGACAGAGCGGACCGACAGAGGGTTCGCGGGATGGTGGGGGAAGGAGAGCGAGGGGTCATTGCTCAACTTCCTTAGGTTCGAGGCTCCCTGTGTCCTCCAGAACAACAGGGAATTTGTCGATAAGGACGGGCAGAAGCATTACTTCACAGGCCTGTTCCTCTGCCGTCCGACTGGGCAGGGGAAGTCCATGCTCATCGTGAGGTTCGGGGGCACCCGAAGATCCCCGCTTGCGAAACTGTTCCCTAAGTGGTACTTCCATCAGAATGCGAGCAAGGTTTTCGAGCAGGACATGGGATTCCTGTCCTCACAGAATGAGGTCTTGATTAAAGAGAAGGTTCCGACGAAGCAACTATATCTCAACCTGAGATCATCAGACACTTGGGTGGCCGAATACAGGAAATGGATGGACAAAGCCGGACATGGGATGCCTTACTATATCGGCCACAGCACTATCTCGCTGCCCAAAGTGCCTGCGGTGGTGGAGCATGCGCCTGCTGGTTTTGTCGCTGGTGCATCCGCATCGTTGCCAACCAAGGGAGGGATTGGCTCCATGCACGCACCTAACCTGGCAAACAGGTACTTCCGGCATGTCATTCATTGCAAAGGTTGCCGCGACGTCGTTAAGGCGTTCCAAGCATGGAAGAACGGCCTTTCCGTTCTGGCTGCTGCATTGGTAGCACTGGCGATCCTTGCTTCCAGCAGACAGTGGAAGGTCATCCTTATAGGATCGACTGCTATATGCTTGGCCGGAGTTTATGCATGTTCAACCGCCATCACGATGAACACGACCAACTTTATTAGGATCCACCGGAGATTATGAGCCGAAAATGCTGTCTTTAATAGAGAACTCTTCGTGTATATGTTATTCTGAATAGTAGTCACAGTTATATCCCAGCTCGGCCGGCTCTGCATCCGCTGCGAAAACAGACAAACTGAACTCTCGGGCAGCGTCGATGCCAGAAGACTTAACACATCATGCTCCGGGTTTTCCCCAACCAGGACATTCTCCAAGTTCTCCTATGGCTGCTCCTGGCGAAGAAGAATAACCCCGGTGGTTTGATGACATCGCAACCTGAATGACACATGCTCTCCCCACCCCCTGCCGCGACGTCCAGGACAACGCCGGCATCTAAGGGCGTCCGGGATCATGGCGGACTGGTTGAAATGCAGATAAGGCAGTTGGGAGACAGGAAAGGGAAATGCATAACGCATGCTTTTAGGACAAGAAGTGAAGTACACAAGAACAGACGAACGTCAAGCCTTTCTCCTTCAAAACCCCACCGGTTCCACTCTTACCTGCTTTCCCTCTCTACCCACCAATTCCCCTTTCCTTCCCTCTCTCCGTCTCTCTCCAATCCTTCCGTGGTCCGGATAAAATCCCAATCCCTCCCCAACGACGATGACTCAACCATCGACCGGGCGCCACGAGCCCGGGGCTGTCCTCGATTTTGTCTCCTTTCTGGGCCACTGCTTACTCTCCTCCTCTTCCTCCTCCAAGTTGTGCACGACCCAGCTCTCCTCGTCATCCACGACTCTGCCCATTGACCTTTACCTCGACGTTTCTGGTTCTGCAACCGCCCCCGCCGCCGTACCCAAGAGCCGAAAGGTGAAGTCTTCCTTGGTCTTGGGTTCCAAAGGTGGCTCCTTTAGGATTTCCCGCCTCGTGAGCGAGTTCAACCGCGCCGTCAATTTCCACTGCCAAAAGTTGCCAATCGGGTTCGCCTCTGTCCGCCTCGATTCCGACAATGGTGCCGTCGAGGATGGCTCCGCCGATAACGGGCTGGGGGACGAAGGCCATCTCAATGGCGTAGAGGCCGCCGGTCCAAAGAAAGTCCTCATCTTGATGACTGATACGGGCGGTGGACATCGGGCTTCCGCCGAGGCGATCAAGGCTGCTTTCTACGAGGCTTTTGGGGATGAGTATCAGGTCAGTTGTCGTTGTATTCTCTGTAGATAGAGGCCTCCCCTAGGTGGAATTGTGAACCATGGGATTGTGGAAGGACTGTCTAGCCCAAATATCTGTTTCTTAAAGATTTAGGCGCTTGTCTGGCTGAATTCGTTGAAGTCTGGGTTTTAGAGGATATATGATTTGCATTTGGGACCATATCGAAGTTTGAGTTCGAGCAAGGTTTTAGTTATTGAGCCGTTGATTATTCCAGGGCGTTCACTGTGTACTGAGATGTCCAACGATCTTTCTGAAGCTTCTGATGATTAATCTCTGGCAGGTTTTCGTCACTGATTTGTGGACTGATCATACACCGTGGCCATTTAACCAACTACCAAGGAGCTACAACTTCCTAGTGAAACATGGACCATTGTGGAAGATGACTTACTATGCAAGTGCTCCCAGAGTTATTCACCAATCGAACTTTGCTGCAACCTCAACCTTTATAGCTCAGTGAGCCATGGCTAACCCTAATGATTACAGTAACCGCTTTTTACTTCTGTGCCACTAGTTTGAGTCCATCTAAAGAGTTTTGTGAATCCTTTCCAAAAGCTGTCCATCTCTTTTGGGAAATAGTCAATTTCCTTCATGCAATTTGTCAAGCCTGGTTTTCTGAAGGTGTCACAAGTGAATCTTTACCAGCAGTGTTATTTTTTAGAATACCCAGCTATAGTGGTAGCAATGGTGTCTAAGCGACCGGCTGAGAGCAATGGACTTTTCTTGCCGGTCATCTTCGTAATAGAAATGGAGTACAAATGGATTCCAGACAGGGGAGAGTGTTCAGTGGTTATATCAATTTGATACTATGCAGGAAGCATAGTAGATTGAGCTATCTGACGAAGCACTAGTTTCAGCTATCAATTTTATAATGTTGTCTGAATCAGTTCAAGATCTCTGTACTGTGTTGACTGTAGTGGGGGATGACAGTGTATAACTTGCTCAATTTGGTTGCCAAATGTTTTGCAGGGAGGTAGCTAAAGGGCTCATGAAGTATCAGCCGGATGTAATCATTAGTGTACATCCGTTGATGCAGCACGTTCCCCTTCGAGTATTAAGGGCAAAGGGCCTCCTAAATAAAATTGTTTTCACGACGGTTGTAACGGACTTGTGCACCTGTCATCCAACATGGTCTTTATGGTTTCCCCAAGGTTACTGCTCTTTGAAATTCATTTCTGAATGCAGCTAATATAATCTATTAACTGTTTGTTGATTAGGTTTCATAAGCTTGTCACTAGATGCTACTGCCCTTCGCCGGAGGTAGCAAAGAGAGCGTTGAAAGCTGCACTTCAACCTTCACAGATCAAAGTTTATGGTCTTCCTGTCAGACCGTCTTTCGTGAAACCTGTCAGACCAAAGGCTAGTTAATCTTTTCCTTGCATCCCCCATGACATTATGCTGTAAAGCCTCGTCCTTTTCTATATATATACAGACAGACTGACTGCTCATTTCTTAATGACATGATGCATGCAGGATCAACTTAGGAGAGAACTGGGCATGGACGAGGATCTTCCAGCAGTCCTGCTAATGGGAGGAGGGGAAGGAATGGGGCCCATTGAGGCTACGGCTCGTGCATTGGGCGATGCACTATATGATGAGAACCTGATGAAACCAACCGGCCAGATTCTTGTGATATGTGGTCGAAACAAAAAGCTTGCAAACAAATTGAGTTCGATTGACTGGAAGGTTCCTGTCCAGGTAATGCTCGACTTACATCATCTCGTGCTCTTGGTTAGTCCCTTCTCTTGATGAATTGAGTTCTAGGCTTATAGTTCTTATGTAGGTGAAGGGATTCGTCACGAAAATGGAGGAATGCATGGGTGCTTGTGATTGCATCATCACAAAGGTGTCTTTTTTTTTTTTTTTTTTGGGGGGGGGGGGGGGGTTGATTATTTTAAATGTCTGTTTGCTGCGTCATCTGCTAGTCGCCTATTTCATCTGTACATCTTATCCGCAGGCAGGACCAGGGACTATAGCCGAGGCCATGATTCGAGGCCTTCCGATCATTCTCAACGGCTACATAGCAGGACAGGTAACAGGATACGGTCATCAGACAGGTCAAGTGCAGTAATCCGACTGGTAATATCTTTCATCGGGTCTTTTTTCCTTAACAACAGGAAGTTGGGAATGTGCCTTACGTCGTGGAGAATGGATGCGGGAAGTTCTCCAAGTCTCCGAAGGAGATAGCGGGAATCGTCGCGCAATGGTTTGGTCCCAAGGCGGACGAGCTCATGGCGATGTCGCAGAACGCGCTGAGGCTGGCAAGGCCGGACGCTGTGTTCAAAATCGTTCACGATCTCCACGAGCTGGTGCGACAGAGGAGCCCAGTGCTGCAATACAGCGCGGCTTGACCCACATCGTACCCCATAGGGAAGTCTTTTATCCCGAGATTAATGTCAAGGCTTGTGAGGTGATTGTTGTAGAGTTGGATCATTTCCATACGACTGCAGATTTGTAACGTTTATACGTCTTATTGATGGCTTCCGAATAATTCAATCACGACTATGAAAGGATGATGTTGTAATGGGCCGAATTGATGAAAGAAACCTACGAGATCTTGGGCTCTGTGGCCTTTAAGTACGAGGTGGGTCGGGCCATGGTCTTGTCCCGTCCTGACGTCATATCCTCCCTTGAGGCACTGGGCGTCAAGTGGGGTGAAGAGAAGACCCGATTTTTGCTGTGTTTCGATCGGAATCATAGTTGGGCAAATCGTTTAGGAAGGAAGGGAGGGAGGAGAATTCGAAGATGGAGAAGGGGAAAGGGGTGATGGGGATGGGGAGGAGATGGGCGGTCGATTTCTCCGACAACTCGACCACCGCCCGCGACCTCCCAGATCCCCCTGGCTTCACCCGCGCCTCCCTCGATCAGGTAGTTACTCCCTCGTCCGATCGAACGCATCGAACCAACCCGAGATGACGTTGAGTTTGTTGAACAGGATGATTCCGCTGTCAGTCGTCAGAAGAAGGATGCCGAGGCAAACTGGAAAGCCCAGGTTGAGTTGAGGCTTATGTTACTTTGTTTTTAATCCTCTTTTTTTTGTTAATTGAGTCTGCTTGACTTGCTTTTAGGATTAGCCGTCGATTGAGGGATATGATCTTGGTGCCGATAAGGATTAATAAAACTTTGTTGAAGAGAAGAGTCGTAGAATTGGATTGACAGTGATGAAATTCGTTTGCGAATCTGTCCTGTGTTTCTTCCTGCCGATCTGAGTGGTTGTTCTGCTATTCTGTACTGGGTGTAGAAAGCCTGGGAGATGGCGCAAGCGCCTTTCAAGAACTTGATGATGATGGGCTTCATGATGTGGATGGCTGGCAGCACGGTTCATCTGTTCAGTATTGGTATCACTTTTTCCGCCCTCTGGCAGCCCATTAGTGCCTTACAGGGTGTTGGCAAGGGTATGGCTTCTAAATCCTTTAGGGTTTGCTTTTGTTTTCATCTTTTGTTAATTGTTATTGTGCCTGTGCGGTTACAATACTGAAGGATATTGCATTGCATTAAACAGAATATGTCTATGCAGCTCAACCGTTTTTCTCATAATCCATGTACTTGATGCTGACATCTTAAAGCTTATCTTTCTCTTCTGGGTGGAGTTAATGGGTCAAAATTTTTATGTTTTCAGCTTGGATGGGGGGGAATTAATCGAATTAATGAGTCCTTGTGTCCCCGTAACTTGAGCTTTGATGTAGAAATTAGAGCTCCCATTGTTCCAACGCAATTATCAGTCTATTATATCACCAGTATAAGGTGTCGATCAATGAGCATCATGAAGCTCTTCCGTGGAATCTCACTTGAAAATTGTGATGTATGTTTTCCAGAACCCAAGGCTCTCTGTATAATAGTTGACTTAAATTCTTTTTCTTTGTTCTTTCTGCAGTATTTGAGCCATACAAGGATAGCAAAGTTGATCTTCTTGGGCCAAAGCTAGTCTTCATCGCCCTTAATTTAGGGGGCTTAGCACTCGGTGTTTGGAAGGTATTTTCACCATTCCCCACCCCTATCTCTTCTGACATGCACTGAATGTCTAAATAACCTCATGTCATAGGGGATTCAAAACCTATAACCTTATCTTCTTTTGGTATTCATTCATGTTTCAACCCTTCTGCAGTTAAACACATTGGGCCTTCTCCCAACTCATGCCTCGGATTGGGTGTCATCTTTACCTCCTGCACAGGTCATTTTCTTTACTCACTACTTGTTGCTTGAATTAGACCGAATTTGTATCTCTCTCTCTACTGTTTCGAGAAGTTGTTACACCTGGTACATGATTGGGAGCTCAAACGAATTTATCCACAACTGGACACATCACGCTTCATAACTGATTTGAGTCGCCCCGATTAACACGATACATTTTTGTTGCCTGCCTCTTCCTTCAGGAGGTCGAATATTCTGGCGGCGGGATCCCTTTTCATTAACACCATCCATGGCCCTGGTAGATTTGGCGAGCCACTAAGGAAGGTGGACAGTATTTCTTTGTGGTACCATAGTTATGTTGGTTCGCTGCACCAGAGTTTCGAGCTAAAGCCAATGGGCTTTATTGCTCCTAGTTTTTGATAGTTATCGGTGACTGTGCTGGATTAATAATCTGTAGTGGTGATTACTTTGAGAACCTTTACTTGGTATAGAGAAAACCTTCGGTTCCTCGGGGTATTTAAATTCTTTTTAATTAATTTTACTAATTTTAAACGAGTATCAATCTTCTTCTTTTTTTAAATAATAAAAATAAAGAACGAAGTTCGTATTTTGAGTTTTTTATTTTCAACTATCCTTGAATAGTAAAAATGAATTTTCTAACTTCGATTTATTCGACGAATTTTAAAACTATATAATGTACTACGTAACTAACTTTAAATTGTAATAAAGCTCACAATAAGCAATGTAACTTTCGCGTGAATCACGGGGTGTCAATATGGGCCCATTGATTGGGCCGGACCGAAATCGGAGGCCCAAAATAGGTGGGCCAGCTGCCCAATAGAGGATTGGGGGATCTGATTACCTATAATTTTGGGTAGGTACTCTTTTGACAAAACTGGTTGTGGTCTGAATCTGCCGGTTGGGGGGTGGGGGTGTTTGGATTTGGGGAGTAGCTGGGAGGGATGGAGTTGACGGCGCAGGAGCTTTACCAGTACAACGGCACCGACACATCCAAGCCCATCTACGTCGCGATCAAGGGCAGGGTCTTCGACGTCACCGCCGGCAAGTCCTTCTACGGCCCAGGGGGGGCCTACTCCATGTTCGCGGGCAAGGACGCCAGCAGGGCCCTCGCCAAGATGAGCAAGAGCGAGGACGACGTATCCCCTGACCTCGACGGCCTATCCGAGAAGGAGATGGGCGTCCTCGAGGATTGGGAGAAGAAGTTCGAGGCCAAGTACCCCGTCATCGGCCGCGTCTCCTCCGACTGAAGGAAGGACTCTCGATCTGAGTGTGGGTTTGCTGTTGTGTTTCAATAAATGTTGTTGTTGTGGCTATTAGCTAGCTTTGATGAGGCTGCTGGCTTTATTATACCACTGTGATTAATGAAATGGATGTCGTCGCATCTGTTTGGCCTCGTACTTTTTGTTGGGATCCAATTGTCTGAGCCAAGCCGATGTGTCTGTCTGTCTGTCTTCGTGCCTGCTAGTGGGTGTGTGTTGATTAAGTAGCCAGAAGAGTCCCGCGTTTTCGGACGCCCGAGTCTGTGTTCTGTGGACTACTTTGAAGGCCATTGGTATAAGAGTGTGAGCCTCTGGGATAAGTAAGGTCTGGTTTAGATTTTTGTAGATGCTCTGGGAGGCAAGTCAAGAGATGCTCTTACTTACCATGAGGAGGCGGCTGAGGGGAGATATAACTTGCCTCTGCCAACAACACAATCAAGATAAAATTGCATTTATTCCCGAGAATGCATCGGTGAGCATGTCCTTCCACGGAATTAGCTTTTATAGTAGGGGAATGTCATTGAAAGGACCTTTCAATTCAGGCTGTCTGTCAGTGGAGGAGCAGTCAGCAACTTGGGGAAGATCAGCTTATCTAAAACCTACTACCGCGTGAATGTCTTTTAATTCAACGAGGAATGTTGGTCTAAACTTTCTGTGTTTGGTGGGATGATGTTCCTTAATTTTAGAAAACAACTACAAAATGGAAAAAGTTGGTCATGGAAAAGCTTTTCTTAGAAAATTTTAGGAGGAGTGGAGGAACTAATGTTAAATTCATGATATAAATAATGTATATATATTTATTTATATCTCAAAAGTCGCTGTTTAAAAAATCGAGACTTAGAAGTTTGCATGACCGTGATTCATTTCTCGGTTGACTGAAGTAGTAAAATTTGTATTAAATGAAATCATGGAAAGTTCATTACGTAAGTTATCCGTTTAGAAAATTTGTATTATAAGTTGGTTCAATTGAAGAAAACTAATATGATTCAGTCCAAAAAAGGTTTCCGAAAAGGTTTCACAATCGACCAAAGTATAAAAACTGAAAAAAAGCAGCGCCCTGGAGATAAATATCGGGCACCACAATTTAACCGGTTCCCGGTCCAATCGTGTAGGAAATTCTCTTGGGGATGTGTTGCAATTTCCTAGTAAATGAGAGGACAAAACAACTGCGTTACCCACCCCCAATTCCTAGAAATATCACGTAAAAAAAATCAGGTCGTGGCTTTGAAAAATTGAAAAAAATATTTTAATTAATTTTTTTTTTTTGATTATTTAGTTACATATTAAAAGGCTTTCTTTCTCGCTAACTTGGACGGTCGCTGTCACCGGCCGACAGTTTCCCAAATATCCATTTTATCCTTTTTCCTCGTTTTACACCGCATTTGTCTCTAAATTTTTTCAAAGTTTTTTTTTTTTTTTTTTTAATTAACAACAACAGCAGCAGTAAGTAACAACAACGAGGAGTAAAAGAAAATAGAAAAGAAATTCTTTTCCCTGCCTGTGCCTGGCCTGCCAGCCGTCAATCGGATCAATCCAGAGAAAACCCTCTCCTTCTTCCTCCTCCTCCTCCTCCCACCCTCACTACCCGACGGTCATCTGTGGCCTTTTACCCCTGATTGCAGCCCAAACCCCTTCTCTTCCGAGGTTGTAAGAACCTTCAAGTTTTCATCTTTTTCTCCTTTTACCTTGTCGCTGACTGGATGATGTCGATGATTGGGGTTACCGTTTGTTCTTTTGCCCGACTCCTGGGGCGTTAGGATTTGTTTATTTCGGAGTCGAGTCCCTCCCCCCACATGTGATATTCCCCGCAGACCCTTCAGCTCTCTTTTGCTGTAGATCACTGTCGTTTCAGTTATTAACTTGTTCTTAATTTGACAATTGCCGGGAGTGTTTTGGATATGCACCCCTATGTACGACGACTGTTGCTTCTCGGTTCACTTCCTTATGTAGTATGCTTTGTTTCTTGAATCAAACTTTGCCCCCGCACGACAGGTTTTTGGTTGGATGACTCGACTTTATCTCGTGTGCCAGATATGGGAGTATATTTAAGCACTCCAAAGACCGAGAAGTTCTCCGAAGATGGGGAGAATGATCGGCTTAGATATGGTTTGTCGTCGATGCAGGGCTGGCGGGCGACGATGGAAGATGCAGTGAGTGTTTCTGTTTTCTCTGGTTATCCTTTCCCTGACTGCAAAGCGATGCCTTATTTGCTCTCTCTTTCATCCTTCTTTGTTTTCTTAGCATGCTGCTTATCCGGACTTGGACTCTTCTTCCTCGTTTTTTGGTGTTTATGACGGCCACGGAGGTAATAGTGTCCTCAACTCAGCATACTTTTTGTGTTTCTGCTGTTTTCCATCTTTCTGTCCTGATCCCAAGTAATATGGTTACAGATTCATAAAACTCTTGCTCCTCAATTGGCCTATTTATGGGAAAATGGTTTTCTTTCATCGAATTGGCTCTGTTGAATCTTCTGTATCATCGTAACTAATGCTATATTTATTATGTGTGGAACAATGATTTGCAGGCAAGGTTGTTGCCAAATTCTGTTCGAAATATTTGCATCTGCAAGTATTGAAAAATGAGGAATATTTGGCCGGTGACACTGGAACTTCAGTACAGAAAGCATTTTTCAGGTTATTAGTTCTAGTCTACCATCATTCTTATAAACCCTTTATGTGAGGTCTCTCCTTTGGACTCGTACATCCTTGAGTCATCTCCCTAGCCTAGCATCTTTCTAGCGAGAAAGTTTCAGGTTTTGTCAATTTTTTTGGCAGAATGGATGAGATGATGCTTGGCCAAAGAGGGTGGAGGGAGTTGGCTGTTCTTGGAGACAAAATCAACAAGTTCTCTGGTATGATAGAAGGGCTAATATGGTCTCCAAGGGGTTCTGATGCTAATGGTCGAATTGACGACTGGGCTCACGAGGATGTAGGTCACAAGACATGTATTTGACATTGCTCTTGTTAAAATCTTAAACAATTCCAGATTATAAAGCCATTATAACTTATGTCAACCATTGGCTGAACCCATCTTTTGTCTTACACTGGAAGGGGCCTCATTCTGATTTCTCTGGGCCGACTTCCGGGTGTACGGCTTGCGTTGCTGTGGTCAGAAATAACCAGCTGGTGGTTGCAAATGCTGGTGATTCTCGTTGTGTCATTTCTAGAAAGGGCCAGGTAAAGGGTGTTCTTACAAAAGATATTTTACAGAGATGCTGTTTAGTTTTGATATGTTGTACAGATCTCAGTCCCTTGATCTTCAATGAGCAATGAAGATAGCAGTTCTGTTACTTGACAACGAAAGATCACTTTCTTTTCTATTAAACTGATATTTAAACGCTTGTACGTACATGTGATAAAGTCTTCAGCTCTCTGGGTTTCATGAGCACTTACTCTTACCTCCCTATGTGTTTCTGGGAAGGCTTACAATCTTTCACGCGACCATAAACCTGACTTGGATGCTGAAAGAGAGAGGATTCTTAAAGCTGGTGGCTTCATTCATGCTGGACGAGTTAATGGCAGCTTAAATCTTACTAGAGCCATTGGTAGTGTTTCTGCTTTCATTAGTTCTAGCTTCTTTCTTAATATGTTGGTAGCTCAGAATGCACATGCTAATGCTTAAGGACATTAAAATCTGATAAGTAAAGGAAGCTTAGTGTTCTTAGTATGCCCTGCTTGTGATTCCTAATGGCTTCCGATTACTCTGATGGTTTATCAGGTGACATGGAATTCAAGCAGAATAAGTTTCTACCGGCAGAAAAGCAAATCGTGACTGCAAATCCAGACATAAATATTGTATGCATGATTACAGCGCATCAATAAATTTCTTGTCTTTATCTTATTGTGTGGTCCACCACTACACTGCCCATCTATGCTTCAGTGATAATAATTTGTTTCTTTGAGTTACTTGCATGGTTTAAGTTCTGCCATTGTTTTTCAGATTAATTCATCTCCTTTCTAATTAGTGGTTGTCAGTATGTGTGTCTGACTTTGAATTATTCATTCGTCCTTCACTTGTTTTCACATAGGTCGAACTTTGTGAGGATGATGATTTCATCGTGCTAGCTTGTGATGGAGTCTGGTAAGTCTCTCTTCCTAATAAAAAAACAAATTCCATGTTGGGAAATCTTATTTCACTTATCTAATATGAGCTTTCATTTTGAAATTGCTTTTGTAAGAGTGTGGCTGTAAGTAGAATATACACCGAATTCGTCATTAGTTGTAGATACTGTTGCAGGACTCTTATCTTCCTGCTACTGTCAATCTCTATACTCCCAGGCAAAAGTGTCTGACCCGATGATGTTACACTGCTTGTCCCAGGGATTGCATGTCAAGCCAGCAGCTGGTGGATTTCATACACAATCAGCTGAAAGAAGTAAATTGATCATCACCCCGAAATTTTCTTTAAACTTAATGTTTGATTCAATGGCTGCTGCTTAGCGGGTTTCGAAACTTATCCGAGCGAGGTGCAGGAAAACAAGCTCTCTGTTGTCTGTGAAAGAGTTCTTGATAGATGTCTGGCCCCATCCACTGCCGGCGGAGAGGGTTGCGACAACATGACCATGATTCTTGTACAATTCAAGAGAACTGCCACATCTTCCACATCCGTAGAGGACTCCACTCCTTTGAAGACCTCGACAGAGGACCCTCCCATTTTAAAGGATACAGAGACGCATCCCAGGGTAGAGGGTCACCCTCCACCTTCCGAGGCTCCGGAGATAGAAAATGGGGACACAAAACCTGAATGAATCGTGTCTCCATGTGGGGGGGGGCGGGGGGGTGTTAGTTGGTGGGGCTTGCTCGCTCTCGTGGTAGGACTCCACAAAACTAGTGCTGGTTATTTTCAATGTTGGAAGGCTGTTTTTGGTAGCCTTCAGTAGTCTACTTAAAATTCCTTCCAGCGGTGGTGCCCAACCCTTCTTCCACTGTACATAAATGTTTACGCCAGTGCTTGTTATTTCAGATTAACATTAGCTTCTAAAGAAATGGTTGGGTCCTCCGGTCCAGTGCTTGTTATTTAAGATTAACTTGGTGTAGGGAGCTTTGTTTTAATTTAATGTTAGTCGCTAAGCGTAAATTTAAAATTCATTAATTTAAATAATATTTTAAAATCAAAGTTAGTAAATTCGATTTTGATTTCAAAACACAGCTTTGTTATTTTTTATCTAAGGTTAAAGGGAGATCAGAGTTTAAGTAAAAATTGATTTTTTTAACTTTAATTTTATGATATTATTTAATAAATTTTGAAATTATTTAACATGTTTTATGAAGTATTTTAAAATTAATGTTAAATAAGAAATAACCTGGCCGTTGTAAAATATATATTTTTTGGGTTGTAAACATCACTCGTACCGACACATCCTTTCATAAGCAACACAATAAACATTAACTTGAAAATTTGGGATAATTCTCTAATAAAAAACGTATTCCGTATTTGTTTTTGGGACGGCTGCATTGCAGTGCCTCCATCTTTGTGTCGTTAAGATCGATTTCGAGTAATTAAAAACAATAATAAAGTCGGGGGGGGGGGGGAGAGAGCAGGTTGTGGGTCGTACCTTCCTTCATCTGCAGCTTTCTTCCTCTCAGCGTCTTAACCACCAGCCCAAACACAGATCTGTCCTCCCCCCGCCACAAGGCGATGGATTGTCTCCCGGCGGCCCGCTTCCTCCTCCTCCTCCTCCTCTTCATCTTCCGATGCGCCCACTCCTTCTACCTCCCCGGCGTCGCCCCCGAGGATTTCCGAACGGTCTTTCTTTTTATTCCTCTACGTCATTCTCTTCGATCTACTCTCCACTTGTCCGATTTTGTGTTTTTTGTAGTCGATTCCGGCTGTTTTCCTTGATGCGTGTTCTCTGCCGGTCGGATCTGGCGACTTCGTCGCCTCTCGCGATTGATTCCTGAACATGATCCGCCGACGTGGATTTTTGACGTGTGGGTAGCTTATTTGGGATTGAAGTGAAGGGGAGAAGGGGGGATGGGGGTTAGGGGGAGAGTGAGGGAATTGGATGATCTGCCTGAGTTTGATGTTTGGCGTGTCATCTCTGGCCGGATTTGTAGCTAAGGAGGACGCTACAACTTCCGACCATAGCTATCCTTGGGTTGGACGAATTATCCGAAGAAGATCGCTTGATTGTAGCAAGCGCATGAAAGAATTGAGGGTTTCCTATCACAACCCTTTTTTTGTTGGTAGATTACCCACTCTGTGGAGACCCTTAGTGACAGGAAAGCTGAGATCTGGTTTGAATTAGCTTCTGATTGTGGACCGTGATTTCTGTAATTTTAGAAATTTGTTTAGTTTTCCACAAACTAGTTGCTGTGCTATAATTGGCGTGATTTCTTACATCTCTCTGAAGCTGTAATTCTGCCACAAGCTAGTTGCTGTGAATGCTGTTACTTCTGCATTTGTTCTTTCTGAGACTGAATGTTTTGCTGTCTGAGCATATGGGGTCATTTGCTGACTTCCATTTTCATATAAAATAACTGTTGTCCTGTTAATAATTGGAATCTTTGAATGTGTGATCTCTTTCTTTCTTTGATCTCGGTATACTTTTGTCCAATTTAAATAGTGATCATCCTTGTATGTACATGGGATGTTGTGTTCTGACCTTCAGTGTATCTAATTGAGAGCAGGGAGATCCTCTGAGGGTAAAGGTGAACAAGTTGACCTCTATCAAGACACAGCTTCCTTATTCATATTATTCTCTCCCATTTTGCACACCGAAGAGTATAGTGGATACTTCAGAGAATCTTGGGGAAGTGCTTCGTGGAGACCGCATTGAAAACTCTGCCTATGAGGTTGCTTTTACCATGTGTATCCCCTTTCTGCAAGATTTCTTCCCTTCCGAGCTGGTTGCCAATTTCTTTTGGTTGTCATGTTGCAGTTTAAAATGCGTGAACCCAAGATGTGTAACATCCTATGCCATTTGATCCCTGATGCGAAGCAAGCGAAGGAACTCAAAGAAAAGATTTCCGATGAATATCGGGTGAACATGTGAGGGAATCTGTCTGCTTCATACTTCCAAGTGGTTCCTCTTTCCTGGCTTCATATCTTCCTAATTTAACATTTGCTCATGACAGGATACTTGATAACCTTCCCCTTGTGGTCCCCGTGCGGAGATCTGAGCAGGATCCTACTCCAGTGTATCAGTTAGGATATCATGTTGGGCTTAAAGGCCAGTATTCTGGGGTATGGTTCTGTTCTGAACATATGATTCTGAATTCTCGCAGCATGAGAAGAGTGTTCACTCTAGTCTTCTCCTTTTTCTGTAGAGTAAAGAGGAGAAGTATTTCATCCACAACCATCTTTCTTTCACTGTTAAGTACCACAGTGATGAAGAGAGTGACTTGGCAAGAATAGTAGGATTTGAGGTGAAACCATTCAGGTTCGTCCCTTTGCCTTGATTTGCAGTAACCTCCTCGGCATTTTCTTTTTTTATTCGATATATGGTGAAAGATTGCCTTTAAATTGTGTAAATCTGATGACTGCAGTGTTAAACATCAGTATGAGGGAAAGTGGAATGATGAGAATACACGTCTTACCACCTGTGACCCCCATGCAAAGCAGATGGTGACAAACTCAAACTCCCCGTTGGAGGTTGAGGAGAATAAGGAGATCATTTTCACTTATGACGTTGACTTCCAGGTAAGACCACTGATCCGTGATTTTTATTTTATGGCTCTCTGGACTTGATGTTTCTTCTCTTGTTGCCGTTGCAAGTCAAGTATCATTCTTATGATTCTGTTATTGTGTTGTTTGCAGGCAAGTGACGTGAAGTGGGCCTCTAGGTGGGATGCCTATCTCTTGATGAGCGATGACCAGATTCACTGGTTCTCAATTGTCAATTCTCTGATGATTGTTCTGTTTCTATCCGGGATGGTGGCCATGATCATGCTGAGAACCCTTTACCGTGATATTTCCAAGTACAATGAGCTTGAGACTCAGGAAGAAGCCCAGGAAGAGACTGGATGGAAACTGGTACATGGTGACGTCTTCAGGCCGCCAACCAACTCTGATCTTCTTTGCATATATGCTGGTACTGGCGTGCAGTTCTTTGGAATGATCCTCGTTACCATGATCTTTGCCCTTCTTGGGTTCCTCTCCCCTTCAAACCGTGGAGGACTGATGACGGCCATGTTGTTGCTATGGGTCTTCATGGGTCTATTCGCCGGATATGCGTCTGCTCGTCTGTATAAGATGTTCAAGGGTACCGAGTGGAAGAAAATGGCCCTCCGGACAGCACTGGTGTTCCCTGCTGTGGTCTTTGGCATCTTCTTCGTCTTGAATGCTTTGATCTGGGGGGAGAAATCTTCGGGTGCAGTTCCCTTTGGTACCATGTTTGCTCTGGTATTCCTGTGGTTTGGGATCTCTGTGCCGCTAGTTTTTGTGGGCAGCTATGTTGGATTTCGAAAGCCGGCTATAGAGAATCCCGTCAAGACGAACAAGATTCCGAGGCAAATCCCTGAACAGGCCTGGTACATGAATCCAGCCTTCTCGATCCTCATTGGCGGAATCCTCCCATTCGGAGCCGTATTCATTGAGCTCTTCTTCATCCTAACTTCCATATGGCTGAATCAGTTCTACTACATCTTTGGCTTCCTCTTCCTGGTCTTCGTCATACTCCTCGTGACATGCGCAGAGATCAGCGTTGTGCTATGCTACTTCCAGTTGTGCAGTGAGGACTACCTCTGGTGGTGGAGATCGTACCTGACATCCGGCTCCTCTGCCCTCTACCTCTTCCTCTACGCCACCTTCTACTTCTTCACCAAGCTCGAGATCACCAAGTTCGTCTCTGGTGTTCTCTACTTCGGCTACATGGGGATTGTCTCGTATGCGTTCTTCGTGCTGACGGGCACCATTGGGTTCTACGCGTGCTTCTGGTTCACGAGGCTGATTTACTCTTCAGTGAAGATCGATTGATCGTTGGGTATGGGATCGGCTGTCAAGAATTTCTAGGCCTTACACTTTCTTTTTTGCTTTTGCTCGACGTGTCTTATTGCAGTGTAACTCAAAATTTTCATGTTGGTGTCGTGTTTGGACGAAAGAGATTTTGTTGGTCACAGCTATATTCTCTTCTTCTCCAATGTACCTCTAGAGGCAACCTATACACTGTCAAAGGCATGCGGTAAGAACCCAATTTTTCTATGTTATATTCGTTATTAATTGTATTGTCTGCTTTTAGGGTCTTTGTGCTTCTCTGTTTCGACTTCAGTAAATCCTCTTGAGGACGATGATAGACTTTCAGGCAGGAATTCGGGATCTGCGCGAATGCAACCCTGTTAGGGAAAGGGGTAAAAACGCTTGCTAATTTTGGAACAATTGTCCTTTAAAGTCAGAGTTCCTAAGCCTGGGAGCGTCTCTAGATCTGTTCTTCCTGTTGCCGTAGAACGTGAAGTATCCCACCAGGGCAACCACGGCAACGCCGCCAACAGCCATCGTGGTCGGGCTCATCGGCAGGTTCCTCCCTGTCCTTGCCCTGTTGTGGACATCATCCGCAGCAACCATTGCTCTTCTGTCTTCAAGTCCACCCAAAGCCCTTGTATAAGCCTAAGTGTAATACTTCCTTTACCGCTAATTAGTTTTGGAGTGGACTATGTTGGGCTTATATGCTGAGCTCGGCATATGAGCCGGTTCGATATTCTGACATGGTATCAGAGCCCGACGTAGCCCAATACCGATGATCGGATTCCTCGCCCGTTTGCGGTACAACCCAAAAAGGGTGCCCGTGTGTGAACCGATTCAACCAAAAAAGGGTATCGGCTTAGTAGCCAGTACGTGGGCTTGGGTTTGAGGGGCGTGTGAAAAAGTTGCCACAAAATGGAGCAAACCTAAGTCCCACATCAAAAACATAAAAGAGTCCGACCTTGTATATAAGCCGGACTACTCAATCTACAGCAAATTGGTTTTAGAGTGGAACTCGCTGAGCTTGTATGCTGGGCTCGGCATATGGACCGATCCGATATTCTAACGGTCCTCAAAGTCAAGCGAGTCGGTCAGTAGTCAGAACCACTTTGGCGGTTGTTTCTTAAAGCGACGGGTGTTTATGTACGATGTTTATGTAAAGTCTAACATAAACGCAATCACTGAAATTGAACAGCCACCCTGTTTATGTGCGATGTTTATCAGCTTGCACATTCGCCCTTCTTTGTGCACTCAACTGATTTTGCTTAAGAACAGCCAACATGCACTCCCTTTCCCTAGACCGTTGGTCTACAGTGGCAAGTAAGAATCTTTCGGCACACATGGTCAACAGATTTTCCTTCGACTTTCAATTGCTGAGCTTCGACCATCATTCGCGTATTGACCTTCGACTGCTAGGCTTCAACCAATTTTCAACTCCAAGCATCGTCCTTCGACTAACATGGTTCCTTTGAGCTCCGGCCCAAAAGCCTCGAAAAAGTTTACTGCATAAACAGTGTCTTCATGCACATTGAACTGAATTAGATTATGAGATCATCTATGATCACTTGATTATTAGTTTTTCAGCAGTTAGTAGTTGTGATGCAAGTTATTGGCTCTCTGCAGGTTAAGGCTGGGAATATATCTAACAAATTGTCCTAAGATAGCCAAGAAGGTCAAAGTCTATAATAACAACTCGTGGAAGCTCGCCTCCCTCAATGCTTCGGAATTTACCCAAAACGTTTGGGATCAGCATGGCAGGTTAGTAGGAAAGTCCTCTGCTGGTCGCATTTCATCAAAGCTAAGAAGAGATGCGGGGACAGTTTTCTTATGCAAAACTACGTCCTAGGTTTATTGTGGTGACGGTATGGAGTCGGCGGGCTTGACTTTTGGTTCCGGATGATATCCAGGTCGCCTCTTCCTCGGTCCATAGAGGTTCCCATGTTCCTGGCTATCAAATAATCTCTGAATCAGGCTTGTTCCATTTTCCAGTGGAAACTCCCGATATGAATCCGCAAGCTCGCAGCCTAGTCATAGATAGCTACATCTCATTTGCTCCTTCTGAGGTTAGCCCTGCAAATCTTGAGATCCAAAAGAGCGGTGATATCTTTGTTCAGAGCCATTATTGAAGATCCGCATCTAACGATTCGAATTTCTGTTTCTTGGCAGTTGACATTCAGCAAGTCCTTGCTCTACTCCAACATCCTCTACTCTTCTTCCAAATACAACAACTGCTCCGGCAAAGTTGAGATCAGGTACTATATTGTAACTGGTTTCAACATGACGGAGCCGCCTCTGGAAATGGAACCGGCCCCCAGAACATGTATCGCTGCTACACTAGAGTGAACCACAGGATGTATGCAGTGAGTAACGTGAGAGCCCACATCGGAACCAGCGATCTTATCTAGGATTACTTCTACACTACCTCTGGGGGTCAGATTCGGGACCTATAACCCAGTTATAGTTTACACAGCTTCAAGAGGTCTTCGATGCCGATTTGGAATTCCCTTTTGTCGTACCTTCAGGAGAGATAGGACAACAGCACTCCTTCTCTAGCTGATCGGCACGAGACGGATAACCGGAAGGAATATTCTAGTATGCATAAGTTGGAATTTGAATGAATTGTTGAATACATTTGATTCTTCTTGTGAGCTAAATTTTTCAATCTACCCTGCATTCTCCTCAATCGTATGGATCCATTCCTCTACGATTATTTTGCTTGCTGTGATAACATCATTGCAGTGTCCCTCCACCAAGAGAGCTCTTTATCTTTCTCATGGAGCTCGTGTTTGTAGCAATCCAATCCAAGGCGGTTTTGAGCTCTTTGATTCTCTCCTCCTGTCTTGACTGCAGCAACTCATGCAGCTTCCTTTCCAGCTCTATCGCAGGAGCTCCACCCTAGGATTCTGGATCCCTTATGTCGAGCAGATTCATCACTTCTACCATGCTTGTTCTGCCGCTGGTTGCTCGATCCAAGTCCTCAGCCCGTATCTCGCCGAATGCTGCCTCCACAGCATGTTGTTTGGGGCCTTGTTTTGAAGGGCTATCGGGATCCAGATGAAGCTGCAGACGGTCCAACTCAGCTTGCAACTCTGCCTCGAGCTCTTCCATTGCTCGCATGCAGTCCCGTCTGGTCTTCCTTGAATCTCTTGGCCAATCTCCCGCGATGCTCTCCTCTTCCGCAACAACAAAAGGTGTCCTTCGGCTGCTGCTTCCGAGGGTCGCCTCGGCATCAGTCAAGCAGGAACGAGGACTCCCCACTACCATCACCTGACCAGGCTCCCGAGCACGATCCTCTCTGTCCAGTTCCGCCTTGATTTCCTGAAGAAACGCTCGCATCTCTCTCTGCAGCTCCTTCATTTTCTCGAGCTCCTTCTTGCTGGTTGCGGTGAGGTAAAACAGACTGCACGCGATTCCCAGGTTCACCGCAGTCTCCTTGTTACTGTTCCCTGCACCAAAACGAAAACCGTGGCACGATTACCATGACCGATACAAAACAGCAAAAAAAAAAGTAGCAGAAAAACACAAACACCGATTATTATACCAGTTACAACAGCGTGAGCCGCAACCGCAGGCGGAGGAGGAGGAGGAGCCACCTGGTCCCGATCCTCGGCATTGGACTGCCATGCAGGCTTCCTGGTGGTCTTACGTCTGAAGAGATAGGAGATGATCCGACTAGGGAACAAACACTCTGCGCGACGACAGCTGGAATCTCGTTCCATGATTGGCGGGGGATCGCTTCCACTTTCACCTCTTCTTGGTGGTGATACGTTCGTTACAAGCTGCTCTGGCGAAACTGACCCAACACTCCACAACCCAACCAATACACCAGTCTTTTAACGTAACAACCAGAATAAAATACTAACAGTCATACACTAGCTAACCCGGTCTCCATTGATATCCTCCTCAGCAGCCCATCTTCTTCCTCCTCCGCTACTCTCCTTCCTCCTGCGTCTTCTTCATTCCTCTTCTGGGGTCTTCTCTTTCATCCCCCCTCGTTTGTTATAACCTCCCCGCGCGCATCCCCTATGCAGCCGTTATCCAGGTTGTGAGGATCTTCTCTGTCCTTCCCGCGACTTTCTCTCTTTTCTTCAGTTTCGTCCTTCCTGCTTAATTCCAGCCCAGCAGCTCGCCCAGCTCGCCAAGCTCCAACACCTGCTAGCCCAGCTCCTCCGGAAAGCCCCTTTATTCCCAGTTCTTCCTTTTCTAGCCCATCGCGGACGGCTGCAACTCCAATCTCCTGGTCCATCAGTTCATTAATTTCTTCCGCCCATACTTCTTGTATCAATACCTCCCCCTCAGCAACACTCTTGTCCCCAAGGGTGATATGTGGAAACCTTTGCTGGAGGTCAAATAAAAACTCCCACGTAGCCCGCTGCTCTGACGATTTTGCCATTTCACTAGAACCATGGTGGCTGCTTGTCGCTTCCGCTTCACCAGTTTCCTTTGCAGGATGTATTTAGGGACTGCAGTATCATCAGCAGCAGTTGGCAACTCTGAAGAATAGGCGTCCGCTGCCCCCAAGAATTTCTTCAGCCTCGAAACATGAAAGGTTGGGTGAATCTTGGAATCACTGGGCAGCTCCAGTTTATACGCCACCGCACCTAGTTTGTCAACCACTTTGTAAGGGCCATTGTACAGCGGACTGAGCTTGTGGCTGCGCTGACCATCTCCCAAATGCTGTTTATGGAACTGAAGCTTGACGTACACGTAATCACCAATCTGGAAATTACGCTCAGACCTCCTCCTGTCTGCAAGCTGCTTCATTCGATTCTGAGCCCAATGAATGTGAAAGCGCAGGAGGCGAACCATCTCCTCCCTGTCTGTTAGCTCCCTGTCTATTAGCTCCCTGTCGACCTGTGCATTAGCAGCTGTCCCTCGTATGTATGGCAATTGAATCGGTGGCTCGTAGCCATACAAAGCTTGGAATGGAGTCGTTCGGATTGCAGAGTGGTAGGTGGTATTATACCACCATTCTGCCAATGCCAGCTATCTACTCCATTTGTTTGGGCAGTCCACACAAAAACAGCGTAAATACGTCTCCAAACAATGGTTGACGACCTCCGATTGCCCATCTGTTTATGGATGGTATGCCGACGACAAATACAACTCTACAACCTGCATCTTGAATAGCTGCTGCCAAAATTCGCTCAGGAAGATGGTGTCCGGATGCTTCAAGGCTACAAAATGAGCGAACTTGGTGAGCCTATCCACGACGACCATTATAACTTCCTTACCTTGAGACCTCGGCAGCCCGACGATGAAGTCCATGCTAATGTCAGACCAGATTGCTGCAGGTATGGGCAAAGGCTGCAACAGCCCCGGAGAAGAAACACGATCATATTTACACCTCTGGCAGATGTCACAAGATCTGATAAAGGCTTCAATATCCCCCTGCATTCCCTTCCAGTAGCAAAAGCTGGCAATTCGTTTCAGAGTTGCAATGATTCCCGAATGGCCCCCTACCACCGAGGCATGGAACATCCTGACTATCTTCTGTCTGAGATGAGGATCAGCTCCGACTACTAACTTCCCTTTTCTCAGTAGCTGTCCGTTCTGCCCATTCTGGGTCTGCTGTATGATCTCTTGGAGAGCCTTATCCGTCTGCCAGCTAGCAGCTATTTCATCCAGCATGGTGCCCGGCTGAAGACCCAGCACCAAAGGCATAACCTCAGCACCTGGAATGCGAGACAGGACGTCTGCAACCACGTTGTCCTTCCCTTTCTTGTAGCTAATCACGTAATCAAACCCAGCTAACTTAGCCAGCCATGTAATTTGCATTGCGTTATGCACACGTTGCTCCAATAAGAACTTGAGGCTCTGGTGATCCGTCTTGATTACGAAGCGACGACCCATCAGGTAGTGGCGCCATTTGTCAACCGCATACACAACTAATAGTAGCTCCTTCTCATAAACTGAAGAGGCAAGATGTCGCGAAGCTAATGCCTTGCTAATAAAGGAAATGGGATGACCTCCTTGCATCAAAACCGCGCCAATTCCTGCAGAGCTCGCGTCGGTTTCCACTACAAATTCCTTCGAGAAGTCTGGTAAGGCGAGTACCGGGGTCGTTGTCATGGCGTCTTTTAACTGCTGGAAGGCTTCCTGTGCTGGTAACCCCCATTGGAATGCATCCTTCTTTAAAAGCTGCGTGAGTGGCTTACTAATGACCCCATAACCACGTACAAAACGTCGGTAATAACCTGCCAATCCTAAGAACCCGCGCAACTGCTTGAGGTTTTTTGGAATCGGCCAAGCCTGCACGGCCTGGACCTTGGCAGGGTCAGTCGACACTCCCTCCTTCTGGATGAAATGACCTAAATACTCCACCCTTCTTCTCGCAAATGAGCACTTGCTGAACTTTGCATATAGGCAATTCTGCTGCAGCACTGATAACACCTCTGCCAGATGCCCCTTGTGTGTCAAGGTATCGCTGTAAATTAGGATGTCGTCGAAGAAAACCAGTACAAACTTCCGTTGGTAAGGTCGGAAGACGTCATTCATCAGACATTGAAATGTAGACGGGGCGTTAGTCAGCCCGAACGGCATGACGAGGAACTCATAGTGGCCCTCATGCGTGCGAAAAGCTGTTTTGTGAACGTCATTCTCCTTCACCCTGATCTGGTGATACCCCGAACGCAGATCCAGCTTGGAAAACCAGCTTGCACTGTGCAGCTCATCTAACAGCTCCTCGATGATCGGAATTGGAAACTTGTCCTTCATCGTTTTGCTATTCAACTCCCTACAATCGATGCAAAGGTGCCAGCTGCTATCCTTCTTCTTGACTAGCACTACCGGAGAGGAGAAAGGGCTGGTGCTTGGCCGGATGACGCCGGACTGCAACATTTCCTGTACTAACTTCTCAATTATGTCTTTCTGTGCGCTGGAATACCTGTAAGGCCGGATGCTCAGCCCTTGAACTCCCTCCACGAGAGGTATAGCATGGTCCTGTCTCCTCTTGGGTGGCAACCCAGATGGTTCCACGAACACGCCTTGGAACTGGTCCACTAGCTGCTGGATTACTGCTGGCAAGGGCTGTGACTTATACAACTCCTATTCCTGTGCCGATGTTGGAATTAACATCAGCCCCATTTCTTGGCCTGTTATTGCAAATGACCCGATAGTTATTCGGGAGAACTCCCATTTTCCGGCTGTGAGTGTCACCGTTTTCCCATTCTTTAGGTATTGCATGGTGAGGTTACGAAAATCCAACATTACTCTGCCCAACGAATTCAGCCACTCCATTCCCAGTATAACCTCACACCCCTTCAGAGGCATGATCAGCATATCAGCCTCATAATCCTCACCTTGCATGCACCAGCGAAAAGCTTTCAACATCGAATTGCAGAACAGCCTCTCTCCGTTAGCCACCATAACACTCTTACTTGCTACAATCTGAACAACTCCACCCAGCTGCTTGGCGATCTCTGCATCGAGGAAATTATGCGTGCTGCCCGAATCTACCGGAATAGTCAGTTTTCGTTTCTTATACAACCCTTTAACCTTCATGGTGCGGTTTTTGAATGACAGAGCAACCCCATGTAGGGCGTGTAGAGACACTATTGGAGGATCTTCTGCTGCTAGTTCATCCTCTGCCATTTCCAAATGATCCCCAACTCCTTCATGATCATCCGCTTCTAACGTGATGGCATACATCCGTCTATTAGTGCATTTGTGGCTTATGGTGTACTTCTCATCGCACCAAAAACAGAGCCCCTTCTGTCTTTTCTCCTCCATCTCCGCCGCTGACAGTCTTCTATGCGGGGGCTGGTACGATAAAGCATTCTGTCCCCCCGAATTCTGACCACGGCCGAATCCATCTGCTACCCTTCCTCCAGCCGGTCATTTATGTGGGAACCTGTTAACAGGAGTTGCTGAGATGGCTTTTTGTCCCATAAACGCTTCCGTTCTAACTCCCCTGACAAGCCCTTCTCTGTTTTTGCTGTAGGATGGTGCCTCCTCATTAGACAGAGTTTTACCCAGAGATATGGCCTGCTGTAGCAACCTAGGATTCAGCACAGTCAGCAACCTCCGATTCTCCTTCCGTAAACTCCCAATAAACAAAGCAACCAGATCCTCGTTTGATAATTCCACCTTGGTAGACAGTCATTAACATAATCCGAAAAGCTACCTTCCTCCCTCAATTCTTTGAGTAACACAATCGGCCGAGTCAACTCGTTGGGTCCGAATCTCATGACCATGGCAGTCGCGTATTCTTCCCAACTCACCGGCCCCTTAAGCATTCTGCCCTTCAGAAAGGCGTAGTGCCACTCCACCGCTAACCCAAAAAGGTGCACCGACGCGATGCTCACCTTCAGTTCGTCAGGCGTGCCATCCAGTTCGAAGAACCGTTCACTTCTGAAGATCCACTCCTGGACCTCGCTTCCATCGAAGGACGGAAACTCCACCTTGGTTTGTCGGGTGACTCTATATGTTGGCCACGAGGATCGTGACTCCCTCCGATTGTCTGACTCCCCCCCTTCTTCTGAGTTTTCCAGCCTACGACCTTTGACCTGATCTTCAATGGACGATATCCTTGCACTCATTCCCTCCATCTGACGAGCCAACTCTTGCAGCAAGGTTTTAACCGAATCCGCCTCCATCTGTACCACCTTTGATCTGGTTAGATATGCAACTGGCATACAATGGCTGCTGGCCGAGCTCGCGCGCTCTGATACCACTTGATACGTTCCTTACAAGCTGCTTTGGCGAAACTGAGACAACACTCTACAACCCAACCAATACACCAGTCTTTTAACGTAACAACCAGAATAAAATACTAACAGTCATACGCTGGCTAACTCGGTCTCCATTGATATCCTCCTCAGCAACCCATCTTCTTCCTCCTCCGCTACTCTCCTTCCTCCTGCGTCTTCTTCATTCCTCTTCTGGGGTCTTCTCTTTCATCCCCCCTCGTTTGTTATAACCTCCCCGCGTGCATCCCCTCTGCAGTCATTATCCAGGTTGTTAGGATCTTCTCTGTTCTTCCCGCGACTTTCTCTCTTTTCTTCAATTTCGTCCTTCCTGCTTAATTGCAGCCCAGCAGCTCGCCAAGCTCCAACACCTACCAACCCAGCTCCTCCGGAAAGCCCCTTTATTCCCCGTTCTTCCTTTTCTAGCCCATCGCAGACGGCTGCAACTCCAATCTCCCGGCCCATCAGTTCATTAATTTCTTCCGCCCATACTTCTTGTATGAGGTGGTTGAGGAGGACGTCTGCGATGGGGAGGGGATGAGGGTTGGGGGAGTAGGGAAGAAAGGGCCGGCGCTTCATATAATGCCGTGCTGCAGATATAAATAAAAAAACAAGTATTGGGAAAAAGGAGGCTGAAGAAACTTTAAATGCGGATGGATGGGACTGGGTGATGAAGTTGCCTGAAGAGTTTCCTCCGAGTTTTTCTTTTATTTTCGACATTTTGGGAAAAACGGAGTGGTGGGTTGGGGGGAGAGCAGCTTTTCTTTTTTCAATTTAAGGTTTAAAATTTATTAAATAATATTTAATTTATTTTCGCTCCTTAAAAAATCCGATTTTAAATTGCAATAACACGAAGGTTATTATATATATATTTTTAAGTTACATGAAATTTTGAAGTTTAAAAATCTATTAGTTTTCATCATTAGTTAAGAAAACATGATTTTTTAATGAACGAAAAAGCGAGTATTTCAATTTAATTTTTTGAGCATTATATGCACCTGGATAATTAGCAAAATAATTTAGTTACACTGAATTCGGTAATCTCATTTAACAAAGGCAAATATTTCTCTCCCCCACCTCCTTCACTTTTGTTCCGGGCGTAGAAGAATGTTCCCAACTTGAGTATTTAGAATCTCAATAACCCCCCACTCCGAGAATTTAATATAAATTTACAAGTAATTGATTTTTGTTTTTGAAAAAGGAAGAAGATTGGATAGGAGTGTTTTTTTTTTATAAAAAGTAAGTATATATTAAAATTAAACCCAACGAGCTAATTTTGAAACTATAATACAAAGTTTGGTATTTTATGAAGGGGAAAAGAATCTGAAAATGCTAAACTTATAGAATAACAAATAGAGAGAAAAAAAAGAAACCAAAATATGGGTGGGTGGGGATTAGGATTAGGATCAATTTATCTCATTTTGGGACAAGAAGAAGAAGAAATTTATGTTTGAATTGGTTCTTTTCTGGGGCGGAGTAATTATTTAAGGAGGGACGAGGCCCCTCTCACTTTTGAGGGTGGACTGGAGGATTGTTTTGTTACTCCATAAATATACTCCTAAAAATTAATTATATTTTAATTAATAATTCGGTGTTGTTTGATAACCCCTTATTGGGTTCAAACGTTTAAGGAGAAATTATACATTGGCATCACAGTCGTTATTATTTTATTAAATATAATGAACGGCCTAGATGGGTTGTGATCGTGACCTCCCTGGTCCTACTTTTACCATTTACGTACCACCATCTTATCTTAGCCGCCATCTTATTTTGAGTTTGTAGGTCTAGCCTCTTTGGTTTGGGATTTTGTTTTTCCAAGTTTGTACAATTTCTTAAAAAAAATTTTAAAAATGCGATTAAAATTTTTAAATTACTAAATTTATTGTCCGTGTAACGAGTTTTGAAAAATTAGTTTTTAAAGTTTGATACCCAAGTAATCAGATCAATGACGAATTTATAAAATCCTTCTCATCTTTCTTTATTTCAAAAGAAAAAAAGAGGAGGATGAAAAAAAAAAAGGGGAAGGGGAAAGAGAAAAAGAAGGGGAGACAGATAAAAGGAGAGAGGGGGAGGGGCGTGCGGGAGAGGCAATAGTGATAGAAAAAAGTAAAAAAAAAAAAAATTAAGAAAGGGAACCACGAGATTATTTAGGTGACACTCGTCTTTTTTGTATTTCAAAGAAGATTTTCAAACTCGTTATAAAAATAATAAATTTGATATTTTTAAAATTTTAATCATATTTTATAATTTTTTTACATGAAACCAACGGTATAAACATGCAAAAGTTTTTTTGTTTTACCAAATCGGGACTCCTGTATATTGGGCTTTATTTGAAATTAAGCCTTGATGTGGGTCTGGGTTTCACACAATTAGGGAATAAGGGTGTGCATTTGATATTTTAAATCGGTATTTCGAAACACTTAATATTAAATTTTAAAGATCTCAAGATTTTAGATCTCGATCCCGATTTTGAATTCATAATACGGTATTTCGGTAAATTACCGAATTTTATTTCGGTAATTCGATATTTATCAAATTATCGAATTTTTATTACCTTCAAGCATGAGAGTAAACATTTACTGTACATTTCGAACCATTCAGTTGCACTTGCACAATTTAGACCAACACTGATTATGCATTGTCGGAATCTATTAAAAAAATTGAAAATTATTTTTAGCTAGAAAATCGAAAAAACAACCCAATGTGTCGTTGGTGTTATATTGCAGACACGGCAGAAGCGGAGGAGGAGGTATGGGGTTTCAGACGGCGACAACGTGGGTAAGGAACTCGTTATTCCTGGACGCCCCTTGCTTCCATATGCGTTGTCACGTAATTATTGGGATTAATGAGTTCGGCCTATGGGTTTTTTGTTAAATGGGGGCCTAGTCCTATAAAAATTCGGTATTCGGTAAATGCCGAATTTTATTTTTCCAATACCGATCCCAAATATCGGATACCGTTTTAACAAAAATGTACTTCCAATCCCGATCCCAAATAACGATTCCGAATTCCCGAAATTTTAAAAATTCGGGATTGGAATAGGTATCCCGAAATTTTTTGTCTCCCCTATTAAGGACCATTTGTTAACGGGAAACAAGATTAAAAGTTAAATGAGTTCTATCTGCAATCCCCTGTAGCGGATCTGGTACTTCCCTTGTCATTGTTTCTGACACGTTGGAGTTGGAGTTAGTTAATCTGACATTGAATTGTTTAAAATTGTTGAACGGTTAGCAATGGATGCATTCATCGAGTTGGACAGATGCATCCATGAGATCTAATAAGTGACAGACACATCCATCAAATTAGACGAATACGTCCATTAACGTTCCGTAGATTATCTGACTATAGATGGATGCATCCGTCGATGTTTTGAGGAAAGAATAAGAGTGACGAAAATGTTCCTAAAAAGGTTGCGTCACTTTATAAGAAAGACAATAAGCACACACAATCATCCTAAGGTTTACTTTGAAGATGCACAAGTCAGAACTGTCGTTCGTGACACATTATTTCACGAAGAGTTTTCTTATAATGAAAGGTTGTATTTGTTAGTGATGAAGAATCTCACCTCCTCGTGTATAATGACTAGTTAGCGGTTTCCAATTATCAGAGGATCATGTCTCTTTACATAAAAGTTGCTTGAAACTATCGCTAGTCTATATACACACATTAAACAAGTGTTTGGAGATTAGAGTGACAAAACACAACTCCAAAAGTTTCAATAACCAGTTTTTCTTTGGGATTTTTTGTTGGAACGCTCGGTTTTGCAAGACCGACATATTTGTTCTTTTCTTTATCACTCCCGAGGATATTTGCAAGGTACTTCACTTCTGTAACTTGGGCAAATAATTTTTAAAACAAATATCTCGTTCGCAGTAAGGTTAAGTCCATCGATGTCATTTGCATCATTCTAATTTGTTTGTTGGTGAATGAGTTCGAAGTTTTTCCCACTTTCGTGATCAAAATCTCCCAACATTACCCACACATGGTTTTCCCAAGTTAGAAAGATTGATAGTGGAAGGATGTTTTGCGGCTGACTTATATAGACAGTAACACCGGCTCCCTTAAGCGCTTGATATTTCAGAATTTGAAGTTTTATAGAGAATTTGAGAAAAAATTGCCCGAAGAGTCGGGCAAAGTGGAAGCTCTAAGCAATCCTATGATCGATGAAACCAGGTGGAGGACATTCGAGCGATCGATAAACTGGGAAAACTTTAGATTTTGAGCTCCATCTTGCTGGATGCATCCTGGACTACATCGGGGGATCGAAAAATCTTCAAGTTTGACGCTATGGGGATGCTTGACAACATGAAAGGTTTCGGGAGTTCAATGGTGGCACTCCTGATATCGATTGCCAGCTCGAGAAGCCTGAAGGTGCCGACTCACGCTGCATCACCAAGTTATCATGGACAATCGGATCCCTCCTTAAAATTGAAGAACTATGCCACTTGCTGTCAGAACAACAAGGGCATCGATTCCGAAATCAGGTAAACTTAGGCAACTGACAATCATTGAGCTTCGACACACCAACATTTCTTGTCCGCTAAAAGCGTCGAGAACCACCGAAGGTGTGACTAACTTTACTCTTCGCAAGACTCAAAGGAAAGGCTGTAAGCCGACAGGCTTATAGATTATCAGGGAGAGTAA
The DNA here is from genome assembly GCA_023653495.1 of Melastoma candidum. NCBI lineage: Eukaryota > Viridiplantae > Streptophyta > Magnoliopsida > Myrtales > Melastomataceae > Melastoma > Melastoma candidum. Next base: position 24,252,646 of record CM042883.1, on the reverse strand, counting down.
GGCGGAATTCTTCTTCCGATAGGTGAAGGATGCCTGTGGTATGAGTACTACAAATTGGCAGTTTGCCATAATTTTTTCCACAAAATCTATCTAGCACGAATAGCTAAATCAATCACAAAATTACTTACTTGTGGACTCTTTCAAAACTAACTTGTTACCCATTCCGATTGAAGACTATGAGATTTACCAAAATATATACAACTCGGTTTATTAATCAACCCTAGTTATCTTTGCCCCAACTAACTTACGTGATCGATGAAGCCTCGCATCTTTTTTTTCTTTTGAGAATTTAGTCGCTAATATATCTCAAGCATCCTTCCTTCGGTGTAACGACGTACTGCTCTAAGATATCCTTCTTTATGGTTGTCTTAATGGAGCACATGGCCTTCCCCATTTTTATTGTCCATTTCCGAAGTGCAGTAGCATCCTCCTTCGACGTCGTGGTCTCGCAAGACTCCATTCACATTGTACATGTTATAATTTCGTTTGTCCAATTTCTTCAACGTCCCAACAATGTTGAATTCCGTCGTACCTTCTGTAAGTGTATTTTGGTCCCCGATCTATACGTGTCGTAATCCTATATTGCAACTTCCTGTGTAGAACTCCGACATAACTTGGGCCCCAGCCGACGCGCTCTATGTTGATCTGCAAACACCTTGTGCCAAAGATATGACTAAGTCTCCGCAAGACTCGAAGGAAAAAGGCTATAAACCAACCGCCAGCTGGAGAAATTCTTCTTCTGAAACTTGATTTACAAGTAGGGTGATTGTCCCTATTTTACAGGCAAAGGATGGCCGTGGTTCGATGCTCCTACAAATGAACTCCAAACTTCAGCAGGACATTCAGTTCGCCTAAGCGACAGGAACCAGCATCTCCGGAGCAGTATTGATTGCAAACATTGTTTTTTCGTCCAAATATTACTTGAACGACACAAGTCTTTCAGAATGATCAGTTTCGAACCGAGCTACCGATGTGTTTGAACACACCGTGTTCTTGTGAGAGACAAACTTTGCCTTGTTATCGGCTCCTAGAAACCTGCTAGAATGATTTATTTGCTTTTTCTTTCCTCGTCAAACGATTTAGAAATTGGAGCACCTTTGGAAGAAAGCGCTAAACATCTGTCAAACGAGTGAAATCAACATGCGACACTGTCAAGGCATCGTCTTTTAGGCCAGTCTCAAATCCAGCTGAATCTTTATTTTCGAATTTGACTAGCATTATATCTTCATCAAATTTCCGTTGGCTCTCGCCACGGGCATCACTCTCCATCTATCTGAGCAAGCATATGATTCAACATAGTTCTGGTGATGGCTGCGGTGAAGGCTGGATTCCTTGTCAGTGACGCGGCCATCTGTTGCATAGACAGATTTTGCAGCACCTCTGCTTTGGTCGGCTGCAGGGCAGAACTCGTGTCAGCAGAAGAAGATTTCGCGGAGGACGAAGATGGCATTGAGTGTGAGCTTCCAAAGGAGTTTTGCTTCAAAGATGTGGTCGCAGCATGAGATGGGCATCGATGGTTATGTTCCCCTTCGTAGTTAGCTATGAGGATGGTCGGATTGTCAACACTTCTCTGCACCTGAACAGGATCAAGTAATGTATTCAACCTCTGCTTCATTCCAGCAAACCAATTTCCGGTAGCGAGTGCGGTTCCTTCTCACCTTCTTCTTGACAGGGCAGGATGGGGCATGCGAGCACTTGAAGTATGCTCGGGGAGAAGGATTATCCCTCGTTACCTTCTGTCCGTACTTCCTCCACTGATAACCATCATTCACCACCTGCAGTGTGCCAAAAAGGCGAGGACATCGTGTGTCATCAGGTCCAAAAAAGTTACTCACTGTGCAATCAAAGCTGCGCTTACTAAGCTCATATCGGATGCATCGACTTCATAGTAAACCTTCTGCGCACGGCTTCTATTGCTCTCCCTTGGTCTCTTATAGTACTCTTCGTCGCTGCTGTACTCTAACTTCCTCTTCCTGAAGGCAGTACTCGGGTATTCTTGCCCGGAAACCTCATTTCTCTGGTCATCGAACCTATCAACTGGGGAAATGCACTTCCCTCTCAAGATGAGGAGCAGCAGCATCTCCAGCATCTTCTTCTCCAAAACGACCTGTTCAGACCATACAGTAGTTTCAGCACTGGCCAATCGCATAACAAAGCATTACCCACCAAAGAAATTAAGTCACCTCTTCCTTTACCGATCCCACTCTTCTCACGCTACTCGCAAATCGGCATGGGTCTTCCTGCTGATCGTAACAAGCAAACACAAATGCAGTTTGAGTCAAATATGTTCGACTTATGCCGTAAAGTCAAGTATACCGGCTTTCGTGTAGCGAAATGAAAGCATACAGGCACAGCATCCTCGCATTCAGGGGTAGAAACGGCTAGGCCAAGATTAAGAGAAACGTCCACATCTATCGTCTTCGAGGCGGCGTCCATTGCCGGGCAACTGAGAGGGGGAGAAAAATTTCGAACTCCGCGCACCAACCAAAGGTGCTGGCTGGGAGTCGAAGGGATCGGGATAACATGGATGGTGCGATGGACTTATATAGGGGGGCGACAAAGGTGGCGTCGCAATGTAGTTGCAGTCCTGACTTCCGTCAAGAGCGAAAATGCCCGGTGGAGAAGCAAACTTCCCCGGGGAATTTCCCCACTGAATTTCAAGATGACTTCACGGTATTTCATTCATTGCTCCCAGAAAAAGCAATATGAAATATTCTATTAGCTACTGGTCGACTAGTCAGTTCGAAAATTGAAAATATCAAACGAGTAATCCAAACCCCTCCTGTCTTCGTCAACAAAAACTCAATCCAAAGGCAAGAGTGTTCAATTAGTGAGGTGTCTTGAGGGAATTCTGTGGAACAATTCTCACAAGAAGACTTCTTTGGACAGAAATACTAGTCAAGTTGGTTGTTTGGGGGGGATTCTTCCATGTAATTTCAGAGCCAAAACAAGAAGTGGAGACGTCGGTCATTTAAAACCAACTGAAAGGTAGAATTAGATAAGAACGAGTAGCCCAAGAGGCGATCAATAATTGATTAAATTATACTTGGGAAAAAAAAAGATCCAATCTTAATGACCGCTTGAGTTCAGTTCAGACATTATGAATTGGGGAAACTTAAAAGAAATGGACAAAAGTTGACCAAGACCCAAAGGAAAATAAGTATTGTTTCCTTCCATTCATTGTCAATAAATAGCAAGCAACCACCATTTCACGTTATTAACACATTTTACGACATCTACCGGGATGTAACTGACAACCATTGGAACCGGCACGACCTCGTCGCGTGTCGAACACGAGACTGTCCGGCCTCAGTACCATCCATCCTCTGTAAACACGTGAGGAGGCACGAGGGGATAACTGTTCCCCAAGGTAAAACATTTATAAAATAGAGTAAACATTTACTAAATTTCAAAGATAAAGTTTTTAAAAAGTTGGATTTCCAAAACTAAAAATAAAGTACGTCTTAAATAGGATTTCAAATCCTTATTTTCAGAATTTCAAAACTATTTACCATATTTCACGGCAACAATCGCGTTAAAATGGAAAAAAGCGGGGACAACTACCCCGACAATTTCATTGGGGGGTGGAACGGGAGAACGTTTTGTAACAACCAATGAAGACATCGGGCAAAAGAAAACGGAATCACGAGGCTAATTAAAAAAAAAAAAGAGAGAGAGAAAGGAGGACGGCTTTTTAAACAAAGTTCTTTCATGAAATTGGTCATGTCATTTCACTGCCCTTTGATTTCTTTAAGGTTATCTAAGAAGATTACACATTATTTTTTTTTGTTACAGTAGGAGTCGACGCTTGAACAAACACGACATCATATACTCCATGATCATATTGTTTTTTTTTTTAATTCTAGTGTTAATATTTAATTTTATGCATACGGGTGTTTCTACCTTTTAGGGTGTTAATTGCTAGATAAGACGGGCCCCAATTCTAAAATTCAAACTCATTCATCTTAATTACGTGATGAGAGCAACATCTGTATTTTATAATAATAACGACAATAATAATAATATCATGAACTGTATTTTATAATAATAACGATAATAATAATAATAATATCTGTATTAAGTCTGTGAATTACATTAAATTTTTTTTGAAGTTTTACTTTTTTTCTAACAAGTAGAATGTTGTATACAATAATAGGCGGGTCTAATTAGCAAATATACATATCGTTTTTTAATGTATTTTCCAATGTATTGAGACATTTAAAAAATATTACGCTTTTAACTCCATTTCAAAATATCCATAAAAAATTTTCAAAATTTTCAAAAATCCGAATATAGTCCTCATAAGTCTTAAAATTACCAAAAATTCTTATAAAAGAAAAATCTTTATGAACTTCTTTTAAATTGGAGTCCATTTCAGAGTTTAAAACAAGTACTTTTAGAATTATTAGAGTGGCTTTTCAACTCGGTTGGTTATTCTAGGGAATACAAAATATCTTGAAAGTAGAGAACATCTAGCCAAATAGGTGGCATCATAAACAAAATGTTAGTTTCTATGACAATGGATAGAGTTAAGGTTCAAAAAAGTCTATGTAGATAGAAGTAAACTCTAGATTCGCGATTTAACCAATTGAAAAATTAAAATCGGGAGGAAGAAACACAAAGCAGGGTTAAGGTAAGAGTATCAATTGTTCCTTTTATTTTGGATCTACAACAACTAGATGCAAAACTACACTCATAAGGTGTCGAGTTGGCAAAAGACCTAAGGAAGGCTTTATGGCTATAAGAAGAAACTCCAGTTCATTTGAACAATAGAACATTCAATGAATTGGTGACTACGAAAAGAGAAAATTACACACCCGATTATCTCCCTATAACAAAACCTGAATGTATTCCTATGGATAACATTCTTAAGCCCATAACATAGTGCTTTTTTTGTCATTGATTATGAAAAACATATATACGAAAGGATAAATGAGTAGTTATCACTAAATCGAATGACAGACTTTGTTGAGATATTATCTCCAATATTAGTATTTGAATTATGTGTTGCAGTCCTTATGGGAATAGTGCAAAAACATTGAACATCTTTGGCGGCATATATGAACATTAAGGAAAAGAGTGATCAAGCACAAACTGTATATGGTGTATTCGCAATTATTGTTCATGCACAAAAACGAAGGTCATGTGGCTTTTCACTACTTACTGAGACTGTAGAACAGAGCAATCTTTAACCGCTTTTGTAAAGTTACAGATATATAATATATGTCTGTTTGACAACTACATATGTGAATTCCAAAAAAATTATCACAATTTGATGTAGTTTCCCAACAATTCAAACATTTTTTGCAAAACTTCCATTGCCTTGAAACAATTATAGACAATTTCATATGCGAGAGATAAACTCGTTGAAATTAACATGGCCAAGAAGTTGAGTTATGGCATAATCTTCTTGTAGATTAAGGGTCATCAGTACGATCAACGTTTAATGAAGAGGAAAGCAAATTACCTTGATGTTAGGAGATCATAGTCTAATATCCCTAGGCTTTATTGACAATTGTCTACGAGAGGATTAGCTCTAAGAGAGCCCAATTATATAAGAGGTTACAGGATATCTAATGTCTCTTCAAGAACAAGTGACATAGGTGATGATGTAATTGTTGCTCGACCAATGAAACCATCGGCACCACCCTTAATTGAAGAGATGCCTCGATTGTAAGTTGACTCTAGACTAACATCACAACATACATGAAGAATAATTGCTTATAGACAAGTATCATTATCGGTATATGTTGACCTAGTGAACCATTCGAGAGAAGAATCATTAGGGATTATGAAAGTTATCTATTTATATAGCTCTTTGACTAAATGGATTCCTGAAGTCTACGATGTCATTATGCAGATAGCCAAACAAAGATCTATTTCGGTAGACGATATCTGAAGAATGATATAACTATCCGAAGCAGATGTACCTAGACACGCAACTTTTAGTACGAGGGATGAAGAACTGAGCACTTATGTAGATCTAACACGTGGATAGAAATTGAATGTAGCATAATTTGTGTTAAAGTCAATCCATACCAGATGGTCGTCCAAGTAGCAAATGTTACTGATAGGTTTTTTTTTTTATCTCACAACGACAAAAAGTAAGCTTCCATTTCGGGTTATCTACGTCGGGTACAGAAGACGAGGTTGAATGTGCTCAAATTTTTAAGCATGAACATTCCAGATGATACTTATTCAGGTGGTTCACACACACAAGAAGGCCTTTAGGTATAGAACCGTGCTATCCAAACAAAGCCAGTTCGGCAAGCATTCGGGAGTGTTTAGTTCATCATCTGGGCGTTGGGGGCTTGTCTTCTTGGCGGGAAATCGAATTTGGTTTTTGCCCTCGCCCTGGGCCTCACTGTCTATCCATCTGATTCTGAGCGATCATCCAACTCGACATAGTTACGGAGATGGCCTCGGCAATCGCCGAAGTGAAGGCTGGGTCCCTCGTCAATGACTTGGCCATCTGTTTTATCAATAGGTTTGGCAGTGTCTCTGTTTCGGTCTGCTGGGTGACGGAGCTCGTGGCCGTGGGAGAAGGAGACGAGCGAATACTTGCCGAGCCACCCATGGGATGTGGTGGCAAAGAAATGGTGGCAGCGTGAGATAAGGATCTATGGTTGTGCTCCCCTTCGTAGGTAGCTACGAGGATAGTTGGATCGTCGACGCTCCTCTGCACCTGAACAGGATTGTGCAATATGTTCACCTTCCGTTTCATTTCAATGAAACAGGATTCGAATTGTAGTAGTTTACCTTCTTCTTGACGGGGCAGGAGGGAGCGAGCGAGCACTTGAAGTATGCCCGGGGAGAAGGATTGTCCCTTGTTACCTTCTGCCCATACTTCCTCCATTGATGCCCGTCCTTCACTACCTGTGACATGCAGCAGAAAACCGATGGACATCGCTAAGTCATCTTGTCCCCAAAAGCCCCGTACTGTCCATGGATCAGAACTTACTAAGCTCATGTCAGACTCGTCGACTTGGTAGTAGACCTTACGTACACGGCTTCTGTAGCTCTCCCTCGGTCTCTTCCAGGACTCCTCATCGCTGGTGTACTCCAGCTTCCTCTTCCTGTGCGAACCGTCCTGGGGTTTCTTCAGCAATGCCTCACTTCTCCGGTCTCCGAACTCACCGACCAGGGAAACGAGCTTCCCGGATATGCCTGGCAACAGTTTCTCCTGTTCCATGACCCGCTCAAACTCTTGCATTGACGCCTCGGACTGCGTTCATGCATCCAGTAGAATAAGTGCCAGAGCAATTCCATAACAAACCATTAGGAACCAACAAATAACTACGTGATCACCTCATTCCCAGTAGACCACTGCCCTCCATTCGCTCGATTCACAACTCGACACACATCTTCACTCTGTTCATTACACGCAAACAGGATGCAACTCACGTCAAAATGGACCGCTTCCCCATTCAAAATCATGTTATGCACGTCTCCTCTGCGAAAAAACAAGTGCATAATCAGGGTAAAAACCTACTGGTCCGAGGTTAAGGGAAGTGTCGACGACGACGACTCTCGTCCTCGCAGCAGCGTCCATTAGGGTACCCGAGAGCCGGAAAAAAGTGATCAGAACAGAGGGAGCCGACTGAACAGAGCAAGGTGCCGATGGCTTATTATAAGAAATTGCATTTATCCCTCAGACGTCAGGGAGAAATCGTCACGCGATAGATGTCTTGGTCAAGAAGTAGTGTTGGAATTCCCCTGCCAAATTTCAAGGCGACCAACAAAGACCCGGGCATTCTATCTTTTCTTTTACCTGCTCACGTGATAATCGTCGGTTACTTTGGTTTGGTGACCACCTTTAATAAACAGACGGGTTTGGGTTCGAATTCGAAAGGTTTCACCACATCTTCATAAAGTCATCTTAAACCATTACATTACATGTTATTTTGGCTAGACTACTGACTTTTATATGTAGTATGTAATGAAGACGTCATCCCGATATCCATTTAAGGAGCAATAATTTTTTTAGGATATGTTTGCAACCATGGCTCCTCCTCAATTCAATGTCACAAGTTCTTATGATGGGAAACCAAACTTGTACAATAGGCTAAAAAATATCCCATCCATTTAGACGTGTGATATAAATATTTTTGTTTGTTAATTCTCAATTTTTTTGAATTACATTGTTATTAATACAACTGCAAAGATACAAAATATAGATTTTGGGGTTGCAGTGTTGTGGCGAGAAGGTGTGATAGGAATCATCTTATTTTTTGGGAGATTTGAATCCATTCCTTAATATATATTATATTAAAACTACGGGAAATTAAATAAATTTTGTTTTGAGTCCATCTAATTATTATGTCAGGGGCACCGGCCGGCCTTTTGGAAGGGAAAAGAAATGGAGACCAATGAAATACTCATAAAAAATAAAAATTGACGAAGACTCGATATGTCGTCAAAGTCGTCGTAGGAAATAAAAAATAAAATAAAATGACGGACCACCCGGTTTTTGCAGACAAATTTATACCGCGCAACAGCATCAAACGGAACGCCTTTCCCATGGCACACAATCATCAACCTTCTGCGTTAATGGTTTTAGCGTAGCATCCCATTATTGACTTCACTCCCTACTTTAGAGGGCTTTGTTCCGGTAAAAAAAATTATAAAATATGATACATAATTTCGAAATTTTAAAAATAATGTCACGAAATCAAACTTTATAAGCTCGACTTTTATCGAAAAAAATCCTCTTTTTTTTCCGGACTAACGCAATTTGAATTTAGAGTATTCAATTATTAATGAATTTTCTTGAGGGGCATGACGCACGAGGAGGGAAGAAGGAAGGAGAACAAAGTCATCGTTGATGTGACACACACGTGGATTGGAGAATGGAAAACTTTGGACATCTTCCGGTACGCAACATGTTACATGCCCCATAAGCATAATTTTAACATGTTTTTGCGTCTCTCTCGCTCTCTCTCTCTCTCTCTCTCCCTCTCAAAAATCAGGCTTTTTTTCTTTACAAGAAAAAATGAGGAATCTATCCCATGAAATCGATGCCCCCCGGGTTTCATGTCCGAAAAGATTGTTACAGATACTTTTCTTAATTGGTTTCTTCGAAGAAAAACTAAAGGAAAGGAATCGAGTGTTTGGTCGTGTAAGTTGTAGGAAATAATGTGAATGAGAGAGAGAGAGAGAGAGAGAGAAAAGGGGGGATATGGACCACTGACGATCATTGTTTGGAAAAACTCCCCCACCACCACCATGATACATCAAGAAATTGGTGCATATGCAAAGACTTTCGATGCATTTTAACTTTGATGTGAATGGATAACTAATGATTTTGAAGAAGAAGAAGAAGAAGACTTATGTTTAATAATTTGGGTTGGAATTGATCGTGGAACAGATAGAGAGAGAGAGAGAGAGAGAGAGAGAGAGGAGGAACGGAGGACATCCTGATATTTTTTTGCTTGTTATGTTTGTCGTTTCTTACTTACCATACATACACATCATGTTGTCAAACGAGACTTGATTAGATATTTCTTTGAGCTATGATTAATATTTCAAAGATATAGAAATTTATGGATCTGGCGAAATTGCCTGATACAAGCACGCACACCATGAGTTTTGGGACTCTGCCACGCATGGGCTAGGTTTGGTTTTCCATTAAAAAAAAAAAAACAATGAGGATGGGGAGAATTGTCAATTCCCCTAACTAAATATATTATTTCTTTCTTAATTATTATATTTTTTCTCCCTTTCATTTTTATTTTATTCCTCGGAATTTCATTTCGAAAACCAAACGGATTATAATAGCATGTTTGATTTCCGAAATTGAATTCCGAACTAAATGGAATGAGAAAGGAGAAAAAAAAAGTAGTAAAATGAACGAGAAAGGAGAAAAAGAAGTAGTAAAGTGGAAGGGAAATGAACGAGTAAGGGAATCAACATTCCCCGGCTCATGATAGGGAATATCGATTCCTTTGCTTTTCATCATTCAATTAAATACATTATTTTTTTAAGCAATTTCCTTCATAGTCACTGTATATTTTTTCTTCTCATTTCATTCAATCTAAAATTTTATTTCGAAAATCAAACGGGCTACCTCTCGATTATGAACCTGACGGGTCATTATTCTGACCCGTGACGCGATTAACCCGGCCCTTGGCCACCTCTAGTCGCTGGGCGCGTAATAATGGGCCAATATTCGGCCTATCTTCCCACGCTCGACGAAGAACGGGCTATTCTGGGCCCAATATCTTCTGACCAATAACGAAGCCCACTTGGATTCCTGCCTTCCCACTCCACTGTTCGGAGGCTTTGTTCTTCGGTCTCTCAGCGGAAGAAAAACGTTGATGTTGGGAAGGTCTTGGCGGGAAGTTGAATTAGGGGTTTGGGGGTTGTAAACCGGGGGGGAGGGATGGAGGAGGATGAGATAGAGAAGCTGGTAACGGCGTACCTGAAGAAGAGGGGATTCAAGGATGCCGAGCTCGCCTTCCAGGAGGGGCTCCATCGCCATCCCAAGACCACCTCCGCTTCCGCCGGAGCAGCAGCAGCAGGAGTGGCGTCTTCTCCGATCCCGACGCCGACAAGCTCGTCCTGTCGTTCTCCGAGTGCGTGTGCCCGATTTAGGATCTGGAGTTTGTTGCTTTGAGGATGGTTGGGCCGCATTGACTTTGTTTCGCTTTCTTCGGTGGAATGCAGGTCGAGAAGTGTGCCGGAGCAGTATCAGGATGGATACGGCAGGCTCGATTCGTACAAGGTTTATTGTCTTGTTTGTTCTGCTTAGCTTTCCTCTTGTTTTCTTGGATTGATTTTTCTGACCGGTGGTTCTTACTGGTTCTTCCCTGTGTGCAGCACGAGTTGCTTTGCGTGCTGTATCCTGTGTTTATTCATTGCTTCATGGATCTGATTGCTCAAGGTCACCCTCTATTGTTGTCTGCTACATCATTGCATGAGTTTTGCTTAATCACTTGTAAACGTCGTAGCAAATGCTTCTGCTTGCAGGTCGTAGCTTTTTTAACAGCTTCCGCGACGACCATTCAATGATGCATTCCGGGGATCTTCTGAAGTTGGAGGGTGTCCTTTCACCATCTCATTTGGAAGTTAGTTCATTTCATCTTACACAATGTAATCTCACTATTGTTGGAATGATGGGATATTAAGCTGTTTGTTGATCATGTGCAGGAGATGGAGTTTGCTCATTATCTTAGAAATACAAAAGCTACCATAAAGATATGTCAGGTAACATCCGACTTGTCAATAGGCTTCCACTCTTCTGCAATGCCGTGGCATTAGGAATTTAGGATTATACTCTTTTTTTTCCTTGTCTCTTGGCTCCATATGAAATTCTGGAATCAACTGGAAAGATCTGTCTTCATCCTTTGCAGTATTCATATGAACTCCTACTCCAGTATCTCCACAAGACACAGCCCTTCACAATCCTGGGCATAATAAATCTTCACAAGACAGTCCTTCACAATGCTGGGCATAATAAATCAGTGGATAAATTTCCAAGGTAATGAATAATTGGATTTAACCTAAAGAGTAGTGCTAGAAAGAAAAGAGATGCGTATAGATATACTCTGCCGTACTGACCTTTTACATATTGACAGTGTCACCTGGGCAGCCCACATCACTTTCAGATGATGTTGGGGATGAAACAATTTTCACGAGTGATGGTGCGACTCAAATAAACCCTAAGGAGATTCAATGGGGGGTATGTGACTTCATCTCGTTAAGTTGTGACATCTTTAGGATACAGGATTCTCTGAAATTTGATTAGTCTGGGACTAAAATATTGTTTTACTTTATTTGCTAACCATAGGGTAGTCTTTTCTTCAGTTGCTTGAAGATTCACTGGAGGATCGTTTTGAGAAAGGGGCCTTTTCCCCTTTGGAAGCCGATAAGGGTGAAGGAGAAGCTAAAGAGACTGAACAGGGCGATAATAAGGCAAATATTATTTGCACTTTTCTTCATTCAGTTTTCCGCTTAACAACCGAACCGATACTATGCATATCTACATTAATTCCAAGAAGATCTGCTTACCTTATATACCTTATATACCTGGAGAGGGAAAGACCGTAGCGAGAGTAGGTCATATTCTTTTTGTCTTATGAACCATTGCAATTCTATGCTTATTAATTTGTATAGAAGCATTTTACATGAGATGAAGCTTCCCCTTTCCAGTATTTGATGGAAATATGCCTTAACATCTTATCTGAAAATGTCGAGCATCTTTTGGAGAATTCTGATTGGATAAAGACTTTATCTGGGATGCAAACTTATTCTTCGTTTTCACCTTTGAGTGTTGGAATTGATTCTTACTGTTGGTCCTTGTTTAATCAATCCTTTTGAAATTATTTACCTGATTTGTTGTTCTTTTGTTGCGAGGTGTCGAAAAATATGTGGTTACTATTCCTTCCTTATTGTCTTCTTTACTGCTTTAGGTCAACAGAGGTCGAGCATTCTATTCTTGAGGACTTGAGGAATCGTGTCCAGTTGAGCAGTACTGCCTTGCCATCTGTCAGCTTTTACACCTTCGTAAATACCCACAATGGGTATGCTTTTAGCTTTTGGCATCCAAGTTGTGGCTTGCGGGTCATGTGAGATCACTTATATAGATCCAATGCCTGCTGTAGATTAAACTGCTCGACAATATCTCAGGATGGATCTTTAGTTGCTGGTGGCTTTTCAGACTCATCTCTGAAGGTTACATCTGAGTTTATTACTCCGGCAAAACATTTGTTTTCATATGCATGTTAGAATAACGAAAATGGTGCTGTGACAGGTCTGGGGCATGGCAAAGCTTGGGCAACAATCTGGTAAGTTGGAAATATGCAAGTACATATTTCACTGAATGAGAAATTGGTTCATCCACCGTACTTTTTTATTTGTTGTGAAGGCTATCCATCTACGTCATCCTGATAGGTAGTTTTGTTGGTAGAAGTTATAAATGTCCTTTAATTGTTTCGAAGATATCACTTCTTATGTGAAACTTGGCGTGTGCTAAAAGAATATTTAGGTTGGTTTCTCTTGTGTGCTTTTAATGAACGGAATATTTCCGTTAAGCTCTGGCACATCAGCTGCTTCACAGGGTGAAAATGACATGAGTAATGGCGAACATGCCGGTCCACTTGGTGGAAGGAGATCTTACTCTCTATATCAGGGTCATTCAGGGCCTGTACATGCCGTGACTTTTAGCCCGTTGGGAGATTTCATCCTCTCCTCATCTGCTGACTCAACTGGTATGCTCTCTTATGTCCATTTAGCTGGTACTGTAGTTTCTCAATTGTTCTTTCAGATTTTTGTGGCTCGTTGATGCTATTTTATTTTCCAGAATTGATACTTGTTTGTCCTTTTATTTTTTATTATGCAGTTCGATTGTGGAGTACAAAGCTAAATGCTAATCTTGTATGTTACAAGGGCCATAATTACCGTGTGGGATGTTCAGGTAATGTGTTCAGGCATGTACTTTCAGATAGTATGGATATTAGCATGAGTATGGCGACTCTTCAGCGTTATGTATACTAGCACGGCCAAACAAATTCACAAAAACAATAGCATCACAATCCACCCTTAGATATCTCTTACAAACCTGTTACAAGTGTCAGGGACAAATAATAGCGGGGAGTATCCCCGACTGTTGGGGAGGGGTGGTGCCATTGACAGACAGTAACTCCCAGCCTAACCAGCACGTGCACTAACAACTACCTTCTCTCTCTGTTTTTTCTAACACATACAACACAATCTCGGTCGGACCCCGGGAAAGAAAAACATCAGTTAGGGCTCTGAATAAAAATGCCTACACTTAAAACCATGATGAAAGAGAACTAGCTAAAACCAATAATAACACATCTAACACCCGTAACAAGCCTACCCAGGAATAACAAGCTAAGCTTATCTGCCACCATCTCAAGTGAATCGTGAACCTGATATAGAGGCATGCAGAGACCAAGCTACTACCCTTGTTGCTTCTTCCCCGTCTCCGACTCGGTTCCTTCCTACTTTGGGACCGACGACTCGTCTTCATTTGGCTCATCATCCCTTTTGGCGTCGGCTTCTTCTTTCTTGGTACTGTCTTCCATCACATTTGATGCACTATCCTGTTGATTTTCCAAGCCCTCTGCCTCCACTTTCTCAGGCTTGTCATCAATTCCAGAGACATCTTCCTGGGAGGAAGCATCTGATCCTTTCTTAGTTTTTCCCACTCTTCCTTTCGGCTTTATTGAAGCTTTCAGCGAAAGAAGATCATCGTCATTCGGTTCATCCGTATCAACTGCCTTTTCTTTACCACCGTCTGATTCATAGGCATTCCTTGAAGCATCATCGGACCCTTTACCATTTTGCACAGGGGGTTCTTGAGAATTGTTCTTACTGTCCTGTCCCGATTTTCCACCAGATTTACTGCCAACACCGATCTTTTGACCAGCTTTCAAAGCCGTGGATTTGCCTTTACTGGAGGGATCACTGCCCCTGGAAAAGACATTTCAAAATCAAACAAAATGAGCGTCTTTCGTCCAAACTGCAAAGCACGTTAATAAGAAAACTGTCTCCTTACTTCATCGACACCATTTCTTTCTTGCCTTCCTTTGCTGCTGACTCCTCCATGCCCCTTTTTACTCGCTTCTTAAGTGGCCTGCTGAGAACGACCAACACTTCAATGGACACAGTTCAAAAGTATACTTGAAAAAGATGAAGGGATGAAGGAAAAGAGATGACATAATCTTTCTTGGGGATGAAAGACACAGACCAACAACAGATGAAGGCAACATTGGAATATTGCACTTACAATTCTGGGGAAGCACTAGCATTCCCATCATCGAGTGCTTCATCCTGTCGAAATATTTCGAGTTACATACCACAAAAGGAGTATCAACTCGAGTCATATCCAATAAAAGTACCTGGTCAGAACCAGTAGGTTCCTTAACAAACTCCCATTTTTCCTTTTTAAGATTAAGAATTTCTTCATCACCATCGGTGTACACAACCTATATTCATTCACAACAAATAACAATTTATTCAGAAGATATATTTCATTGAATATATCAAGATGAGCACAAAGAAAAACAAGGCTCATCAAACACACCTTGTGTTTCTTTTTCTCAGAGTCAAATGATTCCACAACACCCTCGTAAAACCTGAAAGTTTGTCAAACAAAAATAGAAAATTATGACTCGTGGAATAAAATAATATGCAGCAACACAAATTCATTTCCTGTGATCCAATATATTTAGAATTCTAAACCATGCCTCTTAAACAAATCTTCCTAGCATAACAACTTCAGATGGGACTGGAAAAGATAGACAAGATGCAGCCAACCCCTACTTGGACTGAGATTATGGCCCACCCGAGAAGTAGTGGAAATAGGAGGAACTACTTTAGAAATTTAAGAGGAAGAGGACAAAATGAGTCTGGACAAAACAGCAGAAGCACAGTCTGTGTCCACCTTTAAGTCACAAATTCCAAGGCCAGAACTGATTACAACAAATTAAGAGAGGAATCCATTTGTAACAATCAAGTGATATAAACTTACTGGCGATCTTGAGGCCACCAAACTCTAATTGGGAGGCCAATGAGCTCCGCCTCATAAACTTTCACATTAGATGGCTGCACCCATGGATTATCGGACTAGTATTAGGTCCCATACTCAGATAAATTAAAACAAACCAAACAAATGATTTTCCTCCAAGAATAAACTATTGATCATGGTTATCAGGGAGAACATCGGGAAGCTGAGGAAAAATCTACCAGTAGAACATTTACATAAATCTCGTGCAGCCGTAACTTCAAAAAATAAAAATAAAAAAAACATAAAAAATAAAGGAAAATCAGCACATGCGAGAAGCTGACACTGAATGAATTAACTTGCTTTTTATTTAGAAAAAAGGAAGGCAAAACAAGAGCATGAGATTAAGTTGATACTGAATGAATTAGCAAGTTGTTCATCCAGAGAGTATAGCACCTTCTTTCCTGGTGTGCCCTTCACCATATTATTTGTCTTTGGAGTGTTAGAAGCCTGCTGTTTATCTTTGCTAGACTTTGAAAAGGGCCTAGGCGACGAAGACACTATCTGCAAACCGAAACAAAATTAGACATTTATAGGACAAGAAAATTAAAGCTAACTAAAGAAACCCTTCAGGGTTTGAAAAACTACTTTTTTCTTCTCTTTGACAGCTGATTTCTCCAAAATCCTCTCCGATAGCTCTTTTTCACTTGATAACTGCTTTTTACTTTTCTGTTTTTTGATAGAGGAAGCATCACCAACACTGTTACTCTTTATTACCTTCTTCAATGAGCTATTCCCGTGCTTTTCCTGTTCTTCGCCAGAAGAATTGCTAATATTCCTGCCTGCTTTAAGGGCAATGGCACTTTTACCATTGGTAGAATGTCCGGCTGATACTTTCGTGCACGAGCGCAGCTGAGCTTTCGCTTCCGAATCACTGATTTCTTCAAGTTCATCCCCAGAGTCCTTCAAGTCATCTCTCTTCTTTTTTCGTCCACGTTTCTTCGATTGGTTACCAACAACCTCACACATATTTTTAGATCCCGACACAGTGCTTAAATTCTCCCTGTCCTCTGCTTTCAGTAAAGTCTTACCAATAGGTTTCTTCATGCCTTCAGCACGTAGGTCATCATCCGCATTACCATTATCATGTTCTTCATCACTTCCAAGAAGCCTTTTGGTTCCTTTCTTCCTGGAAATCTCAGAACCATTGAACTGCCTTCCTTTCCTCTTCCTATTTATATTATCACTGCTCTGATTATGATGCCCCTCTTTGGTGGAAACAGAATCCGCCTCTTTTTTCAGGATGAGCATATTGCGCTTCCTCGGCTTAGGCGTTTGAGAAGCAGGATTAACTCGTGAAGCAGCGTGTTTGTCCACCTAAACACATGCAACGAGATTAATCAAGAAAATTCAAGTAAAGCAGAAAACATACTATTGAAATTGCAAAATACAAAGGGCAGTTGCACTAGAAAACAAAATCAACCAAATGAATATATAATGGCACAAAGCTGATCCCCTCTATTTCCATATCTTTTACAAGCTGTTCTTAAAGACCAGATGGATGGATATAAGAGAACTGAAGAGACACCCATGTGGGAGGAGAACAGTTGGAGCACATACACCATCTGGAAACCTCAATATGAAAACCAATACTCATGGCTCATGGTGGAGCTATTCTTATAGCAAGTAAAAAACTCTTCTTTGAGATAATAATTTCCAGTAAGTACAATATAAAACCAGGAGTTATGAGGGACAGAACCTTATGTTCTCCAATGTCATGCTTATGTTTCATTCCAACTGCAGCAGAATCTTGACATATGGATCGGACAACATCGCCGTATTCATCTAAAGTAGACCCTAGTGTTTGCAACACTTCCCCAATGATAGATTTGAGCGTTGAAGCGCAGTTTTTAAGTACCTTCTCAGCCAATGCTTGAGAAATTGACAGAACGTCCTAGTATCAACAAAAAAGCTGTCTAAAACTTCGCAGCCAGAAGAACAGAGATGATTCTCAAGTAATATTAGTCAAACCTTTTTATCTTTTCTAACACAAGCTAGGAGACAGGACACCAGGTCCGGAGAAACATCTTCACTCTCCTCAATGATGAGAGACATGATAGTCACCATAGATTCAAACACATTTTTGGGGTGAGATTCCCTGCAGGAAACCCTCAACTTCCTGGTCAGTAACAAACAAGTTCCTATTGCCTAGTGTTTTAGAACAAACAAACAATAGAACTACAGAGACAATTGTATAAGAAAGGTGAGAACACCGACTAGCCAAATATGCTTGATAATGAAAAATATCTCCCAACAGATGGGGGCAATCATTCAAGAATATGCAATAATTTACACAAAAGAAAATCACCATATGCACTTACCCACCACTAAAAAATCTTTAAACAGGTGATACAAGAACCACCAGGAAACAAGCCTGTTCACACCTTTTGGATAAATATATTGCCACGTGAAATATCAATGGGTGTAAATGAGCGGCCCTTGCTTCCCGTAAAATTTGCTTCAGAAAAATACACAAACACTATGCAGTGATGATTAAATAGTGAAAAAAATAGCATTTCATAAACGAGAAGACAGAAATGTGGCCAACCATGCCCACAAAACTACAAAAAAATATTGCTGCTTTCACACAACGGCTTAAGGAAGGGGTTTATCACCAACACCCTAACTCTTTGCAAACTCACAAGACCGTGACTGACATCAATGTCAACTATGTAAGACTAAGGTTGAGAAAGATGAAGCTAAGTCATCTCTGATATCTACCAGCAGAAAACAAATATCTTGAAATTACAACTGAAAATCATCCACAGAAGCATGATCTTACCTTATTGAGTTAAGAAAATGCTGGAACATTTTGAGAATCAGGTCATTACACTCGAGATCCAACATCACCACACATGACCTGACCCGGGCAACTGTTTCAAGGATTGAAGTTCGTTTTGCATACAATCGGCTGGATTTGTCATGCAGTTTTTCAAAGGATGACACAATTAAGCGGAAAGCATCCTGGAAAGACAGGGATTAAAAACATAAAAAGAAAAAAAAGAAAAAGGCAAGAAGGCTCATATCAGGTCCTACATGACAATATCGAAAGAGAGAACATAAAAGAAAAATACACAATACCTTCATCTGATCATCCTCATAAGGTGCATCTGGCGCTGTTATTCTGGTTATCTCACTTATGCATGAAGCAACTACAACTTTGACCTCTTCGTCTGAGTGATCGAAAAGTTTGTCGGCAATCAATGCCTTCACAAAAGAAGGAAGGGTATCTTGAATTGACTCTGGTGGTGATTGTTCAACTCTTGATAATAAGTTTTCAGCTTTCTGATTATCATTTCAAGAAACAGAATATGGCCGTAGAGTTAGATATTCATCTCATAATAATAACCAGGATTGCCCAATTTTCTTATCAGGACACTGGGAAGGTAAGACCCTTTGGGAAAACCCATACTTCTCCAAAAACAGGGGGTAGTGATGGCCTCAAAATTAACAGGCCACGAGTCACAAACTGATCACAAGGATTTCCGACAGAAATAACTATAGCTACACAACATAATCATCATGTCCACACAGCACAAAGATGATTTTATGACACAGTAAAGTAGCATAAAAATTTTGATTTCAGTAAATGGTAATCAACATTAAGGTTCAATCTTTGCCCAAACAGCAACACTACACCAAAAAATTTATCCAGCCTAACTCGCTAGTCCTATCAAGGACACTATGTTCTTAGAGGCATTCACAAAAGCCAGTCATTTGGGCTAGTTAATGTGCTACATCGACATCACCCGCTCATTAGGCTTCAATAACGTCCAGCAACTGAAAAGTAATGGCGTGCATAGAAAACAACAAAGAACCGTACATCAACAATGTGAAGCATGAAATTAGCTCTAAACTGCATCATCCAAGTGAAAGCGACCAAATAACCAACCAAATAAACAACATAAAATCACAAAAACTATCGTGCAATTAGCCATCGCCGTCGATGCGACCAAATCAGCAACCGAATAAACAACATAGAATCACGCTCCGATAAAACTTCATCGCCTCCAGCAAGCAACAAAGCGTGCCTTCAACTCCTCCATCCATGCAACAAACCACGAAAGAGAAAGTTACATCCGACGAAACGCAAGAACCGTACTTCAAGAAGAGGAAGGAGCTGGTCGACGGAGGAAGGAGGCTCGAGGAGCTTGTTCCCCGTCTCCGAGAGGAGATGCTTGAGCTCCTCACCAGAGGAAACCATGGCGGCGCGTTCAACGTCCACCGCAGAACCCGCGTGCACCGCAACTATCCCTACCTCTCGATCAGGCCAAAAGCATCCCTGCAAAACCCTAAGCTCTGAAGGAAAAATGTGGAGGGAGAAAAAGGGCGGAGAGAGTTTGTCCGAACGAGCAAAATTGAAATTCAATTGAGGGATGAGGCGGAGGTCGGATTCCGCGGGATTATGAATTTGAGCTTAATGCGGGGGATCAAGTCCACCCATCCCGGCCCATGGGCCTGGTATTTTGCAGTCCTTTTCCTTCTTGGTCCCTGAGCCCTCCACGTCATCGTTATGTTCTACGTGTAGCCTTCCCATTCGATCATACCACGTCAACTGCTCTGCCCCGGCATCTTTCTCTTCCTCTTTCAGAATGCCCGGCGGGGCTGACTAGTCGACCGAAGAGACTTCATTCTTCGGCTGCGCCGAGCTCTGGAGAAAACCGTGGCTCCGTCGGGGACGGCACCACCGTCAACATCAGCGAAGCTCTCTCGGCGGAAACCTAGTTCCGGTCCACAAGTGTCAACCGCCCGCGTAATCTACAAGGAGCCGAGGCCGTCGTCTGGGGCGGCGCCAACGTCATCGGACTCCCCGTTCTGGCAGCAGAATTGGTTCATCGCGCTTTTGTTCGTCATGGCGATCGGGTTCTTCTCCCTAGCGGTGTTCTTATTCCTCGGGATGGATTTCGAGAACGGCTCGCCAGCCCCTGCTTATGCTGCACCTGCTTCCGAAGGCGTTGAGGTGAGGGTTTGGGATGGTAGGGGAGTGGTGTTGATTTAAGGCTTGTCTTGGAGGTTCGTTATACTGCCATCAGGATAGAGTAGGATCAAATCGGTAGCCTGTTGATGGAGTGGAGGAATGCCCATTTCCCGCAAGAGATTAGACTCTAGTTAAATGATGCGATCACCGGTGTTGGGTTGTTCCTTGCTTGAGTTTAGGTCGGTCAGTCCAGTACTTGACTTTTTATGCATTCTTGGCAAATGATGCCACCCTCCGCCAATAACTTCTAGCCTCCTAGGTATTTCGATATGAATTTATTAGGGTTAACATTTGTTTTTCTTGTTTCCATGAGCGAGAATTGTCATTATTCTTCCCAGCATGATAGGTTTTAGCGAGAGATGGTATCTTTCAATTGTTTATTATTGGCATTGTTTCCTCCAGCAGATAACTTATGGATCAGTCTTGAAGCTAATGCATGAAAAGACAAGGTTTAGGTTGCACTCTCATGATGTGCCATACGGTTCTGGCAGTGGACAGCAGTCAGTTACTGGATTTCCTGTGGTTGATGACTCCAACAGCTACTGGGTATATTCACCTTTAAATAGTGTCAGTTTTCTTCTTATGGTGTTTGGCTTTTATTATTTCAGGACAAAACTTGACTTCTTCTGTATGTAGATTGTTAGACCTCAGCCTGGCACATCCGCCAAACAAGGGGACCCAATCACCAGTGGAACAATAATTAGGCTTCAGCACATGAGAACAAGGAAATGGTTGCATAGTCATTTGCATGCTTCTCCTATTTCAGGAAACCTAGAGGTGAGCTCTTTGTTTCATTTTTTGTTGTTCCTGCATGCGGCGTACTATAGCAATTATTGAGGGGACTCGTTTTCATTTCCCTCGTTATAAACTGACCCAAGCTAGTGGGATTAGGGCTCCATTTATTTCTTTCAGGGTTGGGTTGTTTTGGTTTTGGCTCATTTCATGTAACCGGATTGTACGATGGGTTCATTTCTGGAAAGCTTTGGAAGATATCACTGGACTGTGCTAGGATACAACGGAATATTTAACTGATTTGTCAAGTATCTTGAGAGGGTGTGATGTCTTTCTGCCAGCTAGTAACAATTCTTGATAGTTTGAATTTGCAGACCTTGTGCTTCTTCAATTATGCCTTCACATAAGTTTCTTTGTATAGCTTCGTTAATTGCATGGGAAGTTTGGGGTTTTGCACATAGATGGTCAAATTGTAAACGATGTCTCTATCTGTAATGATTTATTATGATTTAACAGGTAAGCTGCTTCGGTGGAGAAACCGACTCAGACACTGGTGACTATTGGAGGTAGAATAGTGCAGTAGAATTCTTCTTGAAACTATCCTACAGTGTCTGAAAATGGAAGTGACGCTATTATTTCTGCAGACTTTTGATTGAAGGCAGTGGCAAGACCTGGAGGCAAGACCAAAGAGTTCGTCTCCAACATGTTGATACTAGTGGGTATTTACACAGTCACGACAAGAAGTACCAGCGCATTGCTGGGGGACAGCAGGAGGTATGGACGTTATATTCTATTGTTCTTCACTGAGATATGTGCTCAGTGAATGTCGGGCATTTTCGCATTTGGTTGATGTGTGCTGCTGCAGTTTTTTACTTCTTTTACGGGTTGGTGCTTCTTCCAGACAACCTTAGTTTTATGGACCTTTGTCCTTCGCAGGTGTGTGGTGTCCGAGAAAAGCGCCCCGATAACATTTGGCTGGCGGCAGAAGGCGTATATCTTCCAGTTTCGGATAAGTAGGAACATTTTGGGTCAACCGAGGGAAATGGTAAAATAGGCTGTCTTTGTTTCACTTCTGACAGTGCATTGTTCTATAGAAACAAGTAGATATCTACTGCGTATTTCTCCATTGAGGAACCTCTTTAAGAAGGATTCTACAGTGTTCCCACTGCTGAAACTGTTCTGCTCGCCACATGATGCGGAGTTATAATGAGCATGCCTCCTAAACTGGGCCTCTTTCGAGAATTGATGCAACCTTGTCCTGCGTAACAAAGGTGTTCGGTCACATTAAATGTGGGGGCTTCCATTTCCACGGCCAACTGCACCTCCCAGCGACAACAAGTGCATGTGCTTGCTTTATGTTGCCTGAAACATTGGTGTGTGAGAGGTGGTAGCAACAACCGCAATAAGGGCAGTATGATATAGAATGGTACCCGATCTCGGCCCTTTCCAATCTAGTCTGAATTTTCCAGCCATGCATTTAAATGCTTTCTGCTCATTTGTGTTGCAAAATGAAAGCGGGTGTGGCTGAGTGTCGGTCACTGGCTCGTGTCAGAGAGCTTCGGACTTCATGTCCTTCCCGGTGGGGTCGATTCCTCGGATCGTCGTCGTGAGGACAAAAGGATTGTTTTAGTAACTTTTCCGTGGCCGAGATGCCAAGGTGAACTTTAGCAGAAGCTGAACACTCATCTTTTTTACACGTTGTGTTGTTTTCTAGAACAGGGTGATGTAGGTCCCGGGAGTATGTGCTGGAACGAGTCTTTTAAGGAAAGGGGCACATGGCTAAAAAGCCTTCGAAATGCAGAGCACACAAAAGCCCGCCCTAGCAGGACGAACAAAAACTCGGATCTTATTCCATGGCAAAACAAGCATATAAACAAATCTTAGATCCTTTCACATGGAGAGCGTGATACCACGGGTTGGGAACTCCTAGATCTAGAATGCCAACATTTTTACACCGCCGGCTGACTCAGCCCTACCTCCTATAACGCGACAACCTTCGTCCACGAAGGATTCTGGAACTGGGTTGCTTGAGAGATGGAGCCATGACCCAATTGCCTGCTAGATCTGCGGAAGAGGCGAAAAGGGTCAAGAATCAATTGCAGGACAGACAAATGTTAGTTGGGGTCATAGTAAACAAATAAAGTCGAAAGGGATTTCTACAGTCCATGTTGTCCCCCCAAAACAAAAAGTCTTATGGCTCACTCCTCCCAATTAATTGGTTGGGGACATTGCTAATTGTTAATTAATTACGTGGAAAGCAGCAAGGGGATAGATTCCAAGTAGGTAAAACGAAAAGGAACCACTGATTGATTAGTCCTACCCCACCCTTGTCTTGATACGACAACAAAGTTTGGGGCAAAGGTATTATTAAATTGGGAAACGGACCCCCCCCCACCCTAGGTGTGGACCAGAGCCATTCTATATGTGTACCATGATTCTGTTGAAAATGAGACCATTCATTGATGTTTCCTACGGAGGGAGGGGACCCCAATGCTACTCTTGGGACTGGAGAGTAGTAGCCTCAGATCGAACACTCGATGATAGGCTTGTTATTGAGGTCCTGCCTAAAACAAATCAGACAAGTGCAATCTTAAACAAAATCTGCCTAAAACAAACACCCAAATCCACCAAAGTTATGGAGATTGCGATTAAGGCAGTTAAGGACTACACTGACCTGCAAGAGTATCTCCTTGTCAAGACCAGGAATGTCAGAACGGGAGGCTCTTGGAAGTTGAACTAGCAGTGAATGCTTTGAGGTGGTGATCTGAAGGAATGAATTCCTTGGGAAGATTGGCTCTTTTGACTATCCTCTTCATGTTGTTCTGTAAGCTCTGTTGGACCAGTTGTTTCACCGCTTTCTTCTCCTCACTCATCATGTATTCCTCCTCCAAACACTCCTTTGCGCCGCCGTGCCGGGTTGCCGAGGTTGTTGTGCTGCTACTTATTGGAGCAGACACGGCTGCAAAGCTTCTTCCGACGTAATTCTCCGAAGTCTGCTTTCCCTTGTCCAGTCGCAAGCATTCCAATATCCTCGATGCTCGTTTTTGAGCCAATGTACTGCCCAGAAGAGTCAATTCTAGCAATGCCGATACGATCCCCGCGTCTACCATGGCCTGCCTATCTCCATATCCCTTGTGAGCCATAACCATTAGGATGTAAGATGCCTTCTCTTGGCAGTTAGGAGAGTCTGTCCAGCTCAGGACATCGACCAGCACGGTAAATGCATCTTGAACCGTGCTAATCGCCTTTCTTCCCTCACCAGTGGACACAACATTACTGAGTATCGACAGAATCCACTCGCTGACATCCATGTTGCCCAAAGAATTTATAAGGAAAGGGATCGAGCCCGTTTCGAGGATCAAGCTAACATTGGAGGGGAGGATCGACAGGTTAAAAAGAGCTCTCATGGCATCCTGCTTGGCTTGTGCACTGCAATTTTGGTCCAAGTCCACAAGGGTCTTCACCAGAAAGGGGATAGCACCGGACGATCCAATAACAGGCTTGTTCAAATCAGAAGCACTCAGGCCAAGAAAGTTCGCCACGATTGCCTCAGAAACCAATGAGTTCTTGACCTCATTATCAGCTGGCCCCGCTTCAATGAGCTTCAGCATCTTATGAACAGCACCCGCCTGAACGATGGCGGCCTTGTTCCTGCAAATGAGTTCAAAAAGTGGCTGTGGGTGTATCCCAAGAAGAAGAAGAAGAAAAAGAAGAAGAAGAAGAATTCACGAGAGCAGCGAGAAGGTTCAATAAAGAATGAACGAAAGAAACTGACGATGATGAAGTGAAAAAACAACTTGAGGACAATCGGAGGATCAAGAATCCTTTCTACCAAAAAAATAAAAAATAAAAAACTGAGGAACGAGACAGAACAATCGCGAATGCCCAGAAACTTATGCAGGAATAGATAAACAAAAACAGATAAGAACAAGGAAAGCGACGGTGCCCAACACAAGAAAATCTGAGGCAGTCTGCGACATGACAAAGAGGAGAAGTTGGGCTAAGGCCATGAAAGAAAACGACATGCCGATGAAGACAACATGAATCCCACCTGATCCTTGAGCCCAGAGAAAAAAATACAGTTTTCGAGTCCAAATGCGAGGAGATGGAACGAAAATGCAACTAAACGACTTACGCGTCGTTGCCGATGCCGAGGTTAAGCAGAGCATACAAAGCGTTGATCTTGGCGTCGCCGTTGTCGTCCACGGAGGAGTCGATCATACCGACGAGAGGAGGAATAGCGCCCAGCATTGCCAGCAGGTTCCTAGCCTCCGCGTCCTCTTTGCTCAACAACCTCACTCTACCCGCAGCCTCTCTCTTCCTACTCTCCCCCTCCTCCCATTCCCCCTGCAAATCCATAACCACCTCCTTCAGCCTCTCCAGGGCGCCGGCTTTCCGCCTGGTCTCGCCCTCGATCTCCAGCCGTTCTCGAGCCTCCGCCCGGTGGAGGAGATCGACCAGCTTCTCGGACTTCCCCGGAGGGGAGTCATTCCTCATGGGTCGAAGCTCCACGGACGAGCCGCAGAAGAGGCGAAGGAGAAGCTCCCCACGGAGGAATGAGGAAAGGAAGGAGCCGCGGCCGCGGCGGCGGCGGGAGGCGATGCCTGTGGCGTCGGATGAGGTCATCCTTTTGTTTTCCTGCTCACATTATTACATCATACGACATGGCGGCACAACACCGTCGTGGGAAGTCTTTTAAGTTCAGGAAAGAAAAGGAAGACAAATGGCGACGGCGAGGACGAGGACGAGGAAGAGAAGAGAACAGGCTTTGGGCTTTCTCATTCAATGGGCCTTATCCACCGTTGGACCAAATATTAGGCCCGTTAATAAAATGGGCTTTTTGTTGTGACCCAATTAAGATAGGCCCAATGATGAGAGGGTGAACTCTTGTGGCTTGCTCTTTTAATTTCTTTCCCCTCCCTCGGAAGACCCTCAGTCGGCTGATCGTTGGTCTTCCCGGGGGCTGACGCTGCCGCGAGAGGACGAAAATGTCGGCCCCGACGCTTGAAGTCGAAGCTAGAGAGTGAGTTCTTCTTCCGCTTCCAAATGATGATTTCATACTTGGTTTTTCTTTGGCGTATTTTTCTTTTTCTCTTTTTTTTTTTTTTGTTACGTTGATTTGTTTAGGTCGATTTTTTAACCTTCTGTTTTTGGGAATTTTGAAGTGTGGTGAAGATTGTGCTACAGTTCTGCAAGGAGAATTCGCTGCACCAGACGTTCCAGATACTGCAGAGCGAGTGTCAGGTTTCCCTCAACACCGTGGACAGCATCGAGACCTTTGTCGCGGACGTTAACGGTGGCCGCTGGGATGCAATCTTGCCGCAGGTGGCTCAGCTTAAGCTTCCCAGGGACAAGCTTGAGGATTTATACGAGCAGGTGAATCCCCCCTCGCTCACCCGTTAGCTGTCATCTTCATTTGCATAGATAGTTGTAGGCAAGGAAATTGTTTTATTGGCTGAGGCTAGGTGCTTTGTTGTGATTATTTTTTCTTTTTATCAGATTGTGTTGGAGATGATAGAACTGCGAGAATTGGATACTGCACGCGCTATCCTTAGGCAAACTCAGGCCATGGGTGTCATGAAGCAGGAACAACCCGAACGGTATCTGCGTCTGGAGCATCTCCTTGTTAAAACTTATTTCGATCCCAATGAGGTCAGAATTGGCTGTACTTGGATGTTCTGATTTTGTTTTTCTTGTCGTGCCTTGAAAGTTACATGGCAACATGGTCGAGCTTTTTCAAAATCGCTGTTCCTTGAGAATCCCTGGGTTGGTTAATTATAATTAATCACCATGGTGAATCTTGTCCTGTTTCTAGCAATTTCTCCTTTCGCTGATGAGCAGGGACTGACCTGGTATTGTCCAGGCTTATCAAGACTCCACAAAAGAGAAACGACGTGCGCAAATTGCTCAAGGTTTTTTGAACTGTGACGTCTATTTAGTGCGTGAAAGTTCATTTTTTTAACTGTATAATCTGAGTTTTATTATTGTTTCTAGCTCTGTCCATGGAAGTTTCAGTGGTTCCACCCTCAAGGTTGATGGCGTTGATTGGCCAGGCCTTGAAATGGCAGCAGCATCAAGGTATGGTCAAATTTGTCACAACTAATATTTTTCAGTTTCTGTAGGATATAAATTTCACCCTCCATTTGTGCATGGTTGTACTACCTAGAATAATCTCGATATAGGGCTGCTAATATACGTTTGTTAACCCCCCCATTGCCTTTCTGCTTGGGAGTTGGCTGGACCAAGGGAAGCTCGGTGAACTCCCACATTTCTGGGTGTTATTATCTTCAACAGTGTTCAAGTTGTATAATATTCCCCAGGTTTGGGTATTATTTTGTAGTTCTGATCGATCAATTTCTATATAATTGTTAGGCCTGCTTCCTCCTGGAACTCAGTTTGATTTATTTCGCGGTACTGCTGCCATGAAGCAAGATGTGGAAGATATGTACCCAACAACTCTCTCACATGTCATAAAGGTAGGATTTGAATTCGATTTGTTGTATTGTAGGCAATTCAGCCTGCCTCAAATTTTCATGGTGATATTGATCAATTAGGTTGAAGATTTGATTCAGCTTGCACATTCTTGAGACTGCTCGTTTTGCTTTTGTCAATAAGTTCTTGATTGTACAAGAAAGTGCTGTTAGCCTTAAAAGACTTCTTTCCTCGGATGTTATGGTTTAATACTCTTTGATGTAGCTTTCTTGGGTCTACTGTTTGTCCTATCTATCTAAAATCTTATCATTTAGATATTTCTTTTAATTTCAATAAGACAAGGATCATGTCGTGTGGCACCGATTATATGCATAATCATTTGTTCCATATATATTGCAATAAAGTTACTTTGAACTATCAAATTTTTTATTGAAACATCTAAATTTGTTAGTACATCACAAAACATTGCAGTTTGGAACAAAAAGTCATGCTGAGTGTGCAAGATTTTCTCCTGATGGGCAATTTCTTGTTTCTTGCTCGGTGGATGGATTCATTGAGGTAATTTTCATATATAGATTAGTCCGTTTTCTTTTTTGTTTTATTCTATAATAATTTGCTTACTGTTGACTGCAGGTCTGGGATTATATGAGTGGTAAACTCAAGAAGGATCTTCAGTATCAAGCTGACGTGAGCCATCATTCTCTACATTTTTTTCAATTATCCTTAAATGTCTTCTGGCTTGTTTATTGGCTTATAATGAATACTATTTGTTTGTTGTACAATATGCATTTGAAAACAAAAATAATGATTGATGACTGACTGAGTTTTATCGTTAGGATTAAGAATGTAGTTGAAGACCTTATTGGCATTGTCCCTGAACTCACCTTCAACTCGAAAGTCCTTACCTTTTCAGCATTTCTCTTTCCATGCTGAATATGATATTCTGTTTGACCTGATAATATTTTATATATTCCAGGAAACCTTTATGATGCACGATGATCCTGTCCTTTGTGTTGATTTTAGTAGAGATTCCGATATGCTTGCCTCCGGATCACAAGATGGAAAGATCAAAGTGAGTGTGTTTCTTTATCTTAAATATGTTTATCCTTGCTGCTACAGATGGGTTTTTAAGGTCCCATTTCAGTGGCACCTGACCTTTTCTTGAAGGATCTTATGTATTATTCTGTATCTGTTTCTCCTTTCAGGTATGGCGTATAAGAACGGGTCAATGCTTACGTCGCCTTGAGCGAGCACATTCACAGGGTGTAACAAGTCTGGTATTTTCTCGTGATGGAACCCAACTACTGAGTACTTCCTTTGACAGCACCGCTAGGTTTGTTCTGTTCGTAATGCTTTCGGCTAATTACCTGAAAAACAAATGTGCCAGGGTTTCAGATTTTATGTGCTTTAGATTGTGCTAAAATCTACAGTTCTGTAACTACAGTCATTGTGGTGCTGCAGGATTCATGGCCTGAAATCTGGCAAATTGTTGAAAGAATTTAGAGGTCACTCATCCTATGTTAATGATGCGATCTATACAAATGATGGAAGTCGTGTCATCACTGCCTCTAGTGACTGCACTGTGAAGGTAGGATGCCTTGATTTGTTGATTATAACCATTCTCCCTCCTGTATTATTTAAAATCTCTGACAAATGGCTGCATAATAGGTATGGGATGTCAAATCTTCAGATTGCCTGCAGACATTTAAGCCGCCGCCTCCTTTGAGGGTAATGACTACTTGTTTGAATTTTGTCATATTCTCTTGAAGTTGTTCTGCTGGTCTAGACCTCCTTTTTCGGTTTCAGGGTGGGGACGCTTCTGTTAATTCTGTCCATCTTCTTCCCAAGAATGCCGATCATTTCCTTGTATGTAACAAAAACATCATCAATATACATCATGACCCTCCAGGGACAGGTGATTATATCATGTTTTAGGGCCTGTCTTGATTGACTTTATACTGGTAGTATTGATAAGTTAGTTTGTGGCTAAATTTCGGAAGGTTAATGTCCATCCCCATTTAAAGCAACTCATTGATAGAGTTTCCTTGTGGACCTATTTTCATGCTCATCCACTTTAAATTAAACTTCCAAATCTTGCGAGTCGGCATTTGCTCCTTTTCTAGATATTTTATGTCTTGACTGCTGTTGTTGGAAGCATGATGGAAGCTAGAATATAAGTTGATTGATTTGGAACGAGAGTTTCATGTGATGATCTCAAACTGTTACTTGTGCAGGTTGTAAGGAGCTTTTCATCCGGTAAAAGGGAGGGTGGGGATTTCGTTGCTGCATGTGTTTCTCCAAAAGGAGAGTGGATTTACTGTGTTGGTGAAGATAGGTATACGATGAAGTTGTTAATTCCTCATTATTGTTTTTCTCGATCTCAACTAGTTTCTGAAACTACAAGTACGAACAATCTAATTTCAAAAGAAGTAGCCTGAAGGTTTGCAAAAAAAATAAAATAAAAAATGAAAAGAAAGTAACATGTGGCAGCAGACAAATATTCCCAGCGGGACTTGCATTATTCTTATCAATTAACTATCCGTAACTGAATGTATGTCTAATTTGATGTTAAATGTATAAGTAGCAGGAGAGACTATCTGCATGACACGATTCTTATCTAACCTATTTGACGCTTACAGACTAGGTTGGCTTTAGCATGAGAACAATAGTCCTAATATCTTATTCATTGACAATGCACTAACCCTTGCATTGAACAATCTCCAGGAAAATATACTGTTTCAGCTATCAATCCGGGAAATTAGAGCATCTTATGGAGGTATGTTTTTCTTTTTTCTTCTACTTTTTTTACGAGGAAAAACTCGATATACCTAGGTCGATGGGATTGTATATGTGTCAATTCAGTAGCGTTTAGCGGGGAACAAACTATCGTTGTTTTACTTTTCTATGTGAGCTTGACACTGGTTTTTGTTATAACTAATTATATTTCCTTCATATGAGTAGTCATGTTATTCTTGTGACCCCCTCACGTTTTGCTGATCTCTCGGCAGGTGCATGAAAAGGATGTGATCGGGGTCACCCATCATCCGCATCGGAACCTCGTCGCGACATATGGCGAAGACTGCACCCTGAAGCTATGGAAGCCTTGAAACTGTTCGATTGCCGGAAGGTTTACTTTGCGGCCGTCAGGACAGTGCAGTATAAAAGGGGGTGCCCGTGTTAATTTGCCACCACCAACCTGACGTTTTGACTAGTGAGCCGTGTTATTCTATAACTGGAATTTAGATTAATGGGGGTGTTTTTGCTCAGATATTTTAGTGTAACATTCGAAAAGGACAAATGAAATTATGTGCCTGCCTTTTTCTTTTTCCAAAAGTGATTAATGGGCAATGAGATTGTGCACCTACTTTTTTGTAATTTCTTTTAAATGTATATAAAAATATAATAATCCCATCATAAAAGCTATGTATGATCGGGTAGCATGTGAGCATTATCTTTCCTCGTATTTGGTAATAATTTCACCATTTTTTACACGTCCATAATTCACATTAAAAGAAGTCTTAAGCATTATTTAGCGAAGCGTATTCTAACGATTTAAATTGAATTAGAAAATATTTAAAAAGAAACAATGAATATAAATTTTTATGAATGGTATGAATATAAATAATTAGGAAGGCAGCAACGCAATCTATACCTTCGCCGGAAAAGGGTTTTCCGTCGTCTTGCAGCCCGTGCGCGAGCGTGGCTGGGCCATTATTTCCGTTTCGTTTGCTGCCTTTTTTTTTTTTTTTTGTTTGCTTGCATTCATTCTCGGAGGATTCCGTTCGGACTCAACAACCTCTTCTTTTAAACGACATCAGCCCCCTCCCTCCCTCTCTTCCTTTGTCCGAACACCCACAACTACACCTCCTACAGATCCCAACCCAATTCTATCAATCACAACTCCCCCAGAGTCAATTTGTCAATCCCTCCTCCTCCTCAGCTCGGGACTGCGCGCCCAAGCTGTTGGTAAATGCTTTCCTTCGACTTTAGTCCCCCCCACCCACCCGGTTGTCTCATAAAGGAGCCGTCTTTGGTTGTTTCTTGAGCTTTCCTGATAACCTCCCTTCGTCTTCAGTCACCCTTTTCGCTCCCTGTTCTTATGGTTAATCTCTTTTTCTTCTTTCTATGTTGATTCTTGGGAATGTTGGTGGGTGTGTGGGGATGTGGCTGCGACTGCGACTTCGGTTCTCGTCTTAAAAATGGGTTGCTAGGTTTTCTTGTCTTAAGCGTCTTGTCATGGTGATGTGTGGTTTGTTGATCGCGATGTTTTGCCCCGGGGATGTTTGCCCTAGTGTAGTAGCTTCCTAGTTTGAGTTGTTTGCATGATTTTCGTTGGCTTTCTTTTGATGTCCTTGGATGATCTACTATCTCATGCATCTGGCAGCCAATCCGGGTCATTACCTCTTCTAAGTCGGTGTTATTTGCCCTTGCCTTCTTCTTTGATCTTGTCTAAGTGATGAAGAAAGATTTATTGTTCGTGTTTCGTTGCAGAAAATGAGTAGCTTGGTCGAGAGGTTACGCGCAAGGACGGACAAAAAGCCAGTTTACCACCTCGATGATTCGGATGATGATGACTTCGCGCCCAGAAAACCCGGCACCGCCCAGGAAACGCTCGAGAAGATTATCCGGGATGATGCAGTATGCTTAACTCTGCTGCTTTATTTAATGATCGTATCTTTTCAGGAAAGGGATGATATAATCCAACATTTAAGTTCCTTTTTTATCGGAGATGAGCTTTTGGACATATTCGGTTCTGGGACCCTCTCCAAGACTAACTGTAGTTCGACTCAATCTTTGAGTTAAAAAGAAATACAACATTGCCTATTGACTTCTTATTGAAATAGAATATATCCATCTTCATGTATCTGCAACCTTTGTGCCATCTGCTCATGTCATTTTGGTTCTTTGTTTTTTTTTTTGTTCATGTTGATATTCTCGAGTTGATCTTTTCATCTGCTTGATTCCACAGAAGGAAGGTGCATGCCAAGCATGTGGAGAAGGGGAGAATCTTCTCAGCTGTGATACCTGTAATTACACCTACCATCCCAAGTGCTTGATTCCGCCACTTAAAGCTCCCTTCCCAACAAAGTGGAGATGCCCTGAATGTGTACAGTGCCTCCACGTGCCATGACCTTTCTTTTCCCCTGTGGTTATTAACTTATGCGTAGCTAATATGATTTCACTACAGGTCAGTCCGCTCAATGATATTGAGAAAATACTGGATTGCGAAATGCGTCCCACTGTAGCATCAGAGGATGATGCATCAAAGTTGGGGTCCAAGCAAATTTTTGTTAAACAATATCTTGTGAAGTGGAAAGGATTATCCTATTTACACTGCACCTGGTAATATTTATATTTTCTTTTCGGCGGGAGAAATTCCAATATCTTTATGGATCCAGCACTTTTTTTTTGTTACCTGATTCCATCGGATTATCTTTTTATTTAATATCCCCAGATTTTCTACCTTGTATTTTTAGTAATGGAAACCTTGTATGCTTCTTAATAACTTTAATGCTGTCAAATTTCATGTGAAGGATTCCTGAGAAGGAGTTTCTTAAAGCTTACAAGAGTAATTCTCGTCTGAAGACTAAAATAAACAACTTCAACAAGCAAATGGCATCGAACAATAGCGCAGAGGATGAATATGTCCCGATTCGACCTGAATGGACCACGGTTGATCGAATTATTGCTTCCAGGTGAGAATTTTCACGATTGATACTTCATTATTGGGTTAGAAATGGTTTTCCCCAATTTTATCTGTGAAAGTGGCTTTTGCCCTAGATGAAGTTTATATCTGTGATTATCAGCCTGATCAAGGACTACAATTACTGTGGTTAGGGCTTTCTTTGATCCATGTTGTTGCCCTTGCCATCGGGACTTCTTCCTCATGTTTATTATTCAACTTCCGACCCATTACCCGAGTTCTGATCACGTGGAGTCTGATATTTTTCTTATTCTGATCGCACGAAATCAATTTTAGATTTGTTTGAAAGTAATATGTGAGTGAGATGTGTGATCTTTCATCTTTTAGTAGTGTACTAATGAGGTCAACGAAGCTTTTAATTCGTTAGAGTTTTTTTTCCCTTTTCTATCAGGATAAAGCGAATCCCCATTCTAGATACCGGTTATATATCGATTTGAGGTTATTCCCTTATACACCGAGGATAGCTTAGCAGGATAAGCCAAATTGCTCATAGCTTGGTATGCGATGCTTTTCCTTTTTCCCGTGCCCATTAAATTGTCCTTCCACTTGAATGATGCAGAGAGATGTCCCTTGTGATGACTCAAAAGGCTTTCTGAGTACTCCTCTCTACTTTGAGAGGACGAACATGTTCCTTGCTTCCATTCCCTTTTCATACTTCTTTCTTCTTCCACTATTGATATTTGCCTAAAGTATCCTAAAAAGAGGGTGAAATAGTTTGCTGGAATTTTTCCAAAGGGTTATTTATGCATTCATTTAATGTGCTACACCCAGCCTTCAATGATTCTTGCTGTACTGGCAAAGTTACCATTTAGTGATCGTTTGTGTTACGTTTCGTGTGTAAATATGGCCTCTTTGCTATACGTGATGGAAAAGGTTGCGTATATATATGTCCAACTTCCTCAAACCTTCCACTGATTGAGCAGTGTTATGTGTTCATAGAATGTCTTTTAGCTTTTTGTTTGCATGATATTTAGCATAGGTTTTTCCTTGCTAGATCTTGTTTTACTGGACATATAGCTTATAAATTCAGGGATAGATGTCCCTTCATGGTTCTGACTGCTCTGTGAGCTTCCTCATTTTGATCCAAATACTTACCCATATGACTCAAAAGGAAAGGTGGGGTGTTTTGGATTGTAGAACAGTATGTCCATTTCCATTTATGGATTGCGCTCTGGAGTTGTTATTTGAAACATTGGCTTGTATGTTTGAAACTTGGGCAGCATTCGTTAGTCTGGATAGCTTTGCTTTGATGTCATCATTGTTGTTTTGAGTGGAAAATTGACTCAATCAGTATTGCTATGTGAGTTAAAGACCTTGAACAGTACTTCTAAATCTAACCCAGAATTTGGTGAAATTGCGGTGACATCGCTCATCCTTATTCAGCTCCATTGTTCTGTTTCTTTTTTCCTTTTCCTTATTGTGTTTCATCATTTGTTAAGATATTTTCTGAAGCTTTTGCTGAGGTGCACTTTTTATTGTTTTTGTAGAGGAGAAGACGATGAAATGGAGTATTTAGTGAAGTATAAAGAGCTTTCCTACGATGAATGTTATTGGGAATTTGAATCGGATATCTCTACATTTCAATCTGAAATTGAAAGATTCAATAGCTTCCAGTCAAGATCTCGAAGAGCATCTTCTAGTAAACAGAAGAGCATCATTCGAGATCCTGTTGATCCCAAGAAGCAGAAGGAATTCCAACAATATGATCGTACTCCTGAATTTTTAACTGGAGGTATGGCAGTTTTTCATAGTTGTAACAATCCGCTGTCGCTCTATCAGCATCTGATGTCTGGCTTCCTTGCTGCTTCCACATCATGTAGGTGTTCTGCATCAGTATCAGTTGGAAGGACTGAACTTCTTGCGGTTCTCTTGGTCAAAGCAAACACATGTTATCCTTGCGGATGAGATGGGTCTAGGTATGTCAAGTTCGTTTTTTTATTTCTGCTGCCTTTTGCTGTCATAATTTCTTGTAAGTTATCTGGATATGTTGTGATGCAGGGAAAACAATACAGAGCATTGCTTTTCTGGCTTCTCTTTATGAAGAGGGTCTGTATCCATTTCTTGTTGTTGCCCCACTTTCAACTTTGCGGAATTGGAGAGGGAGTTTGCAACCTGGGCACCCCAGATGAATGTTGTATGTTTCTTGACCTTCGACTTAGGCCATTTATTTTATTGTTCAGTCAGCATGATTTCTTCAGAGTATGCTTGTTGCAGGTTATGTATGTTGGTAATGGCCAGGCTCGCACTGTAATAAGAGACTATGAATTTTACTTCCCTAAAAGCAAGAAGATCAAGAAGAAGTCCGGTCAGATCATTGCTGAAACAAAGCAAGAAAGAATAAAATTTGACGTGCTTTTGACGTCATATGAAATGATCAATCTTGACACTGCATCTTTAAAGCCAATACAATGGGAGTGCATGGTAAACCCTTCAACACAGAATTTTTAGTTGTGGTCTTCTCTTGGTGCTTCTAAACTGAACTCTGTAACAGATTGTTGATGAAGGGCATCGGCTGAAAAATAAGGATTCCAAATTGTTCCTTGCACTAAAGCAGTATTCTTGTAAGCATCGTGTTTTGCTGACTGGAACTCCGCTTCAGGTTCGTGATCTGATTATTTGAAGTTTAACTCGCTTTACCAATATGCAACGGTCTAAGAGAGAGGTGTTAATGATTATTTATCTTTTAATTACAGATTATTGAATAGTTACCTCGGAAATTAAATTATGCACTCATCTGGTGTTATTGTTGATTTGATTTGTGGATTGCTGCTTCTAGATGTGACCCCTTTTTGTATGCTGAAAGATTCTGTTCCCTGACCATGTTTTTTTTATTATTTCAGAACAATCTGGATGAGCTTTTTATGCTTATGCATTTTCTTGATGATGGGAAGGTATTCAAGTGAATCTTCAGGGAGATGCAAAAATCTTGTTAGAGGTAGTCATTCTTAGGATTAGCTGTTATGAATTATCATCTGGTGATCTTTGCAGTTTGGAAGTTTGGAAGAATTCCGGGAAGAATTCAAGGACATCAACCAAGAGGAACAAATTTCAAGACTTCACAAAATGCTTCACCCTCATCTTCTTCGGAGTATTACTGAACACTTGCTTACACGACTTTGTTTCATTTCCTCAAAGATTGAATTGTTTAGTCATCAATTAGTTAATTTAATTTCCCCTCCTTATTCTTGAAACAAACTTCATTCTTGACGTTGAACTTCATCTTCGCCATATTTGTACATTCCTCTGATGATTGGTCCTTTACTTGACCCCTTTAGTACACAGAAAATGTCAAGAGTTGGAAGCAGATTTAGAGTTCCAAATAAAACAAAAAAAAAAAAGTGTTTGCAATAAAGTGTATACCCTTTCAAATTAACAGTTTCACTTGACATTTAAGTTCTCTTAAATCTTGTTCCGACACTTTTGTGAGCCAGATGACTCCTACCTTAATACTTTTGTTGAGCTTAAACATGTTCTGGAATTCCCTCGATGATCTGGCCATTTGTGTATTTTGATAAAATGCAGGAATAAAGAAAGATGTAATGAAGATCTTCCTCCAAAGAAGGAACTTATTCTACGAGTGGATTTGAGTGGAAAAGAAAGAGTACTACAGGGCCATTTTAACTCGGAATATCAGATACTAACAAGACGTGGGGGTGCTCAGGTAGTGATTTGTAAAGAGTCGTGTGCATTATTTCCATGAATCTGGTCCAATCACAACATTTCGATGGGTTGGTTTTCTTGTGACAGATCTCTCTTATAAATGTCGTCATGGAATTGCGCAAGTTATGTTGCCATCCTTACATGCTGGAAGGAGTTGAGCCTGATATACGAGACGCCATGAAGCTTACAGGTATGCTATAGTATTTATTTCTCCCACTTTGGGAATGAAAACAAATGGTATTTTCTAAATATGCTCTTTTTCCTTTTTGGTTATCGAGTCCCCAATGACTCAATTAGCCCACTAGTTGACGCTAGCTGTTAAAATCTCAGTACTTCCTTTCTTGGTACATTCATCTGGTTTGTGGCTTGAATTGGCAATCTGCAGTAATCATCTCGTAAGTATGGCATGCTGTTTTCTACTTCATTTGAATGAAAATTATTGGATTTATCATCTTTTACTTTTCATTGCTTCTTCTCAGTTGGCTGTTGACTGCAAAGATAAGTCCTTTGTTTTCTCACTCTTATGCGACAGTCCATCTATGTGAATCCTGCAGTTGTGTAAAATGTATGTTGTGTCTTTAAATCTTCAGTAAGTCTGGCCCATGCTTCCATCCTTCTCCCTCTGCAGACAATTAATTGAATCTTCGGGCAAGCTTCAACTTTTGGACAAAATGATGGTGAAACTAAAAGAGCAGGGACATAGAGTTCTCATATATACACAGTTCCAGCACATGTTAGATCTGTTGGAAGACTACTGCACTCACAAGGTTCTACAAGTTTTTGTTAAGCTGGTGGTCTGTGAAATTCACACCATTCTTTTTTTTTTATTCATGTGAATTTTGGTGCAGAAATGGCAGTATGAGAGAATAGATGGCAGGGTTGGAGGAGCCGAAAGACAAGTACGAATTGATCGATTCAATGCAAAAAATTCGAATAGATTTTGTTTTCTCCTCTCCACAAGAGCAGGTGGCTTAGGAATTAATCTTGCTACTGCAGATACGGTGATCATATATGATAGGTAAGTTAAGTTTTTCCATGAATGTGTGCATTCAGGGCATACCGGCTCCAAGAATGGTTTTGAGAAATTACATGATTTTTCTCTATAGTGATTTAATAGTTCGTTTGAATGGGTTTTAAAAGAAATATGAGAATCATGTGTTATAATCTGAAGTGATCTGTGCTTCTAGAAAGGTCAGTTCTCTTGATTACAGCTTAAGCGTCGGATTTTCCATTGTCCAGTGACTGGAATCCTCATGCTGATCTCCAAGCAATGGCTAGGGCTCATAGACTTGGGCAAACTAATGCAGTTAAGTTTCTGCACTTAAGATGCATTATAGAATTTTATTGTACTCCCCTTTGCATATCAATTTTATTTTTTGTTGTCACAGGTATGATCTATAGACTCAACAAGAGGATCCATTGAGGAGAGGATGATGCAAATGACTAAGAAGAAAATGGTTCTGGAACATCTTGTTGTTGGAAGGTTAAAGGCTCAAAACATTAACCAGGTAGGGTAGGGCACATAAAGAAATACTTGGTTAATAGTCTAATAGACGTTAATTTTCCTTAAGGTCTCTCATTCTATGTCATGTAATCTGGGTTGCAGAAGGATATAAACAGAAGCTTTCTGATATTCTTCTCTTTCTATGTTCTCTAACCAATTTGTTTTCAGATAGGGTAGCTTGGATTGTTGTATGCTGGCTTTTGAGGGGTCGAGGCTCTTTCAAGTAAGATTTAATTCTTAAGAAAACATCTCTATCCTGAATGCACATATAACTCTATTGCAGGAAGATTGGATGATATAATAGATATGGCTCAAAGGACTGTTCACTGATGAGATGATGAAGCTGGAAAGTCTCGGCAAATCCATTATGATGATGCTGCTATGATAGGTGATTTTTTCATTATTTTGATATAAGAGTTCTCGATCTCCAGTTCATTAATATTACTGCAGGCTACTTGATCGAGCAAGCACGAGGTGAAGAACCACGGAAGATGATGAGGCTGATGATATTTTAAAGGCGTTCAAGGTGGGCTAGTATCCATGGAACTTCATTTATTGTGATTAAGTGATTTATTTGCTGATACCTGTTTATTGTTCTCACGTGACTACCGAATAATGATGACAATGCAAGCAAAATGCCCTTTGTTTGGGGGTACTATTGAAACACTTTTATATATTCTATTTAGGGCTCTTCCTGAGAAGATCTTAAGAATAATATATAGACAATGATGCAGAATTTTCCATCTATGTGGTATTGTGTTTAGTGCATTTTGATTTTACATTTTAAGTCAAGAATATTCTTCTGGACCATTTTGTCCATGATAGGCGAGATTGGAACCATCATTACCATGAATGATGCTGCTATTGCTTTTCTTAATATATTTGTTGCTACTACTATTATTTGAATTAGGTCTCTTGCTATGGTAGCCCCAGGCTCCGGCTTTCATTGGCCTTTAAATCATAGTCCAATGTTGATGGTTCTGATTTGTTTAACATATACATAAGTGGGGATTTCATCTTTTAGGTTGCAATTTTGAATACATTGATGAAGAGGAAGCTGCAAGAGAACTAGAGGCACAAAAGCTGCGAAGAGAGTCGATTAGCTACCAACAGTTCAGAAAGAACTGCGTATTGGGAGGAGTTGCTAAAGATAGTTATGAAGTCCACAAAGTTGGAATTTAATTCTTTGGGGAAAGGCAAAGACCCCGAAAGCAGGTTCCTTAGTGTCCTTGTGTCATGTTCAAAAAGTTCATTGACTCCTTGCCCTTTTGATTACTGAAGGAATGGACTCTGGTATATTTTCCAGTGTTTCCTGCTTGTTTGTTTTCATATAAG
Organism: Melastoma candidum; assembly: GCA_023653495.1. Lineage (NCBI taxonomy): Eukaryota > Viridiplantae > Streptophyta > Magnoliopsida > Myrtales > Melastomataceae > Melastoma > Melastoma candidum. The sequence continues at coordinate 24,212,772 of CM042883.1, read as the reverse complement.
TAGATGAGGATACCAATAGTTGAAATACTCATGCCTTATGCAATGCTTCTAAATACTGTCGAAGTTAAGTAGAGGACAGTAATTTTTCATTTATAAGTAGCTGATTTGATGGAACTGAGTCAACTTCTTTTTACCTGTTGTTTTGTGATTAGATGGTTTCTGTTGAGGATGATGACCTAGCGGCTTAGAAGATGTGAGTTCCAATGAGGAGGATGATAATTATGAAGCTGATTCTACTGATGGAGAAACTGCTCTACCTGGCATTCAGACTGGGAAGAGCCCTACAAGAAAAGAAATCGTATGTTCTCCTTTGCTGTTTTTATTTTATTTTTTCCTGATTGTCGAAAAGGTTTTTCCGATGAGATTTCTTTGCAGTGGATAATTCTGAGCCTCTTCCACTAATGGAAGGGGAAGGCGGTCTTTCAGGGTGTTAGGCTTTAATCAGAGTCAGAGGCAGCATTTGTGCAGATCTTAATGAGGTTAGCGCACATAGAGATTTATTTATGTTATGCATATACTTATCAAGGCCAAAGAACATGGTCAAATTTTGCTATTTGTGGCATTCCATTCATTGTTATCTTTGTAATTCTTTGGTTGAGGATTGGAAGCTTCTAGTTTGATTACATTATTTAAGGCTTTGCTTTTTTTTGGATTCTGTGGCTTCAACAATAATTCAGCTTTGAATAGGCTGACATTAGAATTCTTGCAGGAATGGATCGGAATATGACTGGAAGGAGTTCACTCCACGCGATTAAAGCAAAAGACCTGAAGAAATTAAGGAGTAAGAGTTCGGTTTATTTTGGATCTTGGCCATCGTATAACGAAGCAAAGTATTGCTATCATCAATTAGAATGTGGTAACACACAAACATGTAGGATCACACTTGATGGAGAATCTTATGTCTACAACATTTCATCAGCTAATTATAAATTACAGTACTTAAACATGATATTTCAAGTAATCTTTGACCCTTGGTGAAAAGCAATTGGGAATTTTTGTCTTTTTTAACTAGATTTAATTGAAGATAAATTTTTACAGCTTTATATCTTATGTGCAAGTTAATTATGTGAAGCATTACTTGACATAAATTTGTTCTAAACGTGTGCAAATTCCATGAAAAATATGTCCTTTATATTAAACGCCTGCAGATATGGAATACTCTTTTTGATCATATAATGAAGAACTAGTGACTCCCTAATTTCTCAGGTAATTGCTTCTCTAGGCCTTCTTTTTAATTGTTTTCAGGACAATTGAATTTGGTGAATTAGATGGCAGCATCTCACAAATTTGTCATTGAAACTGAATTCCAGATGGAGTCCCAAAAGAAGGTCTTAGAATTCAAGACGTCCTCATTCGTATAGCTGAACTGATGCTGATAAAAGAAAAGGTATGTGCAGCATGTCTTTTCCATGTTTTTTCTTGCATATTTGGAATATACTAAAAGTTTAAGAATGAAATCAATTTGGTATGAGTTTGTAGATTCATTAGTTGGCTTGTAGGATAGAGGTAATGATTTTGTTATCTATAGATTGGTTTCCTGATCACTAAGTTGTTTGATTTAATGTTGTTCTCGAAAAATCCTGGTGCATCAAGTGTCGTAATGATTTTTCCCCTTATAATTAAAGAACATGACCATGGAAAGTTGCTGATAGGAGTGTCACACTGTAGGCTTTCTATGAATATAATTCAGTGAGACCGAACTGCTGACGGGACAATATATGTCATTTGCATTTGAAAAGGCATTTTAGCCGTGCACATTAATATTTTTAACCCTACCCCCCCCCCCCCCCCCCCCCCCCCCCCCCCCCCCCCCCCCCCCCCCCCCCCCCCCCCCCCCCCCCCACCCCCCCCCCCCCCCCCCCCCCCCCCCCTCCCTACAGATAGACTATGCATCAGAGAATCCTGGCAGTCCCCTTTTTCCTGAGGATATTGTGAGTCGTTTCCCGGGATTGAGGAGTGGAAGACATTGGAAAGAGGAACATGATCTGTTGTTACTTGGAGCAGTTCTTAAGTATGTCTTATAATGTTATCTCATATATCCTTTTCTTACATGACTGGTGCTGCAGTCATTATCATATTTTTTCTGTCGGATTTTTCTTATTAATTTCAAAAAAAATTAAAAAATAGTTGGCTTATGCGTCAGCCAACGGTCATGAAACTGTCAAATGTTTTTCTTTTTGTAGGATTGTCACCAGCATTACCATTGCAAATGACACATATGTTTTGAGTGCGCATGAGTCTGTCAATTATGATGTTGTTTTTGGTATAGCCTCATTTGATACCCCGTTGAATGTTTAGGCATGGCTATGGACGATGGCAAGCTATTGTGGATGACAGAGACTTAAAGTTCCAGGAACTTATATGCCAAGAGTTAAAACTTCCTGTAATAAATATATCCATGTCTGGTCAAGGCAGTTCTCAACCACAAAATGGTGTCAGTAGAATGGAAGTGAACCCTTCTTCTCTTGGCCAGCCCGGCGTGGCGGGGCCAGTAATGATTTGGCAAATAATGCACCTCAAGGGCCAACTGAAGCTGGAAATCAGGGAACAGTATACCAAGACAGCTCATTTTTCTATCGATTTAGAGATATGCAGAGAAGACAGGTGGAATTCATCAAGAAAAGGGTCCTCCTCTTAGAAAAGACACTTAATGCGGAGTACCAGAAGTCGTGCCTGGTGAGTCCTTTTTCCCTGCTATAATACATGACGGATTGTATGTTTTATCTCCTGGCGTTATCTCATGGAAGGGTATCCAGAGTATAGTTGCTTTCATTTTCTTCTCTGTGAAATCGAGAAATGTATTGACAAGTATCATGGAGGTAATTCACCCAGCCTAAACTCCCTATAGAAATATTCATCAACTAGAATGATGAAGTTCTGTTTAACAAGTTAGGGGAGGGAATTCTTGTCAAGTTGTGTTGGTTGAACCTCAGACAATTGTTGTGAATTAATCCCCATTTCAGCCTGTTAATTATTTCTCTTGGACAGAAGTTGTCTTTGAAACTGCTAATTAAACTCAGTTCATTTTACTCTTTAAAGCCGAGAAAGTGGTCACAAGTTTTTAAGCTTTGACAACTCTGAGTTGAATTAGATTAGTTTAGATAAACTTTTAGAGAAAGGTTTATTTCTTACATAACGAATAATTGATATTTTGCTCCTTTTCTTGCTTTACTTACTTTCACAGGGGGAATTAAATTCCACTGGAATTCTTTCGAAGAGCCAGAAGTAGAACCAAAGGTTGAAGATACCCCAAATCAGAGCTTCATCAACAATGATGCATGTGCACCTGATCAGTGGCCCGAAGTTGTAGCTATCAGTAAGTGCCTCCGAAGGAAAGTTTACTGCAAACACCTGTTGTGTGCTTGACGATTTGTAGCTCGACAAAGCTGGCATGTCCCGATCTTTCATTGTGCAAGCCACATTTACTCCTGTTGCTCATCTTTCTTGTCCATGGATATTGTTAATCTTGGACAGATCCGATGGAAGTTTCTACTGCTTGCGATAATGATCCTAATAGAGCTGAGTTGTTGCGGTTGTATAACAGGGTAAGTCTTTGGAAGTGCTTTTGCTATGTTTTTTTTTGGGGGTAGTGAGTGCTTTCGCTATGGTTTATTTGGTTAGATTACTTAAACGCATTCCAAGGCATGCTTTAAATAATGTTATGACTGATAGTTGACACTGTGAGCGTACAAGAGACAGGAAAAGCGAGGTTCATTTCCGTTGTCTTTTCTTGTACGCAGATGTGCAAAGTCTTGGAAGAAAATGTTCAGGAATTAATACAGACATCAGCTGCTAGTAACCCAGCAAGTTTGAAGCTGCGGAAGAACCTTCTTCCACTCGAAAGCATTTTAACTGACATAAACGGAATTCTTTCTCCTGAAGAAAGTAACTCTGGAATGTTAAAAAATCCCAATGGAAGTACCAGCCAACAAGCTGAAGATGCAGCTGCTGCACAGGCTGGTTCATCAACGAACCAAGATGGTGGAAATGCAAGCATTGGTGAGGTGGATGCTGTGATGCAGGATACTCTTGTAGACAAGGTAAGCAAAGGGGCGGTGGATGTGACCTTAATGTCAGTGCCGGAAGTGGAAATGCAAGATGCGTTTGCCCCCGTGAGCGACCAGAACCTAATCAGGCTGCTGAAAGCTTGGAACGAGTAATCGTGCTCGATGATTAACGCTAGACTGAGCACAACTGCAGACATGAACTCAAGGTAAAACATATCCTTCTCTTTTTTGTTTGGTTGGGTATCCAACATAATCAGGACATGGTAGATTCTATCCAGAAAAAACATTTTCATAGATTTTTAAGACAGACCTTCATAGGCCCTATGGTCATTTGTCTGTAAGCCCAACAATTACTGGCATCGGAGTTTTCTATAGAAGTAAACATATAAGACATTCAGAAGGATGGTGGAATGTTATGATGAGATCGTCTGATGTTTCTTTTGAAAAGGCCTGTTGAGATGTAGCAATCAAACGCACATTTTTTAGGTTCCAGAAGGTTACAGCAGGACAAGATGCATGAAAGTAGTGGTGGTGGGCATGCAGGACGAGGTTTGTTTAAGTTGTCGCGAAAATATATTTCAAAATAAGACTTATAATTTCAAAATTCGTCGAATAACATCCTGAAGTCATAGTTAGAAAAGTCGTTTTTGTTTTTTAGAAACTCGATTTCGACTTGCAAAACATTAATATAGTTTTTTGAAACTCGTTTCATGTGGGTGTACCCTGTTCATGTGACGTCGCAAGATGACATAAATTTGGAGTTACAAACTCTTAACCCTGTTCTACTTAGGAAAAAACAAAAAATGTAACGAAAACTAAAATTTAGATTTATAGCAATAAATGAAGTTAAAGTTTCCAAACTTGTTTTTTTTTAATGCAAAGTGAAATCGGAGTTTCCAAATCTATTTTCACTATGGAAGAAGAACAAAATTGATTTTGATTTTCATTTTAAGATGACATTGGTGTTTTGAAGCCTAATAAAATCAGTGTTATCTCGTATGTCCCTGTAAAATTGAAATCATAAAGACGTTAAAGTTTAGAAAGCTTAAAATCTGGTTTATTAAGAAACAAATAACTCCGATTTCGTGATATTATTTCGTGGAAGTTTGAGCTTATGACACCTGTTTGTCGTGACTAACAGTTTGGGACAAAGTTCCACGGATAGCAATAATTAGATGGAAGGGGGGGGGGGGGGGGGTGTGGGGTGAGGGACAGGCTTTTCATCGTCACGCATGCTTCACTCTTTCCCAGCACATGCTAACCTAAGGTGCCCCCTCTCCATCTCCCTCCATCCCATTTATTTAGCATAACACTCGAGAAAAATACCTATGCCCATTGTCTCCTTAGGACAAATTCACATCATGGGTCAACTCTCTTGAGTGGTGGCGATGATGATGACTGGTGACCCTTCTTATCAGAATTATCGGGATGTCTGCTAAGTCTATTTGATTTGACAGTTTAGGCCATTCTATTATTGGTTTTTTTCTTGGCTGGCGTGGCTTCATTGATGTGATGAAGCCAACCATTTTATCTCCAACTCTAGCGGGAGCCTGTTTGTTGTTTGTCTATGTTTCTTTTTTGCATGCACCATCATCCTCACCTGACTTGACATGGGAAAGGGCAGTACATGAATTCTTGATCTTACAAAAGCCAATCCATACCCTAGTAGTTCTTCATCATCATAGGCTTTGACTGGCAGTTTCCTTTCCATCCGTAGTGTCACAATGTGTTTTGTGATTATATGCCTAAGAGGCTGGCATTGCATTTCATCACTCATGCAAAAACTAGACCAGGGGATCTCATTCTTCATAAAGATGAAGAGATAAGGTTTTCACGGATAGGTCTGAAAGCAAAAGCAGGCGACATTCCCAGTTGTTTTCGTTAAGGACAAGGGAAAAAGCTGCTGATGCAGGTGCTGCCGCTTCTGCTGGCTTCTGGTTCGATTCTCTCTGCCATGTCGCTCCAATAAGGAGGCTCATTGCAGCGGTGTTTGGACAAGTGGGGGCCATTCGTTTGCTGCTGTCATTGTCAGTGGAGGGGGGAAGAGATGAACTCAGAATGCAGCTGTGCCTCCTTGGGAAGCTTTTCTCCATGAACAGAATTCCCAGACATCCTGTCCAAAACTGTTGTAGCAAATAGCCATTTATAGGGATGCTTGTCTTCACGCCCGCGAATTCAAACAAAAATGTCGCCGTTGCTGCTCGAAAGCTCGCCCTGGTACATGTCGATCAAGACCTTCAAGCAAAGGGGAAACAGTTTAGACAAATTGTTAATTGTTCTTGGAATTGTTAGTGCAATGAACAAGGCGATAAACCCCGGGACTGATCGGACATAGCCGACCGCCTTCCGGAGTCCTTTTGCTACCGAGATGTTTCGTGTCCGCTAGAGACGATGGCCCACGAAAGCATGCTGGGAGGCTTCATCGTGTGGGGTCGTTTGATCCCACCAGGTAAACTGAGCTAGTCCATGGAGTTTTTGAGGAGGGGGGGAAATAGGCAGAGAGGTGGGTAGAAGGTCATTTTCAAGGGGCGAATTCAGACTGTTTTTTGGCGTTCTAACACTGAGCAGTGCCATGCAAGAACAGCTTTAACACTTGCTTATAAACGAGATAGGATTCCAACTTGTTCATAACTACATCGAAGCCCTCAAATTCATGGCCAGTGGCAATAACCAGGAGAACCAGCAGATGGGATCCTTCTTCGTTAGGAGGGTGGAGATCGTACGATCGAAAGTCCCCAATCCCGAGATGATCCTGAGGATGTCCAACTTGGACCGGCAATGCCCGTCTCACATGTACTTGTTGTTCTTCTACGAGAGGAACGAGATTCCCCCTAGTCGAATGTTCGATGACTTGAGGAGTTCGCTGGAGGAGACTCTCTCGGTTTGGTATCCGGCTGCCGGTAGGCTCACAATTGTTGGTGGAGAAAGTGCAGGTAAGAAGTTGAAGCCAAAGTTCGACCTCTTGTGCAACAATGAAGGTGCGGTGCTTGTTGAATCGGTTACTACGGTGAAGATCCCGGAGCTTGGGAATCTCTCGCGCAACAATGAGTTCTTTGAGAAGCTTGTTTCTAGGCCTAAAAATCACAGCAACATATCAGAGATGCCTCTTCTCGTTGCGCAGGTGAACAAATATGCCACCTCGGACAACCGTCCGACTGAGATACTGCCATTAGTGCTTGAAGTCGCAAAGTTTCCCGTTTTAATGTTGTGTTGCTGAAAGTTGTGCCATCGTCCCTTCTTTAGACGCACTAGCCACGAATTTTTTCTGGCACAGGTGACTCATTTCGAATGTGGAGGCTTCTCCATTGGGATTGGCACAAGCCATTCATTGTTCGATGGACCTGCTGCATTAGATTTCCTGCGCTCCTGGTCTGCGAATTCCACATCGACCAAGGGAAGCCGAGATCTCCAAAACCGAAACCCTGTTTTCGAAAGAGGAAGGCTACTGATCTCGACCTTTGATGACCGTACATCATCGCCCCTTCGAAACACTACAAACACAAAGGCTAACGGGATTGAACACATGCATCAGCTGATAAAGCAAGCGGCCATAGACCATGCCGCTGCCAAAGGATGCAGCAACCACAGTTCGGGGCATGACAAGTATTCTCTTCAGACTTTCCGTATTAGTAAAGCACAATTAGAGAGCCTCAGGAAGAGGTTCGACGAGAACTCAACATGGTCTTCCTTCGAAGTTGTTTCCGCTCATCTCTGGAAAGTAAGACTCAACCCATTCTTATCTCCAAATGTTTCTCGTTTCAATGGTGTCGTATAAATTTCCATGATCCAGGCGAGAACCAGGGCTCTGGGAATAAAGAAACAAACGATAGTGTGCCTCCAGTTCGCAGTCGACACAAGGACCCGGGTCGTGCCTCTGCTGCCGAAATCTTTCGCAGGGAATGCATATGTCCTCGCCTCCGTGGCCCTGACAGCAGGACAACTGGAAGAGGCCAGTTACGAGGACATCACGAGGAAAATAAGGAAAGCAAAGGAGTCCATCACTTGCGACTACGTTGAGGCCTACATGAATGCGCTGGAGAGGGCTGAGGCTGCCGTCCTGCCCCCACTGGAGGAGCTGACGATAATTTCCGACTGGACCAGGATCCCGTTTCACGAGGTTGAGTTCTTGGGCAAACGGGTGGACTACGTATCCCCATTGGTCGCGCCTGTCCCATACGTCGCGTACCTAATGCGCAGCCCAAAGGACGATGGGGCAATCGACGTTAGGATGGGTCTGCGTCCGGGGACGGTGAGAGATTTCGTGGGCTGCTCCGGGTTCGACGCAGAGTGATGAAGATTTGAATATTAGCAAAGCTGGATGATTGATTATGGTGGATTGCTTATATTAAGAATTATTATAAATGTGAAATTATGGGATAAGTTGACCTCTTTCTTGTAAGAAAAAGCTAAACCTCCCCCAAAACACAACTAATAACCAATTCTCTTGGGTCTGAACAATCCAGTGCTAATGTGCTTAATTCTATCTTAATTTTAAAGTTAAACACTGTTAGGAGAAAAATTATACTGGGATGAACGACCTCAAAGAATTATTCGACAAGTTTTCCAGCTTGGTTCGGCCGCGGCATTAGGCAATAATCGAAAGTCAACCCTACAGTCTTTTATATAATTTTATGTTCATAATTACGATCTCTTGGCCAATTTTAAGGTGAATAAATAAGAAAGTAATAGAAAATAATTTGAAAGTTTTATATTTTTTTTTTTTAACCAACAAACCAAAGTAAATGAGTAGAAAGAATGGTTGCTTGTAATGAATGGTTTATCTGTTTTTACGTAATCATCGACCCAACATCCACATGCATCCATTAATAAATAATGGCAAAAACAAAAAGGGGGGTGGGGTTCGACGTTTAACTAATTCATTTACATTATATTTAGGATTCGATTGACTGATAAGGAAATCTCTTGCGCCGCACTTTACTTTGGGTCCTCATGTCTTATATTGCTAACCCACCCAGTAACGTAAATCACCATTTCATTACACAGAAAACCTCCCCTTTTTTCGTTTTTCTTTTATTTTATTTTTATAGGTTCACCATGACTTTGGGTTGGGGGATCCTTTCTTTACTACTAATTAAGGCATCGGATTCTGTGCCCTAAATATTCTATTCTCCTTGTTTTACATACTTCTTTTTCTATTAAACTCAACTCACTCGAATCCAATTACTTGTAAAACGACAAGAAAAAATTGGGTCTCCTTTGTGGAATGTGCAGCTGAGATTAGTCGGGCAATGATTAACAATTATGAACCCCCTGGATCTTTATTCTTAAACTATTTTAATTTCCTTTCTTTTTTCAGGGGGGGTGGGGGGTTCCGACAAGCAGAAGTTTCTTTTGTCCGCCACCCAGAAAGAAAGAAAACTCCCCCCTCCTCCTCGGAAAACAAAACCCTCCCTTGACTTCACTCGACCAAACTCCAAACTCCAAACTCCAACTCCAACTCCAACTGCAACTCCAACTCGAACTCCCGAGGAAGTAAAAGCCCCAGGCCTTTTCCCTTCCATGAACAACACTCTGATCTAAAAAAAAGTTGGATTGGTTCCATCTTTTCCATTTCATTTCCGGGTGTCGGTAAAGTTCCCGTCTTTAGGGGTAAAGAGAGAGGGAGGGAAGATGCTGTGTCGGATGGTCCCGGTGGCCCGTACCAAGCCGGGGGGCTCGGTTCCTGTTTACCTCAACGTGTACGACCTCACCCCGATCAATGGCTACGCCTACTGGGTCGGACTAGGGATCTACCACTCCGGCGTCCAAGGTAACTGAAGATTTCTTTCGAGTTCCTAAATTTGGGCATCCCTTTGGTTGTGAGGAGCGTTGGGCTTGATTTCGACAAGGGCAGGCTTCGTTTTCCTTTTAAGGATCATGCATTCTGAAGAAAGTTTTACAAATTTTAGGAGCCCGGAGTTTCTGTAGTTGGGGTTGATTTCTGTTTTTTTTTTTTTTTGGGGGGGGGGGGGGGATTGACTGTCCACGAAATGATTTCTTCCCCCGGGATCTAATTCGGTTCTTGTTGATGTTATTTGCTTTTGTTGTTCCTGCTGGTGGTGGTGTTAGTATTTGAAGTTTCGCATATGCTTATTCATATGAAGTACGGAAGACCTATCTTGTATGAAATCAAGTTGTTTGTTGGACTGAAGTTCATGGTTGTGGAATGGGTGAACAAATGGTCTGAGAATTAGCTCTTGCTCCGGTTTTCTGGGTTTTGTTTCTGGAGATGCTTTTCCTGCTTGTTTTGAGCACTTTTGGAGAGGTAGAAATCTGGCTCCTTTGGCAGAACTTGAGGAACGGGCCTCCACCTTGCTTTGCTTTTCGTGTCTGTGAGATTCTATATTGTTCGTTGATAGTAATCGCAGATTCAGCTCAGAAGGCAATTGCTGATGCTTTTGACGGTTCTGCTTGCAGTACATGGTGTAGAGTATGGGTTTGGAGCACATGACCATTCGACCACGGGGATTTTTGAGGTTGAACCGAGGCGGTGTCCTGGTTTCACATTTCGAAAGTCAATCTTGATTGGGAGAACAGACTTAGGCCCCAGAGAAGTCCGTGCATTCATGGAAAAATTAGCCGAAGAGTACTCTGGGAATACCTATAATCTGATTACAAAGAATTGCAATCACTTCTGCAATGATGCTTGTGTAAGGCTGACACGAAAGCCTATTCCTCGATGGATCAATCGGCTGGCCCGGCTTGGTGAGTTCCTTGATCTGTCCTGCTCGTCTGAACCATCCGTGATCTTTTGTCCAATGGAAGTTTTGGGCAATCGTTGATCCTCGCGCTGTTGCTGGGAATGTTTCCTAAAAAGAATGACATTTTAATTTCCCATATGCCCGTGTGGGCTTCCAGTTGCAGGTCTTTCTGTTGATTATCTTCATTGAGGTGTCGGTTCTAAAATATGGTTGTGATCATGACGATGTCGGTTTTAATTTCTCAGGATTTTTCTGCAACTGTGTACTTCCTGCTGGATTAAATGAAACGAAGATTCGCCAAGTTCAGTCTGAAAATAGAGGTGTTGACGGAGAGAAGAAGAAACTAAGAAGCCTGTCTAGCAGATTCCCCTCTTCGAGTGCACCCTCCGAAAGTATGTCCTCAACACGCTCTCTTCGTTCATCCGGCAGAAATAGCAGATCAAGGCACTGTTTGCCCCCATCTTCGTCGTTAATCCATTCCGCTAAAACCGCGGATATATCTCTAAAGATTTGACCTAGAAAGAGCCTCGTGGTGAGTCGAACTTTGGTCAGTATCAAAGGGAGATTGCGTTTTTCAGACTTCTTCCTTCTATCAGTTGAATCTGCCGGCGAGTACTCTGTTGAAGCTTCTTTTTTTTTCCTTCTGGCGGAAAATGGATGAAAGTCTCATGTCATTGATTCGCTGATCACCATGTGGGAGCGAGGAACTGAGTAAGCCGCTGTCGTCCACATGTCCTGAACACGCAACGGGCGACGGGATTTGTGTGGATGATCCAGCCAGCCGGTAACCGTCGGCTGTACGGGAGGTAGGTTCCTGTAGGTTCCTAACGGGTGACTTATGTAAAATTAAAGTTTCAAGGACGTGTAGTTGCAATGATGTCTTTTCTCTGTAAAAAGAAAGTGCTTTCAGTTCCTCTTTCTTTTGGTTGAAGAAAGGTATAAATGAATTTGTATGCTGCCCCTTATGTTCGGATGCAAATGATGCTTGATTTTTCCCAGGCTTTTGTTATTGGGGATGAAAAAACTCATGCCAAAAAAGTGACTTTGTTGGCATAATTGGGACTCTTATGGACACATCTGTCAGATTAGGCACCCCAGCTGTCCACCCAGTTCCATCATTAGTGGTGATTGATTGATTGATTGATCATCCGACCATGTAACATGGGATGTCCCACTCATTTTGATGCATCCAGCTTGCATGGACTGCTTTTTTGGCTAGGTGAACGTTGTTTGTTGTACCAATCATCATCCTTTTTCTGCAAATTTATATAGCATGTACGATGCTGGCATTGGCAATAGTGATGATCTCGCATGTGGCGTGTTGCTGGGTGTCTGCAACTGTGTTTCTTCTCAAAAAAGCTCATTTCTGCGGTTCCAATGGCTTTATTCATATCTTGCAGACAAATCTTTTTAAGGTTACCCGGTTCACAATCCAATAACAACTATGGGGAGACTTTTCCCATGTCGACCAGGACAATTTCCAAATGCAACTGGGGATTAAGAAAAGAACAACGGTTGTTGAATGCGGCCGATCCCTTGAACAGGACCGCAAAGTAGACGCTTATCCGTTCAGGGTCATAAACAACTGCTAGGATCACGAAACGTGACAGAAACCCGTGGCTGCAATTGAAGGAACCGAATGAATGATGGATCATAAACTCGAATTCAAAATTCGTTCTGATAAACTCGGTCAAGTCTTTAAGGAGAACAAATAAGAAGTGTGGGCTCCAACTACTGCTGTCATGGGAAGCCACCACATTCTCTCTAACATCACGATTTGTCAACAACCGCTACTGTATTCCATTCCTACACAAGAAGCCAAACCAAAACGCCCTTTAGAGCCCTTCAGACCAATTCCCACGTTGTCTAAGGCGAAAGAACAGGAGGCGAGTGAGGTTAGACAACCCCATGAAGAGAAGAATGGTTTCTCTTACAAAAATTTCAGTGATCAACAATCGCAGCATCGTTCAGTATATTCGACAATTTGAAGAAATATTTTCCTTTTGCAATCAATCACTTTTCCCAGGTAATTGAGTAATGAATGAATGATACAAATAACAAGAAGCCTAATGTTGTCATTTACCTAGTATGAAGCAGAGGAAGAATAAGAAAAGGAAGAGGAACGAATTGGGGATGTTTCATTTCTTCCAGGCGTAGACCAGCAACGAGAACCCGACAGGGCGGGTGAGCTCGTTTTCCTCCGTGCTAGCCCATTCCATCACTGAGGAATTGCTTCCGCATGAGGATGCGGATGACGACAACGAGGACGAGGACGAAGACGAGCTCCTTGCCGTCCTAGCCATGTTCTTCCGCATCTTCCTCAGCTCTATCTCGTTCATCCCAAAGCTGCATGACGACGTTGTTGACAACGCGTTGTGACTATTCGTGGAGAGGGAATCCTTGTCGCCCACATTACGTGAACGGCCATCTTCCCTTACTTCATCCTGCTTATCGAACCGGAACATGAACACCGCGTGCCCTTCACTAACATCCTTGAACAACCAGTTGTAAACGTCCCATGACACCTGGAAGCTGGCCCTGTCGAACTCGACCCACTCGTTCCCCCTGAACTTCCACTTGAGCCTCTTCACCTGAAGCACCCTTTTCTTATCCACGCAGAAGCTCAGCTTCCCTTCCCCATTCACGTTGCAATCCACAGAGATCTCCCTGTTCTTCTCCCCGATCCTCGCCGTGGTAGTATAAACCCTGTTCCCGAACACGTGCTCCCTCCGCAAGAACAAAGCCCGGTAGGCAGTTTTCTCCGACCCCCTCGCCCTCGTCCTGGAGAAGGCCAGTTTCTCCAAATCCCCGACCAACAGCCCCATCGCACCATCGACGACGACGGAGACATAGAACCCCGACACGGGCTCAGGCCCAGATCCGAACTTCGCCCGGGTGAGGTCCCAGAAGAGACGGACGACGGTAGCGCAGGGGTCATCCCCGTGGCAGCTAAGCTTCTTGGACCCCTTCTTCTTCCAAAAGAGGACATTGTTCATGTGGAGGTGGAAGGAGATGGTGGAAGAGGATGGGGAACAGTCGAAGGAGGGGCCGCCGGGGAGGAGGAGGTGGAGGGAGCGGCAGAAGAGGGATTTGGACCAGGTGAGGGAGAAGATACCGAGGTGGGTGTGGTAGAGGGAGGTGGTTAGGTTGGCATCGTCGTGGACCTGCGGCTGTGGAGGGGGGGCAGCGGCGGGGATGGGGTCGTCGGCGTTGGAGGGTCGGAAACGGGAGGAATTGGGGGACATTTTTCGGGGGACTTTTGAGGGGAAGGTTTTCTTTTACTTTTTTTTCTTTTTAATGCTGATAGTTAGAAACTGGGTTTAATAGTTTATATCTCTTTCCTTTTATCTTAGGCCTAATTATCAAATATGTCCGGTATTTTTGCTATTTTTTCCTATATAGCCCATACTTTGAAACGCATCTAAATATGATATAAACTACCGCCGTTATATCATCTGTAGCCTCTGTCTACTCGTCCACCAACGGCGACCGATGTGGATCCCACGTGGCTAAAACACCGTCATTAAACTCCGTCTATCCCCTCTCCCCTCTCAGATCGAATTTCCCCGAATCGCCCAAATTTTTTTGCCCTAGCTTCTTCTGCTAGACGAAGCCCGCATCCTCCCTTCATCTGCTTTCTTCCTTCATCTACAGTAATCACCCCTATGATTATTCCCCAAAGACGAAGCCTGCCCTTCCCAGACGCAGCCTGCCCTTCCTTCCTTCTGCCCTGCCCTGCTGGTAAGTTTTTCTGTTTAGGGTTTAGATTTGGGTTGCTGATTCTGTATGTGGGTAGTATCTAAGTGTGTTGTTACTGATTTAGATGGATGTGTACCGTGGTGATTTGGTTTTCCACGTTGGGGGTAGACTTTCTTTGACTGGTCGAGTGAAATACTACGGAGGAAAAGTTGTGAAGATCCCAGATATTGATGTTGATAAGATAGGTTACTTTACAATTTTAAATCTGGTTAGGAGTATCGGATACGAGCCAAATAGGATATGGTTTGCTAAGCCTCATACTAGTTTGGCAAAAGGGCTTACAGAAATCATTACAGACAGCCAAGTAGGTCAGATGGTGTCTTTATTGTTGGAATCCAAATGTCTTGACTTATACATCGAGGGAGATGAGAGGGATATCTTGCAAACTGAGGTTGAAGAAAGGGAGGGTGAGGCAGATGATGAATCAATTGAGGTAGGAGACGGGGATGGAGATGTTGGAGTTGATGGTGAGTTTGATCTGGATGCTGAGGTTGCTTTTGACTATGTTGATTCTAAGGTAGATGTTAGGGATGAAAATGAACATGAAGAAGATGGACAACTTGTTGTAAGTGGTGTTAAATCTATGATGTATGATCCCAAGTGTGATCATAGGAGTTTAGTATTTGATGTTGGCCTGAGTTTTGATTCATTGGATCAGTTTAAGCAAGCTGTACAAGACTATGCCATCCTAAATGGTGTTGATCTTCACTGGGTTAGAGCTACTAGTAAGAGGATGGAAGCAGCATGTGTCGATGGTTGTCCATGGCGTGTTTATGCTTCGTGGTTACAGAGGGAGAGTACAGTAGTTGTCAAGGTTTGCAACTTAGAACATAAATGCACCAGGTCGCTAAAAAATAGACAGGCAACTGTTGAATGGCTGGCCAGGGAGTTTATTAAGATGAACAGGCCATTAGATACAATGACAGCAAATGATGTAATGGTGGATTTGATGGAGAAGTATTCGCTTGAGGTGAAGAAACTGCAGGTTTATCTTGCAAAGTGGCATGTTCAGAAGATTGTAAACGGCACTGTTGAACAGCATTATAAGAAGATTAGGTCCTACATTGCTTTCTTAAGCAGGAGGTGTCCCGAGAGCACATTCAAACTAGAGCTTGAGTTTACACCGAGTATAGGGCTATTTAACACATTCAAAAGGTTTTATGTGGGATTTCACGAATTGAGAAGGGGCTTCAGAATGGATGTAGAAATGTGGTTGGCTTTGATGGGACATTTCTGAAACATGCTGTTGGAGGAATTCTCTTGAGTGCTGTTGGTCGGGATGGAAACAATCACATGTTTCCAATTGCTTGGGCAGTAGTTGAAGGAGAAAACACAATATCATGGATGTGGTTCCTCAGTATTCTGTTTGAAGATTTGGGTGTGAACGATGGCCAAGGTTGGACCTTCATAAGTGACAAACAAAAGGTTTGTATGATATTAAAATTCAGCTTACTTTCTGTTTTGTAATTTAAATAAGGGATGCTGTAATTTGTCTTGTGTAAGGACTAATACACGCTGTTGCTGAATTGGCACCTCTAGCGGAGCACAGAAATTGTGCAAGGCATGTTTATGCTAACTGGAAAAGCTCTCATCGGGGTCAGTTGCGAAAGAAGTGCTTTTGGACTGCTGTAAAGAGCACTCATGAACCGTTATACAAGCAAGCACTGAACAACATGAGGCTGCTTTCTAATGATGCTGCAGAGGACTTCTTGAAACAAGGTCCAGAACACTTTTGTAAGGATGAACAGCCCACATCGGTAAGTTTTATGTGTTGTGCCTTGCAGGTCTTCTTTAACACAAATGTTAAATGTGATGCGACAGATAATAACATATGTGAGACCTTTAACAATTATATTGCTTTACCAAGGACTAGGCCAATAGTGGAAATGTTGGACGACATTAGATCTACTTTGATGCAAAGGATGTATCATAAGAATAGATTGTTTGATGGGAGGGATGATAACAGTTGTCCTGATATTAGAGGAAAAATTGAGAAACTAAAGGTAGATGCTGGGAAATGGGTACCTAAACCGTGTTTAGGAGAGTTGTTTGAGGTTGTGCATAGAAATGAGAAGTTTGTAGTAAATTTGAATAAGGGAACATGAACATGTAGGGAATGGGACTTGACTGGAATTCCTTGTTGTCATGCGGTAGCCTCAATAAATTTCATGAAATACGACATTGAGGCCTATGTAAGTCATTTTTACAAGAAGGAAACATACATTAAGGCATACAAGTTCCCTTTAACACCATTAGAAGGGGAGTTCCCGAGGCTGAAGGTGAACCCATCCAGCCTCCACCATTTAAGACAAGACCAGGTAGGCCTAAGAAGAATAGGAAGAAGAGTGCAGATGAGGAGCCAAAAAATCTGAGCAAATTACCACGAAGAGGATTGGAGATGAGATGCAGCAAGTGCAAGCAATATGGGCATAACAAAAGGAGCTGCAAGAGCGAACATGTGCCTACTTCTTCAACTGAACCTAGTTGCTCGGTACGACATGAAAATGTTGTAATTGTTCATCCTGAAATCTATAATTTAAGTACACATGTTGTGTTTAAATGGGTTTGTAATTTTACATCTTGGAATATGGTATTTGCATGTTTTTTACATTCCTTTCCACATGTATAGGATACACATCCATCTGTTGGGCATGGAACAGAAGTTCAAAGGGGCAGAGCCACATCCAGAGGGAAAGGTGGAGGCAGAGCCACATCCAAAGGGATAGCCACATTGAGATTGTTTGGCAGAGGAAGAGCCACTGTCAGGGGTAGGCCAAGGATTGAGAGACCATGGTTTCAAGCTTCAAATAGTGAAGGAAGACAAGAGTATCCACAAAATAGTTACAACGTAGGCACCGGCGGCACACAAGAATCGTGTGTTGCTGGTGTAACCTTCCATAACTATGATAATGTTGGAAATGATGGGAATTGAAATGAACTGTAATTTAGTTAGTATTTCTTTTGCAATTGAAGTGAACTGCAATTTCTGCAGTTTTTGGACTAATTATCTGTACTGAAAGAAGTGAAATTTTGAACTGCAACAATTTCTGAACGGCAATTGAAGTGAACTGCAATTTCTGCAGTTTCTGGACTAATTTTCTCTTCTGTACTAAACTGCAATTGAAGTGAAATTCTGAACTACCACAATTTCTGAACTGCAATTGAACTGAACTGCAATTTCTGCAGTTTCCAATTTCTGCAATTTCTGCAGTTTCTGAACTTACATGTAGCATAACATGTGATGCTACAATATTCAATCCGCAAATTCTGGACTAATTTTCTGTAGAGAATTTCTGAATTGCAATTTCTGAACTGCAATTCAAGTGAACTGCAATTTCGGCAATTTCTACAGTTTCCAATTTCTGCAGTTTCTGCAGTTCCTTAACTTACATGTAGCATAACATGTGATGCCACAATATTCAATCTGCAGTTTCTGGACTAATTTTCTATAGTGAACTGCAGTTTCTATAGTTTCAGTAGTGAATTTCTGAACTGCAATTCAAGTGAACTGCAATTTCCGCAATTTCTGCAGTTTCCAATTTCTGCAATTTCTGCAGTTCCTAAACTTATATGTGGCATAACATGTGATGCCACAATATTCAATCCGCAGTTTCTGGGCTGCAAAGATGTTTACAATATTCAATCCGCAGTTTCTGGACTGCAAAGGCTGATTACATATTTCCGGACTGCAGAAATTGTTTATATAATACAAAGGTGATTACATTCTCATGGGGTACAGAAATTACCATTTACTTACTAACAGCGACTACATAGGCTAAAATACAAACTACCAAAAGTAGAACACAACACAACAACATATATCTATTCGCATCAGCCTTCAACATCTCGATTTTCGCTTTCGCTTTGATCAATTCCATCTCCATCTTCCGCAATTTAGCCTCATAAGCAGCAACATTGACTACCTTCTCACTCTCCGAAACAATACCACCATTAACAAAGTCAATCCATTGAAAAAATCCACATCCACCTGATTCTTTGTAACGAGGACATCCATAATATCTTCGACCGAAATTTTTCGCAATTGAAGCAGTTTTAGCATTGCACTCCATTCCACAATTACAGAAAACATGACCACTCATAACATTGCTGGAAGAGCTTCTGGACGAACAACTTTTGTTGAATCCCATCACCGAGCGAACCTCAAGAGCTAGTAAAACAAGACAGACAGAAAAACTTACCCAATATATCAACAAAATATCATCGTCAGGGGCGGCAAGGCGGAAGGGTATACGCACAGAAATACCAGCAGGGCAGGGCAGAGCAGAAGGGTAGCAGGGCAGGGCAGAAGGGTATACGCACAGAAAAACTTAGCCAATATAAAACGCACAGAAATACCAGCAGGGCAGAAAGGTACCCAAATTACAAAAGAGAATCTACCCACATACAGAATCGGCAACCCAAATTACAAACCAAAACCGAAAAACTTACCAGTAGGGCAGAAGGAAGGAAGAAGGTTGTGGGAAATGAAGGGCAGAATCGGATGAAGGGAGGTGATGCTTGAGAAAGGAAGGAAGCAGATGAAGGGAGGATGCAGGCTTCGTCTAGCAGATGAAGCTAGGGCAAAAAAATTTGGGCAATTCGGGTGAATTTGGGGAGGAAATTCGATCTGAGAGGGAAGAGGGGATAGACGGAGTTTAATGACGGTGTTTTGGCCACGTGGGATCCACGTCGGTCGCCGTTAATGGACGGGTAGATGGAGGCTACAGATGATATAACGGTAGTAGTTTATATCCTATTTAGATGCGTTTCAAAGTATGAACTATATTAGAAAAAACAGCAAAAGTACATGATATATTTGATAATTTGGCCTTTATCTTATGATTAACCCGGGCATATTTAAATCATAACTAACAATCTTTATTTGTAAAATCCTTATACTAATACCACTCTTATAACATGGAAGTTTATGGCCCAACCTGGGCTATCGAATCGACTGGGTTAACGTGGAAGGGTGAATTCCGACGGTCGAGAACCATATCTTCTTACGTTTAACTGTTCCTATTTTTGTGGGCTATAAGCGTAGATGATCCAGGATCCAAAACCAATTCTCCTAACAAGAACTAATAATTTTAGGGTTCACGGAGACAACTCATTATTTTTTTAGTTCATATTTTGGATCAATAACATAGTCGTCACCTGAATTTATTCGTAAAAACTCGGAAAAAATAAAATTTTAACGAAAAGAGGTGTTATCTGTCGCCCTTAAAAGAAGGGTTTGGATAGCGAGTTTCAATGGAGCAAAGTGTTACCCTTTGCACTTAAAAGAAACATGTTAATCGACCATTTTTTATGTCACTTGAAATTATGTATTATGTATTCAAATTAATAACAACAGAATCTCAGAGTCTTCTAATAATATGTATTATTGTGTTACAATACGCGTCAATTCAATCAATTTTTTTCTAATTTTCTTATAACACGTGTATATTTCTTATTCATTTAAAAGGAAATTAAACATTCTCATAACTAATGACTTACAATTTACTTTCTAGAGTCGACGCTTTATATATATATATCTCATGTGAAATAAATGTGATATAAGATGGCGATGAAGACCGATGATTTTGATGCTGTTTCATGTTATTACATGTGTGAAATGAATGTACGTCGAGTTTTCGGACTCTTTTCCTAGGTCATGACTATTTTATATTCATTAATTTCTCAGGGCAGAACCAAGGATTTGGAAGAAATGAGTGGATGTTATAGGGGGGGGAGTAAGTCAGGTTCATGAACATGGTGGTAGCACATAGTAAAAAGCAGATGAGGAAACCCCCCCTCCATCCCCATGTGACCACATAGTTAAGAGGAAATCATATGCACATGACAATCCCCCAAACCTCCATGTGAAGATGGCTTGAAAAAAAAAAATCAAAATGTCTATTTCACCCATGACCTCTGACTTTTTGTAATGAAAACAATCACTAATATTCATTTCCACCACCATCCAACAAAACACTGATCCGAGGCAAACAAACCCATGGAAACAAGATGATGATACCCATTTGTGTGAGAAACAAAAACCCTAAAAAGAAAAGGTGAAAGCTCTCTTCAACTCATGCATAATCATCTTTGGTTTGACTACCCGACTTTTCCAATCTTCCCCTTTGATTTTGTACATTTAGCCTAGTTTTTAAAAAAAAAAAAGAATTTGAGATCATTTGGTCTAATTTTCCCTGTCCTTTTTCACCTTAAAACACTCTCCATGTCATTCATTTGCAACATTTCTTTTGATTTGGTGGGGTTAATTTGGATGTGTGGGTAAAAAGAAAAGGTGGATGGTTGGGATTGATCACATCACTGAGGTGTAACAAGAATTATTCAAACTACTACTCATGATAGGAAAGATTACTGACTTCCCCTGGTTGGAAATGATTAGGAAAGATAGGTTTTGCCTTCGTTAGATTGAACTTGTGGGTACCAAAATCAGCTTTGCGATTCTATTGTCTCTTCTTAAGGAGAGAAAAGGGTAAGAAGTAGACTCGAAATTAGTAAAGCCCACAATTTGTTATTATTGAAAAAATGAGCTATTTTAAGTGTTATCCCAAGTAAATTATTGTTCACGAACTATATGAATCAACTTAAATTTAATTATTTGTAATAGATTCTTTTTATTCTCTTCTGTAAATTTTCTTTTCACTTTGGTTAAATTTGATTTTTTTTTTTTTTTGGTTTTGTCGGGAGGTTGTCACTTTCTTTGTCATTGGTATAGCATGGACCAAAATGTTCTAGGACACTCGCGCGCTAGCTGTTCTAGGTGGAGCTCGATCGGAGTCCTGTGGTTTTGACGATAGGTGAAAGAAACAGAGGACCGCGATGGATCCCCTGCTTATCCCACTTGAGGAAGAGTAAGTGTACACGATGATATTGTCAAACGGATCAAGGCTTTGTGTAGGTAACTCTGCTTGTAGATAATGGTGGTATTACGATGCACTGTACAAACTAGGGTTGCATAAATGTGCCAAGATGGCAGCGATTCTTTTACGTTTTCTACTGTATGTGATTGAACAAGAAGAAAGGAATGACTGCCGAAGAGGAGCTCTGCGGATTTCACATGGTGAAATGGGTTAAAAGTTGGATGTAGAGGAGGATAGCTCAAGGGAGCCATAGTCGAGGAGCTCCTCTATCATCTGCTCGATGTCATGATCTTCGAGAGGCTGGATTTCTGCCGCAGATTGCTCTTGCTTCACACCCCAGTTCACGGAACTTGTACCTTGGAACTCCACCCCCTGATTCAAAAACATGTTGCTCTGGCTGAAATCGAGGTTCGAAATCGGTTGATCCTGATGCGCCTCGGGGAACTGAACCGTCGATTTGGTCAGCTGCAACGAAGTCATGTAGCATTTGTGGAGCTTGGCAGTCAATGCAGCCGAGAGCAGCATCGAGGAGGGCAACTGGGACGTGTTCGGGTCGTAAGGGAAGTTGGTCCGGGCTCTCGGACCACACATTAGCCTTGCCGCCTCGTCGTATGCCCTTGCGGCGTCCTCGGCCGTCTCGAACGTCCCCAACCAAATCCTAGTCTTCCTGATAAAAAAAAAAAAGAAAAAATCTCCGTTCAGAAAACATTCAACTAGCGACCTTGCCAATCGCGAAGAACAGAAGAAGGAAGTCTCTGAGTTCCCTTCTCATCATCACGCCAGGAGAAACGTTGGGGAACTTACAGCAGGGGATGACGAATCTCGGAAACCCAAGAGCCCCAATGCCTCTGTCGGACGCCACGATAACGCTGCTGTGACTTAGCCATGGAACGTAGGTGAAGCCACAAGGGCCCTTCGGGGATAGCGCGCCCAGGACAACCTTCAATTGCTAGTGCGGAGAAGAGAGGGAGAGGACTTCTGTTTTGTGGTTAGTGTGTGGTGGATTTTCTTACTTATATTGGGCAAAATCTAGTTTCCATCAGCTACAAATTTAGGCCGTGTTGGCGGGTCCCACTTTTGACAAATTTATATAAATTTTTAAATATTAACATGGACGCGAGGGGATTTTACCACCACCACCCCGTTGGTTATAAAAAACTTTTTGCAAAAATAATACAACGAATTTGAAAATGCCTAGCATATATTACAAGACTCGCTTTTTGAACTAACTAGCTACAATATCTTGAATGATTTTATTACCTCAAGTAGTTAGCCCATGACGGTCATAATTAGATCCGAAATGAAATAACTCGTTACTTGAAATAACGACTTCCTTTTTATTAAAAAGAGGGAATAAATAAATAGCTATAAAGATTTTTTTTCTATTTAAATTAACGAAGTAACTGAAAGTAAAAAATTGAATAAAATAGCGACTTTCTTCTTATTAAACTAAAGACAAATAAAATAAAAAAAAATCTAAGTGATATAATTTGAAGAACGAAGTCACTAATTCAACGGCGACGTCTTTTTGTTAAGATAAAGGGACAAATACAAAATTGGACGGAAAAAATTAACGATTTCTCATTTCCATATTAGTATGATAAAAGTATTAAGATGCTAATTGAAGCAGCAACTTCATTCATTGATGTTAGTTCAAGTAGGACTTAAGAGCAATAATTCTTGTGACATCCTATCTTATTTGGCAATATTTTTTTTACTAACCGTACGCTAATTAAAATCCTCTAACTTCACTACACCGTCCAAATTCAACCAACGTGACTACTAAACAAATTATTCTGAATTCAAACAACAAACGACAACGGCAACAAATAAAAGAAAACGAAAGAAGAATAAAAATATTATGACTCGGGGACAGCAGACCGACTAGCATGACATGTTTTATTTAGTATATTATTATGCATGAAATCTAAGGTCGCAGTCATACAAAGATTCTTCATGTGAAGTTGTGGCATGGCAGCCCCTCAGATAACGACATACCACGAGTGTTCCCCCCCCTCTTAAGATCAAGAAGAGTCTTGGAATCAAGAAGTGATATTCGGGACATGTGAAAAGGTTTGGCCCCTCCCCTCCCCTCAACCAAACCCCTGATGTAACAACAGACCGAGTTCCAGAAGCAAAAACCTTGATACTAGGGTTCTCTTTTCTACCCTATTTTAATGCGGTCTCTCTAAATGCCCGTGAATCAATATGGTCAAGTACCCCTCTAGTATACATATCCACACCAAAGCTGATATAAATAAGGCGGATTGGGCGCGTGATATCTCTCCTACTACTGCTAACATTGACTTGGGGGGGCCTCCCTTTGTTGAAATGGGAACAAAGGAATCAGAAACCCGGTTCATTGAACACCCCATCCCATGACTAATTCTTATGACCCTCCCAGCAGAATATTGTGACCCATTCATTCCTGATCTCCCCCACCCATGTGACCCCCCCCTCCCCGGCCAGAAAACCTCTTGGCTGTGTTCGCGTCCAAATGGATCATGTTAGAAATATTTGACACGATTACTTACAGGGATTCAGATGTGGTCGCCAGTAAAAAAAAAGATGAATTGGATTTATCAAACAATATCAAACGATGTCTTACAATAGAACTGAAAAGCTTACAGCTATAAAAACAAATAAAAGTTACTGGTGCGGATGGTGGTGACGCCGTAGACTTGCTGCTAGCGCCGCAGACTTGCAGACTGGAGTGGTGGAAATCGGCTTCTGGAGGGATGGCGGACGGAGTATGGTTGACGGTAGTGACGGATGTAGATACTAAGGGCCCTACGAGCTCACCCTAGTGACGGATTGAAGGCGAAATTTGGTTGTCAAGGCTACGGTTGTTCACCCCGATGATGAAGTGATGGCAGAATTTCGGTATCAAGGCTACGGTTGCTCACCTTGACCCGACGATGAAAGGAAGGCGGAGATTGGTTACCAGAGCTACGGTTGCTCACTCTGATGGTAAAAGTGATGACCAAGAACCCTTGCGAGTTCACCCAGGTCGGGGTCTGGACGCCTGTTTAACTAAAACCTAAGGTTGACGACCAATGCAAAACGTGTTTGAGTTTGATTGTCGTGTTAAGAGAGATATTTTCTCATTTTATACTGAATCTTCGTATACCTGGGATGTCGAATACGTCCTCAGAATATCTTTTCGGATCGTGCTCCTCCCAATTAACCCCTGAAAATCTCGGTAACAATCTGATCTCGGCGGTTATGGCTTTTATCCACATCATTTATCAATTTAGACCCGTGTAGACTTGCCAATCGCCTTTGTAGACTTAGTACGGGCCTACACATCTTAATAAGTTACAGTGTGACTTTTCGTGGGCCAGAATTGATTTAAGCTCAAAATAATCTGTCGTGTCAACAGGCTACTATTCCCTTACATGGTTTTAGTTTTAAGCATTTACCAAACTGCCTATGCTCCTACCCTTGCAAACTGTTATATAGATATATTTAACTACGATTATATGCGTCGTTAGTACGTACGTCAAGAAGTCACCTAACGTTAAGACTACTTAACGCATTGATGATATGTTCTTCTTTTCTTTCTTCTTTACTTAAACCCTAATGTGTCAAAAATAGGAGGAAAAATCTGCGTGGGAGGGAGGTGAGGGCGTAACTTATCCAATAATTAACGTTGAAAATCACATTCACGTGTGTTTCCAAAGTATTAACAAGCAAAACAACTGGCGATATAAGCAGTAACTATAGACTGAAACACCATTATCTCCATGCACGTGGATTTATATATTCTGATACAAAACTGTGCTAGACGATGATGAATTGACTAAATGAGTTTTAAGACGATTTGATTTTTCTTAAAAGGGGGTATCAAATTCTAAGTACACAATGGAAGACTAAGAGTAGTTTGTGATGTTAGCGATTCGAATACGACCATATTCGTGTGGAGGTTTGCAAATAGTCTGTGTCTACGTCTATTCTTTAGTGTTGTTATATCTCCTAAATCTCCTTAGATTTCGCAACGAAGGGTCTCTATCTCAAAATCGCATCAACGTGACATCGTCCATTGTTTTTCCATGAACATACAGGAGGGGAACGATTTCTCAAAGCATTAAAAACAGTCCAGTCCATCCATGTGCCTTCACTCCGACCTCCCATCCAAACCTATGACTAACTCTGATCAAACTATTGGCAGAGCTTTTTTTGATTGTACAATTTTTATTCTTTTTCATAGGCAAGGCCATGTGATAGCTCCCTGGAATTTCGAGGAGATCAATGTTTAAACCTCATGTCTTTTTCCTCTGAAACCGCGTTTCTTTAAAAAATGCTAACCAAAGTTTAATCAATCCTAGGACGACAGAGGTTTTCTTCTAAGAGAACTTTTCTTACTTTTAAGAGGAAGTGAAATGTTTAGTGTTGTCAACCTCACCTCGCTCCAATCACCCAATAACGATCTCAATTTAAACAAAATACTAAAAACGAAAATGGAGCCTTAGAAGGCCCAAAGGCTTTTTCAACTCCAAGGATCTAATTGGGCTCAAAGTGTCGGCTCATTTATGTTTCCCCCGAACCCTAGCATATATAAAGTAGCGGGTCGTCCTCGTCAATTCTAGGGTTTTCTTCCGGCTGCGGAGCTCAGTACCTGCAGGGATCTGCGGAAATGGTGCGTGCTTCTCTTCTCCTTCTCTTTCCGTCGATGAGGTGGGGTGTTTGTGCGGCTGATTTATTATCCGACTGTTTTGTTGGACGCAGCCTTCGCACAAGACCTTCAGGATCAAGAAGAAGTTGGCGAAGAAGATGAGGCAGAACAGGCCGATCCCCCACTGGATTCGCATGAGGACTGACAACACCATCAGGTTGGGTCCTTGTCGCGATATTTGCCGGCGGCTTATTCTTGTTTCCGACAACTCCCTGGATCGACGGTGACCGTATTTTGCTCTTTGTTTGTAGGTACAACGCGAAGCGCAGGCACTGGCGCCGCACAAAGCTCGGGTTTTGAGGATGATTAGAGGGGATTTTCGGTTTCTTCCTAAGGTTGCTTTTATGTTGTTGGAAGGACGGTTTGTTTTTCGAAGAATATTTTGTTAAGGTTATCAATGTAATGAATTCGGTGTATTTTTGAGGATCGAATCTCCATCGAGTCTCAATTTCTTAGCTACGGAATGAATTAGGCAGTTGCCTTTTCTTTCCCAAGTAGTAGTCATACCCATCCGGGAATTTGATACCTGATGATTTGGTTGGTGATACCCGTAAACTTATTAGCAGCTCTCCCTCCTTGAATACAGATAGCCAAAAACAGCAGAATCTGGGACCTTCAAAAGCCGATAGGCCTTGTGTTGCTCTCATCTAGGGTGTGTTGTTCTCTCTTTGTGGCTGTTGTAGTGCTGTTCGTGATTCATTGTTGACGGATAGTTAATGCTCAGGAGTGTGCGTACCTGGCTTCTGTTTCGTGCTCATCTGGATGGCCTTATTTCTAAGAAACCATGCATTACGGATCTTCTGCTTAGGCTTGCCTCCGTTTTCATGGGACCTAGGGGAATGCCCTCGAACCCAGCATCCTGTAACCTGTAACTTTTGTAGCTTGTTTTGATATTGGGCAGCTCCCTTTCTGTATGGACTTGAGTTAAGCTGTTGTTGCCGGCTTAGTCCCATTGGATTGTCATTCCTGTCGTTAAACTATGATGTCTTGGGGTTGTTGGCTGCATAATCACCCGGTCGTGTGCTCCCGGGCTGTGTTCCTATGTCAGTAGTAGCACATATCTTGGTCTTGCCTTAAGGAAAAGATGTAAGTTAACTGTGTTATTGTCCTCAAGATTGTGTCGTCCCTTGAAACTTCTGGTGTTATTGGTGAAACATGCTTAAACAAAAAATGTGGAGGGGTGGTGCATGTGGCTTATAAAACTTAGGAACGAGTCTACGTTGACTTTTTGTCGGCAAGTCCAGCTTGTCACGCGCACAGACAGGGACAGACGGAGACTGGTGGTGAATCCCAAAGGACAAATACAGCTTTGTAATAATCAATTTTATACCCCCTTACATTTACATTCAGGCGCACGCCGAAGGCCTCCTCGCTTTCTTCTGGGTCAATACGCGAAACTTAAAACTTGTTTTAGGGCGCCGAGAAAGATGGAGCTATTCTTTCAAAACAAGATTATTTAAAAAAATATTTTCACAAAACGGGTTTTAAAATTCGGAGGATTATGCGAATATAGGGTTAGCTTATGACTATTGAAGACCAGCCCTTCTGTTAGATGGTTCCGCCACCGGACAATGAAGTAAAATGTTTTATCAACCAAAGTTAGTTTTTGGATCAAGGCTAGAGAAAAAGATGTCTGATTGCTGATCAAATCAACCAACAAAGTCAGAAACATTTTAATCAATTCGAACAACCAGTGACGAATTTTTTTTCCCGAATTAAGAAGAATTTATATTACAGCGTCTCTTTTTTTTATTTCATTTGCTACATCCTCAATGTATTAAAATCAACCCCAAAACAGTTTTTTTTTTTAAAAAAAAAGTAGCAACGTCTCATTTTAAAAAACGACATTACATGAATAAGGATAAGTCTATTTTAAAAACACAACTTTTTTTGGTCAAACAAAATTATCTTTTAAAAAGTCGATTTATGTAAAATATTTTAAGAAATATTTGTAATAATTTAAAAATGAGGGATAAATTGAGATTTTTTCTCACCAGCGGACAAACCCACTGGTTATATACCTTTGGGGGACTCGGGTTCCAACGTCGTAGTGGTCGCCTCGTCTGTCTCCTTACCTCACTCTCGCACGCCTCCTCCCTATGCATATGGTCTGCCTTTCTTGTCTGTCTGATTTTCGATTTCGTTTGAGGTTTTTGTTCTTAACTTGTTTCTTTTCTTCCCGGTTGTGGTTATACCTTTCTCGCCGGACCTAGATGGCTTCTACGATCCGTTCTTTCGCTTGCCCGCCCTTGGCTTCGGCTTCCGTCTCGGTCCGTGATAATTTCAAGGTACGCCAGTGGGATTGATCTCTTTGGTGAAAATGGGTTTGTGTGTTTCTGCTTGGACGGTGGACTGATGGGGGGAAAGATTGAACCTTGTTGCTCCTGACGGGTACTTCCCCCCTCATCCGTGATTTGGTAGTGTCTGCTTCTTCTTCTTTTTTTATTTCTTTTGGGGTGACTGTGGATTGATGTCGCAGGGGAGGACGAGGATTGGGTGTTTGCAAGAGAGATGCCCATTTCCGCAGGCTATGGCATGTTCTCAGTCTTTGCTCTACTTCTTGTTCTCTTGATGTGTTATAGACTGGATTATTTGCAATGGTTTGGGCTATTTACAATCGGATATCAGCTTTGGCCAGCTGGATTATGCCTGGGCTGCAGTGGTGGATTTGTGCATGTAACTGTTGATTTATTGAACACGGGCGGATCCTTTTGTTTGGCTATCCATTAACGGAATTTGTTGCTTTGGCCTGCTGTATTTTGTCTCTTTGTTCTCAAAATAGCATTTCATCAGAAAGAAGTATAGTTTGTTCATGAAATCGATTTAAGCGATGTTTCATTGAGAGTTTGGGGCATGCCCTTTTGATTTACTGAGAGTATGTTCTGTTTTTCAATTTTTTTTTTCTGTCTGCAGCAATTTGGCCGAGTGTCTATGAATGTTGCTGTTAATGTTTCTCGCTTTGAGGGCATCACAATGGCACCCCCCGATCCAATTCTCGGGGTTTCGGAGGCTTTTAGAGCCGACAAGGATGAAACGAAGCTCAACCTTGGAGTTGGAGCTTATAGGACAGAAGAACTTCAGCCTTATGTACTCCAAGTTGTCAAAAAGGTTGCTCTCTCTTTTGCAAGACGTCTACCCAACTATCATCTCATTGAAAACCATCTTATCAAATCATCTGTATTGTCTTTTGTTGCATTTAGGCTGAGAATCTCATGCTTGAGAGAGGTGAAAACAAGGAGGTAAGATTGTTTTGGTTGCCATATTGGTATGGATCCTGCTGTTATTAAAATTTACCTTACCTGGCTGGCTTTGGCTATTCTCCGTAGTATCTACCAATCGAAGGGCTGGCGGCTTTTAACAAAGCGACGGCAGACTTGTTATTAGGAGCGGACAACCCCTTGATAAAGCAAGAGAAGGTATGCTATGATTAAATCAATGCCGATCTGAAGGGACTTCAGAATTAAGACCATAACTTTTTCTTTTCTTCTCTTTTCTCATTCCAGGTGGCAACTGTTCAGGGGCTATCGGGGACTGGATCTCTTCGTCTTGCTGCTGCTCTCATAGAGAGATACTTCCCAGGTGCAAAGGTTCTGATATCGGCTCCAACTTGGGGTGAGTACTTATTATTTGTTAGAATCTTGGATACAGCTCCTTTCTTTCTGTCTGGTTCTCATGGTCATTGCTTAAATTATGCAGGAAACCACAAAAACATCTTCAATGATGCCAAAGTTCCCTGGTCTGAGTATCGATACTATGATCCGAAAACAGTAGGCTTGGATTTTGATGGTATGATTGCTGACGTTAAGGTAACTTAATGTACATACATTGGAAAAACTATATAACTTTAGATGGTAGCGACGTGTTCAGCTCTGCCATAATTTGTCCGAATGTCTCTGTACTAATGTGATGGCACATCCACCGGCTTGTTCTCGTTCCAGGCTGCTCCCTGTGGGTCTTTTATTTTGCTTCATGGATGTGCCCACAACCCAACTGGAATTGACCCAACACCTGAGCAATGGGAAAAGATCGCTGATGTCATCCAAGAGAAGAATCACATTCCCTTTTTTGATGTTGCATACCAGGTAACTTTTGACAGACTCATTTCTTGTCGAGAATATAGTACTGATTTGTTTTTGGCGTCAGTGTTTCCGAATATTAGCCACGAGTTGGGAAGTTTGATCATTTGCTATATTATTTTCTTCACTCAGGGATTCGCAAGTGGAAGTCTGGATGCTGATGCATCATCAGTGAGGCTGTTTGCAGCACGAGGCATGGAGCTGTTTGTGGCACAGTCTTATAGCAAAAACCTAGGTCTCTACGCAGAGAGAATTGGAGCAATCAATGTAGTTTGCTCCTCTTCTGATACAGCTGTGAGGTATTCTGAGTTGTGATCTGGGAAATGTTATTAACTCTTTTGCAAAGCCATGCCCTTCTGTCTAATTGCTGAGGTTTGTGGTGTTTCAGAGTCAAGAGCCAGTTGAAGCGACTTGCTAGACCAATGTACTCGAATCCTCCAGTTCACGGGGCTAGGATTGTCGCCAACGTTGTGGGCGATCCAGTCCTATTCAGCGAATGGAAGTCTGAGATGGAACTCATGGCCGGAAGGATAAAGGATGTCAGGAAAAGGCTGTACGACAACCTCTCTGGGAACGACAAGAGTGGGAAGGATTGGTCGTTCATACTGAGGCAGATCGGCATGTTCTCATTCACCGGCTTGAACAAGGCTCAGGTAAAAAAAAAAAAACCGCTCCTGAAAAGTTCGAGCTCAATCACTCGCCCATTTTTCTGCGCTCACGCACGACGCATTTCTACGGCTTATTCTTGCTATTTCCACCTCATGACGCAGAGCGAGAACATGACGAACAAATGGCACGTCTACATGACGAAGGACGGGAGAATATCCTTGGCTGGGCTCTCCCTCGCGAAGTGCGAGTACCTTGCAGACGCCATCGTGGACTCATACCACAATGTCAACTAAGACCTGTGGGAGGTACGGGGCGATTTATCACACCGTTATAACGTGAGGCAATAACGCATGGCTTCTTCGGCCACTGTCAGAGTCTTAAAATTTTGGAGGGGAGGACTGTCGGAACCATTGGTTCAACGCAGGAGAGAGAGTTCGATTTCACCCATACCAACAATAATACTTGGTTATTTACATCTCCTCTTTAATTTGGATCTTAGTTCTGAAAAAGCCATTACACATTCTTCCTCATCGATTTCAGGGCTTCCGGCCCATTAATGATGTCTAATGGGCCTTAGTGATGGCTATTGGGCCTTGAGGCCCGTCATTTTTTTTTCCATTTTTCCTTTCATGGGAATGCGGCAATTAATGATTTCCCAAAAATATATCTTCGACTGGCCTGACCTGGCCATTGATGTGGAGCATGAGAAAATTTTTATAAAAAAAATAGTAAATTAATCTTCATCGTTAAATCGATGGCAAGCATGTTAGAATGTTGAATACATAAATAGAAAGGTTATCTTCACCAAAAAAAAATTCTTAAGATAAAAAAAAACAAGAGTAATTTGAGGTATTCGGGGGGTGGGCAGATTGATTATAGACACGTCAAGTAGACTTCTCTCCAAGTAGATAAAAAAATCGAAAGAGCAAATGACGGAAAACTCCCTCGGCGCCTCTTCTAGTTCTGCCTTCACCCCCCCAACCCAACCCCCCCCCCCCCCCCTCTCCGTTCTCGTTCTCCCCAACCCCACTCCCCTCCCGTCCGTATATAAAACAAACTCCCTGCTATTCAATCTCTCTCTATCTCTACTGTTTCCTTTCCTTTCCTTCCTTCCAACAACACCCTCACACTTTTCTTTCTTCGTCTTCTTCCTCTGGATTCCGTCCCACGCATACCCCCCCCCCCTGAAACCCACCCCAACACCCTCCGCCTGCCCCTCCATTAACCGTCTCAGTCCGTTTCGTCCCCCTCGATGGTTACCAAGGACGAGTGGTTCCGCTCCGCCATGTCCGACGACCGCATGGTCGCCGACCTCCTCCTCCGCCTCAGGCACCCGCACTCTCCCTCCCCCTCCTTTTCGTCTTCCTCCTCCGCCTCGTTCGCGAGGCCGTCTTCGTCATCCCTGCCGCCCCCGCGGTGGGGGATTCGGTTGCCGAGGAGCAGGATGGCCTACAGGTGCGACGCCGCCCCTTCCTGCTCCCCCGAGAAGAAGCCGGATTCCGCCAGGAACAGCCCTACGACTCCCCTCGCTTGGAGTACCGGCGGAGGAGGAGGCGTGGGCGACGGAGGCGTGTCCTCCTCCGGCGCCACCAATGGCTCCGACGAGTCCACCTTGCCGGTTTTCCGCTCGTTCGGCGTCAGATCTAAGGTGAATATGCATGCCCTTGGGGAAGTGGAGACCGACTGTCTGTTTTGTCTTTTGCGCCGTCACCTTCTCTCTGTTCGTCAGTCTGTTTTCCTCCACGATCGGTCATGTTCTCGTCGTTTTGCTTCCCCTGTCGACCTGGTTCTCCTCCACCGCCGGCGGCCGTACCTTCTCCGTGGCCGGATTCTCTCGTCAATTTTTCACCTCCGTTTTTTACTCTTCTTCTACTCAGCCGTCGGGAATCAACATCCGATGGTTTGCTCCGGTCCGTTGTACGGACACATACCCCGCCCCTCCGGAACACGCCGCTCGCGTTTTTCCCTTTCTCTTCGTGCGTTTTATTTAATTTTTACTCCGAGAAATCCGAAATCTCATCAAACTCTTTCTTTCTTCACCTTGTGTTTTTAATTTTTTTGGGCGCAAAATTTCCTCCAATCCCTCCTGGTCTACTTCCGAAAACGGATTCTCTTCTCCATTTTTGGTTTGTGAGTGAGATCAGCTCACTGGAGTCACGTCCGCGTCCATTTCCCTCCCAAGTCCTTGTCCTTTTCCTTAATCCTATTTTTTCGTCTCCGTTCGTTGCTTTTTTGGTTGTGTTTTTTTTTCACCCGTCCCGATCTCTCGATCTTTTTGGTGTTATTAACTGAGAAGGAAGGTCTAATGGTGGTGGGGTTGGGGGTGGGAAACTTCCCCCCTCCCTTGCTAGAGAGATCAATCGTCTGGGACGGTCTCGTGTTAGGATGGACGAAAAGTACAGTTAAGTCCCGGAGTCAGTCCTCCTCACGAGGCCGTTTCTAGGTTTTCAGATAGAGTGGGCGGGGGGAGATACTTTTGTCATTTTCGACTTGTTCTGTTCTCCGGAGTCCCCTCCCGTGCATTCTGTTTGGTGTTGGTGTGTAGTTAGTGGGTGATTGGCTCTTGGGTTTGGGTTGGGGGTGGGGGGGGTGGGGTGGTTTCCCGTGGGTTCAGGCGGAGGATGTTTCCTCGTTCGACCCCCCTCCGAATATTGAAAAAGAAACTCCCACGTCGTGATGTGGGTGATGACGATGGATGCTGCTGGACGGGTTGTGTTTTGAGCAGTCTCTGGATCCGATCCCCGATAGGGGAGAGAATTTTGTGTGTTGGGGGGGAGGGGGGGGGGGGGGGAGGAGAGAATTGTGGGGCTTTGACATTATCGACCATCGGGGGGACCCACTAATCCCTTTGCGTCTTTTGCTTCTTTCGCCTCCATCCAACGGCGGTGGTCGCATTGTTGTGTCCCCCTTTGTCCTTGTATTTTATTTTCTATTTTTTTAAGCTGTGGGTTGATTTGAGAACTTGTCGGGTAAGGTTTGACGCGGTTGAATTAAAAGGATGTCCTTTCCCTTTCCATTCGGGGGAGGAGCGGGCGCTCCATATCCAATGTTGAGAGGGAGGGGGCTGCGAGAGTCACGTGAGACTTGGGGGGGGGGGGGGGGCATGATCCATTTTGTTGTGTGGATCCTTCTTTGCTGACATTGCGTGGCGCTTTGTGCCACCCTAGGAAAGTCACTTTGTCTGTTTCCTACGGGAAGAATCTTTTGATTACTAGTTGTTTGTGGACTTCTGTTATTTGTTTGTGACCGCATCTCGGCTTCCTTGACTTGTTTGCTCTTTGACTGGGATGGTCTTTCTTTCACGACTTGGGGGGATTCTGTGTTCATTGCTTCTGGTTGTTGATTTTGTGAATGTGTTACTAGCTTCTGGGTTCTGATTATTTTGTATGTTCCAGGTCGTTGGCGCTGACGATCCCGGTACCACAGATGCGAAGAAGTCTAAGAGAAAGAAGGTAGTTTTCTGGCTCTTGTGTTGAGACAGCCAATTCATTAAGATGCCAGAGAGAAAGAACAGATTGTGATTCTCTTCTGGGTTGCCGTTTCATCAACGAGTTGTGTGATTTAATTGCTGTATGTAGACGTTTGCTGAACTTAAAGATGAAGAGGTTGAGCTGCTCAAGGAAAGAGTGTTCTTGAAGGAGGTGGGGTTTGTCATCACCTCATGCTACTGCTGCTGCCATGGTGGCTTTTCTGTTCTGGGTTCAGGCATTATTTGACTCGCTTGCTTCCTCTGGACAGGAAATCGCGACCCTGCGAATGACCTTCAAGGAGCGTGCTGCTACAAATGAGAACTTGAAGAGAATGAAGGTGATGTTGCGGTTCCTTCTAGTTCCGTGGTTTTCTTTCTTTACCGTCCAAAGCCTTTGGCTGGTGCTTTACTGGTCCACTATATTTAAATGTGGACGAAAGAATTGAAAGAGGATATGCGATGTTGCAGCCACTAAAATGCAACGAGGTGGTTTGCATTTCTCCTGACATTTTTTGATGTGTGTTCTGCAGCTTGGGTTTGACTTGAATGCTGCCAATGGATCAACCATGGCTGCTGATGAGAAGAAAGGAACAGCTTCATCTTTGGAGAAGGACACCGCCCTGACACACCGAACCCCTCCATCATC
This sequence comes from Melastoma candidum, assembly GCA_023653495.1. Lineage (NCBI taxonomy): Eukaryota > Viridiplantae > Streptophyta > Magnoliopsida > Myrtales > Melastomataceae > Melastoma > Melastoma candidum. Next base: position 24,177,955 of record CM042883.1, on the reverse strand, counting down.
ACAGGATGCTTGCTGGAGGGTGGGTTCTAGTTCCTGTCAAATCTCTTTGCCGGGTGAGGAACCAGATGGGGGATTCCTTCTTCCGGATCTTAACATGACTCCTTCAGAAGACGATTTCCCCTTGGAAGTGTTACACGGTGCCACGGAGGCAATCCGAGTCACGGCCAGCTAAAAAGGCAGGGCCAACGGGCTTTTTGTTCTACCAGTTGGTTACGTGTCACCTCGGCCTCCTCCCTCCATAAGAATCCTTGCCTGGGACGATAAGGGCCAGTAAATGAGGAAGAAGAAGAGGAAGGGATGGGATAGTCATAATTTTTTGATGAGGGGGGTGGGTGGTAGAAACAGGCGGTGGGCAGAAGCAGGTGGAGAAGTTGGTGATTTGATGGTCGTAAATCCCTGGTCGCTTCTCATTCTTCTTCTTTTCTCTCACAGTCTGTAAAGATTCTTGGGACATTTTACCGGGGAACTTTCTGCTCTATTGGAAAAGAAAATGTTACCCTCTCAACTTTTCATTATCTGCGCTCACGCCCCACCCTCCTAATTTAAAAAAAAAAAGTATATATGTTTTGTTGTTAATTAATACGATTAAATCAAAAGCAACAGAATGGGCTGGGGCTCCACAACAGGACGGTTGTTAAACCAAAAAGTTGTTCATAAATCGGCATCTGGTAACTCCAGATCGGGAATCAGCCGATCGATCTGATCTAATGGAGCCGGAGGTGAGCATTGAGACGATGGCCATGATAAGGGTGGCGGTCCTCCCGATCGGGGAGATCCCCACCCAACTACTCCGGGACTACACCTCCATGATCCTCTCCAACCACACCGTCTCCCTCTCCTCCGTCTCCTCCTTCTACACCGAGCACCAGAAGTCCCCCTTCTCCCACCAGCCCTGGGACTCCCCCTCCGGTTCCCTCCGCTTCAAGTTCCTCCTCGGCGGCACCCCTCCCAGCCCCTGGGAGGATTTCCAATCTAACCGCAAGGTACTCGCCGTCTTCGGCTTCTGCCACTGCCCTTCCTCCCCCGACCTCGACGATGTCACCCGCCAGTTCGGCTCCGCCTGCCGCTCTTACTCCTCCGCCCTCGTCCACCGCTGCTTCGCCTTCTGCCCTAGCGATTCTCAGGTCTCATTTCTTTTGGGCTTCCCCGATTATTTTTTGAGTGACCGTTCCCCTTGGCATCAGCAACGTTTGGACAATGTTAGAAAGAGTAAGCTTTGACAACAGCTTGTGACTTCCTTAGTCTCTGTTTCTTTTTTTTGTTGTTGCAGCTGGAGGATGGGAGTAGGGAAGACCCTAATCTCAAGCTGTTCCCTCCGGCCGACTGGCGGACGCTGGAGTTCCACTTACAGACGATGATGCAGGACGTTGCCGCGTGCTTGCTGATGGAGTTTGAGAAGTGGGTCCTTCAGGCCGAGTCTTCCGGGACTATCTTGAAGACGCCACTCGACCCTCAGACGAACTTCAATTCAGAGGAGGTTCATATTTAGGTGTCCTAAAGATTTCGGGTTTTGTTCATTATCTTCACAGCCTTTTTTTTAACTGTCTGTGAAACTTTACCATTGTTTAATATCATAGAAATCAGCTTATGTTGTCACGTAATTTTAGGTAATTAAGGCGAAAAAGCGTAGACTTGGCCGTGCTCAAAAGACTATTGGGGATTATTGTCTCTTGGCTGGATCACCCGTCGATGCCAATGCCCATTATTCCACTGCACTTGAACTTGCTAGGTTGACTGCAGACTACTTCTGGTATGCTGGGGCATTGGAGGGCAGCGTGTGTGCGCTACTGGTATGATTCTGGAACCTTATAATGAGATCTTTTAGTTGCATGTTTCTTTAGTAGGCGTATCTTCTCTGTTTGGGAGTTCCCTGTAGGATTTGCAGTCCTGTGACCTCCTCAATCTTGTATTCAGTTAGATCGGATGGGCCACATTGACTCAGATTTAGTGGATGAGGTCAAGTATCGCTACAACAGTGTCATCATTCACTACAGGAAGTCGGCCATACAAGATAACGTGCAGAGGTGAAGTATCTGTTATTGCCTGAAAATTTAATTATCCATCTGATATTGTATGCTGCTTCTGATTTCTCCTGCAATGTTGATTTTTTTAATAAAGTCCTCTTTTTTTAATCTGGTGTACTTAATTCGGTACAGAGTTTCTCCTTTGACCTTTGAGCTGGAGGCCACTTTGAAACTCGCCAGGTTCCTGTGCAGGTGAATCCAGATCTTTATTGCAACTTACCCTTTAATGTCTGGAATTGGATTCAAATTATTATCCAGAGGTGACTTTTTCCAGTAAATTATGTCTTTTGTTTTAATTCATACTCGTGTACTTACTTGTTATCTTTGATTCTTCATTTCTTGTAATTGATCGGCTTTCTCTTCCCATTATCAAAGGGACGGATTGTTTTGGGAGATGGGATATGCATGAACAGTATGAGCATGGTCCGAGCATGGTCCTGTTTCTCATTATCATATTCACTGGAATGCCTTTTTTAACATAACCTTGCATCACAGGAGAGAGATAACTAAGGATGTGGTGGAGTTATTGACGAATGCTGCAGATGGGGCTAAATCATTGATCGATGCAAGTGATCGCCTCATATTATTTGTTGAGATAGCTCGCTTGTATGGGAAAATTGGTTATCATCGGAAAGCAGCCTTTTTCTCTAGACAGGTGGCTCAGTTGTACTTGCAACAGGAGAACAGATTGGCTGCTGTCAGCGCCATGCAAGTTCTAGCAATGACCACAAAAGCTTATCGTATTCAAAGTAAAGCATCTTCAACTCAGCATACCCGGGATGATGTGAGTAGTTTGATGATGCATCCATAAATTTCATTCTCGCATTCTTTTTCTTTTATTATTTAAGAATGGAGTGGGGGACAACACTTCCTTTTTTTTTTCTTGTCGATTCGTTTTCTTTTGTGATCTGGTCAGCAGAAAGCTATTTTTTATGACCAAAATTATATACACATAAATAGCATAATTGACCAAAAGATGGTTGACTGTGCTATCTGTTTGAGCTTGTAATTTTAATGGACTTTTCGTCATTTGAAAAAAAAAACTAATTCTGGTGGAAAATTTGTGCTTATGCGGAGTTGCTGGTGGCCCCATGGGTATTTTGTAAGCTTGCATAATTGCTGTGCACGCATGACCATTAGAAGTTCATATTTTGTTTCGTTTATAGAAATGGTCAAGGTGAGGATACCTGGTGACTGTAATTGTTCCACATTAACCTAACCATTTATCCTGTATGCCATCAAGGACAATGTATCTGGCCATGCTAACTCGAAGGTGTTGCACCAGTCCATTGTTTGTCTATTTGAGTGTCAATGGAGCACGCTTCAGATGGTCGTGCTAAGAGAGATACTGCTTTCTGCTGCTCGTGCCGGTGATCCTCTCACTGCATGGAGTGCTGCAGCTCGGCTTCTGCGGTCATATTATCCTCTTATTACACCAGCTGGCCAAAATGGTCTTGCCAATGCACTGGCTAATTCTGCTGAGAGACTGCCTTCAGGGACTCGCTGTGCTGATCCTGCCTTACCTTTCATAAGGTGCTACCTAAGTGAATAGTCGATGCATCCCCGTTTTAATTACCTTTATCTATGTTTGCAGTTATGATGTGATAATATTGTGGGCACACCCATTGATATGATCCTCCTTTTCCTTTCTTTCAGGCTGTATTCATTCCCTTTAGTCTCTGCACAGTCCGACATAGTAAAACGCAATCGGGCGAGAGAAGATTGGTGGATGGGTTCAGTTTCTTCAGGGCCTTTCATATACACGCCATTTAGCAAGGGAGACACTAATGACAATAATAAGCAGGAGCTAGTGTGGATTGTGGGAGAACCTATTCAGGTGTTGGTTGAACTGGCAAATCCTTGCGGGTTTGACCTGAGAGTTGACAGTATATATCTATCTGTGCATTCAGGAAATGTGGATGCTTTCCCAGTCAGTGTAAATCTTCCACCTAATTCTTCGAAGGTGGTATCCTTGTCTGGTATCCCAACATCAGTGGGACAGGTTAGAATACCCGGGTGTACAGTTCACTGTTTTGGTGTCATTACCGAACATCTTTTCAGGGATGTGGAGAATTTGCTTCTTGGAGCAGGTCAAGGTCTTGTTCTCTCTGATCCTTTCAGATGCTGTGGTTCTGCGAAGGTGAAAACTGCTCATGTTCCCACCATTAGCGTAGTCCAACCACTTCCCCTCCTTGTCCCACACATCTCCGGTGGTGATGGTTCCATTATCCTCTATGAAGGAGAAATTCGTGATGTGTGGATCAGTCTATCTAACGCTGGCACAGTGCCAGTTGAACAGGCTCATATTTCTCTGTCTGGGAAGAACCAGGACTCTGTAATTTCAATATCATATGATGCTCTACAATCCCGTCTTCCCCTAAAACCTGGCGCGGAAGTAACCCTAAAAGTGACGTTGCAAGCCTGGCAGGTCGGCTCGGTGGATCCTGATATTACTGCAAAAAGTGCCTTTGGTAGCATGGGTAGGCATCACAAGGATGCCAGTGGCCCTCTCTTGGTGATTCACTATGCAGGTACTCCTCTCCCCATTCCCCTATTTGTGCTGTGAAGAGTGATGTCTGACTCCTTGTGAAATCGTTGACAGCCCACCACCAAGCTACCTCCCAATGAGTAGCTGCTTCCCATATTCTAGCGGGAACCCAACAAGGAATAGAAAGCTTAAAAAGTAGCAATGAGATGCAAACTGTATTATCTCTGCATCACTGTCACTTTTTGTCCATGTCCTGGAAATAAGCTTCTCTGGACTTTTTTATTTTTCACGAGTATGACTCTGATTATTAGCAATCTGTAGATAGCTCAAATGGTGACTGCTGTCACCTATTGGATCAGCTTTTCTGTATTGCTGATTATTTTACTTTTGGTTTATTAGGACCTTTAGCAACTTCCGAAGATCCTACCAATGAACCTGTCGCTGTTCCACCAGGCCGGAGACTACTCGTTCCATTACCAATATGTGTTCTGCAGGGCTTGTCCCTCATTAAAGCCCGTCTGCTTTCCATGGAGATTCCAGCACACATTAGTGAAAAAAACCCCCTGCCAGGTTCCAAGGAGAGCCCTTCCTCTGCAGAAGCTCTTGGGTCAAGCTTTAGAATGGAAAAATTTGTTAAGATGGATCCTTTCCGGGGAAGTTGGGGACTTCGGTTTTTGGAGCTTGAGCTCTCCAATCCCACAGATGTTGTCTTTGAGATTAGCGTTTCTGTCCAGCTTGACAATCCTGTGGGTGATGGGAACCAGGTTTTAGATCAAGATGGCCTTGCTGAATTTTCATACCCGAAAACACGAATCGACCGCGATTATGCTTCTAGGGTACTCATTCCACTGGAGAACTTCAAGTTACCCGTGCTTGATGAATCCTTTTTGCTGCGGGATAATCGAACTGATGGGGCCGTGACAAATGGCAGAAGCTCGAGCTTCTCTGAAAAGAATGCAAAAGCTGAACTTAATGCTTCTATTGAGAAGGTTATCTCAAAAATAAAAGTGAAGTGGCAGTCAGGGCGAAATAGCTCAGGTGAGATGAATACCAAGGATCCCATTATGAAGGCTCTCCAGACATCTGTCATGGATGTCCTTCTACCCGATCCATTAACATTTGGGTTCAGACTGATGAAAGATGTCATCGGTAAAGATGGAGATCTGAGTGGAATGACAGCCTCTGATATGCCTGCAGAGACAACCTCTGGGAATGGTTCTGTTCTGGCCAATGATATCACACCAATAGAAGTTTTGGTGCGAAATAACACAAAAGAGGTGATTAGGCTGTGTCTAAGCATTTCATGCGTGGATGTTACTGGAGAGAATTGTATCGAGGATAGCAATTCAGCTGTCTTATGGTCAGGTAATCTTTCTTTCTTCAGCCTCTTAGTTGTCCTTATCAGGCCAATTTCGTTTTCATCATGAAGGGATGCGCATGGAGGAGAATTCCAACGATTTTTGGTTGTTTCTGCAGAGATCTTAAATTGATTTTCCTGATGTATTACAATTTTCTGAATACTTCTTTGTTCATTATGACAATCTGTACCGAAATTCTGGACAGGGGTTCTGAACAAAATCGCCATGGAGGTTCAGCCGCTACAAGAGACCAGACACTCATTCTCATTGCACTTTCTGGTCCCCGGTGAGTACACTTTAGTGGCCACGTCGGTGATAGAAAATGCGAATGACATTCTGAGGGCTCGTGCAAGGACAGCGTCACATGATGAACCTATCTTCTGTCGGGGTCCTCCATTTCATCTCCGTGTCATGGGGACAGTATAACTCTTTTACATAATCGTCATATCATTGATGGCGACCCGGTGGAGAATCTCCCTAGTGGAGAAGAATTTGGCAATATTGGTGCTGATATTGCTTCGTGCTTGTGATGTTTACATCATCGGAGGAATCGGTGGATGCTCTCTGGATCTCTTGACCCAAGCTCTGGCTTGATTAAGCTGTTGGTCCTCCAATATGGGGAGGCATAGATCATGCAATGCGTCGGAGGGACAAGCAAATGGATCACGTGACTGTCCTGAGAGGTAAGTTCATGTATTCGGCATATAAATCTTGATGGCTCGACATATAGTACTGTTTCTTAAGTGATTATTAGGCTTGGTTGCCGCATTTAAACTTATTGAGATACTGTCACAATACCGATTGATGTAGTTGAGCGCCGGCAAACGGAGACCTAAGTGCGCTGTAGGATCTACAAATCATTGTAGTCCCTTTGAAATGGCCGGCATGGTAAAAATGGACCCAGCGAGCCACTGCTCCGAGTGTTGGCCCCATACTTAGGCTCGTGGTCCAGACGGCTCTTGTCTAGATTTGGTGCTTTGAGAATTGCTCAAGAGTAACAATTGTCAATGTTTAGGACCACTGGATGGAATAGAGTCCTGGTGCCACATGCTTTTTCTGTAGCAATAAGGATTAGGTGACTTGTGGGTCATTAGTAGATACTTGCTCGAAAATCCCTCTGCTGAAAATTAGGCTCCGTGCCACTTGAATTGTTGGTGGAGTTGATGTCTCGGTCCATGGGAAGGCAGAAGCGATGTAGAACAGCGTGGGTCTGTGGGGGGTTTGTCGATTGAGTTGACTTACTGGCAGTAGTAGTAGTAGTAACAGAGGACAACCGGTCCCTGGGAAGAAAGGGCATTGTGATTGTGATGATGATAATATCAAACAAAATGTTTCGATGGTTAAGGTGTAGACAAGGAGAGGGAGGGAGGGAGGGTAGGACGAGAAGTGTCATGTTGCCCCATCCATGAGTAAGTGGTTACTGGAAGAGGAAGTGGTCAAAAGTATGTCTTTGAGTGCTCAAAGGTGGTGGTCCTAGGCCCTTATTCCAATTCTCTCTATTTCACTCTCATTGTTTGCACTCTTCCCTTTGATGGGGTCCCCCCCCCCCCCCCAATCCCAATTGGGAAGAAAAAGGGGTGGGGAGGGATCTCATGCTCCTCTCCCTAATCTTATCCTAAATTCATGGAATTGAAGACAAAATCTTTAAAAAAAAAGCATGGGCATCTCCCCCCTTCGTCTCTTTTGTCATTGACAGCATTTACCATTTCGTTTTGGGGGCGTGTTTGGTTTCTTCAGGATCCCCTTTTTTTGTCATTTTTTGTGATTCTCGTGTTGTTTGAAGTAGGAAAGCATCTCATCTCCTGTGGATGTGGATACTTTCACCTATGCCCATGATGCCTTTTTTTTTCCGCACGAATCTCGTTCCGGGAAACAAAGGGAGAAAACCCGTCTCGGCCGAATTCGTTCACTCTGGTGGCCGGCCGTGTGCAAGGCGAACAAACCCTGACCTGGCATTCTCCGGCTCCCTCAACGGCAAAACAAGTGTAGTCTCGGACATGTTTCTATGGGATGGCTCTCATTGTTTGCGGTGATAGTGAATAATAAATCACGTCGCCTTCGCCTAAGCATGCAACATTTAGTAAGTAGTAGGTCAAATTGATTGGACTCAAAAGGGGAAGAAAACCAATTAATTTCAACACAAAAATTTTGGTGGTAGAACAACAACTATTTCGCCGCCCTCGTCTATGGAATTATGTTTCGTCTTGTCCCCCGTTTAAATTTCCTCACACCAGAAGTCATCCCCCATCCCCTCACCAAATGTTCTCTTTTATTTGCTAAAAAATAGTCTTTTGATTGAGATTAAACAAGTTTTGTCTTCTATGTGGTATTATTTATTTATTATTATGATTATTGGGTGTATATATGAAATAATTAAACGATGTCAGGAGTCTGTGGACCCCAATGAGATTAATTAAAACTCTTCTAATCTAATCTAATCCCCTCATGCAATCAACGTAGAAAGAAGAAGAAGAAAACACTAAACAAATAATGAAACTGTGGATGGTAATGTATGTTGTGGTTGGGAGGTCAGGGTCGCGTTGAGGTGGCAGATGGTCCATGCTACCTTATGCTACGTCTCCCCCTTCTCCTCTCCTATCCATCCTTGTAAATTGTTTCCCCAATATTTTCCAACCTTTGGTTGAATGAAAACGATGACCTTTTTCTTGTACTGATACTGATCGTTCCCTCCTTGGTCCAAATTTAATTCAATGGGTAACGAACCGACAATAGTCATAAATCATGTGAACCAACCCTTTTTTTTTTATCAAGATGTTTTTAAGACTTCTGTCAGGTAAGAAGGATGTGAATTATGACATTATTAATTTAAGAACTTGCTTCCCCCCCCCAATTATGTCGGCAAATTGGCCTATAGAGAGAGAGAGAGAGAGAGAAGGGTGGGGGGGTATTAAAGTAAAACGAAAATCGAAATGTTCATGCGTGACTCGGCATATCCCCCCACAGGTGGTTGGTTAATAACAACTTATCTTAACAAACTATAACAACGGCTAATTCAGGCTCACCAAGACTACGATTTTAGAATGTTTATATAAAATAAAATGTACCTTTATAACTCTAACTTTGGTCAATTTTCTATTTTTGTTATATGATTCTGTCATAGGCGATAAAGTTATACTGTTATTGCTTTTGCGTCTTTATATTTAAACAATTTAGGCAAAGTAAACTCATTTTTCCGTTGTTTGCTTTTGGAGAGTAATGCGCATCGCTTGCAAAATGCATGGAAATCAAAGTCATAATAGGATGACGTCCAAAAGCAGAAACGGTCATGCAGAAGGAACAATTATGATTGCCAATAAACGATACAATAATCTGCTTTGCCTTCAGAATTAATGCCAAACATGCGACCTTGAGAGGAAGAGGAAGGGCAACAAGGAGGATGGCATAGGAGAAGGTTGCTTTGTTTGTGTTGTTTCTTAGCCGATTCTAGGAAACTTAGTTGGTTCTATAACATAAACTCGATTTGTTGGCCTTTTAGTCAATGCTGCTAGTTATGGGGATATTATCAAAGAAACTGGAAAATCCTTGTCCAATGACTAAACCACACATAATCATCAACATTACTGCAAACATATCAAAAACCAGAAATAACAATACCAACATTACTTTCCAAGACAAACAAATAATTGATGACTTAGGTTCCTCTACCCTCATGTTGTAGTTACAAACTCATTCACCAGTCTTTTCCATACGCCCCGGCTATAATTAGGTCTACTTCGGTTCGATTTAGACATTTGGAGAAGAACAATCTCGTTTCTATTAATGTGTCCTACTTGCCAATATGATTTTTATTTCCAGGTAAGATCGCCAACGAAGTAAAACCACGTAGAACACGGTTTTCTCCTCGTCAACACTTAGTATAATGTCCTTAGGTAAAAAAAAAAAAAAGATAGAATCCAAAGTTAGTGATAAAAGCAAACCTCGTAGGATTGTTTAATGTCAGCACTTAGCCTAACTTCATTTGTCATGGGCTACAAAAAGAAAGGTAAAACTGAAAACTCTCCTCCGCCGATGTAAAACCAAAAAGCCTTCATGTAAGTAAATAAACTCCACGACTTCTTTCAATAAGTAAAATAAATGATTTGGGGGAACACCTCGGTTATATCTTCTCTTTCTTGGACCGCCAAAAAGGCGGCGGCTGTCGGGACGGCGGCCCCGGGGGGGTCCATGGATTGGACACGTGTACGGCTTGATGGGGAGGATTTTGATAAATAATTTATATAATTCATGTCCTACATTTTTACTTCAAAGGTTATTGCCACCAGGAATAATACCTCAACTGCTGGTCCCTCCCTGTCCCTTGATTGATTGACACGTGTCCTGGAAAACCCACCCCAAAACGAAGGTTCGTCGTGAGTGGCGCAGAAAACGTGGAGTGACGTCGTTTCTTTAAAAAATCAGCGGAACAACCCTCCCTCCCCTCGTGAGACTTGTATTATCCCCCACTTGATTATATTATTGATATATACAACATTTTTATTTTTGTTTTAAAGATTTCAACCCCTTGAAAGAATCCCCCCCTTTTTTAAAAAAATTTTCACATTTCTCAAAAATGGCTCCAACATATCATTTATTATTATTTTTTTCTTCAAAATTTTATTTTATTTTGGAAAGGAAAGGGGAGATTTGATAAGACAAAAAGAAGCCACACACCCACCCGCCACCTCCTCCTCCTCCTCCCTTTATTTGAGCAGCACTCGATGTCACGTGTTCATTTTGTTTGTATACAGCTAATACCCAAAAAAGCCATACCATGATTGGTTAGGCCTCTTCTTCTTTTTGTATAATGTAATAATTTTATATTAAGTTGCTTCACTCGAATTTCAAACACCAACTGATTGATATCTTCCTCGATAAAATTCTTTCATTAAAAAAAAAATATTAATAAAATGAAATTATCATAAGTTTGTTAAGCGATAATGATTTAAAAGAATATAAAATGATTAATGACACACGAAATGAATTTACCCAGAGGTGCACGCGTTGCTGCTGCATTGCAAGTAGGATTAACTTAAATGATTATTTTTACCCACCAAACTTCACCAACGACGTCAAATAATTAAATTGGTTTCATATTTTATAAACCCCCCCAACCCCCAACCCAATTATTTACAAAGCAAGAGCTGTTAAGCATGACAAAAAAAAAAAAAGCAAATACATACGGCAATGCTTACTTTAATTCGTTTATGAACATTTTTTATATTTTTATACGTGATTAATTAAAAGTCGCCGACTGCTAATTAAATATATAATTTAAATTATATATACAACCAACTCTTCCGAACCACCCTTCGTTTTTTTTAAATTTTATTTATGACGGAAAGACTTTTTCTTACAACGTAGTATTTGTTATTTTTTTTAATTAATTAATTATTTAATAATAGGGGGTCCATCCAAACATGACAAGCTCTCTCTCTCTCTCTCTCTCTCTCTCTCTCCATTTGGCTTCTTTTTCATTTCTTCCCTCTCTTTTTCTTCCTTCCATCTTCTTCTTTCTTTCTTCAACCATCGCCCCAAACGCAGACACCACGCCATGGCCCCACTGACGTCGCCCAGCCCCCGGTGACCAAACCCCCGGCGGAATTCCTATCACCTTCCTGTCGAGTCCCATGGCCTTCCACAGTAGCAACCACCACGGCCACCCCCAGCAACAGCAAGACCTCGACCTCACCACCCTCTACCCCTTCCCCTCCGACCATCCCTCCCCTCCTAATTGTCTCTCCGCTGCCCCCACCCCCAACACCACCGGCAACTTCCTCCACCTCAACACCTCCCCCTCCTCCTCCTCCTCTCCCGCCCCCGCTCCACCTCCTCCTCCTCCTCTTTCGCAGTGGCCCGGCCTCCTCCCCGTCGAGTCCTCCTCCTCCCTCGATCTCAAGGATTCCATTCCTGGCGACTCCGCCGTCCCCGCGGCCAACCCCACTGCCGTCAGCAGCAACATCAGCAAGTCAGAGGGAGGAGGAGGGGACTGGCTTATGGCGAGGAGAAAAGCCGAGATCTTGGCGCACCCGCTTTACGAGCAGCTGTTGTCGGCACACGTCGCGTGCCTTAGGATCGCCACCCCGGTCGACCAGCTCCCCAGGATAGATGCCCAGTTAGCTCAGTCCCAGGACGTGGTGTCCAAGTACTCGGGTTTGGGAGGGGCCTGCCTCGTCGGGGATGATAACAAGGAGCTCGATCATTTCATGGTAATTCCAAAGGAATCGACTTTGACCTTTTCTATCCTCAATCGATCGCAATCATCCATGTGGTGTTTGTTTGATCCGTTCTTGTTGCTGTGATTGATTTTTGGGGGAGAAGCTTGACTGGTCTGATGTTATTATTATTGGTCGGCTTTCTATTTGTTGCAAAGTTGTTGTTCAGTTTGATTTTCCATTGTACATGCCGACAGCTTCAATCTCGCATCTCTGTTCATCTCCAAAGAATAGAGCGAAATTAATGCATTCATTGCGGAGAAGATATTTGCGCCGTTTCTATTGCAATATTTTGCTTGTTCATGCTAATACTCCGTTTGAACTTGATAAATCCTTGAGCAGTTGGGGCTCTTGCTTTTTGTATATCAGAGGCTCTGCTACCCAGTATGGTAGGGATGCACTGTGGATGACTCTGGAGTTTGTTATATCTCGAGGATACGCCTAGCCGATCCTTGAGAGCAGCTGTTTTGCACGAATTGTATCATTAGGGCTAGTCTCGTAGACAAGTCTTTTTGTTTATTGAAGACGTGCTTTTCTGGGCAGAGTGAGTTCCGATTGGCAGCGTCTTGAACATTGATAGACTGATCATTGACCATATACCATTTACAGTCCTTGTTCTTTCGTGACAGACGCACTATGTCATGTTGTTGTGTTCCTTCAAAGAGCAACTGCAGCAGCATGTCCGTGTCCATGCAATGGAAGCTGTGATGGCTTGTTGGGAAATCGAGCAGTCCCTGCAGAGTTTAACAGGTCATTTGTTATCTCTCTCTGGCAAAGAATTTGTCATTAGATCGCTCGCCCTCTGAAATCTCTTTGTTGCACAATCAGGTGTTTCCCCGGGAGAGGGCACCGGGGCAACAATGTCCGATGACGAGGACGATCAGGTAGATAGTGACGCCAACTTGTTCGATGGAAGTTTAGATGGTACCGATACAATGGGTTTCGGTCCTCTGATCCCTACGGATGCCGAGAGATCGTTAATGGAGCGGGTGAGGCAGGAACTGAAGCACGAACTTAAGCAGGTATTTAACTAATGGCATTTCCCAACCGCTCGTTTAATTACTCGAGATTCTGTACCTGATCTGGCGGTGTTTGTCCACTCAGGGCTACAAGGAAAAGATAGTAGACATAAGGGAGGAAATTCTGCGTAAGAGACGCGCAGGAAAACTGCCCGGGGACACGACCTCCGTTCTCAAAGCCTGGTGGCAATCACATTCCAAGTGGCCATACCCTACGGTACAATTTCTGCCAAAAACAAAAAGCATCCGCTGGGAGAAATTCGGGACCCGGATGAAAATCATGCCCTGATGTGTGTTATTTTCTGCAGGAGGATGATAAGGCGCGATTAGTGCAGGAAACCGGGCTGCAACTAAAGCAGATAAACAACTGGTTTATAAACCAGAGAAAGCGCAACTGGCACAGCAACCCTTCCTCGTCCACAGCCTTGAAGAGCAAGCGCAAGAGGTAACCATTCTCGAACTCGTGTCCCCCAATCTCAGGCGCATAAAATCTTTCCTCATCATAACGCCGACCAAACCTTTGTAATGAAGCAAAGCAGGTGATAACGGCAGTGAGCGTTAGACATGGGAAATGGACTCTTGGGGAAAAAACGGAACACGACAGGCAGATAACGCGAGCGCCTCTCGTATCGAGAAACGGTGGCCCGAGCATCGACAGGATATTCTGTAGCTCCGTCGGCATCATGTACGCTGGAATACTCCTGGCTGATTAGTAAATACATACATGATACATACAGGTGGAGGATGATTTTTGTTTGTCTTTTTAGTATCTATACATGAAATTAGGCTTGGTATGGTGTAGCTCTTTGTATTTTCCTTTCTTTTTTTTTCTGTTTTGGCATTGTGGGTTGGGGGAGGGGGTATTATTTATAATTATTGCTGTAACGTAACATTACATTGCATGAAACGTACTCGTGAACTTTTCACATAACTCGGGTGTGATGCACAGTTCATAATGTCGGTAGTATAAGTGTATGTACATATAACATTAGGAGGCCAGATATTGGGCCTTAGGCCCGAGTTTCTCTCATTTAAAGGCCCATGCATAGGCCCGACAACATACTTATGCTTCTAGTTCTACCTCGTCCTACAGCTGCGGGAACAGAACAGAGAAATTTTTTTTTAAAAAAAAAGAGATTTGTACTTACGAAATGTTAGTTTTTAAAAGATTTGCGAAATACGATTTCTGTAATTTGCTATTTAAAACAACAACACTAACTTTTTACGCATATAAGACATTATTTCAGATAACGACTTTCGAAAAAATTGTCAAAATTCAAAAGGTTTTCTTATCGACTAAATTCACGTTATCGTCTTCACAAAAATATATGACTTTAGTTTTAATAAGATCTTGAATCAAGTTCTAAAACATCATGTTGTATGAGTGAACGAACTTGCAATTTCAATGTTTTTCCAATAAAATTATGGTATGTTTATGAACCTTGGTTTGAATTTCAATGTTTTTCCAAAAACTTATAAGTTTATCTCCTGTTCAACTTCACTAACAACAGGACAACATAGTTACAATATAATACATAGACCATTTTAGGACAACAGAAGTAAACCCCCATGACGATACAAAGCGAAACAAAAAATCGGCTTTTCTGTTACGTTTGGTCTTGAGCATCTCTACTTTTGCTTCGGCCTTAGTTCGCGTCATCTGGGCCTTTCTTAATTGTGCTTCCAAAGGGCGAATCAATTTCATCCATATCATGGCTTCTTTAATGACAATCCACCGCCCAACCGAGTCTCACGACAACCTCCACAATCATCTTTGTAACGAGTACATCCAACAAAAATTCTACGTTTGTTCTTCATTGTTAGTGCTGTCTTGACACGACATTCAAGCCCACCCACATTTACGCTGCACAAACACCTCTCTATTTTTACATCACTAGAATTTTGCTGCTCCTCGAAAATTGTCTCCGACTGGAAATTAGATGCACCTTCAGTGCACATGCCTCCCTTCCGTTTCCGAGATGATGCGCCAAATCAAACACCGTGCATAACACCTGAAATCAAGTAAGACTCCTCTAACCGAAGATATTTAGAAGAAATCGAACTAATCCACATATAAAATTATAGCTAAATTAGGCAAAACAAACTCATAACTGACAGACCCAGTTGAGAGAAAATCGGACGGTCGGGAAGACACAATCTACGACGGGAGGCAAGAGCAGAAATTGAAACAAGGATAAGCCAGAAAGGGGGTCAAACAAGTGAGCCCTGCGGACTAGTTTGGTTTCTTATGAGGATGGATCGATTTGGGAATTCGGCTTAGGATTAGGATTTTATTTGTTAGGATTCGGGATCCATTTCATTAGGGACAAAATTGTCAACGAGTTGCCAGCAAGATGGGTACATATTAGAGATAATGTCTGAATATTTAATTTAATTTTAAAAAATGTTAGGATAAAAAACCATCATTTAATTATTTAAAGTCTGGTCGTTGTTTCGCTAGTATATGAAATGTTAATGCAACTAGAAAGGGAGTTGTGAAGATTTTCCCGGGGTGGTTGCACGCAGGGGCGTTTAATAAATAACAACACTCTTATCTGATTCCCAACCAATTTAACTGCGTCTCCTCTTGTGAAATTACGCTACTCTCCTCACCTCCCAACACCCCCCCTCCCCCTTCAAATAAATCCTCTCGCTTTTTCCTCCGGTTGGCAAACTCCCCCTGCTCCCGCCCTCACGGAGGAGGCGCCATGCCGTACTCCGCATCCTCCCGACCTAGACCAACCAGCTCCGTCCTTCGCTCCCGGTCACCCGATTGGTCTTCTTCGCGTGATCGCACGTCCTTGATGTTCGTGTCTTCGCCTCCCATCCTGTTCCACCACAGGTCTCCATCCCTTCCTCGCGTAGCGGTCTGTTCGTCTCGTTCGGCCACTTCGATCGTGTCCTCCTCCTCGGCCAGGTCGCGTATCGACCACCCTCTGTCTCCGAAAAGCTCCCTTGCGGTGTCCCCACGGCGCCACGTGCTGAGGATCAGCGACGACCGGAGGAACTCTAGGAAGGCCACCTGCATGTGCTCTCCCACCTCTCATCCAAGATCATTCCGGTGCGGCCTGCATAAGGACTCCAGTCCTCGCCAGTCGGTGCCGCCTAGTCGATCGAACGTCTGGAGCTTGGCGATGAAGAATTTGGTGGTTAGGATAGGAGTGGAGGGGGACCTCATGAGGAGAGTCTTGACGGCGCTGATATGTCCCTCGTCTCGCCAGCAGCACCGCCGCATGGCCTTCCAGCCGCTGCCAAGCCGATTGTCGGTGATGTCCAAGGCATCGGATCCATGAAGCCCTAACTCTGTCCCCTCAGTGAGGTTGACCAAACGGAGTCGCCCCATGCTAGCTTTCTTCCTAAATAACGTTGTTTCGAAAACTAATTCGTCGTCGGCCTTGAAATTTTTTTTTCTTTTAAATTATAACATCCGAAATCGATCTGTGTAAGATCGACTTCCTTAGTGCCAGGAAGTCGACCTAACAAAGGCCGACTTTGCTCAGCCACCAGATTTTTTGGTGCTGACATAAGGAAATTCGCCTTACAAAGGCCGACTTCTATAAGGCGTTAAGTAAGTTGGCCTTACAAAGGCCGATTCCTTCGTGATTTAAACATCCCGACCCACTTTAGGACGTGAGTCACCGTAGTCAAGCACCCACCCCTCTCGACCTCTCCCGAGCCTCAGCCGTCTCGAACGCCCATCCCTAGTGTTCGCGAAGCCCCCGAGTGTCCCAGACGCCTGTCCCCATTGTCCCCGCCGTCCCGGACGCCCATATCCCGACACGGAATCCCCGTCCCCGACACGGAACCCCGCCACCGACACCCCGTCTTTACGCGGTTGCCCGTCCGTCGTTCATCGCCGTACATACCCCGGCTGCGTCCATCCCGTGAGGTCAAGTTTAATTAGGGTTATTATTAATTAGGGTTTTAGTATGGATTTGTTTGATTAATACATTAACTAAATGTATAAATTTAGTATTGAAAGTATGTATTATGAATCGACCTAATTTTGGAATAAGGGTTCTAATTAACCTAATTAACATGTAATTAGGGTTCGTATTAACCTAATTGCCTATTAAAAAATTAACCTATGTTTGAATTTAAAAGTACATTGTTCTAATTTGGTAGCTTAATTGTTAATAGGTATCGTGTTTCAATGTCGCCGATTGAGCTGTTGATTTTTTCCAATGGAAATATTTTTAATGGATCTGACGGAGTTGGTTATGATAAAAGGCCAATAACAAGAATAGAGATTCGGGAATAAGAAACAACTCATATATGCGGTGAACAATTTTCATATACTAAGGCAATACAATTATGAGGTTGTTGAATATACAAGAAACTGTGAAATATTTGTTGTTCAAAATATGATAAGGGCTGTAAGTAGAGATTAAGGGTGATACAAAGAGCATATGATGATGAGTTTGAGGTGACAATAGTTGGACAACCTCATAGTTGCATCAATCCCATTTTATTGCGTGATCATGTACGATTGGATTCAAATTTCATGGAACTGTTATTCAGAAGCTTTGTAAGCGAAACTCCGAAAGTTAAAGTTGCACTCCTTCGTAATGTCGTTAAGGAGAAATATGGATACGAAATCCCTAGGAGAAGGGTGTGGGATGCCAAAATAAAAGCAATTTCGTGGATATATGACGATTGGGTGAATCATACGATGAGTTGTCTCATTTGTTGAATGCGATTCATGCTTCTAACCCCAGTACTTGCGTTGACTGGAGAGGTTCATACATAGTTGGTGATTCAGAGGTTGTTTTTCAAAGGTGTTCTGGTGTTTTGGTCCTGCCGTAACATCATTTCGTTATTGTCGCCCTCTAGTTAGTATTGGCGAAACATTTCTATACGGTAAATACAAGCATAATTTATTAATTGCTTGTGGTTTAGATGACAGCAATCAAATCGTTCCTCTCGCATTTACAATCATTGATGAAGAAAGCTATCGGTCGTGGGGGTGGTTTCTAAAATGCATGTAACTTTGTGTCATTGACGATGAATGTTAGGGCATATGTTTGATTTCAGATAGGCATTCTGATATTCTAGCGACAGTAAACGATGTCGAAGTAGGTTGGACGTCGCTTCTGCATACGTCATGTAGTGAGCAACTTCAACACGAGGTATAAGAATCTTCATGGGTAAAAAAAGGCTAGCTATTGCTGTAAGGAAATGTATGGCATCAAAGATGAAGTAATATTTGCGTCATATTTTGAAAACTATTTCAGAGTCAGTAGATTTTTTTATGAGATGGATAAGAGCCAATTGACTCTTAGTTTCGGTGGGAACTACCATTGAGGGATAATGACGGCGAATTTAAGCGAGAGGTACAATGCTGTTCTAAGAGGTGCACGATGGCTTCCGGTCTCTGCTCTAGTAAGAAAGACGTCCTATAATTGTGTTGAATATTTGAATAACAGAAGAGATGAGGCTGACGCGGCGATAAATAAGGGAGAAAAATTCACTAAAGTTGTCATGGAGCTTTTCAATAAGGGAATAAAGAAGGCTACAAATCATCAAGTCACACTTATAGATCGTGGTGATGGTACGTTTATTGTCACAACCAGAGGGAATCATAGGATAAAGAACGTATTCCTGCTGCACAACATGTGCTCGTGCAAGAAATGACAAATCTATCGGATACCATGTTCGCACGCGTTTGCTTCCTTTAGTGACAGTTTTACTAGTTTTCAGAAGTCGATCTTACAAAGGCAGACTTTCTTTATAATCGAAGTTGGCCTTTGTAGAGCCGATTTCGCAACATTAGTTAATGAATTTCCAAACTATTTACTATATTTGACGAAATAATTTTGGGATCAACGTTATTTAGGAACAAAACTCGTGAACCTTTCCCTTCCTTCGAATTCTAACACACGAGAAAAAGGCAGTAATGGAATTAGGTATATATATTTTTAATCTTAGTTAATGGATAAACAGGATGGGGACACGATCCAACGTTGTCTGAATATTTGAATTTTTGGAGTTTGGGGAAATAGGCAAAGGGCCCCCAATAAAGATATAAAGCCGGAGCAGGCCCATTCTAAATGGGCCAGCCCAATATCGGACGGTCGCCGTCGTTATCCCAATAGTCTTCCTTCCACGTCCACGGAAAGAAAGAGAAGAGCAAACTGTTGGACAGCCATCGTCTATTCCCCGTGCCTCCCGATATCCCCTCCCCTCTCAAAACCTCACCCCCAACAGGAAACCCAAAACCAATAAAGGCCATGATCGCCTTGCGTGCAAGGCCTGGTGCCTTCATTCCCCCAATCAGAATCCTCCACGTCTCATTCTCTTCCCAAACGCTTCCTCCCCCTCCTTCTCCGTCGCCCCCCATGGAAGCCTCCACCTACTCCCGGTGGATCTCCGGCATCGCTGCGGGATCTGGCGCCGGGGTCCTGTACTGGCATCTCGCATCCCAGGATCATGACGCCGGAAGACCGTTGGTATCCTTTGATCAGTCAACGGCCGCGACGACGGCTGCGACGACGGCCTCGCCGGAGCCTGTCGTGGAGTGTCGGAGGTCCGGCAGGAAGCTCGGCTTGCCCGCGGATGTACCTAACTACCTCTTCGGAGGTGATCTTTGTCGTAGATTTTTTGTGGAGTAGGCGATGAGGATGAGGGTGACTTATGATTGTGTGGTTGTTGCAGACGCTTACAGGAGGAGAGTGTTCTTTAACTACGAGAAGAGGATTCGGCTGCGGAGCCCTCCTGAAAAGGTCAGTACCTGCCTGATGGAGAGAAAGATTGAATGTGTAGAGTATGGTCGTTTCTAGTCATTTTGATGGTTTCTTTGAAATGAGCTCTGTGTTTTGTATGTAGATTCGTCTGTGGATGTATTTGCATGTTCGTGGCTTTAATGCTCCTGCTGACTGGTAATTATTCATGGCTTGCTTTTAGGTTTTTGCTTATTTTGCTAGTGTTCGAACCCCAAAAGGAGAGCTTCTGATGAAGCCTGGGGATTTGATGCGAGCGGTCGTGCCTGTTTTCCCACCCTCTGAATCTCATGTTGTTCGGGACGGATATTTGTTTGGAGAAAGGAGCCCTGGGGAACTATATTGTGCTCCATCTGAATTCTTCCTACTTTTTGATATGAACAGTGATGGTCTAATTTCCTTCAAAGAGTGAGTTTCAAGCTATCCTGTTAGGTCTATATGGTAATGAGTTACCCCTGATGGCACATTTCTCAATCGTGTCCTTTTCCTAGTATAACTTTTGAAATTCCCATTTCACCAGGTACATATTCTTTGTGACGCTTCTTAGCATTCCAGAGTCTAGCTTTTCAGTGGCTTTCAAGATGTTCGACCTTAACAATAATGGGTCTGCCTCTCACTCATTCATCCTTTTATCTTTCATCCTTACGTCTCTTCATTCAGAGATGCCTGTTTTCATCCTGGGAGGGGATTTATTTATCATTTTTAAATAATATTTGGAAGAAATCATTGATGATATCTTTATATTTTGGAAAGAAATATTTCTATTTTAGTGGAAACGAACGTTGTCCTTATCAATCTTTTGCTGCTAAACTTCACTTGGATTTTGTATTATTATGATGAATCTCCAGGGATATAGACAAGGAGGAATTCAAGAAAGTGATGAATTTAATGCGAGCTCACAACAGACAAGGGGCACATCATCGTGATGGGCTTCGGACAGGGTTCAAGGTTAGCGGTACAGTCAAGGAGGGAGGCCTGCTGAAGTATTTCTTCGGTGAAGATGGGCAAGAACGCCTCCCTCATGATAAGTTCCTTCGGTTCATGGGAGATCTGCGCAGTGAGGTGAGTCAATTAATAGACAGTGACTGAAATCCAGTTAAGCTTGCTTCGATTTTCTCTTCGTTTTCATAAATTTTCTTAGCATTTGATGAGCAGATTAAGCAGTTTAAATTGTGATTTTGGTCTCCTGTATAGTTGCTTGTTTATTATTTGCTAGAATGGAGTTTTACATAATCTTGCATGATGAAAGACAATAATGTGTTCTCCTTGATTTTTAACTTGCTGTGATGTAGCATGGTGTTATCCTGCTGTGCCCAATAAGATCTTTTCAGATGAAATGGATATTAATCTTCCAGTATATGTAAGAGCTTATCTGGAGATTATCGTGCTATTAATATTCTGAGAAAAAAATGCAGAAGTACTTCTGCTTTCAGGCTGGCTTTATCATTTAGATATGTGGGCAGATCCTGATTACTGAGAATGTATATTGTATTTATTATTCCGTTGTCATATGCCTAATCAGTGCTGGATTGTCCTCTTCCTTTATAATTAGGTTGTTGATTGATATCAATTACTTAACTAATACAAATGCTTCGTTGTAGATTCTAAATCTTGAGTTTGACCATTATGACTATCACTCTCAAGGAACTATATCAGCCCAGGATTTCGCATTGTCTTTAGTGGCCTCTGCAGACATGGGCCATCTACACAAGTTGCTTGATCGAGTGGATGAGTTGGGGAAGAAATCACATCTGAAAGGTATTCGCATTACGCGAGATGAATTTAAAAGCTTCGCAGAGCTTCGTAGGAAATTGCAGCCATTCTCTTTGGCAATTTTTAGTTTTGGTGAAGTTAATGGCCTGCTTACCAAGAGGGACTTCCAACGAGCAGCGTTACAGGTAAGACGATTCTTAGCCTGATATTAGGTTTTACTTAAGATATGATTGACCTTACTGTGAAGGCAGGATAGGAATCGTAGCATATGGTAGCCTCAGGGACCGGTTCTGTGATGTCCTTTAGGAATATCGTCTATTTAGAATCATAAAGTTCCGTTCTGCCTGCTATTTTTTGCATGCTTTTAAGCCTGGGATTGCCCCTCAACTTAGTTTGTTTTGACATGTGAAGCTTAAAAGCTGACTTGAACAGGTATGTAGTGTGACCACATAAGTGGCAAAAGTGAATCAGGATGTGCTGTCTAATTTGTTTCATGTATTTGTTGCATTTCATTTTGAGATTTCGTTGCAAATATGGTCTACTAGCTCTGTTATGTCGAAGTACCCCTTGAACATTTGAAGTCGTCCTAAGCTAATTTACCGGTGGATTTGTTTTCACCAGTTTTTTTGTGTTTGACATCAGGTCTGTGATGTTGCTCTCTCCGACAATGTCGTGGAGGTCATTTTCCAAGTTTTTGATGCGAACAGAGACGGGAACATAAGCAGCAAAGAATTTGTGAGAGTTGTTCACAAGAGACAAAAGGACATAGCTCACCCAGTGGGCGAGGGCCTGGCAGGGATTTTATCGTGTGTTCAGAATTGTGGAAAGACGTATACCCTGGAATGCCTGATCCCTTGAGTCAATGGAGAACTAGTCTCTCAGCTCTGGACCCATTAAAATCGTAAAGATCCTCATGGGGACGCTTACAGCAGACCTTGTGCCTCGTTACGAAGCCTAGAAAATATCTCGGCCCTGTTCTGTAAAAAAAATTACGGACCAAGTGGACTTAGGAAGAGCAGTGGATGCTAACCAGTCCGGCTTCACTAATGTTGCTGAAGCGATTGCGATTCTCTAAGAAGAATCAAATTGTCGTATTAGGTTTGTTGATAATTTACAGTAAACTATACATTTTGGCACTGTAATACTTCTTGTAGTTGCATTTTGTGATCAGACAGAAAGGGAAGTGTTTCGTTTGCAGAAAACAAAAAAAAGGTTTTCGCTTAAGATGGCAGAAAAAGCAACACTTTGTAGGAGATACAAGGGTTGAGTAAAAAAGGGTAGAAGATACATAACCATGCAGGGAAACAAGTCCTTTTTCAAATAAATGAAGAATTACATTGAGCCTAAAAAAGTTACTACAAATACATAATTTTTTAATTTTTTTTTTTTAGATTCAAAAGTAGGTTACAAGAGCTAAAAATAAAAGGCAAATTATCGATTTATGGCCTCAACTATCGGCAAACTTTCTTTTGTGTCTCAACGTTAAAAAAGTTTTTGATTTGGCAAAATCTGAGATTTTATTTCATATTCGGCCTAATAGAAGACGGCCGTTAGGAGTTCGTGACGTGGCTTCGACGGACATCACTTACGTCCTACGTGGCCACCCGTCTTTTTTACTCAATTAACCAACGTGGCAAAAATCATAAAAACACGATTGAATAAATCATCGAAAGGGGATTTAGGGTTTGGGTTCTTATCATTTCGATTTGGGAACAGTCGCAGCAAGTCCGATTTGAATAGCCCCTCCTCTGCATTGCTTGATTTACTCCGATTTGGTAGTCGTTGCGTACGTTCATAAGGTTAGTCGCTCTTTCTTGTCTTGGCTATTGAGGTTCCTCCCTTCGTTGTTCCTTGCTGCTTTGCGCCTGGGTTTCTGGGTTGGGGTTTTGGGTCGGGTATTGTAAATGGGTTTGCGTATGGGTTCCGTATGGGTTAATGTTTCCGAAATATTTTGACAATTTTTTGTTAAATTGCAGAGCTACGTTACTATGAGTTGTATAGAGGGTGCGGAATCTGCCAACTCCCCCTCAGTTACTTGTGAAAGGAGGTGCAAACATGGAATGCGAGCTGTATTGTACATCTCGTGGAGTAGAAGCAATTCGGGGAGACGTTTCTTTCGTTGTCCAGTGTGGAAGGTGATTTCGTTGTGTTTTGATATGTGTTTGTGTTGTGTTGATCCAGGGATACTTCTCTGGTTTGTGTTATTATCTGAATTTTGTTGTGTGTTCTGAGCATGTCTACAGGATGATGATTGTCGCTTTTTCAGCTGGTATGACGGTGTGATATCTCCTCGAGAAAAGGAAATTATTTCACACCTTGTTGAGACTAAGAAGTTGTTGGAAAGTAAGGTGGAGCTGATGTAGAAGAGCCAAGGTGCAATGGAAGAACGAATCAAGCAGCTTGAGGCACAAGTGTTGAAGCATAAGCTGGAAGAACGTGCAAATCAAGAGATGATGAAGAAATTAGTTAGAAATGTCAAGTTAATGACCTTTTTTGTATTAGGTGTAATTAGCGTTATAATATATGTAGCTCAGGGTGTTTAAGTCAGTCAGACAGTTGGTGTTTAATTTCCATAATTTCATAAGTTCAGTTCAGAAGTTCAGATGTTGGCACACACCATAATTTCCATACATACTAAGATCAGAAGTTCATAAGCTCCAATCCATAAGATCCATACATAAGCTACATACACAAGATCAATACATAAGCTCCATACAGAAGCTGCGAAATCCAAAATCTCCAGAAATCCAACTAAATCAAAATGGTCAGAACATTTGTGTTTAACTTAATTTTAGCTATGTCCAAGGTCAGGGATGGTGTGCCCTATTTCAGCTGACGTAGTAGGTCCGGAACCAGCAGAACCACCGGAACCACCTTCAGCCTTTCTCTTCAAGCAAGTTCTCTTGTTATGCCCCACCTGGCCACATAACTTGCATTTCACTCTCCAGTGAACACCAGAACCTGTAATAACACCAGAAATCAAGTTTTCGATATGTCTATATTAAGACCAAAACCAGAAAACACCAAGGGTTGTTATTCCATACCATAAGGACGTGTAGTGCAGGTTTCTGCGTTAGCTGCTTCTGCAGGTTCCGCCGCAAGTTCTGTGGGCTGTGAAGATGGAGCAGATGATGATGGCTGAGATGAAGGTTGTCTTCTGCAGGTTCTCCAGTTATGTCCAATGTTACCACAAAGTTTGCATGTCATCTGGAGGCCCTTCCTATTCAAATGACTTTGAGATGTCTTCGGGTCCTCATCATTGCTTTTCTTCCTGTTTTGTTTCCTTGGTCTACCTGGCAACTTTTTATAAGGTGGTGGTCTTATTGGTTCGTCGTCTACCTCTGGCCAGAATTTGCAGCCTTCCAGTGGCTCCATGACATGCATGTAGGCTTGGCGATATGCCTCCATCTTGAAACAGGGATCGACATAGTCTTCTACCCTCCGGTGCATATACAGAATACAACACAATGCATGCGTACACGGGATGCCATGTAATTGCCAACTTCTACAACTACAAGATCCAGCCCTTAAATCCACTATAAACCGATCCGAGTCGGCTAAAGGCAATGACACTTCAAATTTCTCCGTGAGGGATGGTTTAACCACAAATCTACCTGCCCCTTCTTTCATGCTCTCAATGTTTTCTCTAACATTTTTTGTCAACAAATCAGTCCTGTTTGCTGCAGCCTTCTTCTTATCTACTTGCCTAACCATTAACAGACGCCTAATGCGCTCCAACATATCAATTAAAGGCAGTCTTCTAGCAGCAAGTATATATGAATTGAATGTTTCTGACATATTGTTACTATGTGTACCGCACTTACTTGTTGTCTTGAAAAATGCCATACAGAAATGGTGGGGACCTTGTTTTGTGCAGTCTTCAGCAGCCAGGACGGACCCTGGGACACCATCCCTACCAAAAGTCATCTCCCTCATGGCAATTTGGAAGTCCACTTCGTTTGTAGACCTCACGGCTTTGTAGAAGCAACTCTTCAGGAATAATCCTTTGTGTTTGACTTTCCAGTTTTGGTAGATGTGCCTTGAACAGTTTCTCGACTCGGCCTCAGGTGCTAGAAGGCTAATGGCATTCAACAGACCCTGAAATATAACACATTTGACATTAGAAATGGCTATAATCAACATTGAATTAATGTACAAACAAACCTTTTGCTGGTCGCTAATGAATGTCCATCCTTGACCACTACCAACATTAAGTTGCTTGAATAGCAAATCAATGAACCATGTCCATGAATTCTGGTTCTCTCCCTCGACCACAGCCCATGCTATTGGGTACATGCCATCATTCCCATCCCTTCCTACAGCCGACAAGAGAATCCCTCCGACTTTGGTTTTTATGAAGGTACCATCGAATCCCACGACCCGTCTGCACCCTAGAAGGAACCCTTTGATCAAAGCCTCAAATCCTATGTACAATATCCGAAATGTGGTGTGTAGTCCTGTGGATAATGCCAGATCAGTCGTCAACTCAAAACAACTCCTTGGATATCTATTCCTCAGAGCAGCTAGATATGGTCGGAGCTTTTTGAAGTGGTAATCCACTGAACCAACCATCAGTCCTTCTGCCATCCAACAAGCCTTGTAACATTTCATCAATCCGACTTCGGTTGTGTACTTCTTCATTACCTCCTCCTGAATCTCTTTCGCCGTGGCACCAGCACTTCTTATATTACCTTCCACTAACTGTTCAGCCAACCATTTGGTAGTAGCTTGCCTATTCCGCATGTTACGAGCACATGTGTGATTGCTAAACACAGATTTAATGGCGAAGGATCCTTCCTTCTTCAACCATGACCCATAAATCCTCCATGGACAGCCAGATTCACATACAGCCTCTTGCTTTACTTTCGAACTTCTCGTCCACCGTAAATTGACACCATTAGCAATAGCATACCTCTGTACAACACTATGCATCTGCCATGGAGTCTCAAAACACAAGCCAGGTATTAACTGGATCACCTTGTGATCACATTGTG
Source organism: Melastoma candidum (assembly GCA_023653495.1). Lineage (NCBI taxonomy): Eukaryota > Viridiplantae > Streptophyta > Magnoliopsida > Myrtales > Melastomataceae > Melastoma > Melastoma candidum. The sequence goes on along the minus strand of CM042883.1, from coordinate 24,151,428 downwards.
AATCATACATACTAAGTTGAGATTGCAAATGTCTCCTCTTTACACCTATGGTGGATGTTCCATCGTCTGGAAGAATGTCATCGTCTGACTTTTCATACTCGGATTCCTCAACGTCATCAACATCATCCACCTTACTAGCATCTCCTTATACTTCCACAGTAACAGGACCACTTACAGCTTCAACTTCCTGGGACACTCCACCAACCCTCTCCTGTACATTTATCTCATGCAATTCTAAGTCTTTCTCAGCCTTTGAACCATCCATTTCACTATCAGACTCAGACGAACTTAAAGAAATGTCCAGACTAATATCATCATTTTCAGATGTATTTTCTATCATAGTACCATCGCAAAAAACCTTAACAGTCGAACCATCCGGACACCGATCACACATCTCTACCACCTCCTTGTCAGTACGAATTTCCTTAACACCCTCAGACCCAGCATCATACCACATCTTCCTCACAGAGCAACCACCATCTTGGGCGAAGGCCACCAACGTGAAATACCCCATCAAATCGCAGTCCACATCACTGTATTTGTTGACCTCACCACCAACATACTCAAACTGATTCCCCTCAGAGACTACACCACCTACATGCATGTCGAAGGAAAGCCTCTTCATTCTGACCTGCCTACCTATATGCGCAACAGTCCCTATTATCAACCCTTACAAACCCAGTAATCTACTAAGTCGGGATGACTCAAAAAAACGTCAAAAACAAACAAAATAAACCAACTTCTACCAAGGAAATCGAATAAATCGACAATGACAACAGCTAGATGTGGAATCGCACAGGCAATCGATTCGCCAAAATCAGAACCCCTCATGTATGAAGTTCGTCAGGAAGAAGCACGATAAATACAAAAACAAACAGAATAAACCTACCTGGACGACGCAATGGATGTTAATCGAGCAATGCGGGAGAGGGGCTATTCAAATCGGACTTGCTGCGACTGTTCCCAAATCGAAATGATAAGAACCCTAACCCTAAATCCCCTTTCGATGATTTATTCAATCGTGATTTTACGATTTTTGCCATGTTGGTTAATCGAGTAAAAAAGACGGGTGGCCACGTAGGACGTAAGTGATGTCCGTCGAAGCCACGTCACGAACTCCTGACGGCCGTTTTCTATTAGGCCGAATATGAAATAAATTCTCAGATTTTGCCAAATCAAAAAGTTTTTTAACTTTGGGCCACAAAAGAAAGTTTGCCGATAGTTGATGCCATAAATCGATAATTTGCCAAAATAAAATATAAAATCTAACAAGCTTTTTAACTATCTGAACTATTTGGTGATTTCAATTAACAGAACAATCTCAACAAAAATTATAAAATTTTCCCATTTTTACACAATTTTGTAAAAATAAATTTTTATTTTTTTATAATATTTACGTAATTTCGATACAAGTTCAGAGTATAAATGAAGTATTATAAAGATTTTGTTTCTTTAGAAAGATTACGGGGTGGAATTTATGTTTTTGAAAGGGAATTTAAAGATTTCTCATTTTTACGTTTGATTTTTTTTATTCTGAGGAATAAAATTTTGCCAAGTCTGAAGAATGTGGGATCTTTACATATTTGCAAATATTATAAACAATTTCTATTACAGTAAAATGCTAAACAGGGGATATGTCTAATGTCAACCCTACCCAAATTACCTCTGAAAATTCCGATTTTGCCATCCCAATCGGATCCCAATCCGCCGAAATAAAAATAAATAAATAAATAAAAACTCCCCGCGCCCTTTGTGCCTTGTCCGAAAATCCACCCAAACCCTCGGCTCGACGCCAGCCTAGCCCGCCTCTCCCTCCCACTCCCACTCCCACTCCCAGGATGCAGCAGACGATGTGGAGCGACCACGCCGCCTCCGACCTCCTCGAAGGAGTCCTCGGAGCGGTTCTCGAGGCCTTCGTAGTTGAGGCTTCCGTCCTGGCCGCCAAAACCCTCGCTTGCTCCCTCTTGCTGGTAATCCCCCCCCCCCCCCACCCCAGTTTCCTTCCTTCGTCTTACGTCGCTTCCTTTCCTTACTGTTTTTGGTCCCCCGGAAGGAGTTCGTTTCTGCTGTTTTGCGTTTTCGGGGTGAGGGGATTGGCCAAAGTTAAGGCTTTTCGGTTGGATGTTAATGTTCTTTTTGGAGATAGGTTGTGATGAATGTTGTTTTGGTAGTCCCCGTTTTAGTTTCCGGGAATTGTGCCCGTGTAGATTCTGTCTGAGTTGTTCCCGTACCGACATTGTGTCCCAGTGGGTCAGTTAGCCTACTGCTGGCCTCATGTGCATCTTGTTTCCACTCCTTAGGCTTGTTGGGTTCTTAATTGTCTCATAATTGTAGATTGAGCTGGAAAGATAGTTGTTTGTTGATACTTTTTTTGGGTTGGATCACGGAATCGTGATTCTCAGTCGATCATGTTTGTTCCTAAGGGACTGTTGGTGTCGAAATTTTTAGTAGGTTGTGAGGGTTTCTGGGATTTTATATTCTCTGTTAAGGCTTGGTTGGCTTTGTTGTGACAAGGTTTCCTGAGAGTCATCTGCTGAGTAGTATGTGCTGTACCGGATTGTGATATTGCTGTCTCTTTATGATTTGTTTTAGCTACCCTGTTAGCCTTTTCATCCAGGTTGCCTCATCTAGCCGGGCGATAAACATCTTGGCAAAGGACATGGAAATATCTCAAAGGTCATTAGTTTTGATGCCTTGTTGGATCCCATTGGTTGCCTTCGTTTTAAGAAGTCTGCAATACCTGAGTTGATGCTTCTTTTCATGTTTCTTAAGGTTTCCCTTTGATGAGCTTCATGCTGTCAAAAAACCTGGTCCTGAGAATGTGGATGTTAGTGAGACTGAGGATGACGAAGATGAGGATGACAATGACGACGAGGATCAGGAAGAGGACGAGGACGAGGAAGAGGACGGTGGAGAGGCAAATGGGGATGATGAGGGTGATCCGGAGGATGAGCCAGAGGCCAATGCGGATGGAAATGAAGAAGATGATGATGAGGACGACGATGAAGATGAGGACGAGGATGATGAGGAGGAGGAGGAGGAGGAAGAGGAGGAGGAAGAAGAGGAGGATGAGGACGAACTGCCACAACCTCCTACGAAGAAGAGGAAGTGAGAGGCGAAGCTGGGGTTGCGTTGTTTGGATCAGGTTGTTTGGACATTGTTAGTTTGAAGGTTGGACATTTTTAGTTTGAAGGTTGATGAGATGATTCGGGGTTTGGATTTGTATGCTAGAACCTTTTTTGTTTTTCAGTTAGCTAGATTATTGGCAAGTTTTTAGTCATTGTACTTCTACGATAACTTAAAACTTGCATCTTCGTGTCAAATTCTCTGGGAGGCAATGAGCAGCCTCCACAGGTGTATCTCCCTCAGACAGAAGGCTGGAGCCGTACGTAATCAGCGAGAAAAGCCAGGCAGATGGTCTGTTATTTCAGATTTCTATGTAAACCTCGTGCCACGGGTTTTCTTGTCGATTTACATGATGGTGATGCAGCAAAACAGCAGAATCTAAACCCTCCTTAGTTATCTTATTCTTAGTCTGACCACTGAAAGATAATAAAGATCGTGCAGAGGCTGGCCACAAGGCGAAAGGGGGATCCCATGTATAGTTGAAGGAGACGGAATCGCCTGGCAGTATGGGATTGCCGCTGTTGACAAGACATGCATCCCCCCGAGGGGTGAACGGGGACGGGTCGATGGTATCAGGGGAATGGAAACCCTCGCATTTCAGGTTGGTTTTGGATTGCCAGCACTGGCAGTTGTTGGCTACCGTCACTCTCCACTCGTGTTTTCCTTTTACTTCTTAACATTGCCAAGGGTGAGGCTGTCCAAAGTGCACTTGCCTAGCCCTAAGAAAACGCAGAGAAATCATAAAAACAAACAGAAAAAAAGCGCCTAATCCAGTCGATTGTCACGACAACGAAACAGAGGAAAACGATGGCAGGAAACGTAATCCGGGAAGCGCTCACTCGTCGACCTTCTTCTGTCTGCCTTCTACTGAGGGACATGCAAGAAGAACTTGCATACATAGCTATGAAGAAAATGCCACTTTTGCATGCATGGTGAGATCTCTCTCTTTTTTCGTGGCTTTTTCCTTTTTGGGTTTGATCATATGCTTCCAAATGAATAAGTTCAATGAATCGAGCTTGTTGGATAGTAAATATAATCTTTACTTATTGGGCATGCAAATGATATGGAAACGAAGTAATAATATGTGGTCGGCTACCATCATAACATCTATTGAAAAATCGGGAAACTAATGGAAGCGGCTAAAATCCTACGCACAGAAGATTAAGTCGTTTTTTGTATTTTATGAAACTTTTTCGTACATTTTTACGAAATTTTTTAGTTTACGAAAAATTTTCGTAATGGGCTTAAAATGATTCGTAAAAGATTTGTAAAAATATAGGGCTTCTACTAAATTTTGAAATGAGCTTCCTAAAAATGTATAAACTTTAATGGTAACAATTTCGAAAAATATGAAATTTTTTAGATTTACGCAAAAATTTCTTAATGGGACGAATAATTTTTATAATGGGTCGTAAAAATATATGGGTTTTTACGAAATTTTTTAATGGGCTTCATAAAAATGTATGAACTGAAATAATAATTTTTTCGTAAATTACGAAAAATCCTTATGAATAGTTAATAAATAGTGATTAGGTTCATAAATCAATTTACAAAAAAAAATCGTAAAAATGTATGAAAAATTTTTGTAAATTTTAGAAATTTTCGTAATTTTTGAATCGTACTCCGAAACAGAGAAATTATGAAAATTTTTCGTACATTTTTACGAAATTTTTTCGTAAATTACTGTAGATTTACGAAACGCTTTCACTATTTAATAACTATTCATAAGGAACAGTAGTTCCCACCTTTTTGTTTACGAAAATTTTTGTAATGGGCCTAGAAGCTCCATAAAAGCTTCTTAAAAATATACGGGCTTTTACGAAGTTTTGAAATGGGTTTCATAAAAATGTACAGAGGCTAAGAATAACAATTTCGTAAAATACGAAAATTTTTCTTAAAACTAAAAAGTTTTAAACGTAAAAAATGACTTAATCTTACGTGCGTGGGATTTTAGCCTCTTCCAAACTAATCAACTTTCATGAACCCAAAAGGTTTTTTTTTTTTTTTGATATTTTAGTTGGGCCTTAATGAATGGGCCAGATATTATTCGGCCCATAAATATATGGGCAATATTTCTACTCCGATTCATCCATCCATGCATCTGAAATCGATGAACCTCCTCCTCTCCATCGACATTATTCCAACCATGGACAGAAAAACTCAAATCATGGGGATAAGTGATCAAATACAAGAAGAAGGGCCTTGTGTTGCTAACCAAGTCAATTGCTTTAGTTGTTAGTGAATGATAGAAGACACTCAAGTGCTTCTTACAACACGATAATTATCCTTCATTAATCATCTCTCACTAATTGTTTTGAGAGTATCACTGTAGTTTCTCCGATGTTAAACACCCCCCTCATTTCTACATAGAACGGTTTCATGCACGGATCTTATGCAAATAATCTAAAATGTTAACACGGGAAAGAAGAAGATGATGATGACTCTGAATTTTATTCCATGGCCTCAAGTAGTAGTAGTAGTAGTAGTAGTAGTAGTGTGCTCCGACGAAACTTTTGCAGTACTTGGGTAATCTTGTTCTGTTCAATGCCGTTAATGGCATGTTTACTATGATCTGTTAATCCTTTTGCGGCCGTCGAAGTTGGATGAATTGATGAAACACGAACTTTTAGCGTTTTATCCGCTGATAATTTGGGTGGGAGGGACAATGAAGGACTGATTGTTGTTCCTAACAGAGTTGCCTGTCGATTGATAATTCCGAGTTCCTGGGATTCTCCCGAGGTTGCCTGTCAATGTCCCGATGGGACGAGCTCAACGACTTCTTCAAACATGCCAGGTTACGAGAAGAGAATTCTAATTGCTAAGGCATTTGTCATTCATCAGATTAGCCACGCTGAAATGGGTTGATTTCCGGTAAGTTGATGCAAGGCGATAGTCACGTTCGGCCTGAATGCCGTTATATGGGAGGACGGTTTTATCTGATGGATCAGTAACCGGACCCTGGAACTTGACCAATGCCAAAGCACTTCTCCAGGACACTGAATCGCTGATACACAATCCATGACTGGGAACTGTGTCAGGAAAAAGCAACAATTCCTTCTTGCTGATCCGATCTCAAGATATTTTCCAGAGCTCTCCACATAAGTTGATTTGTGATTCTCCCTCTCAGGAAATGAGTTGAGCGGTAAAGGAATCGGGGCTCGGGTCACCGCGGCACAATATGCATCAACCTGCAGGAACTACACGTCCCCACACCCAGCGGGTGGGTTCTTCGCGGGGAACTGGTTCAAGGAATTCGTCCACCTGACCAATCGCACCCTCCATGTCCGCACACAGCATTTCTACAGCCTCGGCGCGGGAGCTGAAGATCACCTTAAGGACAAGATCCTCGATCCATCATTTCTGAATGGCATTGCGGGGACATTCAGCGCAGTGCAGAGTATACTGAACAACTCTGGGAGCTCCTCCGTAGCGTGGGTTAGTGAAGCAGGCTGGGCTGTCAACAGGGGCGGCTTGTTTGACGCTACGTTAGCTGCAACATTGATTGTGACAAGCCGAGGGAGAAGTACGACGTGGGGATATTCGGTGATTGCCGTCCGTCCTATGTGGCTCTCCATGCCCTGCAGCACCGCGGGCAGGAGAGAACGGGGATTGTTTCCGTGGAGAACAAGGTGCTACACTCAGTCACCAGGTTGGGCTCATCTGGAGTTGTTCACCCCCTCGAAGCTCAATTAACTTACTGGTAGCTCGGCCATCAGACATGTCTGGTATTCGACTGCCGGGTCTTCCATGTTGAAGAATGTCCAGCCTTTGTTGCAGGTTGGTCTCATATTTAGGAGCTTGTTGATTGATCCGGTGGTGGTTCCACGTCTGTTGTAAGTCCTTGTAATTTTCTCTCTCGCATTGCAGGATATAAGTTCGGTTTTGTCGGAGTGGCGTCCAAACAGGAACTTGGTGAATTACAAGACCCTAAGGGCGCAAGGTTGATGGAGCGTGCTTGCTACAACGTTTTCCCACTGAGGGTAAGGCAGAATTTCCCAGAAGAGAGGAGTATTGGGAGGATTCTGAGACTAGCACGATGGTGCAGACATTAAGCAGGAACAACAAAAGCGCAGCCACTCAAGGCAAGCCAATAATCAAGTAGAGCTCATCTGCTTCCGAGAACCTAGTTCTGCCAGTTTCCAGACTGATATTCTCGAGCATGTATATTTTCCTTCTCTTAAGCGGCGAAGTTTGCAGAGAGAACAACAACAGTAAAAGAGACCAAAATGAAGATTGTTCGTCGACAAGAAGAAGATAATGTAATTGTCATGTAAACTAGCCCTTCAGTGCCCCGGGTGTTCCAAATTAAATATTATCACCCTAAATGGCCTTGGAATTAACTATTCCACACATTGAACAAGGAAAGTTTTCATAATAAACAATCATTCTCAGATGACCTTGGATCTTTTAATCAAAGGGTTGGTCCCAGTTCAACATATTTCACAGCCAATGAAGCTGGCATGTGCTGAGCATCTGATCAGGAAACTCATTGTCGTGCAGCTCCAGGTAATAAGCTTGCAAGTGATGGTACTCCTTGACTCCTCATTTCTTCCTGAGCTCGTCTCATTTCCTCAGGATCTGTTGCCCAAATATAAGAGCAGTGAGAATCATCAAAAGTAAAACAAGTTCTTGCTATCCGTCAATCTCCCAACAGCTGACACAGCGCAACCATATAGCAACTGGGTATCAGCCCACTCAAATACTCTACTATCTACTAATAGGATCAACATGACATGATAGATCATGCCGATGGTACTTACCCATGTTCTCCACCATCTTCGGCATCAGGAACATGACAATGAGCATGAACCCCACCATCAAACCCATCGGGCTTTTCACAACTGACATTATTGAGAACGGTTCCCTTATCTGCCAAGAATTTCAAATAAGAGAGAAATTAACTAACACAAAATGGCAACGCAATTACCCAGCAACAGGAAAATGAAAACGTATGATTGAATCAGAACCTCATAATATTGTTCTTCTCTCAAAGGTTCCAACACCAACTCATTCAAGCTCCGACGAGTCTCGGTCAAGGCTGCCTGAACTTTTCCTGGATGTCTAGCACTGACATCTACTCGAACCTTAAAAATAGTACAAATTATAATCACTGAAGGGGTGGGAAAATTCTTGTAGAGAAACCGAAAAATCAAATAGCACCTACCGGAGAAAAGAAATAACCAATGGCGGCAACTTCAATCAGGTGAGTCCCAGCAGAGATGTTGTGACTATTGTTGCCAATTATGGAGGAAACAAATATCCAAGAATACTAGTAACCCCAAAAGTAGTAGCACATGAAGATAATCCCCCTATTTTTGCTTGTCCTTTTTGGTGAGCCCATTAATTTTCATATAATAGCACAGATAAATAGGGAAAAAAATCCAACTGGTAATTGAACAACATTTTAGGAAGAGCAAGGAAGGATACAAAGAGAAATATCCATCTGGTCGGAGAAAGGTAATCTTTCTGCCGCCGTTGAGGATTACTTTGGCATCCGAAAGTTTTCCAGAGACACCAAATGCTTGCACAGCCAACCCTGACAAAGGAAATTTAGACATTAGAACTAAACATGATCTTACCAAAAAGAATGGTCGAACAGGAACTTCGTCGAATACTCGAATTAGAGAACAAGCCCTATGAAATGCTAAAGTCAAAACAAAATATCGCTGTCATTGATCCAATAGCATCCTACCAACACCCAGACAAAGCATTGGACCATAAGAATCAACTACAATGTTCAATCTAATGCAAAAGCATCTTCCATTTGAGGAAACGAGCACCTGATTGGTACCCTCAAATTTCCCATACATTCTTCACATCATTGTTACTCGCAGATGAACCATGCTGACTAAAGCAGATGCTCAAAATTTTAATTTCGCATGACAAGAACTGTACATATAACAACTCCTTTGCCTCCTCATATTGATTTATAAGTATATCTTGAAAATAATTAGTGCTCTCATTTCAATATCATGGTTATAGATACAATGATGCCACTCCAATTTTCCAAGACGCAATTCCACACCAGATTTGGCATAACAGATAACTATTAAAATCATAAGCCATCTGATCTTGTTGCATAATCCTTGAATCCCAGCAAGAAATCGGGTCGACCGGAGGACTGCAAGTCCAACAAGCCTCTCAAAAAAAACCCCAGGGCTCCATATGACCCCTGTTCTAGCAGCATCCAACTACTAAAAACCATCTCCCAAATTCAACTAATAGCCTAAAACCGATCTGCCAATTCTACGGTATTACCAAACCAATAAAACTATACAATCAATCATAAAGAACCCGTCGCCATAATAAAAACCCAGATACACGTCCAATCAAGGAACAGTCTACCGCACAGAAAGTCGTCCAAACCTGGGATCTTAACGCGGCCGTTGATGGTGAAACCTTCAGCCGACCTACCACGCCGCAACACCACGAAATCAACCCAACAAAGATAAAAAACAATCAAATCTTTCACATCTAGTACAATTTTTCTTCAATTCACAAAAAAGGAAGATCTCTAGAAATCAAACCCGGGAGACGCAGAGCTTCCGGAAGAGAAGGGGGCTAACGAGAGCAGAAGCGAGAGCGATACGAGGAGTAGAGTCAGTCGGCAGGATCTCATCGTCGAACACATCGAGAGGAGTCAAAACGCTTAAGACTCGGGTCCGTCCTTTCGTTCGAGTTTGTGTCCGAGTAAAAGACTAAGAGGAGGACTGGGGACACCCCCGGGGGGATGCATATCGTGGGCTTTTTTGGGCGGGCTTTGTCTTAATGGTCCGGCCCATGATATTTTAGGCCCATCATGTGTAGCCCAAAATAACACCCATTCTAGAGCATATTCCAATTCCACCCACAATATTTTTACCCGAAGCTATTGTTAGTGTCTCATTATCATAGCCGGATTGCCGGCTGCCCCAAGTTAATCGAGTCGTTTTGATGGTTTTGACCCAGTTGTGCAAAGGACTGGCCTGAATTTCATTTACGATATTTTGCTTGGATGGATCATGACCCACATGCCAGTTATATGCTGGTCCCAGGCTAGAATATTAGTGTTTGATCTTCCCACCGACCCCTTTTTAGGACCGACGTGATCACTTAGGGGTGTGATTGTAACCAAGGGGCAAACTGAAACTGAGGTAACGTTGTGTTCCTGCCTGGTTCGGACAAGGATTCGTTCAGTCTAAAGACCACAATTTCAGCATCAAGAAGATCCACGAAGAAGTTAAAAGGGATAGATTGCGAGAGTTTGAGGATAAACAAAAAAATAGGCAAGTGATTAGACTAATTAACAATCAAGAATAACTACTAATAACGACCAGATTGAAAAAAATTCTCTTTTGATCGTCTTCATCTCACGTCTAACAATTCCCTTCCATCCCACTTCTTCTCCTCCCTCTCACCTTTTCCCCATTTTTCACCTATTCCTTCTTTTCTCCCCCCCCCCCCCCCCCCCCCACCCCGCACCATTTGGTTTATTTTGCTTTCTTCGTCCGGGATCGCGTTTTTCGGGCACCTTTCCTGAATGTTGAAGTGACCCACCAGCCGGGATCTGAAGTTGCATCCCGTTTCTTGATAAATTTCGACTCTTGGTCACCCCTCATTCACCTTTTCTTAGGCTTGACGAGGATTTGTTGTTGTTGTTGTTGTTCTTCTTCTTCTTCTTCTTTTCTGGTCTTGGTCTTGGTTTTTCTGGAGACATGGGTTGGAGATATAAGGCGGGTTTGTTCCTCATAGCTGCCGTGGTCATCATCTGGGTTACATCCGCCGAGGTTACCCAGGTTGGTATTCTCGTTGTTGTTGCCGGTTAAATCCTGGGTTTTGATGTAATATATTGTATTTGGTTGGAGGTGTTCATCGGGGTGCTATTATTTGGTTGGGTGAATGGAATCCTCGATTTTAATAAGGGATCCCAAAGTGGAAGTTGTGATGTAGGATGTTTCTGATTGGCTTTGTGTCGGCAGGTAGCTGCAGGTTAAGATGTGCTAGTATTAGCTTCCTCCGTTTAGTCTTTGAGCTGAATAGGCGTGTTTTCATCTCCCGATGATTGTCGGGACAACAAGAGATGATCTCGAAAAAGGATGTCAGTTATATTTCTGACAGGAATCAATCATTGGTCTCTGCGTTAGAAATGATGTTGTACCTTTTACTTGTTTCTGAACTACTTTGGCGAGGCATTGGCTGCCTATCTATAGGTGATCTTTTCATGAATACATTGGCGGTAGACCCGCTATCATTCTCTATGAAATATGAATGAAGCTTCCGCTCCCTCTTCTGCCTGAACTTACTTATTCGCATTACAGGGGATCTTTACAGACTACAAGCAGCCATTTGCGGTAACATATCTGGGAGCTTCTCTTATGGTGGTTTACATCCCCATAGCTTACTTGAAGGATTGGTTATATAGATTATGTCGAGATCGGGATTCTAAACGCAGTAGGACTGCTGAAAGCAATCAAACTTCATCTGGGTTTTCTTCTCCCCTGAAGTACCTAGGAGGGCAGAGTATATTCGAAATAGAAGGTTCACTGACAAGAAAAGACAGTGAACTGGACTTGGGTGCTGAAGAAGAGGGAAGGCCATTGGTTTCAAGGAACAAAGAAGATGTTACCGCCCCCAAACCACGGAAAGAGCTTACGACGAGAGAGATAGCAGCATATGGATTTTACATCGCCCCAATCTGGTTTGTCACGGAGGTATTGCTCTAAGTCAGTCTGGTCTTTCGTATGCATTTTGCACGCTCTTGTTTCCATCATCATCTGGAGAAGAGACAGATTTTTCATCCTCTATATTAGCCTCTCCTTATTTTATTACCATTGATGTGCTGATTGCAGTACTTATCAAATGCTGCCCTCGCAAGAACAAGTGTTGCTAGTACAACCGTGCTGTCATCAACATCTGGACTCTTTACTCTCTTCATTGGAGTTTTCTTGGGCCAAGATTCTTTAAATGCATCAAAATTAATTGCAGTTTTGGTCAGCATGGCTGGTGTTGCCATGACGACTCTCGGAAATACCTGGGCTCCTGACGATACTCCAGAGAGCGCATCCGGGTAAATCCTTCTTCTTTTATTCACAATCTCCGGGTAAGTGTGTCTAATCATTCACTCTATAGCATTGCTAATGTTAACATTTACATCTTTTGCATGAAATCCGGCAGAGGAAAGCGTTCTCTTGTAGGAGACCTTTTTGGCTTGCTTTCTGCCATGTCCTATGGTCTATTTACTGGTAAAATATTGTCATTATACTCACTTTCCTTCTGTTAACTTATAGTTGAGTGATTTTAACTGTTTGTTATAACTGATGCTCCAGTGCTTCTCAAGAAGTTCGCTGGCGAGGAAGGGGAAGGGGTAGATGTGCAGAAGTTGTTTGGGTACATTGGCTTGTTCACCCTTGTAGCTCTTTGGTGGCTAGGCAAGTGTTGTTTTTGTTTCAGTTACTTTTAGGTGTATTTTTCTGTAGCAACTTCCCCATGATAGTTCGCTTCCGCCATTAGATTCTCTCTATTGCTCTCTAACTCCTCCCTTCTGCCAACTTGTAGTGTGGCCTCTCACTGCACTTGGAATAGAACCCCAATTTTCAATTCCCCATTCTGCAAAAATGGATGAAGTCGTTTTCGCGAATGGGTTCGTTGGAAGCGTCCTCTCCGACTATTTTTGGTATGTACTGGGTCTTTGTGTCATTTTATTATCCAAAAAAGTTCTTACGATTGGTGATGATTACTTGAGAATGTTCTGCAGGGCATTATGTGTTGTTTGGACAACGCCACTGGTCGCTACATTGGGGATGTCCCTCACAATACCACTTGCCATGGTGGCTGACATGATAATCCATGGCCGTCATTATTCTGCGGTTTACATACTAGGATCTGCTCAGGTAATAAGTCGACAAACAACTTGCAATAGAAATTCTAATCTCTGTAAACATTGTAGAACTCTTGCCTTGGTACTGGTTTCCTAACCTCTGCAAATCCATACAATGCCGTGTTACGGGGTTGCTAGTATTGAAATCTATGCATTGTCTGTTGACCAAACGATTGCCTATAGGTGAAATGTCTTTTGTTGTCGAACTTCCTTGTCCTACAATGAATGGCTCGTCATATTGTTGTACAATGAATATGCTTCCCGGCACCGGAACCCTAGTAACACCGTCTTCCTGCCTAACTCTTGTGATGGCGGGTCCAGACCCTTTATGACTTCTTGTCCTGTGGCTCTTATCAAGTTTCTAGCTTAAGTTCTCTCTATCCTATGGCAGGTGTTTGCAGGGTTTGTAATAGCAAACCTCTCGGATTGGTTATCAAAGAAGTTGGGTCTATAGTTGGCCCGTAATTTCTCTGGCCAGGCTGCTTTGTGAAACTTATTGGTTGATGTTGACAGCCCTGAAGTTTTGTCGGTGTCGGTCACCAGTCTTGTTCCAGTATATGATGTTGCTTTCTCTGTTGTGGTGGATATGCTGAAACCGGAAGGGTGGCTCAACTGTAAGGAAGTGTATTTAACCCCAATCTCTTCCCCAAGAAAGCAAAAGTAGCAGCCAATCATCCATATATGTGTTGGGAATGGAAAAAATTTTTAAAATATTTCTGGCTACAGTATGTTTTCAACCTCATGTTCATAGGTTGACTATCTTCATTGTTTTATTCTTTTACGTGGCAGTATAAAAACTCGAGATGGAGGAGTTGATGTGTATAATGGATTTGCTGTTATAAAGAAACTTTTCTTCCTGCACGGTGAAGAACATCTTCCGAACGATTTTATCCCTGATTTTAAGTAAGATCTCGATTTCGGTCCTGTTATGAACCAACTCGTTCTACTGAATATATGTTGGCTATACAGGCTCTACCTCAACAGTGTATTGGCCTATGAAGGTCTCAGTGATGCTGAAAGTTTCACCTTTTGCTGTAGTGGCCAAACTATCGCGTCCTGTAACTCGTAGATGTGCCTTAATTCTTGTTGCCGTTCCTTCTACAAAACCCGGTGTCACCTTCAGTCTTAGCATTTTTTCTGCAGTAGATGGATGATCTTGCTATTTTATGGGTGATCTTCTGGCGTGTTTCAGGAGTCAAGGAATATAGGCTGTGGAGTCCACTTCAGATGTAAGAAAATCTTCCCCGACTTGGCGCCATCGAGAAGGAAGGAATCATGCACTTCCCCTTCTAATATCACTCTTGTCAGCGTCATGATGCATTTCCCTATCTTGGTCTGACAAACATGTAAAGAAGGATGCAAAACGTCATTACTGGAGAATGCAAGAGAAGAACCTGTCGGGACAGAGCGAACAAAAGTACCTTGCCAAAAGTGTCATGATCCAACACCTCCACGATGAGCATGTCATGTAATCCGTCCTCGACCACGATGTCAAAAGTCTGATTCCATACTGGGTTTAGAACTTCGTTCAAGACCTGCCGAAAATGGAACACGTCAAGGAGGAAGAAACTTGACAAACCATTTTCCTCGGAGATCTCGCTTACCCGGGTCTTATGTTTCGCTTCTGACTTCTTCATTGTTAGGACTACGTAAGGGTCGGATTTCCCTAGGATATCTGTTACCGGCAAATTCTCAGCCGCAATAACCGTAACAGACAGCACTCCTCTCACGATAACATCCTTCTTCTTAGGTGGGGAAGAATCAGTTGCCACTTCCTCAGGTCCGGCAGCAAGAACTTTCTCCAGTGAGGTTAACGTCATATCTGGTCTAAATGGGTTCTTGATGGTGCTATCCGTTCCGAATGGACAGTACAGGAGCTCCAATTGCACCTAATGATCGACGATTTTCACGGACAAGATAGCGAATAAATAGTTCCGACTTCGGGAAATCGCAGAACTAACCTGACCCCGATTCTTATTATCTCTTTGAACCTCTAGATCCTTCACCAACTTAAGCCATACATCCTTTACCTTACCCGGCTCAAGGCTGTTCAGGGAGATTCGTGCACAACCAATGAACTCAGAGGCTTGTATCCCTTCGTCATCAAATACCCTGATCGTCAAGTGTTGGGTGGACGCGTCTTCAATTATGAACTCAAAGTGCTCATTCCATATGGGATTAAGCTGGTTGTTCTGATTTACAAGAGAAGATGTCGGTTATAAGTCCAGTCCCAAGTGATTCGGGTCAAAGACTTTGATAACTTACGATGACTTTGCTGGTCTTCGTTCTGCTACGCAGAGGACGCACAAATAGCACAGCGTAAGGATCTGATTTCCCGACAAGGTCTTTATTTGTAAGTTCCCTTGCTTGCACGAGTTTTACCTCTAATGTCCCAACAGGCTTCAATTCCAGAAAGCTGCAATGCCAGGAAAGCATAAGTCAAATCACTGCCAAAGCACGGAAGTGATCCTCTTTCCGAGAACATTACCTGTAATCTCCTGGTATTATTGGTACGATCTTCCGCACCGGCCATGTCAACGTATCCTCAATTGCATCCCTTATGGTTTCCTAAAGAGTAATTTTGCGTTACTGCCGGTTAAATCTCTCTGCATGGATAGAGGCAAGTCAAGAACATGCACCTCGATGGCATCGGATATTCCCGGGATGGCCGATATGTCACCGCCGGCGATCTTTAGTTTAAAGTCAAGTTTTTTCTTGAAGCCAAGAGGCATATAAACAAGCACAACATGAGCATCGACTCATAACTTATCATGCGATCCGAAGAGATCAGTATACAACCAACCTTTTCTCTCAAGGAATAACAGACAGCACCAAAACAAGGGAGTTCGTCTACCATCGGCTTGAAAATTAGCCTGAAAACACCTGCGAATCCGATGTCTTTCACCTGCACTGGTAAGCCGACTCCTACTCGAGTTCTAATATCGAGCTCGATGTTCGGGTTACCATCCCACTTCAATTCCAACTCCATAATGACTTCATCCCCTGCTTCCTTCTTGGTGTCTAGAATCTCGACTCCTGTACGTTAAAGAAATGTTACCATCATTCTCTTCCAAAAGTTATTACCGGATGACGATGATGACGATCGATCGATAGTGCTTACCTGTGAATTGAGGAGCAACCGTCCCTAGAGTAAGCTTCGAGAACGTCATCGAAGACAACACGATGGGCTTATACTGCTCAAGAACAGGCTCCACGTTTGCCCTTATCATCTCGGAAGCTGCCTGTCCTGAGTCCATATGCATCAACCCACAACTACGAAACTACTTAATAATACCAACGAAAGAAAAGAGACAGATACCGCATCGACATAAGGCCAGATCTTCTTAAGCTGCAGGTTAAGCCAAGTTAACTGCACATCATTCAAAGGACAAAAAAAAAATCAGCAACGACATATTAACGACATCTGCACGAATCCGAAGAAAACCGATAAGACACTCAACTTCTGTCGCTGAGTAAAGACGACCCAGGAAGGGTAGAACTCGCCAGGCAGCAGTTTCCGTGAATCTTCCACCGTCATCCTAGCGAACGCTGCGACAGTCGCCGCCTGAACAAAGAAAATATGCTGCCTTTCAGAGATCAACTCGGGATGAAACGAAAATCGGCCGGACAACCAATGAGAACCGAGAAACGGAGACATGGTTCCAGATCGCGGAGACGTGACCAATTCAGAACGACGGCGGGATCTGATGTTCCGGTAGAAAGCGAACCCGAAAGCCAATCCGATGCCAAAGGCCAAACCGAGGACTATCCCGGAGAGAAAACCCATGATCCTTCTTCTCACGTCTTTCTTACAAAGACAACGTAAGATGATGGTGAATTTGTTTGCATGGAGAAGATTGAAGGGAGTTATGAAAAAGACAGAGAAGAAATAAGGACAGTGTAAAAGAGAAGAGTATAAGATCACTCGAGTTTTATGTAAAAAAATTCTCTTAAAAATGAAGTTATTACAAAAACAAAACATTTAGTAATAATATATAAAAGAAGGCATTATTGGATTTGTGGTTTATAATTATTCTTTGTTAGTATATTTATTTTAGTTAATTTGAAGGGGGGGGGGGGGGGGGGGCGTAAAAATTCTTTGCTTGGGTTGGGGCATGTTCTTCTGCCTTCATCTCCGGGTTAAAACAACATCCGCAATTGCCACAAAAGTGTGGAAATGCAATAAAACCTGTTTTTTTTTGTTCATAAAGTTGCTTCAAAGCAATCGATTATCAACACATAGATGCTCTTATTGATATAAAACATGTTCTTAGGGATTCCAGGAGAGTGGCACTTGAACCTCATCATCATCCAGAAATCTTGTCTCATGGAAAATACTTCCATCATCTATATATCTCCTAGACCCGGTAACTGGACCACCAACCCAAATCCCAATAGGCAGAGAAAGAGATACATCATTTCTCGATGGTGGAAATAAGCAACAACAAAAAAAAAAAAAAATCTATCACATTCGAGGGTTAAGAATATCACCATTTTCCCAGAAATATTATTAAAGTAAACGAGGTTATACATTCATCATCTTATGTGGATATGAGAAGTTGATTCTTTCCTTTTAATGAAATTATCCCCAACCCACCACCAAAACCAAAACTAAGCCCTACTTTTTTATGGTGTTTTGACCCACAAGCTCAACACCCCCCGAGCAACATCCAAGACAGGCATTACTATCTGCCAACTGGTTTGCGGATGGATCATTACCATCATGTCAACCTCTCATTCCTGTTCTGCGTGGTGTTCTCCTCATCGACTCAGCTCGCCATAAAACTCATGCCCATTTCCTCGCTTCTTCCTCCCCTGTCTGCTCCACAAGTGTGTCCCTCCTGGTTTCCAATGCCCATGAGCTCTAATGGCTTTGTCTCCTTGTAAGCTATTTCGTTATCGAGTGTATCCGGTTTCAACCTATTTTGTAAGAGAAATTTTAAAAGAAAAAAGAGTAAAGATTCATGTAACGGTGCTGCAATTGCTGCCGTTTGAATATTTATAACTGTAATAACAAATTGCAGTGCAAGAAGTTTTGCCCTGTCTTTGACACTCTTTCTCTTCCTCGCCCAGTTTCCTTTTTTATTGGTCACGTAAATCATTTTTTGGCTATTAGATTAGATTCGACTCATAAAATGACTCAATTATGACATTAGAAATGTTGAGCGTTGGAGATATCAAGACAGAACAGATTTATCAGCTTTGCGGCCCCAGAACGGAGAACACAACTTTTCTTTGGACCTTGAATGATATGTGAAATAATACCAACCCAAACGTCGTGGAAATGTATTTGTTCGATCCTTAGAGCTTGACTTACGAGGAGTTTGAACATTTTTAACATGCCATTTATGGCCGGTTCATACACTGGTTCATGCATGCATCATCTCATTTATGCGTTTACGTATTTGGCTTTGCATGCATCTTATTAAGTTCATGTAACGTACATTTCATTTATGTTTCGTTCATGTATCATATATATACTTTTATTCTTGGAGATCCTGTATAAAGGGCACCATTGTAAGACTGAACGCACTCAACTTAGAAATCAAATCCTAAAAAGTCACGACTGGATCTTTCTTTCTATCACTTAATATATCAATATATACTCCACCTTACAAAGAGTGTCCATTTTTCATTTTAATAAAAGCTTGCCGGGCGACCTTAATAGCTTATCATTTAGGCTTTAATTTTTTTTTTTTTTTTGGTTACTGTGGGTGCTCTTAGTAATCACTGGTTCATTATGTAAGTGTTATTCTAAACGTGGAAAGGAATGAATGAAAAACAAGATGCCAGGCCCACCGTAAGGGATCTCTTCAAACTGGGCCCAGGCCCATTAGAACGGTAGAGGACGAGAAGAACTGGGAAATTCAATTGAAGAGAGGACAAGAACTCAACGAATAGTGGCTGGCTCTACAGGCTAAAATCAATTGTCATTTGCTACTCAGATTTCCGATCATGGAGCGACTCAACAAAAATCTCAAGAGATTCTAACAATGGCGGCACAAGGAAGAAAGATGGAAAGACGCGTGGGTACTGCGCTCGGGGTAGGCATTGGAGATGTCCGGATGTCTGATCGGGGACGTGCTGCAATATCAAGACTCTGGTTGGGTTTTGGACATTTAGAGTTGATCTCGCATGCACGCAAGAAGCTCTCTCGAGTAAAAAGTGACCACTGACCTTTCAACAGAAATCATCTATCTCGGTCGGCTCAACAAGAATGTAAAGCGGCTTCCCCTTGATCTTGGAATTAACCTGAGGTATTATGCCATACAGAAACGTCTCAAGCCGAAGTAAGGCGCGGGATACCCGCTCGACTGAATTTGCCGAGACATACAGGTATCATTCGTGATATGAGATTTTGGGGATGAGGACACTAGAGAGCCATCGCCCTTACCTTGAACTTTGGCAACCCGATGACGCAAGCGCATTCAACGACTTCGCCTCCTGCTCGTTCTACAGGAAAAAATAGGAGGGCCATTTCGTCAAGATCATTTATGCCCGGAATTTGAACAGAACGGAAACAGAGACCATCGAATTACCGAGAAGTTTAATAGCTGCTGAAAGGGTCCCTCCTGTAGCCACCAAATCATCGATTACAATTGCCTTGTCACCAGGACTAACAGCTCCGACGTGCATTTCAAGACAATCTGTTCCGTACTCCAATATGTATGACTCCGAAATAACTTCACCTGCAACCGCAAACTTTCATGAGCTGTTTCAAATGACTGACCATTCATGCACTCTCGAAGTATGATCTCCCGTGACAAAACCAAGTTTCAAAAACAAGAAGCTAAAGGCAGTTTTCCTCCCAGATAACAGGACACAGAGCTCAATACTGCCAGGTTTTTAGCATAAACTCAAACACGAAAGGATATTTCCTCCCAATCAATCACCACCATAATCTTAAAAAATCCTTAGTTTTATACGGCTAGCATAAAATCTTGCACATACGCAAAAAACCACGCAACAGCGCCTATTCGCACGAAGCAATTTGGCTATAAGAAGCATTAGAATAGTACCGGGAAGCTTTCTGGGTTTGCGCAGAGGGACGAACTTGGCGCCAATAGCCAATGCAATGGCTGGTCCAAACAAGAACCCCCTGGCTTCAATCCCTGCGTCCGAACAACGAAAAGATTTAAAAAAAAAAATCAATGATAAGAGAGACTTTTGCTTCGGCCGACTGTCCCAATTCGTGGTTCCCCCAAAGATTCACGCCCCCGGAATCGAGCTCCGGACAAGGAAATGCCCCCAGTTCCCTCATCCCGTCAGACCCAGGAAGGAAAGACGAAGGGTACCCGCTACGACGTCGATGCCCATGTTGCGGTAGCGATCAACGAAGATGTCGACGGTGTCCTTAAACGCCTTGGGGTCCAGCAACAACGTGGTTATGTCCTGGAACATGATGCCTTCACACAAACACACGAGAAAAAGGGAACATGTTGTTGTTTCAACATTCACATCCCAGAAAGAAGGGGGACAAAACAAGCAGGGGAGGGAGGAAGAAAACAGGGCATGCGCTCCATGAAGAAGAAACCTGGTTTGGGGAAATGGGGGATGACGCGAATGGAGCGGGAGATGGCGTCGAGCCTGGGGTCGCCCTTGAGCCCGTTCTCAGAAGCGAACATTTCCAAATGCTCTGGTTTAACTAGTTCTGGTTCCTTACCCTCCTGGGGATCAACCAGGGGTTTGAAGGAGAGGCAGGCAGAGGGAGAGAGCGTGTTGGGAGGGAAGTAGTGGTGGTTTTTGGTTATATCTATGATGGTGAGAGGGGGGACGGGGGGCGTCGTGTCGTGTCGAATGGATCGAGGAGATCTCGTGGGGGGGTTAGCTTCCATTGTCAGGGCTCCGCAGACTCCACAAAGACTGCTCCCCCTGGCCACCTAAGGATCACATACTTATCACATTAATTTTTTTTATTTACAATTTATTATATAAATTTTATTACTTAATAGTTCGAGACGGTCCTTTTAATGTTTCATCGAGAACTACGCTTAAATATTTCTTTTTTTTTTACGTGGCATTTTTTTTATATATTTTTTTGCATAAACCAAACAAAATTTTATTATTTTTTAAAAAATTGATTTTCCCGTCCTCGTTGCTTTCGAAGGAGAGAGAGAGTGATGGACAGTTACGTTTGGATGAAACCAAACAGGACCTTCCTAATCGTTTCCCAATTAAGTTTTTACGCGAAGAGTGATAATGACATATTAAAATGATTTCACCTAAGAAACTAAACCGTTAGAACTATATATACATTGACGAGGTTAAAGAGCAGATAAATACTTTTTTTTTTTTTTACTTTTTAATAAAATTAAATGAATAAAGTAGATCCATTCGTACCCTGAAAAGCGATGCGGACAAGAAGGGTGGAAGAAGTGTGTAATTTATTAATATAATATAATATGCTCACCCGTCCGAAGCCCAAAAATGCCTCTAGAAAGTAACCAAACCAAACCGAGACGCCCCCATTCCCAGACAAACCTATCCCTCTCTTTTAATTAAATGTGCTCGTTTTCTTGCAACTATCTCATTACCTCGTTCCACGTGCTTCTTACACGTCTCTTTTTCTTTTTCTTTTTCCTTTTCTTTTAATGTTATACTGGCGATGAGCTGTGATTTATTTATTATTTATGGACTAATTTAATTTTATTCCTGTAATAACGAATAACAACACGTTTTCCATTTCGAAAGCAACTGTGTACGTATTTGCATTATCTATCTTTAGGGCAAAAACATCATAAATTATTAATAAATTAAAAGTAGTACGACGCGCACGCACTCCATTTGACTTCAACTAGTAACTGAAATTTTGGGAAGTTGAACTAATAACCTATTATTCGTATCGTTGACTACAGAATAACTCGATGATATTTGGTAAATAAATACGAGGTTCGGAATTTAATTCAAGACATAATCGACGTACGAAGAAAAAAAAATACTATCCTTACCGGTGAAAACGAACCAAGCATTTCACGAACCGACCCTGTTAAAGAATATACTTATAAAAGTCATGTGTCATTGAGGAACCACACAAGTAAAGCAACATCATCCCTAAAAACTAATAACAAAGAGATAACTCGTAATAATCATGTATTTTGTTTTTTTAGATATTTTGTAATGTAAATCTTAATTACTTTTTTAGAAATATCCCATGACGGGTTGCTTTCGTTTCTAAAAAAACGGGTATGTTATTTTTTACACGTCTTTTTTAACCATGAAATACTGTCCTCAATCAATACTCACATCATTCACCGAAATGGATTGAAACATCGAGCGAATAATGAAATACAGACGATACTAAAAGTTGGAACGAGCCGGAAAAATATGTTATGATAGGGATGTATTTATATCTTTGCAAACATACCGAGCCTTGAGTTTATGTAGGGACATGTGGCTTAAGAATTTTTTAGGACGAAACATATTTAAACCACGAGACTAATATAATTTGCAATGTTATGAACGTTGACCCGACTAGCTTGTTTAGAGAATATAACTTAGTGCACTTCCAGAAAAGACATGTTAAAGAGAGGGGGAGGAGGTGGTGGCGTTAAATGCACTGCGGTCGGACTCAGGACACAATAAAAATGGACAAAAGAAAAATCCCCCGTTAGTAATGAATGCATACGACCTCTAAAAAGGAAAGAAGGAACCATCAAGAAGGCCAAAAGAAAATCTAACATAGGATTCTGTTCGTTTCCCAACACCAACTCACTCTACTTGTTCAGAAAATATTCAATGTGTCTATTTTAAATTGACGTAGCATAATAATAAATGGATTCGTTAAATTCGCCCGCCATGTGTAAAAAACAAAATCAGTAATAATAATAATATCATTTGTAATGAATTGGGGGGGCGGGGGGTTGCCACAGGAAGAGGATAGAATTAAGGGACGTGTGAGTAGTTTTGATTGACGATTAAATCCTGGATATATGTGTAAATGACGACAGAGACGGATTGTTGAAGAGTGGTGGTCCGGTCGTCTTTTTTTGGGTATTAGGCGCTCGTGGTGGTCCTTCCCAATTCCACCAGTCACATCCATCAAATCCCCCCACTATCTTTCTAATTTATCTTCCTCCTTATATATATATAAAGCAACGAAGGATTACATAATACAACGCTTGGTTGTTATGTCACTTGTGTATCTTAATAAAGTTAATTTATATCACTGGGGCGCACACCGATCGCATTGATGATATTGTTTAAAAAGCAGCAACTCCCTTCTCTCTCTCTCTCTCTCTCTCTATATATATATTGAGGGGGGGGAGGGAGGAGGTGGAGGACACGTGGGAATTTTGCCGACTTGACAACACTGCGTTGTCAGGGGTAAACCCAAACCCTGTGCTCTCTCTGCAACCCCATTTAATTACATGACTGTCGCTAATGACACCCCTAAGATTTTAAGACATAATACGATAATATATACGTACAAGCCCAAAGATTTGTTATCCAGTGATGAAAATGCTCTCCAGCTCGGTACTTCATTGCTCCAGACAGACACCAGAAGTGCAGCGAATTTATCTTCATAAATTTTCGTTATTGCAAAATGTCAGGCTTAAACTGGAAATTTTAGTACGCGAATAAATAAGACCTAGACGCGTTCATGCAGCGGGACCCGCATTCGGCCGGTAAAAAACAGCGAGAAACTTTAGCTCTCCTCTCTCAACACTGAGGTCCACGATATAATCTTTGCTGTGGGACTCTTTTTTTAAGAACTTCGTACAACTGGGACGAGCTTTCAAAAAGTAATCTCGAATCGAATATTGAAAATTCAAATATGAAAAATTTTAAAAATTTCGTTTTTCAAGTATCAAATCCACGCTCGATATTTGGAAGTTTCAAAATTATCGAGACAAATATTACCATTGGGTAAAGAAACAAATAACGCGACATGGAGGCAACCCGGGTACGGCGAGGATCCGGAAGTGGACAGGGAGACAATCCGAACACGACGAGGACGTGGATGCGAAGCTGAGGTAGAAGGCCGACGTGGAGGCAACCAGAATGCGACGGGGACATGGAAACTGAGCTGTTTTAGGTACATTTACAAATTAGCAAGATATCTCATGCTAATTGTAAAACCCCATGGAAAAATCATAAAAGAGAGCTCGAAAATATTGAATTTTTTGAGATTATGCCAAGTCTTTTGTAAATGAAAGTGTCAACGACATAGTGCTATATTTTACAAAGAAAAATTATTATTTTTTGTTAAATTATTTTATTTAGTTTTTATTCTCTTAAGAATCAAGCACGTGCAAGCCTTTCACATCTATCCGTATCGACAAGCTACACATATTTCAGGCTATTAGAAAGAAAGGCCTTGATTAATACAATAGGAGAGGACTTATATGGAAGAGCCAAAGGATATATGGTGTTCCTCAAAGACAACAGAAAGTGCAATAATCTCTAGACACACGACATAACAATGAAGAGGTAGAGTCCAAGTTTAATGTTATGCAGAATTAGATGTGTTTAATGAAGTTAATTATAAATCTAGATTGATCATTCTCATGGAAAAGCTCTAGAAAGAGATTGAGTTGATGCAATCAATGATAAAGATGACATAACGTCATATTAACTTGTTAACGATACTCATGCTAATGCAAACGGTTAATAATGGTGTTCGATCTTTGTTAAATTTAGAAGACAAAATAAAAAAGAAATTTAAATGACAGGCGTGACTTGGACGATATGTGTATTCAATTAGTACTTTATCCAATGTCTCTTATTAATAATAGATATTATTTGACTTATGGTTACCACTCCATATCTACTAAGGAGGATACTTTTCAGGGAGTTTTGAAAGCTCTTAAAGTTCTCGATGGCTACGCATCTAATATATCAAGTGTTGTCAACTTGAAATATTGCAAACTTTTAAAATTAAAAAGTCATGATGGTCATTTGTCACAAGATATTCTTCATATAGCTTTACGAGGAGTTATACCAAAATATGTTCCTAATAAAGCACATTCATCAAAGAGATTAAACAAAGACGTAAATGGAACTATTTTAGTTAATTTTACATTTTGATACGAAGGATGACCCATTTATGTTTTCTTCTCAAGCCAGGCAAGTTTTTTGTCACCAAGATCTGACCAAAGGCGACTTGTTCCAAGTTAATAGAGTTAAGCCTAGGGATTTGTATGTCATGGAAATTCCAAATCAAGAAAATCATGAATATTTATATCTAGAGCGTATGCATAATTCTTCTTTGGTGGATCGAGACATTATTCAAGTGACAACCTGGACTAGAGACAATCATGAGGTAGACGTTGTTACTTGGTATTTCTTGTGTGTTATTTAATGAAATGTATATAGATTTGTGTTCCTGATTTTTACATCTTCTTAATAATATTAGTTATCATAGGGTAAACCGTAATTCTCCAAGGCAATACTAGAAGTTCAACATGCATTCTTACAATGAGTACGCATAATTCTACTGCTCTTGTAGGTTGATTTTTCATAAAAAAAAAAAAAAATATTTTGTGGGGTCTACTTATTTATGCTAATACTTTGTACGTGAAAATGTGTTTTCTTACGACAAGAATTGAATTCTAAAATTAGGTTTCACTTGTTAATAGATTCTTTGCGTCACAAGTCATGGTAATGTTGGCTTTTGCATGTCTTCCCCCCTTCTAACATTCGTTCTTCATCGTCATTGACGTCTTCTTATTAATATTGTCGAATAGTCTTAGCAATTACAAATATTTTGTTATTCTTGTTGCTATATTCATTTGATTAGTCTTACAATTGGAAAATTTGTGTTCGACTTTAATTTATTTGTTAGTTTCACTTTTGTAAGAGTTACTTCTTTTTTACATTCATACAGAAATTTATGTCATATACCAGCTAGATGTGTTAAGCTATCTTCAATTAATCAAAGTAGAAATACTTATTATAGGTCGTATTTAACAACAAAATTTTATTATTTAGGCAAAATATACATTTATAGCTCTAATTATTCACAAATTTTCTTTTATATCGAAATTTTAGTTTGTTATATAAAAATATTCATACGGTTGCTTTAAACCTTTTCTTCGACCAACTTCGAACAACGTTAGGTGTGAGTCTCACATGGACGTAACGGAGTCCTACGTGGGCATTGACAACAATGATCCAACTTGGAAAGTAAGGACACGTCGACACAAGTTGGGGTTAAATGTCGCTACCCCAAATTCGTTCAAACCAATTGCCAAAAAAAAATTTTGATCAAACCTTAACTGGAGAAAGGGCGATTCTAGTTTAAGGAACATGGGGCAACGAAGCGTTGATCTCCATAGCGTTGGACGACTCAACCATCACTTGAAGAGAAAGACGAAAGAATCAGTGAATAATTTAAGGTATGTTTCACAACCTCCTTAGAAGCAACTCAGATAGCCTTCTGTGAATAATATAAGGTATGTTCCACAACCTCCTTTGTGGCATTTTCTGTATTTGTGAGTATTAGGTTGATTAAAAACGTAGTAGGTTTTGATGTTGTTTGGCTCAACCTAGAGATACTATGACATGGGTTAACATTAGTTTGCATGTCGGGGAGAAAATGTCTTTCTCTGGCTCGTGTCTTTACAATAGCGGAAGGTTGGTTAAGTATGATGTTGTTTGATGCCGACATTTTAGGCTATTTTACTTTAGTGGCTCTTGGTAAGGACTTAGGGCTGTCTAGGGTGCATAAAATATGGTATGGATTTCCTGGTCAGAAATTTGTCTAAGGTGAGGAAAATTTTAGGAGATGTAGAGGTAATGAAAATGTTGGAAGAATGTGATGACATCGGGAGAGTTGAGGTATTTTGTAAAGGTAAGGAAGAGAGTGGGGCCGATCAGTTAGATGATGCGGAGGAAATTCATGATGAGATAGATGAAGTTGAGGAAGATCCTGATGAGGTTAGGGAAATCGGATATGTAGTAGATAAGGAAGAAGGAAAATGAGGAAGAGGGGAGGAGAATGGGCAGGACAATGAGGAGGAGGAGGAGAATGGGCAAGAGAATGAGGATGTTCTACCTGACATACCAGAGTTGAGGGGGAGTCAAAGTATGAGAGGTCTGAAGATGAAATTGTAGACGATGATGGTGTTTGAACCATAGAGGAAAGACGAAATTTCACTTACCACTTATGAGTCTTCCACTTAGGGAAACGCCTGATTCCTTCGCCTTTTTCTCTTTAGGTTATGGTTGTCTTGAATCGTCCAACGCTATGGAGATCAACGATTCGTCGCCCCCTGTTCCCTAAACCTGAGTGCCCTTTCACCAGTTAGGGTTTGAATCTAATTTGGGGCAGCGACATTTAACTCCAGCTTGTGTCGATCTGTCCTTACTTTCCACGTTAGATTGTTGTTGTCAATGCCCACGTAAACTCCGTTACATCCAAAGTCAGACTCGCGCCTAATATTGTCCGAAGTTGGTCGGAAAAATTGCATAAGGCATACATACAAATATTTTTTACATAACAAACTAGATTGTTGGCAGAAAAAAAGTTTGTAAATAATTAAAGTACAAACTTATATTTTACCTATTATTTATGTTTATTCTTTGTGTTGGAACTTAAATATAATATTATTGTGCTCTTACTATGAATTTTGAGATTTGTTTCAATATTATGACGGGGTAATAATACTTTGTTGAAGAAATTTGAAGCCTTGGAAAGAGTTGAAAATATTTGAACCATAAGGGAAGATGACAAATTTACTTCCATTTGAGTTTATTTTACCCTTCGAATATAGTTCAATTATGGTATTGACAATCGATTGAATATTTTCTATGATGATTTTTGCTATGAATTATGAATTATTTGAAAAATTAAAAGTGTTTATAAGTAATTTAAATTCAAATATAAATTAGATAAATTTAATTTTGAAAAATATCATTAAATTTTTATTCGAGACGATTATTTTTTATTTTGGCCAAGTTATCAAATATATTTTAAACTTTCTCATTTTTAATTATTCGTGTAACCTAATATTAAGACATTATCTCAAAATTATCCTCCGTTATACCCGATCACTAACGATGTCCAACTTGGCGTTGATGTGTACCTTTACTTGCGTTTAAACCACTTAGTGTCAATTGAAATTACGTCAAATTATTAAATATATCATAAACTTATTAGTTTTTCCGATTTATCCCATCATTTGAAAAATATCTTCGTATAACTTAACTATTCTCATGACCCCAACCCCCATCCTCGACCACATCTCCGATCCCAACCCCTTCAAAGACCCCAACCCACATTCGACCCATTCCATCCCGAGCCCCTCGTTGACCCCAACCCATCTCGTCGCTTCCCTGCCCAGGTGCCAAGAAGGATTGTATTAAAGTCCTGCCAATTATGAGTATTATACTCTGTTGTTCGGAGATATGAAGTTGTGATAAACATAAATCTTAATGGAACATTGTATTAACAAAAACAAAACCCATAAAGTTACAATTTTATTGTCGGACAAGTAACATTACAACTTCTAACACATGGTCCAGATTAACATACATGGCACCCACGAAAACAATCAAGATACACATGACACCCATAAACAACACTCATAATCATCGATTTCCTGTTATAGAAACTTCCATGCTAGGTTCAACATTAGAGCTTTCCTGGGTTCCCGATGTCCCTCATTATAGGTGCTTTAAGCACGACTAAGAGTTTCCTCTTGGACGAACGTGAATTAGTGTTTGTTGATTAATTTTAACAGTGTTAAACACCGAATAAGGTACGCATTAGCGCTAATTAGAAGTCTTTTTCCCTGTGTTTTTCTACGTGGTAACCGGTAAATAAAAGTGTGTCAAAAAGTCAGTTTTTATGTTATGAAACTTTAGACATTGATATTCCAAGGCGGTATCCGGGCGAAAAGACGTAACCTAATCTCTTGCTTGGACGTAACTCCATATGAGTGGGTCCACTGTTGTTTTGTCCACGACACCAAACGTCCAAAAGTGAAGACATCATCGACCAACTATTAATGTGCACGCCGGAGTGGGCGACGTAGTCAACAATATCATCAAATAAGATAATATGATAACGCGACAGGCTAATGCAATGAACCGACGGCCCGGCCGTGTCCATGTTTCAAACTGTTTTAATTTATCGTACAATGTCCCCTTCATGGGGAGAGGCTTGATATATCGGGGGACTGTGATTGTGAAATTTATTAATGATTTATAACTAGCACGATTAAATAAATAAATGAAAATAAAAAATTGAATGATAATCACCCGATTCGGTGAAAATTTTATATTCAATTTTTTTATCCTTAATATTCAAAAGGATTCCAAAAAAAGAAAAAACAAAACTAAGAAAAATATAAATCAAATCCCCATTGCTTCGATAAAATTCAGGCAACGTTTTTAATCCACGAAGGAATCGTTCCTGAACTTTCCTTACAAAATGGTTTTTGTTTATTCTTGATGCATAACACGAGTTATTTGTTACTACAAAATATTGAAAGAAAACATACTACAAGAATTCATCCCAAATTTTAGATAAATGCTTGAATCAAACACTTGTAAAAAAATTTTAAAACAAAATTTCTATGGATTATATTTATATCATCCTTTTCATTTTAAACATTACATGGGCAAAAGAGATTCTGGAATGATGATAAAATGAACGGGGAAAAGAGGAAAAAGCAAAGGACAAAGTTCCCCCCGCCATTAGATTTCGTTGCCTCCCCCTCCTTCCAAAAGACACGATATGATATCTTCATTATTAGCCCCAAAATCCCATCCAATGATTATATATACATCGTCACTCGAATTATATTACTTGTTAGAATTTCGTTATATATATACTTTTTATTTGACATTAAAATTTTGTTGCTAATTTAATTCAAAATTGTCATTCTTATGTAAACATCTTCAGCTCCAAAATCGTCATCCCGCGAGTCGTATAAACTTTTGTCCGAGCATTATTAGATATGGCATGGCGTGTTGTTCGGAAGTAAATGCCAACATTTACTCGAAAAGTGTCGTGTCGTTTCGATAATTCTACGAAATGAACATTTCGGGTGGTATCAAGTGGAACTTGTGTCCGTCCGACCGTGTCACGTGATGTGAGTGAATGCGTGTAGTTGGTTGGGGAGAAATAGAGATAAATAATCTCATTTTATTTAATGAGAAAGGAATTGGAGTAGGGGGTGGGGGAAATGTAAATGGAGATTTAATGTGTACAGAGGGAGGGAAAAATTTAATGTGTGTTGTTATTTTGTTACAGAACGGACAGTGAGACATAAATCTTCGTGACCACCCCCCCCCCCCCCCCCTCCTCATGCACAGCTCCCTAAAAAGGATTCGGTTTTTTAATTAGTTTTTAATATTTGCCTAAACAAACACCCACTCCACATAATTCTTTTTCTTTTTTTTTAATAAAAAAAGGAATAAATAAATCACGTCACTCGATACGCTTTGACAAGATATTACGCAACTATAGAGATAAAGATCATGAAAAGATAACAACCCCCCAAGTGACACGTTCCTTTGAGAATAAGTTTGATCCAGTTGCAGGGAATTACGCTTTCCGACACTGTACTAAAATATACGAGAAAAAGTTAACAATTAAAGCCACGTGAAAACCTCAAGAAAATCTTAAGCAGACAGATATCACCGGCGGAATTTTTGAACTTTTGCCATTTCTATATTTATTAGAGGATGCATTGAACTTGTTTGAAACTTTACATCTTTTCTTCTTTTTTGTTGGGTTAATATTTATTTATGAAAATAAGGAGCTAGTTAAGTAGTGAAGTTTACGAAAGGTGACTTGAATAACTCGTTGTTTGTAAGAATGAGTTTGTAACTCCTATTTAGAACTCGATGTTCGTAATAATAACTTTATAAATATTTATTTAATATCATAAAATTACTATTAAAAATAACGAGTTTATCTTTCAAGGATGAAACTTGTTCACAAGTTTACTACGAGTGAACGTGAATTAACGAATTTATGGTATAAGGTACAATTTTAGTGTTTGAAACATAGATCTGAGATTCGTATTTAGTAACTAGCGACCCTAAAGAAAATAAAATACAAACGGGAACATTTTGAGGGGGGCAGTTATTCTCGTGAGTGTGTTGGACAGGTGACTCTGTTAAGTCAGCTTTTAATCGAACGAGGGAGGGATGGATGGTGTCATAAGCCTCCCCAAAACTGTCGTGGTTTGTCCACAATGGGTGGTCCACTTCCATATAACCCATATATAATAATATTATTATGCGAAATTAGTAATAATTATCCCCTTTAGATTATACCCCACCTATTTTATTTATTTACTTTAAAAAAAAAGAAAGGAGAGGAGAAAGTGCATCACATCCACTTGTCTAAAGCTCGCCATACATCCGCGGGTATTAATTATTTATACACGTGATGGAATTATTTTTATTGTTTGACCAAACTGAAACCAGACTTTGTTCGCACTAACCTTTTTTTATTAAGCCAGTTATTTTAGAATTTCTTTTTCTTCGTTTTTTTTTGGGGGGGGGGGGGGGAGAAGGGAGTTAAAGTAAACCCGGTTGGAATCCAAAAAAGATGATGATAATAATAATAATGATAAGTGTGAGGATAATTATCTCAGGATATGTTTGGGGAACACTTTTTGAGGACGGAAGTGTGGTACAACCAAGTAAACGCAATGGACCTTAAAAAAAATCATGGGGATGAGGTTTTCGAGGGTAAGGTTAAAGTAATAATAATGATGTAATGTCTCGTTAGTTACGAATTTATTTTCCTTTAGTAAAAGGGTTAGTGAGTTCGTAAAAATATATATTCTTTTATGAAATAGTATTAATAGGTTTTCATAAAAAGGTATATATTTTCTCGATAAAAGTTTCGTAAAATAAGAAATAACGATTACGTACCGAACATTTTCATAAAACCTTTTTAATTAAATAGAGTTAATAGACTTCGTAAAAAAAAGTTACAATGTTTAATAAAATACAATGTACGGAATGATTTTATACTTTACGAAATGGCACAATGCACAAACCGGACCTAAAGTAAAAGGATCAATTTGAAAAAAATATTCTTATTTTTCAAATTTAAATAACCCTCACACTAATTCATAAAAATGTACGAATGTTCCGTAAAGCACGGGAAGTCTCGTGTAGGGGACCTTAACCTTATCCGGATTTCGATGATTTGAATTTTCTTCTATTTCCTATTTTCCTAACCTATTTCCTATCTTGTTTTATTTGCAATTTTTAATACCTTTATACTAAAATCGGCCGAAATTTAGTATATCGTGGGTAGAGACCCCTGCACGATTACTTAGCAGCTTCCTTTTTCAACCCCTCCATTCTCAACATCTTGCTTTCTGGAAAATTAAGAGAAGGGGGTTAGATTTTGATTTGATTAGCCGATGAAATCAGTGGGACATGGTTTTTGCTAATTTTTCCTCTCTTTCATTGTGGCTGAAAGTGACTGACTCCTTACAGCTGGATTGAGCAATTCCTTTTCCTTTTCTCTTTTCTTTTATATGCGATACATAAAGAAGGAACGAAAAAGGAAGGGGGGGGGGGGGGGGGGCATGTGCTTCAGATTTCAGACTTCGAAAAAGATTTTCGTTATCCCAAAAATTCGTCATTGAATTACGTGTTATTAATGTTGCTTTTGATCGCTTATATTCGTTCAACTGAGACTGAGAGGATGAGGGGGTGGTCCTGCTTTTCTTTGATTTATTTATTATTGCAAATTAACAGGTACATTTAATTTGATCGTACTAAAAGTTTTCCCTCCCTTGGGCCTAAAACTAAAACATTGGGCCTGATAAACAGACACTCATCTGTTAATTGGGGAGCAGGAAATATGCACACCAGCATCACCTAGGGTTTAGCTGCATCACCACTCCCGAGTGGTTGCACCGACGAGTCTGCTGAGAGAGATCACTCTCGCTATGCTTGATTCTCACGGTATCACACGTCCTGTCTCTTTGTCCTAGGAGCTACTTGATCTGGGCAGAAATCTACATTGAACTCGAGTAAAACTGTCGAGCAAGGCCAGTCCTGGAAATCAGCCAGAAAGGCCACTACTGCAATGATAGAATGAAATGAAGCTGGAAAATCAGAATGCTTAGTTAGATGTGCAGACTGAAAATGGAAGACGAGCCCACTTCGTCATGAAATGGGAATGTTCTGGCCTTGAGCCATGTCTACTTGGAAGGAGACACTTGACCACCACGGACAGATCTTTGTACTGCTCTGTAACATGTATAATTCCTTAGCCGGGAAGGAGAGAATTGATCTCCTCTTGAGTCGGCAGCAGCGCAAGAAATACAGAATATCAGCTAGATCCTGTTCTTCTCTGATGATTGAGCACAAATTTGTAATACAAGAGGTTCAGAAGCAAGCCTCATCGCCGTCCTTGATGCCATGGCCAGAAATGTATTCGGTCTCCACGACAAACTTCTGGTCACCATGGGTTAAGCAGAAACGGCCTCCACAGGTGCTTACTTCGATACGAATGTGTTCACAAATCGGTCAAACACTACGAAACACATCAAACGATCGAAGGCTGCTAAAGGTTCTAGCATCATAGGAATGCCAACCACGATATCTGCATATCACCGGAGACACTCTCCACCACCTCCTTAAGCTCCAATATGGTAGCCGTCCTTGTGAATTCAGTATCTGCAGGGCAGCTCCTTACATGAGGCTCCTAATAAGGCACTCATATAAATTACAACTCACAGATAAAGCGACAAGAAATCATTCCCCAAACCAATGAACAACTTCTCGCTTACCAAAGCAGGATCTGTCCAGTTAGAGGACAGAAAGCTTGAGGGGATCCTGTGGCAGCTTTCTGTATAGGTCGAGAAGATCTTCCTATAAATATCCTCGATCATCGCCAGAGACTCCGACGAGGGTCTCCTTTGTATCAACGAAGACTGCGACATCCTTTGACCCTAATACTGCCATGGCCCTCAATCCCATCCGTTTCAGCAGCCGCAAGATGACACGCGTAGCTGAACCTAGCAATCAATTGGAGACGTTACACGGAGAGCGAAGGAGGGTAATGGTTTTCAATCTTCCCCTGCCTCCTTCCCTCCCTTTCTTTTTCCTTTTTTTTTTCTCTGCTTTTTCTCCAAATCCGATGCTCTGCTTCTCCTCCTCTGCCTCTTTTGTTTCCCCAACCGTTTTGTTCATTCTGTTATATACTCGCGCGCGCAAAATCGGATCGAGTGAAGATTGGGCCTACAATGGACAAGCCCATGGCCCGACATTGGGCCCCAGTGCCGCTGCCACGAACTTCCTCGTGAAGAGGAACTGGCGGTGGTGGCGGTAGTCCCTGCCAACCAGGACTTGACCCGTTCCTACGACGCCGTGCCTGGTTCTACCGGTCCTGAGCCGGATCAGGACCTCCGGGCCGACCTTGGCAGCAGGGTACGTACGAGGGGTGGCTGTTGCGCATGCCCCGCCAGTCCACATGTGTCAAGGTGGCCGGGACTATACCACGTGGATCCATCATGCTGAGGAGTGTCGGGAAATAGTTCTCTTCTGGATAACACGTCTCGAGCCTCAGGCAGGGGAGGACGAACTTGGACCGACCACACCCTTGTGTAGCCGACCACCAGCCTGGCGTGGCTAAGCGTCATGGCCCAGAGCTGGGATCCGATCCTGAACTCCTCCAGCCTCGCCTCCGGCAGCATCACCTCCTCCCCGCACGCCACCCATGGCCCCTCGCTCGTTCCGCAGCACCTCCACGAAGCTCCTCTTGGATTGTGCCGGAGTCGCATAGGTGAAGTTGAAGCCCCGCAGCGGGATGCAAGACGTAGAGAGGAGGATGAGCATGGGATTCCCCGGGTCGTCGGGGGGGGGGGGGGGGGGGCTCACGGCAGAAGCCTTCTTGCAGCTTAATTACCCATTCCCCATTATGGCAGAGGGAAGGAATTTGTGATCACAAAAACATCAATCCACGGCACATATGATACGTGTAAGTCGATTCCATCTTTATCTCACACTTAAGCTACTTTGTGAGCTCGGGCCCCTCACAGTCTAGGACCGTTGGAAGCTACTACATCTTCCTCATAGTCTCAGCACTGATTCCGCACGACAGGATTGAATCGTGGAAGGAGTGGGAGTAGCCAGCCGGGAACGCGACCTGTCCTCGAGACTAGAACTCCATCCCAATGCAACTGTTTGGCATCCCTGGCCACTGAAGATCCGAAAACGCCCGTGGAAGGGACGAACGCCCTCCTGAATCGAACCTGCCCAATGCGTCTTCGGGGGTAGCGAGGCAGACTATGCACGAACCTCGGCCGGAACACTTTGGAAGATCGGACATGATGCGTAGCTCCGAAGAAGTCGAGTTGACGAGCAGGAGGAGGGACAACAAGTTAAGGTCGAATTGCTGGCGTTGAAGATGGACTCGACGATCCTCACCATCAACCCATGTTTTCAGCACCCCGTCGAGGAATAATACCTTCTTCCGCACATCCCACCTCGTACGGAATTGGGCGGGGGGATTCATCTCCGGTGGCGGAAGAGGAAGGATTATGGATCCATTTCCTAATAGGAAGAGGAGAATATTTTTGGTCGGGATTGGGATTTAGGATGAGTTGGAATTACCTACTAGACCACGGGTTTAACCTTCCATTCGAAACTTCCTGAATTTTCGTACTTTTTTACTAAACATGGAAGATATTCAGTAAAATAATACGAAAATATTTCGTATTTTACTAAATATTTACGAAGTTATTCGTACATTCGATCGTAATCATTCTTAAAGTACGAACTCGTTTGTAACATTTTGTTCAAACTAATTTCCGTTCTAATCGTTCGTAAAATACGA
Source organism: Melastoma candidum (assembly GCA_023653495.1). Classification (NCBI taxonomy): domain Eukaryota; kingdom Viridiplantae; phylum Streptophyta; class Magnoliopsida; order Myrtales; family Melastomataceae; genus Melastoma; species Melastoma candidum. The sequence goes on along the minus strand of CM042883.1, from coordinate 24,115,681 downwards.
AATTTGTTAGTACTTCCGTACGTTTTTTAAGAAACAGGTTCTTACTTCCATGAACTTATACCAAAATTTTATAAATTTATTCGTAATTTCGATCCCAGTCATTCGTAAACGAGTGGAAGCTTCTCTAGAAAAATAAATAACCCCATTTGATGAGTCTGAGTTTTTGACGAGGACGTGGCGAGACGCGGGGGAGGGGGATTCTGGGAGGGGATTGGAAAATAATTTAAAATTAAGAATATGGAAATAAGACGGTCAGAACGTCGAACAAAGTGCCATTAAGATCACAAATGAAGTTCGATCTATAATTTGAAACCACGAAAAAAATACAAAAAAAAAATGATCAATAATTTATTATTATATTTCAAGACCAGGGAATTTATTGGCGGACCAACGGGGAGTGAAATAGTGAATTCAAAAGTTAATTTCCTTTCCTCTCCACCTCCTGGAAGAGAGAAACGACACTGGACAAAAGAACGAAATATACGTTGTTTTGTTTCTCGTACCCATCCGCCTCCACTGTTGCTAGAAAAAAACAGGAAGGAGAGTCAGCTACTCCTTCCACATCATCCTTACCCAGAAGCAGGAGAAGCAGCAGCAGCAGGAGGAGGAGGAGGAGGAGGAGGAGGAGGTAAATGTTCATCTCCTTTGTTGGTGAGGAAGAGGGGGGTTTGTCTGTGGTCATTCGTCATCCTCCGCTCGCTGTTGTTTTGCTGCAGGGGATTCGGATCTGTGCAGATCCCGCCGTTATGTCCCTTGAATTCTGATTCCCAGGTTAGCGAGGATCTTTTGATTGATTCTGGCGGATTCCCGGAGTCTGCATTTTTAGTGTTCTTGTGGATTTCAGATGTTGGGTTAGTGCTGAGTTCCCTGAAAGTTTGCGTCTTTTCTTATGGGTTTCTGCGTGGATGGATTGTGGATTGGTTTTCTGGGGTTTGGGGGAAGAGTTTGGTGTGGTGTTACTGTGGAGATCGGATACAATGTGAGCCGATTCCATGGTGATTCGCTTCTCTTTGGGGGCAGCCCGAGTTTGCTATGATGTGTGCTTAGTCTTTCTGTTGAAAGGATCTGGCTTTTGGGGTCCCTTCCCTCATTTGTGACCGATTTCGGTAATTGGAACCGGCAATTCTGTAAGTTTGACGTTTAACTGCTGGGTCGACTTGGTTGGAAGAATGCCAGTAGCGTTCTGACTGATTGGCTTGATGGACTACCTTAACTGAGAAGCGAGTGGATATTAATGTTCACATTTTGGTTCCATTTCTGTCGTTGGTCTGAGAAAGCTTCATTATGTTTCTTCGGCGAGCTTAGTATTGTAGTCAGGCGTTTCTCTTTATCTAAGTTCTTGGCTGAATCCTTTTGTAGTTTATGTTGGATTCGACAGTTCATACTTGGGGGCACCAATTGTTTGGATTGTGATTGCAGTGCGGATCTTTTAGTTCAAGCAAGTCTTACTTTCAGGGTCTTGGGGGGGATGGATTCTGATGGTGTGGCTGTTGGTAATGGATTTGAGCCATCTCATGAAAACGGTGTGCAAGAGCAAATTCCTTCCATGGATGTTGATAGTGCTTTGCCCAAGGATCTAGATGCTGGTGCAGACAGGCCTGCAGATATATGTGGACTAGATGCCAAGTTGAAGAGCACGAAGCTGGAAGATGGTGATGGCCCAAAGCTAAGTGTCTCAACCAAAGTAAGAAATAAGGAATAGTTCTTGAGTTCATAAGATACCCTGGCTGTTCTTGCTTTGCCACTTCAATTTACCAGCTGATTTTTGAAAATATTTCCACACATTCTCTCAGCATGATAAAGGCGGCCAGAACAATGAAAAGCCGTCAAAGCCTAAACTCGGGTCGTCAATTGGGGCCAAAAAAACTGGGGACCAAAAGAGTATAGAAAGGAGCCCAAGAGGAACATCTGCTGCAAAATCCCAGCTGAGGCGGCCTGCTAAAAGTGTTCCTCCTTCTAATGGGAAGCCCAGTCAATTAGAGGTAACTTATTGTGCTTTAGAAGCGGAAAATCATTTCCAATCGTGTACCTAAAGCACAATTCGTTCTTGGTGTAGTACCTCTTTTTCATTGGTACACGAAAGGTATCCTCAAGGTTTATCTAATTTGCCTGATTATGAATTTTGTGATTGCCTGGTACAGCCAGCGGTTGTGGCGGAAGTGGAAGTCTCTGAGACCTTGATGTAGGTCTACCTGACTCGTCTACCTTCTCATTAAAACACTGTTTAGTTAAAATGTGACTTTGGCTTATCTTCCTGCTTTATTGAACTGTTGGATTATAAAACTTATTTGCTTCGATGATGATACGATCTTTCTATATGCAGAGATGATGTGAAACTTAACCCCCTGAAGAAAGGATCTGATGATGAGCCCGAAGGCGACACATTAGCATCCTCGTATCCTTCTCACATGTATGCATTTGGTATGCTTGTAATGGCCATGAGGGGAAAGGCGTGGTAAAAATGGTTCAGTCCATTCTTGTACTTCAGTGCTAAGAATTGGTCATCCTTAAGAATTTTTTTAAAGAAGTCCAGTGGCTGGAGATGCGAAACCTCAGAAGGTCGGGACTCTTCCTAATTATGGGTTCAGCTTTAAGTGTGACGAGCGTGCTGAGAAAAGAAGAGAGGTTAGTCTTGAACTGTTTATATGTCACTCAAATAACGCACGCCCCCAGCGGATGGCCCCTATTGATGCCTTCATCTACTGCCTTCCTCTGGCAGTTTTACTCTAAGCTTGAAGAGAAGATTCACGCGAGAGAAGTTGAAAGGACTAATCTGCAGGCAAAATCCAAGGTGCAATACCCTGCAATTACAATGTTCTTTTGCTAGCTTAGCCACACTCAGTGAGGAAGAACTTCTTGAGTTTCTCTCTATCTCATAGGAAACACAAGAAGCCGAGATCAAGCTGCTGAGGAAGAGTCTGGCATTTAAAGCTACTCCGATGCCGAGCTTCTACCAGGAACCTGCTCCGCCTAAGGCGGAGTTAAAGAAGGTGCAGAACTTCTTACTTCTTTATATCCATCTTTGGCGTAATCTGCAGATGTGCCAGCTCACCAAAAGTAAGCTGTCGTGGATTTAATGCCGGTCTTTGAAATGCTGCAGATACCTCCTACGAGAGCGAAATCACCCAAGCTCGGCAGGAGGAAAGACTCGACTAACCCAGAAACTGAAGAGATCAATGGCATCGGCAGGCACAACCGCCTGAGCCTCGATGAGCACATCACTCGCAACAACCCCCTCAAAAGCCCTTGTTCAGTCAATGATAACAAGCCGGTCAGGAGGTCGCTCCCAAAACTGCCTTCAGAGAAGACCGCCTTATCAACCGGGAGGAGCAAAAGTACATCCGCGACAAAGCAGATCAAACCCAAAAAAGCTACAGAAGATAAGAACCAGAAGACACCAGGGGACGAGGAACCTGCCTTGGGGCATCAAGAGCAGGAGGAAGAGGGGGCATTTCCCGATACAGAACCCAAGGCAGCAGCGCAGGAAACCTACATCTGAGTGGCCCCCTCTTCACAATGGACATCATCAATCAGTACAGAGTAATTTTGGGGAACTGGGTGTGGTTGGATTTTCATTTGGAGATCCGAAGTAAAAGGGTTTGTGTCATGTAACAATCATTGCCATGTCTTCTTTTACTTGCTTTTCTTATTACACGACCCAGGGGATTTGGGTAAAAGATTTGCAGGAACGTTTTTGTGGGATATATATGCTGCCTTTTCTTTGTCCAAATTCTTTGCAAGTCCCTCTTACAAGTCAAAATCTTATTCTTTTTAGTTACAAATAATATTTTGATTATTAGTTCGATTTTGAAAATCTATTTTTAAAAATAGAAATTACTGAAAAAATGAAACTCGCCGTTAAGAATAGGAACGTCACAATCCTATGAAACGGTGTGGGGATAATATAAAGTGCATACAAAATATTCAATCCGCTTAACTCATCTTATCCCTTGGCCTTTAACCCCCCCCACCAACACACACACACACACACTCCTTTTTGCCCTTTCCGCTCCCGAAACCCTAACCCTAACCGCCCACCCGCCCCAATTCTCCGGAATCTTCTGTCAGTTCCAGGTATGCGACCGTCCCCCATGAATTTGTCCTTCTCCGGGAGTGACCTCGATCTTGCCGGTCGGTGTTGGGTCAGCCAGTGCCCGTGTTATTGATGTGATGCGATTGATTGGGTGCGTGTTTGGCTTTCGGTGTGTGCCTTAGGGGAAGAGAAGGAAGATCGAGAGGAGATCTCCAAGGCATGGGAGAGACGAGGGAGAACGAGGCGTACGAGGAGGAGCTGCTTGATTACGAGGAGGAGGAAGACAAGGCCATTGACACCGTCTCCGGAAAAGTCAACGGAGAGGCCGCCAAGAAGTACGTCCTAAGAACCCAATAGCCGGGGGGCTTAATTTAGAAGTTCCTTTGGTCTGGATGTCTGTGGGGCTTCCCTCGCTGTTGTTACCAGTCTGTTGAGTTTCTTGAAAGACGCTTAATTGACGAGCGGCTCCGCTTGGTATTTCAGTTTTAAATTCTTTTTAACAGATCTGATGGTATATAAGTTAGTTTTATGATTTCACTATTTTATTTTATCTTAAATAGTAGGTTTCATTGTTCTTTGTGGGTAAGATTACGGCCAGTGTTGTTTGTCTTGTTATTTGGGAATAGCCTGGGTTAGATTGGAGTTATAGTGTGATTTTGCTTGAAGGACGCCAGACAGACCTCAATTTGTTTGTCCATGGGAATTCTTCTTTGATTTTCTTGCCCATGTTATGGCTTATGAGATGGTATTTCTGTGGTTGATGGTTTAGGAGTTTCTGAGGATAGAACATGGAACTCTTCTTTTGGGAATTATTGTGTTGCGAGTGCCATTTAAATGTTTGGCTTGTTTTGTGTTTTCACTCTGTCTGTATAGGGGTTATGTGGGAATTCACAGTTCCGGATTCAGAGACTTTCTTTTGAAGCCAGAGCTGCTTAGGGCTATTGTGGACTCTGGATTTGAACATCCCTCGGAAGGCAAAGCTCGATCCATCCCATCTATACCCTTCAGTTTCCAATACAGATTTTTTAACAAATGAGCGTTGCGGTTCATTCTTGTCTGATTACGTTTGCTCTCCCTTAGTCAATTTGCCAACATTTTCTGATGGTTTCTTCATGTGGTAATTTTCAGGTAAACTGTAAAAATCATTGTTTTGGAGACAAAAAACGGACCAGTAATCCTTTCACTTGAAAGGACGCGGGGACCTATATTTACTTACCAGAAGTTCCTTCCACAATTTTCTTTGATTAACCAGTGCAACATGAGTGCATTCCTCAAGCTATATTGGGCATGGACGTCATCTGCCAAGCCAAATCCGGGATGGGGAAGACAGCTGTTTTCGTCTTGTCCACCTTGCAGCAGATAGAACCTGTTGCAGGGCAAGTGGCTGCACTTGTTCTCTGTCACACAAGAGAGTTGGCCTATCAGGTGTGTGCTAAATGAACATTTGGATATTGGGTTACTATGTCAGGTTCGGAATGTTGCATTGACTTGCTTTTGGACTGACTGCCTGATCGGGGTTTTTTCCATCTAGATTTGTCACGAGTTTGAGAGGTTCAGTACATACCTGCCTGATATCAAGGTTGCTGTGTTTTATGGTGGTGTCAACATCAAAGTTCACAAAGATCTGCTAAAGAATGAATGTCCTCACATAGTTGTTGGAACACCTGGGAGAATTCTAGCTCTATCAAGGGATAAAGACCTTTCTCTGAAGAATGTGAGGCATTTTATTCTTGATGAATGTGACAAGATGCTTGAATCACTCGGTATGTTGACTTCTCTTTTATGAATTGGTATCTTCCATGGAGACCAAGGCACAGTTCACGCATTGTGTACACTCAATGAATGAGCTCATGCATTGCATTATGGAAACGACATTTGGGTAATTTATAAGGTTTTTCATTGGCAATGTGCAGATATGAGAAGAGATGTGCAAGAGATATTTAAGATGACTCCTCATGATAAGCAAGTCATGATGTTTTCAGCGACACTTAGCAAGGAGATTCGCCCTGTCTGCAAGAAGTTCATGCAAGATGTAATGTCCCTTTGCCACTATAGTTTGACATGGTGGACTAACTTTTTCTTGATCGATTTTCCTGTAGAGCTTTATCTTGATGAGGATATGGTAGTCGCGGCACATTGCATTAGATCCTATCCTGTTCATCATGTATATTTCCTACGCAATTTTTCCAGGATGCAGTTCAATTGGAGGAAAGCTCTTGTAGCCTTATGGAATATAAAAGAAGCATGGTGGATTAGTGGGGTGTGGCCTATTGCATCTCTTCACAACATCTGCACACATTGATGTCCTTCAATGTCCAATAATCATCTGTTTCTTTTACCTTGGAGTTGTCGCGGGGCTCGATAAAGTCTTAATAGTTTTTTTGATTCTATTTCTCTTCATTTGCTTTGGGAGGGGTTTTCTTATTGAGAAGGGGTGGGAAAGGGTAGGGAGTGTAAGTTCTGCTTTTGAGTGTGAGCTTTGGGAAGCTGCTCAAAATTTGTGAAGAAACAACTGTGGATCTTGCTCACAAGATTAATCGCCCGGGCCAGATGGCTGAATAGATGGACCGGAAACTTGATGCAGTCCTTGTGATCCATTGTTCAATTCCTACTGGAATGGATTAACCTTGAGGAAGCAACAAAATCTAATTAACCTTCAATTTGTTCCTTTCAGCCGATGGAAATATATGTCGATGAGGCCAAGTTGACGCTTCATGGTCTTGTACAGGTTAGTTTTGAAGTTTATTTGAGTTGTGTTGACTATAGTGGTGTCTCATATCTGACATTGAAGTCATTTATCAGCATTACATCAAGCTGAGTGAGGCAGAGAAAAATCGAAAGCTCAACGACCTCCTGGATGCGCTGGACTTCAATCAAGTTGTTATATTTGTGAAAAGTGTGAATCGGGCTGCTGAGCTTAACAAGTTACTGGTGGATTGCAACTTCCCTTCTATATGTATACACTCTGGCATGTCTCAGGAGGAAAGGTACCCTGATTTTGTCATTTTTTCCTCTATATCGAAGTTTCATCAGCAATTACTTGTCGGTATTTGCTTGGAATTACCTTTGGCTTTGATGTTTATGGTTTGTCTGGAAGAGAAAATGTTCTCAAAGAACGATGGGAGTTTGGATCCACTATTTAAAAAGTATCCGATCTTGATTTACTGCTCCTTGTCTATTATGATGAGAGAAATACTGTGGCCCGTAATCTGTGGAGCAAAATATCTAGAATGGCTGCTGTGTTGTTTATGATGTTGACATTGTGTTCTATTCATGAGTAGACTAGGTTGGTTTCTTGTCAGATGTTTGTCATTCTATCTTCTCTACGTTTCCTTTAAACCCAGTGTTGAGTAACTCTTGATCTACACTGAAGTTACGATCATCCCAATCAACTGTTAATTTAAAGATGTGTTGCCTGGCGAGGCTAATTAATAGTGATCCCTGTAGGTTGACACGTTACAAGAGCTTCAAGGAAGGACATAAAAGGATTCTTGTCGCTACAGACTTGGTTGGTCGTGGGATAGACATTGAGCGCGTCAACATTGTCATCAATTATGACATGCCTGATTCTGCTGATACTTATCTTCACAGGGTGGGTAAAGCTTCATGATCCGTAGTTCTGTAGCCTGCGTTTCTCAATCTCTTTTATAATTTTATTGGCACCATCTGAAGGTTGGCAGAGCTGGAAGGTTTGGGACTAAAGGGCTAGCCATTACATTTGTCTCGTCTTCATCTGATTCTGACATTCTCAACCAGGTTGGATGCCAATGCTTCTCTTATTTGTCCGTGGCATCATTTTTACATCTGGGCATCTCTTCTCAAACACGGCTCTCTTATTGTATCATTTGCAGGTCCAAGCAAGGTTTGAGGTGGACATAAAGGAGCTTCCTGAGCAGATTGATACCTCCACATACAGTATGTTCTCAGCTTCATATCTTTGTAGTTCTATCGTTCCTGCGATTTACATGGCCATACATACCTGGCTTCTGGGAAGGGGCTAACCGCATTGTCCTTTTGCCTTTTGATGCAGTGCCATCCTAGGTGCACAGTTGATTCAATCCGGTGATGAGTTTTCTCCTACCTTAGGTTTTGGGATGCCCTTGTCTTTTTTGGAACTCTGCAACTTCGTAGTCCCAATTGTAGTTCCGTTCTGACTCTTCCGACACTGTTGCCAGGCGTATTGTATCCTAGTAGATTTGATTGGAGTTCGTAATGCAGATAATAGACTCGGCTCTTGAGGGTATAGACTATTTTTCGACTAGATATTTATGGTCCTTAGAGAAGAAAAGGGTGTGATCCCGATCTCGCTGTATTTTGCTCACCTGGCTAGAAGTTGATCACGGGGGCCTGCGGCATTTGCATCCTAACGTTTATTCCATGGATCAGATATTGCTATCCAGGCTGATGGCAGCTGGTGCTGGAGGGCCTAAGCTCTCCAAGTTTGGATGCCACGGAGCGGAAATGTAACTTAGAGATTAAATTATTGTTTAAGAGAATTTTGCGGTTGAATGTTTGTTGAGAGAAATAACAATAATTTCATGCGTGTCACGTGGGGAGGCCGTGCTCGTCCTCACTTGCAGTACTTAAGACCTTCGGTAATGTCTGAAGCTAACTTTCGATGGAACTAGCAAGAAAGAGCGCTTAGAAAGAGACATTTGAAATCTGATGGCTCGAGTGAGTTTACAAATGAATGAGTGAACCCTAAATATAGATTGGACAGGAAGGATCTAGAATTATATTAAATGAGTGTGGTTAACAGGAGCCGAAGGTCTGCTAGACCTTCTTGGACGAGGCTTGTGATATTCTCTCCCCTTTACTCGGCCTTCGTCAATTCCTCTTTTTATGGTACTTCTTGATTAGTCCTTCAAACTGTGACAAGGCTTAAGCTAAATTCCTAACTTTTTCCGCTCTCCGGTAGCCATTTCCATTTGATGAGGTTTTCCGTGCACGCTGGTTTCTCATATTCTCGGAATATGATTCTTAGCTTATTTTGTCATCTTTTCGTAAGAATCCTTCATTCCTATTGGTGCCCGTGTTGAATTTATCTGCGCCGGGTCCTCCAAATCCTCGTGGTAGGGTTTGAGCATGCTCAAGTGAAAAACGACGTGGAATTTGAGCTTTCGTGGTAGCTCTATCTTGTAAGCAACTCTTCCACTCTTTTGAGCACTTGGAACGACCCCTCGGACCTCCGCATTAACCCCTTGTGAATTATCCCCTTTGTTCGTTGTAGTAGGTACAATCAAAGTAGTACTATGTCTCTAACAAGAAATTCGAGTTGTTTCCTTTTCTTATTGGTGAACTTCTTCATACGTTAGGGCGCTCTATTCAGGTTCGATCTAGTCAAATCAAACTATTCTTGCCAATCATGTGCATAACAAAATGTTGACGGACTTGCTCCCTTATAGCCTGCTAGTGCCATAGTTGGGATGAGAACCCCGTTTTGATCTCGAATGGGCTTTTTTCGATAAACTTGCTCTCTTGTAGATTGAACGAGAGTTGTGCCACGTCGAGTAGTTTCGCCTATTCCTTTTGGTTGGTTCTCACGTAGTGTCACAAGTATAACTCCAGCAAGCATTTATCCTCTTCGTATGGGGTGGAGACTTGTCGACATGTTGAAATCTGAGCCCAATAACTTGAATAGTTCAGTCCAGAATCTTCCCATGAATCATGGATCTCGATCGGTCAAAATCGATGAAGGCACTCCCCAATACTTTACCACATGCTTCATGAATTGTCAGCCTCTTCCTCCGTCGGACAAGACTTCGGTGTAGGGATGAAAGTAACATACTTTGAGAAATGATCGACCACCACCATGATAGCCCCATATTCTTCTTACTTCGATAGACTAGTGATGAAGTCCATCGAGACACTCTTCTAAGGTCTTTCGGCATCGGGTATTGGTTCAAGTAATCCCGTCGGGGCATTTGCCTCAACCTTGTCTTGTTGGCAGAGGAGGTTCGTTCGAACATAGGCTTTTACGTCGTTTCTCAAGTCATGTCAATATTAGTTTGCCTCCACCAATGCTAGTGTCCTATAAATTCCTAAATCGCCTGCCCAAATAAAATTATGACATCCTTAAGGACCACCCTCCGTAACAATAAATGGTGTGGCATGTAGAGTCACATTCCTTTTGTCAGTAGCAAGCCTTCTTCGATCCATAATCTCCTTGACTTCCCCTCTTAGACACATTCTATTATGGTCCTTGCATGGGTGTCAAAAGCCAAGCCCTTGTTGATGCGCTCTTGTAAATCTCCCTAGGGTCGGCTCACTATTGATGCCAAAGTTGCTTTCCTGCTCAACACATACGCCACTGCATTGTTCTTCCCCGGTATTTGAATTATGCAAGGAAGACTTGCTTGGCGACAACTTCTTCTAGCTATGGAAATAACTAGTAGCAATGTTCTCAGTCTTCACTATGAAGCGGCTCCTCAACAAGTAGTGCCTCCATATTCGTAGGCAATGAACTATCGTCGTCATCTCCTTCTTGTGGACTGTATACCTCCACTCCGTGTCATTTAACTTTCTTGTAAGCCAAGGGGTGTCCCTTCTGCACGAGGACGCCAATTGCAAAATCGTTAGCTTTCATTTGTACCTCGTTAGGTTTTGTGAAATTCAGTGGGCAAGGACATGCTCCTCTGTAATGACTCTCTTCAGCTTTTCGAATCCTTCCTAACACTTTGAAATCCATTCCCAAGTTAACTTCTTGAGGATATCTGTTAAGGGCATCGTAATTGTTGAGTATCCACGGATGAACCTTAGATTGTAGTTGGGCAACTCGACAAGAGATCGTAACTTCGTAGCCTTTGTCGGGGCTTCCAATTCGCACATTGGTTTTATCTTCCCTTAATCTGTTACATGCCTGAGGGAGTGGACGATGAAGGCACGGCTCGTGGTAGGTTCCATGACCAACGTTCGTGAGGCACGAACATACATGATGATTCTCGTAAGGGTGTATCCGTGAGAAGACATCTCTCACCTTAGAACGTGAGTCACTATCGACCATCGGGACAGCGACTGCCCTTTTGAGGACCACCATCTCGCCCTCAAGATGACCTTATTGATTGTACAACCTAGCGACCGCCACATTCAACGAACTAAGAGTGGTTTCTACATGTTCCATCCCCGCCCAAAGTTCCTCCAATCTATTGAAGATCGGAACAAAGTCCTCAGAAGGGGGTTTGCCCACCAAACTCTCTTTCAATGATTGACATTGTCATTGTCCACACGAACCGTGCTCTGATGCCAATTGTCACAGGGGTAAAATGCAATATCAAGTAAATTCATATGTGGGCATCACAACTCGACCTCGAGCACGACCAACCTACGCACAACAGAAGCACATAAGTGTTTTAGGCGAAGGACACCCTTTGTATTTCATTAGAATTCCCGAATTAAAAAACTATCTGTTTACCCCCTTTGCAAGCCCTATAAGAGGGGTTGTGGTTGTTCACTAAGCATCATAATGTATCACTAAGAGGCATGTTGGCTCAGGGATATCCAACGTAACCGTTCTTAACCACCCATGGGGTCCCCCTTTTGACGAGGAGCGAGTCTTACTTAAGCTTTGTTCTAATTGTATTCACTGTTTCGTCCTTTCTACAATTACTAAAGAACGAGGGTTTTCATGTGACCTTTAGGAGATGATTGCATTGCAATCAACGACAACACGTTCAACCTGAACATTACCGGCGTTACATGTGGCCCTGGGCATGGTATAAGGTACTTCAAGACACGCTACATTTGCAGTCGCCACTTCGAGCCGATCGACTTGACTTACGATGTGATCCCTCTCTTTGATGTGCCCGCTAAGAAGTAGTATCATATCGTTTACATACTTACCATTAAGGATGAATCGGACAACTCCGGTCTTTTAGTAAATTCCAAACATTGCTCCTGCCTATTCAATAATATGCCTGTTTGCGTAGAAAACGGACCACGTCGGAAATATTTGGCAATTGGACTCACAGGGAAATATATGTGGTCGCCAGAAAGATGAATTTCAATGATAAAAGATACGACTGTACAAATTCGAAGTTTCGAAAGAGAACTTAAAAGCTTACAGCCATAAAAATGAACGAAAAAGGGGTGATGCGGCTGACGTAGGCGTCGTAGACTCGCTGCTGACGTCGTAGACTTGCTACAGTGCGCTGTAAACCTATGTGACGGTGGTGGTGATGGCGGAGGTTTGTTGCCTCGGTTACGGTTGCTCGCCGAGACGGTGGAAGTGCTGGCGGAGGGTTGTTGCCCCGGTTACGGTTGCTCGCCGGGACGGTGGAAGTGCTGGCGGAAGGTTGTTGCTCCGGTTACGGTTGCTCGCCGGGACGGTGAAAGGTGGTGACCAAATAACCCAGGCCGAGGTATCTACTAAAGTCTAAGGGTGACGAGCAATACAAATCTTTGTTTGGCTGATTGATCGTGTCCTTTACTAAGGGGGGTCTGTTTCTTTTATACTGGTTTTTACTTGCCTTACCCGCTTCGCGCGATCCCTCAGATTGTGGCTCAATCTTAACTTCTCTCCAGGGATCTCGGAGTTTGTTTTAAAGTATTTTTTTAATTTTCTGAGTTGTGCGTTGGGATCGTGGGTGTGGGATCGTGTGATCATGTGTTGACGCAGGCTGTAGACTTAGCTCAAGCCCAAGATATTCTATAGTGTCAACATATTGATGCGGGCCGTAGGCTTAGCTCAGGCCTGCATCCTACATCGGGCGGTAGACTTAGGACCACTTTCCTGGGTTTTGTGGACTTAGCACAGGCCCAAGATATTCCGTAGTGTCAACAATGCCTTTCTAAGGTTCCAGTACAACTTATAGGGATTCTGGCATAAACTTTCCTAAACATAACGAATTTTCGCTACAAACTTTCCTGAACGGAACGAATTTACCGGAATTTCATTTTGTTTAGTAAAGTTCATATCGAAAGTTTATTCCATCCAATAAAGTTTGTATCGCAAATTCGTTCCATTCAGAAAAGTTTGTACTGGTCCACCAAAAAAAGATTAAGATCGACCGAAACTAAAAAAAAATTGAAAAAACCACGCTCGCTATATACAGTGCAGGACATTTTAGACGTGCTCAAGTTAGGCTCCGATATGTTTTCGGGTGCTCGAGTTTTATTTTCACCATAATATTAAAATAATAATTATTAAGGTAATAAAAACAAAAAAAACATATAAATATACCTAAAATATTAGAATAAATTTATACAATATATAAGTTAGGGAAACGATTCGATTCAAACTATTTAATCTTTACGAATGTTTTTAAAAATCTTTTACCAACTTGAATGGAGTTAATAAAACAATAAATCTCCCCGCCATGAAATAAGTTATAGTATAAAGATTGTATGAATTTTTTATTTTTATTTTTTCACTATCCAGAAAAATTTCGACGAAACCAGACTTTCTTTAACTGTAGCGTTTTCAAAACCCGATTTTGTTTAACTATGGCGTTTCCAAAACACGACTTAGAAAATTGCAATATCACATCTAAGTCTACTAAAATCGCGGTTTAGAAATGATATTTAAAGGAATTCGAAGCTTTGGAAAATGAAAATTTTGGAAAGACTTACAGAGGTTGAATTAGGGAATTTTCGAAATTGCTGCCATATTTTGAGAAATTTGTTTCCAAACTAACCCCATTTTCGTGCGATCATCCTCCTCCTCTGGGGTGCGTGATTCTTTTCCTTAGAGTTGGACGACATCTAGACATTCATTCCTATATCAAAAGTCATTTATGTTTGATATGTCTCGCATGTAGAAGGCGGGTTAATTTTGCTGTCAAGTTCCACACAACTATCCTTGGGAGTGTAACAAACGACATACTTGCTTCTGCACTCTTTGAGGTTATTTAAATGCGACAATCTCAACCTTACCGGATTTACATCACAAGGAAGGAATCGTAGATAGCTCTATCGATACAATTACCGGCCCGACCATTTTCGAACCCCGGCTCAGTAAGCTCGACGCTGCCGCGACGTGATCCATTTCCTAAGAGGACAAGCAAAAAAGAGTCAATGGAGAAGGAAGCTGTTGTCATGGTTGAGGCAACAAAGTAAATTCAATTTAATGACCAAAGAGATCGGCGGAATGAAATCGAAAAGTTGGGTAAGAATACGAGGAATGGATTTAGACTGTTAAGCATTTCCATTCCATTTCGAGAACCAATAACATATCGTTTTATCACGCCGCCGTCGAGTATTATCTCCGACAATGATTGCGATTTCCTTCTCCATTTGTTCATCAGTCCCTTACGCACCGATGGTTTCTATATATAAAGCAGACGCTCCCCAGTTTCTTCTGACCATCATCTTTTGCTCGAAGAATGGTGCTCTGTTTCGTTTTCGACGCTAGTTTCCATGGTTTTTCTCCTTTTCTTCGATCTAAAATTTTTGTTATCTGATCGTTTTCCGTTGCAGGAGCTTCTCGCCGTTTTCGTCGCGCTCTTCTTTGTCTCATTCGGGTCATTCTTACGTACACCCGTCAAGGCAGCACCCGTGTATGACTTTCCTGGATACAAAGCCGAGGGAAATCAAGGATATGACTCAAGAGTGCGATACAGGCCTCTCAATGCAGCGGCTCTGTACAATGCTGACGAATTTGGGGATGAAGATAGTGCGATAGACGATGACAATATCGATGGCTACCTTGACAAAGCAAAGGAAAGGTTTGGGCCGGCCGATGTAAAATATGAACCTTCTCGTGAACCATTCATACAGGCTAAATCAGCGGACATATACGACGTGCTTGACTTTGGTGCTAAAGGGGACGGAAGTGACGACTCCCAAGTATGATTTCTGACATAGTCCTTTTTTTATGTCTCTAAAATGCCCGTTTGCGATACAACTAAAACTGTAAAATTATGTGGTTGATGATGATCTTCTTCCAGGCATTCGTGAAGGCGTGGGAAGCAGCATGTCAAGATGATGGATCCCCCACATTTTTAGTCCCGGGCCGGAACACGTTCAAGCTAACACCGACTGTGTTTCCAGGTCCCTGCAGGTTCAAATCAGTGAAGGTTCAGATTGATGGGACTTTGGTTGCTCCGACATCAATAACTGAATGGAAAGATTGCCCATTGGATAGTTGGTTGCTCTTCGCCGATTTATCCAATCTGGACGTTTACGGAAAGGGAATGATCAACGGCCATGGCTCGAACTGGTGGGACAAATCACCAGCTCAACTGCCCATGGTATGCTGCGACACTCGTACATATTATTTTTCCGGGATCATTAGTCGCCCAGTACCAGGTTTGAACGCGTTAATCATCCTAACAGGGTTACCGGTTCACCAGCTGCTCCGGAAGACCCACGGTATGATTATTATGACCCAAGTGTTCTGCCTTTAGCGCGATCTTGGACCGTGCGTATTGTCATTGCCGAAATGTAGTACTAGTAGCTTGTTTTGATGATCGGCAGGCTCTGAGGTTCCACCACTGCCAGAACCTCACGTTGAGTGGATTGCGCTCGATAAACAGTCCGAGGAATCATATCTCTATCAATATGTGCACTCATGTGACCATTTCTTATATACAACTGATTGCACCAGATGAAAGCCCGAATACAGATGGAATCAATCTCTCAAGTTCGTCGGACATTAACATCCACCACTCCTCCATCACAACTGGTAAACCATTCAGATTGCTTATGCATTATTTTCAGCTAGTCCATGTAACTGAGACGTTTCAGGTGTGACTTAGGTGATGACTGTGTTGCCATCAATTCAGACACATTTCGTGTGTCCATCACTGATGTCAGGTGCGGACCTGGCCACGGTATAAGGTAGGTCACGGAGTGCATCCATAGGAATTTTCTTTTCGCTATGACAATATGATGTACTTACAATGTCTTTAACATCCGGGCAGTGTCGGTAGCTTAGGCGCTCAAGGATCTACCGCCTTTGTCAGTGATATATACGTAGCAAGATCCACATTTGTTGGGTCGCAGAACGGGGCGAGAATCAAAACATGGCAGGTGATGGATTGATTTTCGATTTTGAGTGACTTCCTCTAGTCATGGGATAACAAACGCTACTTGGTAATACTCAGCTTTTCATGTTCCTTTTTCTTGCAGGGAGGTTCGGGCGAGGTAAAGAACGTCGTTTTTGAGGACATTACCTTAGTGCAGGCGAAGCATCCAATAATCATCGATCAGTTCTACTGCAACGGCAAGAAGAATTGCGGAACTTCTGTAACAATCTATTGTGACTATGTTGCGTGTACTTTTGCCGGTTGTATACATCAATCAGGCCTGAGCTCCTGTTTTCTCTGCAGTCGAGGAACTTGAAGATCACCAACGTGACTTACAACAGAATCAGAGGGACGTCGGAGAGCGAGGACGTGATAAAATTCGATTGTGCGAAGGACAGTTGCACGGGAATCGCGTTGAACCAGGTCAACATAAGGCGGGCAGATCCAAGTAAACCAATTACCACCATCTGCAGAAACGCTAAACTGTTGTATGATCGTGCCACATCGCCCAAAATTTCCTGCTAAACTTATGATCATCATCCGAACCACGTGCACATGTGCGATGGCTGACATTGTCACTAATCTTAAATTCTCCATGCGGATTGATATAAAATGATTGATTGATTCGGACACTAAATACAGATGTCAAAACAGCACACCGTGCCACAGTCCTCAAATCAGGACCGGCTGTGGCTCGGTTAGACGGGATCTCCAGATCGCAACTTCCCCGATGTCCCAGTCGGAGAGAGACGTCAAGCCGGCGAAGGGCAATAATTCTCTTAATATTTGATCCTTACAAATTATTCCAAATTAAAAGAAATGGAGAGTAATTGAAATTCCTTGAGATTAAAAATGTCGAGTTCATTTCTTTCTAAATCAGTTTTGTACTTAAAACAAGAGACTGAAATAATGTCGGCAATAATCGATCAATTAACCATAAATGAATAATTTCCAGTGGTTGTGTTGATCCTTTTAAATTAGGAACTCAGAAAATCCCTCCTACATACAGAGTGAAGAATAATTAAAAAGAGCAACAATTATGAAACAAGTAACCGCAAATGAAATCATAACTTGGATCCATATCTTCTTACCTAATCTTTTATTTATTTATATCTTCATTTCACCTTAACTTCTTCCTTCCTACGACGCGACCACCGCCGACAACACAGGAGGAGGAACGACAGGAGAGGGGTGGGTTTTGCACCTCCCCTTCAACCCCCCTCTTCTGTTGTTTGCTCCCAACCGACCCACAACGAAATTACCCTAACCCATTGTTTGTCCCCCCCCCCCCCCCCCTCTTCGGTTATTGTTTGATTTTTGCCGGTCGGTTCGCCTTCGGGGAGTAAAGTTTCGATTTTTATTATCAGAGGTTGTGTTTTTATTGCTTCCCGCGTCGGAAAAATCAATTATTTGGTGTTGTTTCTGGGAGCCCCTTGATTTCTCTGGCTTTGTTCATAAGTTGGGTGGCGTGGGATTGATGGGTAAGGAGGAGGGGAGTTGTGGGTTTGGTGATTGGAGGGATGGGGTTTTGTCCATTGGTGGTGGGTTTGGATCAGCATGGGGATTCGGAGATGCGAATCCCTACCCTGGAGGCGGGTTATTCGCTACCGTTAGCCAGATGGGGACGAATTTCGGCGTCCCTGCCAATCCTCCAGAGACGGGCAATGGCAGCAGCAGCAGTGTAAAGCTTCCCTATGCCGAATTATTGGTGAAGTATGTTCCCTCGATTGAGGGGATTCAGGTTGTTGGTGAAACGGAGGAGGTAGGGATATTGAAGAAGGATAGGAAGAAGCATAATGGGCTTACATTGAAGATTAAGGTGAAGAATCCCTCCTTGAGGAGATTGATTAGTGGGGCTGTTGCTGGGGCCGTTTCGCGGACAACAGTGGCTCCCTTGGAGACCATAAGGACTCATCTGATGGTTGGTAGTAGCGGGCATTCCACCACTGAGGTCTTCAATAATATCATGGAGACTCATGGGTGGAAAGGATTATTTAGGGGTAATTTAGTTAATGTGATCCGAGTCGCCCCCAGCAAAGCCATCGAGGTATGACCATACTTTTTGCTTTAGGTTGTGTGTTGCGTTTGGCAATGAAATCCACTGCCGTAATTGAGTTTCTTGTGTTTTTCCTTCTACTGTGTAACTCTCATTGGGAATTAAAATTCTTCTTCATGCCTCCTAAGAACACTATATGTTTATTACATGTCTGATAGGCTGTTACTCGAAAATGCTTCTGCTATGCAGTTTACTTACTCAAGAATGTTCATAAGGATAATTTTTAAAGCTGATGAAATGGCATTCTTTGCTTCTTTTGTTCATTTCCCCAAGTGCAATTACCCTCACATTCATTCAAGTGTGTTTTTCCTTGTTGTCTCTTAGCCTATCATTCATTATTCCTGGCATAGCTTAGCTGTTTGCTTCTTGATGGATGTGATAATCTGCTAGCTGTACATAGTCCAGAGGATGGCAAGAAATGCTTTATTTCAATGTTATTATTACCTTTCTTGAGGTAAAAGCGGTACAACCTGAAGCTGTTCAGGGAACACTTCCCATTGTTTTGTAATCTGCCAAATAAGTCCAATTCTGACTTTTTACATTAACCTTCCTTAACTTGACGAAATAGTCGGGGGTGATGAAGGGGTGATAGCAGCCCATCTTGCAGTTATTGATTAGATACTTGGATCCTCATTGTCTCTGTATTTTGATTAGATGTTTTGATCATGTTCTGTGTGTTTTGCAGCTCTTTGCTTATGACACAGTCAACAAGCAGCTGTCCCACCAACCAGGCGAACAACCAAAACTCCCAATACCTGCTTCGTTAGTTGCGGGAGCTTGTGCCGGCGTCAGCTCGACCATTTGCACTTACCCTCTTGAGTTAGTGAAAACCCGTTTGACCATCCAGGTACTTTTAAGCTTGTATGATTAATGATTCTTTCACAGGCCTTGGTGCAATAACTTTGTAAAACTTCTCCCGATTATTTTTCTCAGGGAGATGTCTACAATGGCATGCTCGATGCATTTGTGAAGATTGTGAGGGACGAGGGCCCGGCTGAGCTTTACCGTGGCCTAGCTCCTAGTCTCATTGGAGTCATCCCATATGCTGCCACGAACTACTTTGCCTATGACACCCTAAGAAAGGCATACAAGAGGATCTTCAAGCAGGAGAAGGTAGGAAACATCGAGACTCTTCTTATAGGATCAGCAGCCGGCGCCATTTCCAGCACGGCGACTTTCCCATTGGAGGTGGCTCGGAAGCACATGCAGGTCGGAGCACTCAGTGGGAGGCAGGTGTACAAGAACGTCATCCACGCCATCACGAGTATACTCGAGCAAGAAGGGGTCCCGGGTCTGTACAGAGGGCTGGGTCCTAGTTGCATGAAGTTGGTTCCAGCTGCTGGGATATCCTTCATGTGCTACGAAGCTTGCAAGAGGATTCTTGTAGAGGATGATGCTGAAGATAACAATGCTTAGTTTCGATTTGAGTTTTGTCCTGCAAAAGCGCTGCAAGATTCTAGTGTTTGTTTCTTAAGGTTAAAAAATGCCAAAAGGATTATGAATTCGGTTAAGGGGGATTTAGGCAACCTCATATTCGAAACCTTTCTTCTATTAGCGACCTGCTTTCTATCCATCACTGAGGTCCGTCAGAGTTTGATCCGCCGCCACTGCCACCCCCATTACCACGCCTGCCGGTAGTAGTCGTGTTCTTTAGTATCTGCGAATGTTGATAACAGAAAGGGGCAGAAACTCACTAACATAACATCACAAATCACAGCATTATGCGATAAACACTCAAAACAGAAGTTATCATCACGTAGGTACGTGTCTGAGCATCTGGTTCTCGTTCTGCATTGTGGAAACCCTCTCCTCCAGTTCCGAGTTCTTCTTTTCCAGATCCTTGGCCCTCTCCTCTAGATCATTCAGGTAAGCCTTCTTCCTCTCCCTAGCTTGCTGGGCTGACACTCTGTTTCTCAACAACCTTAGAAAGAAACACAAACCACAATCATCGTCACCCCCTGACAACCAAGCAGAAAGACAATGCAAGTTCCACCAAAGCAACAAGAATATAGATACCTCTTCAACCTCTTGTTTTCTTTGTCAGCTGGGCTCCTACCCCTCTTCCTCTGACTCTGACCCGCCGGTTGCGCCTCCCGGTCCTGACTGCCGGCTGCCGCTGCCGCCTCCGTACCTCCAGCCGAAGTCCCGCCCGGCTCGCCACCTCCCATCTCAGGAACTCTCCTTATTTCCTCGTCACTCTCGGTACCTTTTTTTCCACAGAAACCATGCGACCCAAAACCTCGGATCAGCAACTCGACCGGAAAACCTAATGTTGAAAACAAAATGCAAGGATTACCCTCTTTGACTTCTGGTTGAAGGGCCGCGGAGCTGGAAGATCGCTCACTGCTGGAAGGCAGGGAGTTGGCGGGGATCGAACTCGTCGCTTGTTCCTGCATCCTCCCTCCCACCCTCCTTTCCAGACCATCCAATCCAAAAACGCTACCGAGAAAATCCCGAGCCCTCGAACTCGGTCAGTGAGAGGGATTCGGCGACGGAGCGATCGGAGACACGTAAAGACGTCGACTTTCGAACGTTGTCAAAAACAGAACACGAGGGAGGGACTATGGTCGCAAGGATCATGGCCGTTCGATTAGATTCAATCGGACTATGGACGTGAGGGAAGCGTGGACGATTTTTCTGCCATGAGAGGTGGGTCGAATCAAAGGCTGGGAAGGAGGAGTCGTGGATAGGATTCTAACCGTCAGGTTCTGATCGGACGTACGGGATGTTAAAGGGCCCGCATGTGAGGCCCAATAAGGACATTTGAAACTGGGTCGGCCCACTGAAAGTATGTTGTAAATTGAGCCGGGCCCAAAATTCATTTTCCTTTCCAGTTCAAGTCGAATTCCCTCCCCTTCATCGTTCCATTTTCCGTTCGTCATCCAGTCCTAATCGACTCGAATCACAGTCGGGTAGATATGATACGGGGATGATGGACTAATGACTTGTTAAGGGTAATAAATGCTTGAAATCTCATTCCTCAGCTTACTGTGCTCGTGGAACCCGGTCATGGGTCAGTCTCGATGTATAGCGAGATTCGGCAGTGAGTTTCATGAGCTTTATTTGATTTGTGGTCGAACCTGACTTTGGGTATGAAGACTAACTTCAGTGGTAACTGAATCAAGGAAATGGACCACACTTTGTACACCCCCTCTGTCCCCACGAGGGCTTCTGTTGTTATTTCGGCTTTGGGTGGGGGCTAAAATAATTGGGGCAAAGGGAAGTCAGCAAAATTATTATTATGATAACTTATGTGGCCGACATTATTCCTTTTGTGGCACACTCTTTCCTTTGAATCCCATCGTCATGCATCCAAGGTACAGTTCCTGTATCTTGGACTTATTACACTCTTCTCTGATTCGTTAGGAGTCGAACATTCACTACAACCCATAAACATTATTACATGAGCATGACCTTCCCCTGATTCAATATCTCGTACCCTTCAAGTTAATTTGGTGCGAGGTTCCTAAGGCAATCAATATGAAGATTCAGTGTGCTCTCCTCTTACTCTCAGGATCACCCTAATTACACATTCAACATGGGTGATTTATGTTGTAGTGACTGATAAAAGGGTTGTTTCGAGAAGGCTCTTTCTTTTAACCTCCCTTTTGTTTTCAACAGGCATATGCCAAAGTTATTACCTGTCTTTAATCTCTGCATGTTAGTTTGGATTCCCAATGCCATGTAGTGGAGCTGCACTAGGGGGTGAAAGAAAAAGAGGGCTGGGGGAGTATAAAACTGCCATCTTATGCTAAAAAAGAAAATTTAAATGGTAAAATCTCTTCCTAACTTTTAATAAAGAGGTGGAGGGGAAAAGGGGAAAGAAACTTTAGATGTAAGAGGGAAGCATGCTTAATAACACAAAAGAATAAAAGGGGAGGGAGAGCTTTATAAAGATAACAAGAGAAAAGCCCCCCCCTTTTTTTTTTTCTCTTCCCTCATTTATGCTTTTACAAATTGGATGCAAAAGCCATCTTAATTTTGGCAACCTCATCATCCCCTTTGACTATGACAGTGTCACTTAAATATTTCAACCCCTCTTTCCCTAATTAGTGATTGCTTCCTTTACATACGAGTAAATATTTCTTGCATTTGTTCGCGTGTCATGTATTGTTTATTTCTGAACACAATCGTAGTATGAATTGTGACAAGTTATTAGTTATTTTCCCTACGAATTCGTGTCGGGAATTTTTGTCTCCTGAGATTGACACGTTGTTGGTTCTTTGACGAGCAAAGGGCCTGCCGAAACGTCCCCGTCCAGCCTGTTGCGTCGTAAACGAAATTTAATAATGCATTTGGTGATCGTAAATATGATCCCAAAGTTTTTTGGGGAGATGACAGAGTTTTGTTGGAAACTACTTCTCCCCCGGCTTGACGAGACCCGACAATGATGATTAATGAGTAGGTGTTATAGTAACCTAAGATTAGGATTTAAGGATTGGTTAACTAACTCAACTAAACCCATTATTATGTCTCTGGAAGAAGTTAAAAGGACCGAGACTGATGAATGATTATTGGTGCGCCTGGCGGCAGAAAACATATCCTATTTATAATCTTAAAACATGTACAATTATTAATTTATTACCTCATGTCACGTCAAACGTATAGTACACACGACGGGCGGTGGCAAATGGGGAGTATTCGGATAGCCTTTTCCTTTATTATGTTTTGGGTTTGTTTTGTTTGTTAGTGGGGGTGATCACTTCACTAACTTCAAGAAAGCAGACATTGAAGGAACATAAAGCAAATGCTCGAAGTAGAGACAATGTAATCTTTTGTAGAAGACAAATAATGGAGAGTTAAAATAACAATACCACAAGCCCCCATCAAGTCAAAGTGAGGGATCCCCCATCAAGTCAAAGTGAGGGAGAGATTGGGCTGGGGGAGAGGGGGGGGGGGGGGGGAATCCTATGTGATCATCAGACATCCATTATCATCTCCTTGCTTGGTCATTTTTGGGGTTTGCCCAAATGTCAATCCAAGTTCCCAAACTGCCAACCAATAACAACCCTATGTTGATTTCATGATTAAACACAGTGATAAGAGTAGGAGTTTGTAGTTGCACCTAAGCATTTGGATTGGGAGACCATCAAGTGAACGAAGGGAACTTCTTGGCAGTAGTAGACAGATTAAAAAGTAAGAGTTTTTGAATGATTGTCAGACAAGTGTGTTATTTTTTGTTGTTTTTGGCCCTTTACCTTTTTTTTTTTTTAACTTTTCACTTTGTTACAGTTTTCTACTTTCGGGGTCAGCTGGCAAGTTCATATTTTGCATGTAAAATCAAGCAACAAAGCAATAGGGAAAAAGAATAAAAAACAAAAAGAAAAAGGTAAGAAGGCCAGGAGAAGCAGCCTTTGTGCTACAAAAGTCAAAACTCTCGCTAAAAGCTAAGTGAAAATTGCATGAGATCTAACACGAATTCCTTTTCGTGCTTAGTAGATAATATCTGAATTGTTAGAAACGTTCAATAGTTCATATTCTATTATGTCTGTATGTGTCTTGTAAGAAAAAAATAAAGTATTTTTCAAGTGTAATTACACGTGGATTGTTTAATCAGGCGTATAAATTATGATTACAACTTATGGATATTTTGTGTCGTGTTTGCGCATATTTAAATCGAATCATTCAAGGTAACAACATATTATAAGATAATATAATGTCGATCATGAGTATTGTGTGTCTCAGGTTTGACTAGTTAGTATTGATAGGTGTTTGCGTGCGAAAAATCACACCCTTAAGATTTGAAGTGATTATCTATCTTATTACAAAGAAATCTAAGGCCATTTATACAATAATCTAAACATATCCATTAGTAACCGCTATCAACCGATGATAACTGCTCCTTGTAATTGCTTCCACGTACGTAAATTCTAGGAAGAATTGCCACAATAGTCACCGACACGTGCATAAATCTCAAATGGAAGGACTGAAATGATCCTTCATCCTTAGACTGGACCCTTTCATCGACTGATAACTTCTTCGATCCAACCGTCGATCGACTGAACCATCAGTCTACTAAGATGTCATATAACCCAGCATCGACGACTTATGACTAAGTACCAGCCGGTCTTCATGGGTTTCAAGCCCATGAGCCTAAAATCAGTAAACAATAGGGTGTTATGAAACTCTAACGAGGTATAGATCTGGGTTGGAGTCTTAATCTTGTCTTGATCACTATGTCCCTTAAAACTTCTAAGCCTTGATACGAAACCCCAATTAAGTTCCTTGTGAAGATCCGTTCTTCTTCTGTTTGCTTAGGCTTTGTTTTCTTTTTCATGTTGCCAACAGAGGGATAAATTATCACGCGCTTTCAGATCTCGTTCCTTGTTTATCCAATCAAAGCTATTTCTTCATTTGACGGCACAGTAATGTCTCATCAAAATTAGTCATAGAATAAGCTCGCGGAGTGCGAGCAGGACATAACAAAAAGGGAACATTCTTGATTGAGGGCCATCCGAACATAATGTTTTTTACTGGAACACAATCCTCAAAATCAATGCGGATGGAGTCTCTGAAAAATTCTTCGCGGATTGAAACCGTCTTTCATGGGGTGGCCCCTGATGATGAGAAGGAAACAAAGATTACTAAGGCTGAATTAACGTGTTTCCCGGGGTGGAAGAAGCTTGTGCATCAAAGATGTTTGGTTTACTTACTCGAGAGGAGATCACTCAGGAAGAAAATGGAGATCTGCCAGTTGAATCTCTAGGCGCGTTGCACCTAAAGCATTCCATTCGGTTGGCAAAGTTGTGCTCGTTGCATCCAAACCTGTTTGAAGAATTCACATGTGCTCCCTCTTCAGATAATGTAGTGTGGTTTCTTGGACAACATATCAGATAACTTGTGGATGATTTCATGCATCTAGCTTTAGGATGCGTTGTAATCTTATCTTTGAACATTTACCAGGTGCAAATCCAGTCGCCGGCTCTCCATCCCGGACGGCCATTACTGGCAGGGCTTTGTCCAACACCGAACCCCCGCCACCGGTGCATCTCACTCTCGAACATGCCCCCGTCAGTAGCCACCTCTTCCCTGATAGTTCCGCAACGGAAGCAAGTGGTCCGGTTGGCAAAGTTGTGAGTGCCGCAGTTGCCTACAACACAGTACCAGTCACCCGGTCTGATGTCCGGTCCGGTTGTCCTGAAAGGGGAAGGAGGCATGCTTGCAGTCCTAACCCCAAAGCTCCCGGGGAAGTCCCCTCCGGATCTTTCCATGGGTCTGAGTACCCCGCACCTCTGGCACGAGTCCCTCCACTGGAAGTTCGTTCGGTGGCATGACCTGCAGGCCCAGTCTCTCTGTCTGTTCATCCTCTCGGTCCCTGCCATAAAAGCACGCGAAAGACACGTCATACAAAAGATAACGAGAAACCGAACAGAATCCCATAAAAACTAGGCCAAAATTGCCACAGCCTTCACCTCGTGGAGGAGATTATTATCAGAATGGTAGAATGCAAGAGACTGGAAATGACAAGGGTTGGTTTTTTATACTTGAGATTTTTTTTTTTTTTTTTTTGGTTCTCGAGATATACTTTTGTCACTTTATATCTGATTTGACTATTCTTGCTTTTCAATCGGATAACGCTTAGCTCTGAATGTTTAATGGAACTCGTATCCATATTACAAGTAAACCACAGCGATGAAAAGAAACAAAAGCATGAAAACAAAGGACATGGCACGATAAGAATATACACGTAGTAATAACAAGTTGGGAGATCGCTTTGCATAAAGGTTTATCATCAGACTTTGTGATATGGAAAAGAAAAGTCGGGAGATATCGCTGAGATAAGATTCCCAGGAGGAACCAACAAATCTCTCTTGCCGTAAATAAAAAAGGACAAGAAAATTTAAAGGAAGAAATAAAGGTGAGTGGAGGAGGGTCAGAGGAGGTATTGAACTCAACAAGAAAGGGTTTATTAAAAGTGATTGGTGATAATATTAAGTATTACCAGACAAGTTGTCTTTCCTTCGTTGATTTAAAATCGGGCCGATTCAGGGCCCATAATTGCCCAATTGTTCCTAATGGGTTGAACCTCAGGCCCATTATTAGAAAGGCCCAGTGGAACCATACGTGTAATTCTGCATAAGCGCTTTGACAACAAGCTAGCTATTGGACGTTTCCTCTACACCATAAAAGCGATGTAGACAGTCCAAACATCACTGGCCATGGGAGAGCAGGGAAGGTTCCACCTATTTGGGGTAAATGCAACTCTGCATGAAGACATCAGTGAACCAGTTGCACACAACAGTCAAGCCGTTGATCGGGAGAAGTTCTTCCAATGCCAACTCACAGAAATTCTGGCAGTGGCTCGCATTTAAATAGCAAATCCCACAGACATTGCAAGGTTTCAGGTATATCTTACTGTTTTTAGGGTCATCATGTGGAGCCTAACAACTTTGTGAGGCGAAAGAACTCTAAGTAAATCCTCTCAATGAGAGGAAGTTGCATTTGTCCCTTCTTGATGCCAAGTTCGATGAAATAAGCCACAAAGGGAGACGGCAAGCGTGCCTTCCGGATTTGGTCTAGCACTTCTTAAGTAAACTCTTTGTGTTCCCTCTTCTATTGATTGTATGAAGGTATCAAATACCTCTGTTGACCTCTCCCTGTTCACACAGAGTAAAGTTTCCATACTTTCTGCTTCTTACCTGGGCCTCTTTCACAGCTGCTGTGATTGTTTCACATCCGAACTCTTCTGCACCGGACCCTACGCATGCTTTCAATTCGCGGAGTTCCGTCATTGTACCTTCTGTATCGGGGAGTGATTTTCGATGTTTCACAGAAACGTTCCCTTCTCGCGTTAACTTGATCAATCGAATTGTGTTGACTTGGGCAGAACAAAGCTACAATCTTCTCACAATCACGGCCGGCTCACACAACATTCTTAAATGTAATTGTTTTCTTATCCCATTTTACTTGCTATTGATCGCCGGCTATGGCAGAATGTCCAGTAACAGATGTAATGTGGCCTAACTTTCACATGGCCGCTAGTAATTGTTGAAAGCTAGGGTTGCCTGCGTCCTTCTATTTGGTTTACGACCTTCAAGCACGGCCCGCTACCAACACCTTCACATCATTGACAACAGGTCCGCAAAGAGAAGAGTCGTTCCTCATTGTGTAAAATGTGCTGTAGAACATGATCCCGGTCCTTGCAGAGGCTGCCCTGAATCTCAGGATAGCTCGTTTGTACCCTCCTTTTCCGATGGATTGATATCGGACCTTGACCGTGTTGCTGCCAGCAAAGGCCTTGACAATCATGGATCCCTCACAGGAGTTGCTAGCATCCCCTATGGCAAACGAAAGTATGTATGACCCGGGAAGGGTCCTGATCACTTGCGCAATCGCACTCTCTCTCCCTGCCATGAGCTCAATCGCTTTCTTGCCTTCAGGGAAGGAGAAGTGGTCTGAGTCGATGTACTTGACAGCTTTTAGGGACTCTATCATCCATCGTGGGAAGGGAGAGTGATCATCCTCGATGTTCGGAGGGACCAGGACACCCCAGGATGTGTTCGGGAATATGTAAGGACCCTCTTCGAAATTCCCGTTCTTCACCAAGATTCCTGGGAGGAGTTGGAACGAAATTGGCGTCGAATATGTTGTCAAGGAGGCAAATGGAACGACAATAACACGAATTGGACTTACCGCCAATTGTTCGTGGAGGATACAGAGCTCTTATTGCGACGGAATCGATCAAAGGTCCACAGGCAGGATCTTCCTCAACTCCCGGATTGTGTATCACAATCGCGGCGACGTCCACCTCAGCCTGGAAAGCCCAGGCGTAGGAATCCCATCCATTGCTGCTGTACATAGTCTGCATCAGGAGGACGCCCCAGTCGGGAGCCACCGAGATGTTGAGCTTCTCCTCCTGGGCACACGTCCTCACGGCACTAAACGTGATCGAATAGTACATCGCTTTCGTGACCGCGAGCCTCTGCTTGATAAAAGCCTCGTTCCCAAGCCTCATCGCGTAGGCTCCCTCAGGCACTACGAGGAATAGACATTACACGAAGCCTAGACAAAATTTGTTGAAACTTGATTGCTCACCATCAATGAAAGCGGAGGATGTGGTGAAGAGGCTGGCAATGCAGAGTAGAAGAGCAGACAACGTTGTAGATCAACTAAACATGGTCTTCATTGGACTAATCCTGTCTAGCGGTACATCTTTTATGGGTATGTGGATGGATCAGATTTATAATAAGAACCAACAACATTTTGGGTTTGCCCCCCCCCCCCCCCCCCAAGGAATATGATATAATTACATGATTTTGCCACGTCATCAGCTCGGTAGAGGGGTGTTTGCGACGCAAGGGAAAAAAATGTGATTAGTCGTGCCGGATGATTTTGAATGGGCATGGTTCTATCGGGTTCCGATATTGGCCAATAGAAAATGCTGAATGCTGGCCTTTTGCACTCACTCAGGTTTTATTACATGATCATGGGCGGCGGGGGGCAATAGCAATTCCTGCCGACAGAGACTCGATGAAAGAATGGAACTAAATTATTTGGTAGTATGAAAAGATGGATCGGACGAAGCGTAGGTAGCATAGGGAGAAACAAATGGGGACGCACCGATGGATGGACCCAATAGTCAGATGAACGTGTCGTACTCGTAAGAGAAAACATATATGCTCCTACTTCAACGGCATTTGAATTAATAGCAATCCCTATAACAAGTGGGTGGGGGAGGGGGATCCTGTTTGATATTATCCTTTCATGCGCATTAGTACTTAGCATGCAAATGAATATTCAGTCAGGCATTCTCAAGTAAAATCCAAAAATATAGGGGTAAACTTTACCCTGATCGTGATGATGCGAAATGTTATAGCCTGGGGAAACAAAAGTGCATGTGGCCTCCTCGAATGAAACTTTGTTTTCTCCCACCCTTCTCCTTCCAGTTTCCATTCCACCGCTAGATCTGATTGTGACCCAACAACAATATCATCATATTGTTATTATTATTATTTTATCATTCCCCGTTGTAGCCTGGATATGAAACATTTCCTCATTTTCCTAGAAACTGCCCACGGAACCCTAGATAAATGGGCCGAGTTTGAGAATTCTATGGGCCATACACCAAATTTGTCCGGCCCATTGACGTTGCCAAAGATATCGAATGAGATGGAAATTCCAAAGGTTGGGGACTGATGTGAGGAAGAGGAAGAGGCTCGGAGGAGGAGATGGCAACTTCATCTGCAGGAGGGACTGCGAAGACTTGCAGAATGATGAAGCCCCCAATATGCTGTCGAGGTATGGCACCGGCCATTACAGCTTGTCTCACGTGTTCTCCCAGCTCTCGGTTATAGGACTAACAGGAGACTGAAGTTGCAACAGTTTTGATACGGGGACGGTGTGGAAAGAGTGTCGGGGAATGGTTGGAATGGTGTTATGGGTTGCAGACGAATAAAAGATAGAATGGAAAAGCGAAAAACAAGAACTAAGGTAAGATGAAGGGATGAAGTTGAGATCAACCATCATGCACATAAATTCACCATGATAGAAGACTTGAATAAGCTATCTCGAACAAGGATATGGTTTAAGCACCATCATGAATGAGAGGATGACTTAAACTTAGAACGGACATAGAGATAACTACTGCCCAAGAGAAACTTGGCTTACCAAACTTAAATCCGGATAAAACTAAGTAATACAAAGAAAAAGAAAATGACTTTGTAGACTTTGATTTCCAAGTCGAATGATTTCTCTCTCACAAGGACGCCATTTATATACGGGTCATTAAGACACCAGAAAAATAAATAAGATACGGGAACGAAAAGGATTAATGAAATGTATACATGAACTACCCATGCACGACTAGTTGAGAATGTGCACCTTTGATTCTATTGTCTTCTTATATGTCAAGATCGAAGGATCGAACAAAGACATCCCTTTTCATTCTCATAATGACCGGATCAGCATTATTTTGTGCATCATCCTCCCATGGTGGAAAAGGATTTGCCCTCAAATCTCTATGCTCATCTTTTTCGATGTAGGGAGAGAGATCTTGCGCATTGAATGTGGTTGACACTCTATAATCTTCTAGCAAATCAATATTGAATGTGTTGGAGATGATGCGTTCAACAACTTTGAAGGGCCCTTTTCCTATTTGTTAGGAATCTTTCTTCCGAAAGTGGATCCACACTAAGTCACCTTGTTAGAAAGTTGTTCTCTCACTGTCCGCAATTAGCCTTTTATCAGTAGATGCTCTTCTTCTCGATAAGTGATCAAATCTTCTCATGAAGTACTTTAATCTCCTTAGCACGTTATTTCGCACTCTGACTCATAGTTCCTAGCTTTGGATGTGAAGACAACTCGATAAGGATTAGAGGGTTGAGTCCATTAACTGCCTCAAATGGTAAAGCCTTAGTAGGGTTGGGGGCTCGATTGTGAGCAAACTATGCTTTGACAAAAGAGTACATCATGAAATTCACTACTTCTGTCTAGCCATTGGTCTTGTGATGGTAGGTTGAGCTAAAGACTAGCTTGGTCACCATCTTGTGCCCATCGGTCTTGTGGCACCAAGCAAGAGCACATTTCATTCGCTCCTTTAAATATTTAAACCGTATCAGCTTAGTTCATCATCAAGATGAGAGCTACCTTCCTCAAGAGGGCATCGACAACTACATTCTTCATTCTGGACTTGTGCTTTAGAACAAACGTGAACATTTGCAGATACTCGACCCACTTGGTATGACGTCGATTGAACTTGTGCCGATCATTGATGTATTTGATAGGTTCATGGTCGGTGTAGAGCATGAACTCACAAGGCAACATATAATGACTCCAAGTCTCTAGTACTCGAATAATGACTACAAACTCTTTATCATATGTCGAGTATTTGAGAATGACACCATTGAGTTTCTTACTGAAGTAAGCGATATACTTCTCATCCCATAACAAGACTCCACCAATACCTACTCCGAAATCATCACATTTGACTTCAAAGGCCTTCGAGAGATCTGTAAGTGCAAGAAAAGGTGCCTCGCACAATTTTTGTTTCAACTGCTCGAAACTGTGTAAGCTTCAATCCACATGAAATTATCTCCTTTTAGATATTCCGCTAGTGGAGCTGCTATTGTGGTGAATCCTTGAGTGAAAGTCGAGAGAATGATGTTAGTTCATGAAAGCTCTAGACTTCGTGAAGACTTCGGGGTGTCATCCAAACTCCTGATCGACTCGATCCTGCTCTCGTGGAAACGTAAAGCCTCATGCTATGTGCAGGACAATCAGTAGAGATTTGGCTTCTTTGCCTTTACGAAAAAAAAATAAGTCGGGAGGGTAATTATCATCCATTCAGAAGAATGAAACAGATAATATAATACATCCCTAGGTACAAGGAACTAATATTCAGAATAAGGCAGACAGGCCCATATCATACAGCCACGTCCGAAAAACTCAATAGAAACATAATTTACGCTTTTGTAGGCCATGTTGCCTGAGCTGACATGATAATCCCCACGATTACGCCGAACAATCCTAGAGCACTGCCAAAGATCTCAATGACGAGGATCTTGACAAAGAGGGATGAATTCTGAGCGTCTGATAGAGCGCAGCTGCTACCGATTATACCGACGCAAAGCCTGCTAGAAGAGCACTTCAAACAGTTATTAAACAAAATGAAGAAGCGTGCAAAGTAATGCATAGGAAGGGGATCAAGAGGACTTCACCCGCAAACAAGGTTCGCGAAACCCACAATGATTCCTGAGGCAAAGATTGCATATCCTGCCCTAAGGGACTCTGGTGCATACAGCTGAGATGTGGGGACACTTTCCAATTTTGTTTGCAAAATAATGGCGACAATGACACCATAGATAGCAACCGCCTCACAGAAGATAACACTGCAACAACACAACCAAAAAGTGATATAGCACAAGCAGTCATCGAGTTGATGCATAGTGGATCTCTGTCATCTTGAATGATGAAACAACCACGTAACGTGACAAGCAAACAGACATGTAACTAATGCAATCAGGAGTAGAACATATAACACCTGAAATTATCAGCATATCCAAAGGATGCTTGTTTTCAATCAATCGATTTAACCCATATGACAACAATATTGTCTCTCACATATATTCCAAGTTCATGGCTTCCATAGCTTACCTCTAATTGCTTGCAATATTAAACAGCACCAGTAATCCAAGCATGTTACACGATCATTCAAGTCGCATTAGTAAACTGCCCCCAGCATATGGATATGCAATTCAATAGGAAAACCCTTTCCACTAAGAAAGTCTTCGTCCAAACAAATCACTAGGAACAAACATGCACAATACGGCTACCTTAATCACCAGAATCCCCAGGGTCCAATCGATTTCAACCAAATCAATGAATCACCTGATAAGGTTCTTGGATGTGATTCGAGGGGCCTTAATCGCAGCGCCAATCAGGCTGCTCCCCGTGATATAAATCCCCCTGGGCCAAAACCACAAAAATCAAACAAATTGGGAGCAACAACATTCAAGCAACACGATTCAGATTCCGGGACGAGGAAGGTATGCTCGTCGGGGGAGGTACCAGGCGGCGCCGAGGACGGAGACGCCGATGGCGACAGCGATGCCGATGGCGGAGAAGGTGTAGGGAGAGATCTTCACGAGTGCGTGCGCCCATGTGCTAGGGTCGCCCGCCGCCGCCACCGTAGAGCCTGACATGTTTGATGGGGACGATCGGGAAGTTCGCCGGAGACGACAGCTGATAGCGTTTGGGTTGCCGTTCGTTGGTGGAGACAAAGGAAGGGCGGGGGGAAGGGGTCGATACGGTTTGTTTATTTTTGTTTTGGGCCTTGGACGGGTATGAACAGAAAGTGGGCCTAAAAGTAAACGGGCCTAACTGGGCCCATATGAGAACTAAGGCCTGGTTTCAAAACTCTTGTTTTGGGGCCGGAGGTTGGAAACTGGATGGTGCCAGCCGCTTTGTGTTTCCCCTTTCATTGGATCAGATTTGATTGGAGTTTGGATTACAGAAACATGTAATAAAGAAATTGAAGGGAAATAACTTTCCATTTTAAGATTTCTTTTTTTTTTCTTTTACTGTTCTTCGACATTCGAAAAACGAAAACGAAATGGTGGAATTTTCATTTTTTGGCCTTCTTTCTTTTATTTTATTTAGCCTTTTTGAGGTTCGGTGGCCGGCTGCTGCTTCTACTTATAGCGTTTAAATCTTTTAGCTGAAACCGAACAATATTTTATGTGATGTCCAAACAATACACGAATATTAATAAACATCTCGGTTTGATATACATATGAACGCAATAACTTATATCCCTTCTTTTTTTTTAAAAAAAAAAAAGTCAAAACGTCGTTTTAAGATCAAAATAGATGGGATTATAGATTTGTTGGGCGCCGAATTCTTTTAAAAGTAATCACATATAAAAAATAAACAGCAGAAATTATTTTAATATTTTATTTTTATTTTTTTGAACTAGGATCAAAATGTAGTGTGTAGCACGGCAACAAATACGGGCGGACACACAAAGAAAGGAGCGCCACGTGGGTGTTTTATAACCACTCGATCCTGTAAGAATTATTATAAACCATTAGGATAAGCAATTAAAAAGTCGTCCCTAACCATCCCCCCCCCACTTTGAGTTATTTTTTTTTTAATTATTATTATTCTCAGTCGTTGGAAACATCAATCGCTAATTAATAAATATTCCCCAGATTAGTTGGGAAGTGGGAGCAGTTTTAATCAAACACAACGGTACAGACTGTTCGTAGCTGTGCTGTCGGGGCACTTCACATGAGGAAGTAGTATCCATTCCGAATCATTCCGTGACGACTGATGATTGATTTTGATTCCTCATACTTAATCGTATTCGCTTTCCCCGCGCGCGGCGTGGTCCGTTTCCGGACGATCGTGACCATCACCTGCTTTCGTCGGATCGCAAAGATCTTTTGTTATGGTTGACCTTACGGACAGCGTCTGCAAGGACGTTCTTTTGATCTAAGCAATGGCGTCAGTGGCTAATAAATTCGCATTAATCAGCGTATAGGAAAAAAGAAGCATGAGATTTAGAAATTGAACCTTCCATCTTTTACCGCTCCTCAAGCAATGTATATAAATCAGCGCCAGGATGGGACGACTTTCGGGTGAGGTACTAGAGAGACCGAGGGCGATGGACGGTGGGGAGTCGTTCACGATAGGGAGCGCGAGGCTCGGGAGTTCGAGCATATGGAGGAACAGCGGGAGGGAGGTTTTCTCAGTTTCGTCGAGGCATCGGGAGGAGGACGACGACGAGGAGGCACTCAAGTGGGCCGCGCTCGAGAAACTGCCTACCTACCTGAGGATGAGGAGGGGGATCCTGACGGAGGAGGAGGGACGTAGCCGGGAGGTCGATATCCAGAGCCTCGGCCTCGTCGAGCGGAGGAACCTGCTCGAGAGGTTGTTGAAGACCGCGGAGGAGGATAATGAGAAGTTCTTGACGAAACTTCGGGAGAGGATCGAGAGGGTCGGGTTGGATATCCCGACCATCGAAGTCCGGTTTGAGCATCTGGTGGTTGAAGCGGAGGCTCATGTTGGGAGCCGAGCGCTTCCCACCATCTACAACTTTACGATAAACTTGTTCGAGGTAACCGATCTCGTTTCATTTCGTCTTGTCACAGATCGGTCATCTTTTTTAGTCTTTCTCATATGTAGAGACACTGAAACGTTCCTTGGTTCGTCGGAAAGGGGTTTCTTAGCTCCATACACATACTCCCGAGTAGGAGGAAACCATTTCCGATTCTCAATGGCCTCAGTGGAATTATCAAGCCCAGCAGGATTACATTGCTCTTAGGACCTCCGGGGTCCGGCAAGACCACTCTCCTGCAGACTCTGGCGGGAAAGCTCGGCAAAGATCTGAAAGTAGGCAACTTATCGTACTCCTCGTTTCTTTGAGATCTTTCCTGATTATGGGACTTGACCGGAGCATCGTTTCAGTTTTCCGGCAGAGTAACATACAACGGACACGGGATGAAAGAGTTCGTGCCTGAGAGGACATCTGCTTATATAAGTCAATATGATCTTCACCTCGGGGAGCTGACGGTGCGGGAAACCTTGGCCTTCTCGGCTCGGTGCCAGGGGGTCGGACCCCGTTATGGTTAGTGATACCAAATCCTTCGTAAATCTTTCTTGAAGATCGAAACTGGGTGATGATTTTGTTGAGTCGTAACCCTCAGAATACTAACTTAAGTGGTCGCGTAACTCTATCTCTTTAACTAGACCACAACCTAAAGCTAAGGAACGTTGCAACTGTGAAGAGGGGTAATTTGAGAAGAAATAATTTGAGAAGAAAGTATTCTATTCGTTGTGGATGAATTACAAATGAACCAAAGACTGCTATTTATATAGAGGGTTTAAGATGAATTCATTCTCCACTTTTTTAGAACTTTCCTATCTAGACTAATCTTAAGAACCTTCTACACTAATTTTAGAAGCCTTCTAGGATAATCTTAGGAACCTTATAGAGCCCATGAGAAAATAAGAGAACCTAGGTATTGTTATTTCTAACAGATTTTCGAGTTTCTTGTAGATATGCTGATGGAACTATCTCGACGTGAAAAAGAGGCGAACATAAAACCCGACCCCGACGTGGACATCTATATGAAGGTACGCGATGAGAAGGACATGCTTTCGTTCTGTTCTCTGGCCAAGCCTGTTAACAGAATCCTTTGCAGGCGGCTTCTTTAGCAGGGCAAGAGACAAATGTCGTCACGGATTATATAATGAAGGTACGCTTTGGGAACGATCGATTCTTCCCTCTTTGGTTTGATCCTGCTAGCTAGTTAAGCGAATTTCCTCATTTGCTAGATCTTGGGGCTTGAAATCTGCGCGGACACATTGGTGGGTGACGCGATGAGACGAGGGATATCAGGAGGACAGAAGAAACGTGTCACGACCGGGGAAATGCTAGTCGGACCGGCACGGGCACTGTTCATGGACGAAATATCGACTGGCCTTGACAGTTCCACAACATACCAAATTGTGAACTCTCTCCGGCAATCGATACACATCCTAAAGGGAACCGCCCTAATCTCTCTCCTCCAGCCTGCGCCGGAAACTTATGAGCTTTTCGACGACATAATCCTTCTATCAGATGGATACATTGTGTATCAAGGTCCCCGGGAGAATGTCCTCGAGTTCTTTGAGGCGATGGGATTCAAGTGCCCTGAAAGGAAGGGAGTGGCCGATTTCTTGCAAGAGGTATGCACTCGGAGAATCCCATCAAAACAAGGTAGAATTGAGCTCACTGTTCTTTCCTTGACTTGACCAACAGGTGACATCTCGGAAAGATCAAGAGCAGTACTGGTCGAAAAACGACGAGCTACACAGGTTCGTCACGGCGAAGGAATTCTCCGAAGCGTTTCAATCGTTTCACCAGGGTCGGAAAATTGGGGATGAGCTGGCAACCCCATTCGACAAGTCAAAGAACCACCCGGCTGCCCTGACAACCAAGAAGTATGGAATGAGCCAAAAGGAATTGCTGAAAGCTTGCATCGCCCGAGAATTCCTACTGATGAGGAGAAATTCATTCTTGTACATCTTCAAACTGTTCCAGGTGAAGCCCGTGCTCTCATTTTCTTTTTACCAGTCCCAAATCAATAAGAAACTCAGGAGTCACTCTGTTCCTCTTTCGACAGCTTATCATAATGGCGTTCATAACCATGACGATATTTCTTCGAGTCAAGATGCCTCGAGACTCAGTCACGGATGGCGGGATTTACATGGGGGCTCTCTTCTTTACAATGGTGATGATCATGTTCAATGGATTTGCGGAGCTTACCCTCACCATCTTGAACCTTCCCGTCTTCTACAAGCAACGTGACTTCCTCTTCTTTCCTTCGTGGACGTACGCTCTGCCCACCTGGATCCTCAAGATACCGATAACCCTTGTGGAGGTTGCTGTCTGGGTCATCCTCACATATTACGTTATCGGCTTCGATCCAAACGTCGGAAGGTCAGGCGAAATGCTAACTTAACCTTTTAGAACGGCTGGTTGTGATTTTGAAGGTACCCTTTCCAAAATATTGGGAAATACCCTGATTCACGACTCTAATCACGTTCTCGTTCGTGTAGGTTTTTCAAGCAATACCTATTGCTGGTCAGCATCAACCAGATGGCCGGGGGACTATTCCGATTCATGGGTGCGTTGGGAAGAAATATCATCGTTGCCAACACTTTCGGGTCATTTGCTTTGCTCACAGTCTTTACGCTCGGGGGATTCATCATATCAAGAGGTACTAAATCCAGAACTCTTTGGGTGGAAATCTACCCTATCTCTTGCCAAAACTAGCACTGGAGATGATAACATTATGTTTTGACAGTGGATGTGAAGAAATGGTGGATATGGGGTTACTGGTTCTCCCCAATGATGTATGGGCAGAATGCCATTGCTGTAAATGAATTTCTCGGGCACCAGTGGAGACATGTAAGTGAAATGCATTCATATGCTGGAGGTAGAATCGGCTTGTCTCTGTTTCTAATGTAAAGAATGGCTCTCGTAGGTTCCTCCGAACTCGACTGTGCCCCTGGGGGTTCAGGTGCTTGAGTCCCGGGGGATCTTCCCAGAGGCACGCTGGTACTGGATCGGTCTTGGAGGCTCTATTGGATACATGTTCTTGTTCAATTTCCTCTTTGTGGTGGCCCTTAAGTACCTCGATCGTAAGTCTCTTCTTCTTTCAATTTTGTACTTCAGACATTATTCCGCATCATTTTTAAGTGTGTGTGAGTTGATGTAAACCCAGCTTTTGGGAAGGCTCAGGCTGTCCTATCGGAAGAGACCTTGGCGGATAAGATCGCTAGCAAAAATGGGGAGGTGATCGAGCTGTCGACGATGGGAAGAACATCATCTGGTAAGTTCGTTTTTCAGGGAAACTGCCTCCTTTTGATTGTGCTCCACTTATGGCAGTTTTCCATGACACAGTGAGAGGAAACGACAGCAGAAAAGGTGGATCATCGAGGACGATTTCTAATAGAGTGGGAAGCATAAACGAGTCTGATAAAAATCGGAAGCGCGGGATGGTTCTCCCTTTCCAGCCTCTTCTCATTGCTTTCAACAACATTAGATACTCAATCGACATGCCGCCAGAGATGAAGAATGAACAAGGCTTTGAAGAGGACCGGCTCGAGCTTCTGAAAGGGATCACTGGAGCATTCAGACCAGGAGTTCTGACTGCATTGATGGGAGTAAGCGGGGCAGGAAAGACCACGTTGATGGACGTATTGTCGGGGAGGAAAACTGGTGGGTATATCGAGGGGACTATCTCGATAGCTGGGTATCCGAAGAAGCAAGAGACTTTTGCTCGTATATCAGGGTACTGCGAGCAGACTGATATCCATTCCCCGCATGTCACTGTCTATGAGTCGCTGGTTTATTCCGCTTGGCTTCGGCTGCCTCCAGATGTTGACATACAAACTAGACAGGTATATGACGACAACTTCCGATGGTGGCTTGGCCTTGCTGGGGAAACAGCCCGTTAAATACGTTAATTGATCGTATGATTGCTCTCCGTTTCTTTTCAGATGTTTGTCGAGGAAGTCATGGATCTGATAGAGCTGACTCCCCTTCGAGAAGCCCTTGTGGGTTTGCCCGGTGTCAACGGTCTCTCGACAGAGCAACGCAAAAGGCTAACCATTGCAGTGGAGCTTGTAGCCAACCCGTCAATTATATTCATGGACGAGCCGACATCGGGGCTTGATGCGAGGGCAGCTGCTATTGTAATGAGGACCGTGAGAAATACGGTGGACACAGGACGGACAGTTGTTTGCACCATCCATCAGCCGAGCATCGACATCATTGACGCATTTGACGAGGTTCAGTGATATTCTTGTCGATCTTCTGAATCCTGTTCTTGAACAGAAACTGTCATTTCACTTGAGTGAAAAAACTTGCAGTTACTTCTCTTGAAGAGAGGAGGAGAAGAGATCTTTGTTGGCCCATTAGGCAGGCACTCATCACAACTCATCGAATACTTCGAGGTATGTTCGAACTTTTTATCCTTCCAAGAATTTCAGCAACAAGATCGGTTTCCTGGATTTTCAGTAACTCATGATTGCATGCTTCTGACTAAAGGGGATCGAAGGAGTTCCGAAGATCAAGGACGGACATAATCCGGCGACATGGATGTTGGAGGTGACAACTGCACTCCAGGAAGAGTCCCTCGGGATCAACTTTGCAGAAGTGTATAGAAATTCTGATCTGCATAGGAGAAACAAAACTTTGGTGGAGGAACTGAGCAAACCCGTTCCAGGATCCAGCGATCTCTACTTCCCCACGAAGTACTCTCAACCGTTCTTCGCGCAATGCTCGGCTTGCCTGTGGAAGCAGAACTGGTCGTACTGGCGTAATCCTCCTTACACGGCAGTCAGACTTTTGTTCACAACTTTTATTGCTCTGATGTTCGGGACGATATTTTGGAAGCTAGGATCCAAAAGGTAAGTATCCATTCCACGTGCTCATCGTACAAGCTCATTACTTTGTGGTCACTCCACTTGAGTTAATACGCACTCGAACTTTCAGGAAGACATCACAAGATCTTTTCAATGCCATGGGTTCGATGTATGCTGCCGTCCTCTTCATTGGAGTGCAGAACGCCACCTCAGTCCAACCAGTCGTGGCAATCGAGAGAACAGTGTTTTATAGGGAGACCGCTGCCGGGATGTACTCCGCCCTCCCTTACGCCTTCGCCCAGGTAGGAAAAAATTAACTCTAATACTTATGAACATCATTGGCTAACTGTTGGGAGTTCTGCGGCAGGTTCTCATCGAGATCCCGTATATATTGGTCCAGACCTTAGTATACGGTGTGGTAGTGTACGCGATGATTGCTTTCGAGTGGACGGCAGCCAAGTTCATGTGGTACATCTTCTTCATGTTCATCACAATGCTTTACTTCACCCTCTACGGGATGATGACTGTAGCCGTCACGCCGAACCAAAACATAGCTGCCATAATTGCCTCCGCATTCTACGCAATCTGGAACCTCTTCTCAGGATTCATCGTGCCTCGAACGGTAAACTCCACGGGAACTCATGTCATTGTTCTCAGTTCTATCTAAGCACTTTGCCCAAATCCTGACAACCTTGTACCACATCCCAACAGAGGATTCCAGTCTGGTGGAGATGGTATTACTGGATCTGTCCAGTCGCCTGGACATTGTACGGGATGGTGGCCTCCCAGTTCGCAGACATCACTGAGACTATGGATTCTGGTGAGACGGTGGAGGACTTCGTGAGAAATTACTTCGGTTTCAGGCACGACTTCCTTTGGATCGTCGCAGTCGTCCTGGTTGCATTCAGCCTGCTCTTTGGATTTTTCTTCGCCTTCGGAATTAAGACCTTCAATTTCCAAAAGCGATGAAATGTCGTCCGTCAACCAACAGCAAAAGGGCACTGTAAATTTTGCAAGTTGTTTAGATCGATTACTGCAAACATACGACACCCACACTTAAGGTCAACAATGTCGTGATAAAATCACCTTTGATTCATCGAAAAGCCAATAAGACATTGATTTGCGGCAAATCCATAAAGCTCATACTATCAAATGACCTATGCTTCAACGTAAGTGATCCAGAACTATTAACCAAGGACAAAAGCCCGAAGAACAAGATACGTCACAAGAGGCCGAGCTTGCATACTATTCTAAATGCTCGCTGGAGAACAAACGCAGAATGAGCGAGAGCCATGACCCAACCTCTCACTACAGCTCAAACTCTGTATTCGCGCCACTTTAACACTGCCGATCGGCCATTATAAATTACACTTCAGCTGCCATGAACTTTATGGTAACAAAGCTAATCGGGAATTCTCATATGGAAAATATAGTTCCCGAGTGCACAATTTCAAGGGATCCGGCCCAAGAGGAACTTGTGGAAAAGCTAACATAATTGGCATTTGGATTTTTAGGGTGTATTAGAGCGAGTCCTATTATTGCAATGACTAGCTATGTTGGGTTTTGATGACGCTCAAACATTCGCGCCTTAATCGAATGTCCCCCAAATCATTGACGCTGAAGCGAGCGTGCAATCACGTACATCTCGAGTTATGTCACAATTCGAACATCTTCGGGTGATCAAAAGTTGTTGTTTAAGGCCAAGGAGAACGCCCAAGACTCTTACCAAAAGTAGTAGTTTGGTCGAAAGTGGGCAGACAAAAGACATGGTTGCAGGGGGAGGCAAATGAGGCACTCCAATGTAGGTTGGTCGAACAACAAAAAATTGTCAGTCACAGGACAATTATTATGATTTGAGGACCAATCTTCACGAACGATTCGATTCCAGTCGTGGCAACATTTGAAATTAGTAAAGTCGATTGATTCCGAATCAGGATCGTCTCACAAAGAGGTCAATCTAACTAGCTGTCCAACATCAATTACATGTATGCGTAACAGCAAGGTCGATTTCTCCTATAGAACACTCTTCCTTGCCCACTACCACCGGTACAGGATATTATCCCACACATACCAAGTGGATCTGCGGGATATCTGTCCACCGTTGGTTTCAGGCCTCTCCCGCGATCACGACTACCAAGGAATTCCGATGGCTGCAGCCAGAGCATGCTTGCATTGCCATACTTTGTTTCCCTGCACGAATGATAAAGACTCTCGTTATCGTCCTAACTTCCACAATGGTTGGGAAATCTTTAAGCACTAGGAATTCGTCCTCCTCCTCCTCGAATATATCATAGCCACTGATCCCTGAAACCCTACATATATTCCTAGGCAGTATCTTTGCCATATTGCCTTTTTGAGCGTGCCACGGCATTGTTACATATGGCCCCACTTCTGCGAGAATATCTTGAGAGGAATATTTACTTCGATTTGGTTTCAGGTCGGAGTGGTGTGGGGTTGTTCTGGAAGGTGACGACATTATGGAACTAATCCAAGAAGTGGACGGCTTCAGTCGGCCGATTTCCGACAATCTACCGGAAGTCCTCAAATATAAAACCAAAGAAGAGGATAAGGACATATAGTTCAGATTATAGGCGGGGGTGTGAACTCGGGTTATCAGTTCGACAAACAGTAGGTGGTATGCTGCGGACATGCTTGGATGAGAAAAGCAGATACGGCTAAGCTCTAATCGATATCGTAAGCTCAGTTTCCGGACAACGGC
This sequence comes from Melastoma candidum, assembly GCA_023653495.1. Lineage (NCBI taxonomy): Eukaryota > Viridiplantae > Streptophyta > Magnoliopsida > Myrtales > Melastomataceae > Melastoma > Melastoma candidum. The sequence continues at coordinate 24,073,556 of CM042883.1, read as the reverse complement.
AGGAGGTTTTGCTCAGGATGAGTCACATTCATCGAAAGGAACAGTCCTCTCTAACCCTGCCAGGGATGAACTTCCAGTTAAATTCGTTGTACATTACCCTAAAACATAAACTTTATACTTCTGTTTGAATACAACTTGTCTTCCCCAACTTGCATGCCATTCATCAACTCGTTGGCCTCGTCTTGTCTACTCGAAAGCAGATAGTGGCATTCTCATCGCGAACGCGTCAGCTCCCGTGCCCACACAAGTCTTGGCCCTATATCCCTAGTCCCCTCGAGTTAGAAGATATCGAATTCGTAACCGAAATCGATTGCCGAAGAACATTAACATTAGCATGAGGTGATATGTCGAGCCTTATTTCTTCCTCCCCAACTTGCATACTATCCCTGAATCCCTTGGCCCCTTGTTCTGTCAACTCGAAAACATATAGTGGGCTTCCACATGGGATAAATAAATCCCAAATCAATCAAGTTAAAGCGTAAAAAAATAACCAAAAACAATACTTTGGACACTCCATTTAAGTTCGTTAAAAATGTTGAAATCACGATATGTTTCGTTAAGATTTCCACCGGAAAAAGAAGTGTTCGGCAATTAACATGTGAGTAGGATTTAATAATCATGGCGTTGTTCAAGCTTAGAACCGAATTAATTGACTTGTACTAATTTGTTGACTTAATGTAAACCTCACCCCCACCCCCACCTAACATTACAGAGATTAGTAGTAATAGGCAATGATGAAATTTGACGAAAAAAGAAAAGGCTAATCAAATCAACCCCGTACACATAAATCCCCATGTTGTCGAAATATGATTCCATGACATATGTAGTTCAGGGTTCGGCGACGAATTGTTGGTCCCTAATTAGGTGCCCACGTGTCTTATTGGTATAGAACGAGTTCGTACCTTTTGATTATGAAATCCAAAGTTTATGGACTGAATTCCATTTCTTTGGTATTCGTTGGGGGACAACCAGAAAAACGTTTCCCCAAAGTAACAACCGATTTCGTTATCCCTAATTATACTCCCAGAATAGGAATCGGGTAATCATCATTACATGCACGCGCGAATAAATATTTATATAAAAAAAATTATTTTATTTGATGTGAATGAATAGGGATTATTCATCTAAGACCGAAACCTTTTTTTCACTATATATATTTTTATTCACACACTTATTTGACGACTACCCAACCCACCACTCACTATCAGAAACTCCTAAAATTTCTCTCATTTTCCCAACTTCAAGAAATAAATAAGAATTTCCGGTTTTATTTACTATTAGTAGTTTAATCTTTTTATTGTTCCTTTTCTTTTCAACCAAAGCATGAATTCTACCTCCCCTGCCGAAGAAGAGAGGCAGGGCACCGACAGGGCCCACGAAGCGATCGACTGGGTCAACGGCCCCATCATTGTCGGCGCCGGCCCCTCGGGCCTCGCTGTATCCGCATGCCTGTCGCAGAATCACGGCGTTCCATCCTTAATCCTGGAGAGAAACGACTGCATAGCCTCCCTGTGGCAGCACCGGACCTATGAACGCCTCAGGCTCCACCTACCGAAGAACTTCTGCGAGCTTCCCCTGTTTGGGTTCCCGGAGGGCTTCCCTAGATACCCCACGAAGGAGCAGTTCGTGTCCTACCTCGAGCAGTATGCGGCTCGGTTCGGTATCGAGCCGAGGTTCGGGAACGGGGTCCGATGCGCGGAGTTCGACCGGGGACTGAGGGCGTGGAGGGTCGAGACAGGTTCGGGAACTTACGCCTCGAGGTGGCTCATCGTCGCAACGGGAGAGAACGCTGAGCCTTCTGGGACAGACGGGATCACGGGGCTGGAGCGGTTTTGCGGGAAGCTCACACACTCGAGCGAGTACAAGTCAGGGAGGGAGTACGTCGGCCAGAGGGTGCTCGTGGTCGGGTGCGGGAACTCCGGCATGGAGGTCTGCCTGGACCTATGCAGGCACGATGCTTCCCCTTACATGGTCGTGAGGAACAACGTTCACGTCCTCCCGAGGGATATGTTCGGCTTCTCAACGTTCGGGATCGCCATGGCATTGCTCAAATGGCTGCCACTTAATATGGTAGACAAGTTCCTCGTGCTGGTTGCTACCTTGACCTTTGGAAACACCGAGGAGCTCGGCCTTCGGCGACCTAAGACAGGGCCAATGAAGCTTAAGAACGTTACCGGGAAGACCCCAGTGCTCGACGTGGGTGCATTGTCCCACATCAGATCCGGCAAAATAAAGGTAAAAAATAAAACAAATGACACTTAAAGATGCAAATTACGATAATGAGTCTAATATAATCAAGTGATTAGATTATATTATTATTATTATTATTTAGTAGGTTACGAAGGGAGTGAAGGAAATAACAAGAACAGGTGCGAAATTCATGGACGGTCAAGAGAATGATTTTGATTCAATAATATTAGCAACCGGCTACAAGAGCAGCGTTCCCTCCTGGCTTAAGGTATATTATCAAGTTAAATTAAATCATTACGGCACAAAATAATTAGATGATTATTGGGTGTTTGTGTGGGTCATGCCTCGCATGGTCACTTATAAAATATATTTAAAATAACTTAAAATTAAGTACTGTCTGGTAAGAGGAAATAAGTTCCGTTTGTTAATTTTGTTTTTTATAAAAATAAGAAAACGTGAAAATAAAAAAAATATTTTTTAAAATTTTTAGAAAAAAGATTTTTTTTTAGCTTCCTTATTTTTTGTAATCTAAAACAAAGAAAACGAAAATATAAAATAAAACCATATTTCGGGTTACCAAATAAAACATCACACATCCCCGAATTAGTATTGAACATCACCGTTACTACTCTGACATAATCACATCCTCCTTCCCTGCAAAAATATGGGTAGCTTTTGTTGTGTGTTATGGGTGTTGTTGCTGTTGACACAGAGTGATTTCTTCAACGAGGAGGGAATGCCAAGGACACGATTTCCTGACAACTGGAAGGGTGAGGATGGGTTGTACGCAGTTGGGTTCACGAGGAGGGGGCTGCTGGGCGTCTCCTCCGACGCTATCAAGGTTGCCCAAGACATCGCCCATCTTCATCACCTCATCAATGGATGACATGGGTTCGTGTGTACTTTGCCAGAAAAAAAAACATCCAGTTATAGGACATGAGAGGTAGAGAGTTTGTGTGAGATGGGCAAATGGCAATCGCAGCAAGCAATGTATCCAGAAGTCGTTTAAAAATCCAAAAACCCTCCTGTGGTTTCTAAATACTATTCACCCCTAGTTTTGTTTTTGTGTCCCCTTCTTTTAACTGTTCAAATCCCCTCGACCCAAACCACCCCCCAACAAGAAGAGAAGAAGAAGAAGAAGAAGCTGTTCTTGCATGTCCAATGAAGAGCTTCGGACAAGACGTATCAGTTCCTCTCTGGTTTTACCAGGATGAGTTTAAGTCCTTACGTGGGTTTAGCGCGAGGTTAGTTAGGGCAGTGTGGCATTTACTATGCGCCTGTAGTCTGTCTTCCCCTCCTTCTCGTTTACCTCTTCGTCTGCATGCATCACACGAAATTCAATGTTTTCTCAAACAAATAATTGGACGGGAGGCGGTCGTTTTGCATTTCTTCTTTTCGTAAAATACAATTTCATTAAAGAACTTCTCATTTACGGGCGCCACCACCTCGTGCCACCACTGGGGGATTCTTCTTTCCCATGTCATCCTTACGTCTCATTTCCCACTTTCCCATACACCGAAATGGTCAGAGGCTGTCCTGATTTCACGCTCAGAACACTACAATTCCAGAGAAAGGTTGCCTTATTCCAAACCCAAGAACACAAAAAAACAAACCATGACATGGAGATTATCATCAATAACGAAACACGCTGTATACGTGATCGAAAATGAGTCGTAGAGAGTGTGTGTGTAAACGTGTGGTTAGGCAATATAATATGACTATATGAGACTTTTTAAGTGTGACGTGATAACGTCACTGACCAAAAGCCGAGCCATCAGCTGCTGCTGCTGCTGCTACAGCTGGAGGACCTTCTCCTCCTCCTCCTCGTCTTGGTCGTCTTTCCTCTTCAAAACTGACAGAAAAAGTTAATTGCAGTGACCATAGAAGACACAGGGATGCACAGATGGGAGACTCGACTACCAACGCTCGATTCAAAAAGATTTTTTCACACGTGCCATGACGACTACACAACTTCCTTTCCTTTTTGAAGAAACAAAAACAAAGAAAAGACGAAAGAGACTAAAAAAATTAGCATTAACTTCATCGTCATGCACATACAGTGGGCCGGTCTGTCTGCCCCGCCCGGCTGGCTGTCGCAGCCCCTCCCTTTCACATGATTACGATGAGTACCGGTACGGTACATAACCTCCACCCGCCCCCCAACCCCCACCTTAAATTTTGTTACCTGCTGTGAACAGTTACTTGAATGGTCCGGAACGAGAAAGAGAGGTGGAGCGGATCAGTATTTCGTCCGCTATAATAATTTACCCATCGAGTTGTTCGCCTATAGAACGGATCACGTCGGAAATATTTGGCAAATGACTCACAGGAGTTGAGTTGTGGTCGCCAGTAAGAAGATGCACAATTTTATTAAAATAAAATGCAAGTCTTACAATCTTAACGAATTAAGAAAAAGGGCTTACAGCCATCAAAAATGAAAAAGTGCAAGTGGTGACAACGATGTGGAAATCTGTGACGGCGGAGAACTTGTGACGAAGGCCTTGGAAGCTCGCTCCGTCGGTGGTGGTCGCTGGCGGGAAGCTGTGACGAAGGCCCTACGAGCTCACTCCGTCGGTGGTGTCGTTGGCGGGAGTTGACGGCAAAGGCCCTACGAGCTCACTCTGCCGGTGGAAGGGGAGTTGACCTATAAACCGGGTCGAGGTATCTAATTCCTAAGGTTGACGAACAAACTTCAGAGTTTTGGTTGTGCATGGTCGTGTCCTTATCTTGAAAAATTCCTCTGCTATTTATAGAGGACTTGTACGTGATTAACACGTAACAGATAGATCGTTTTGCAGATCGTGTTATAGATCGTGATCCCTAATATCGTGGGAGTGTCTCAACAACCCCCTTAATATATGGGATCACGTTCCTGGATATTTAAGATCAGTTACGATCTTTAACAAACGTGATTGAAAATAAATTTATTTCGACATCGTCGACTTGACTGATTTGTACGGACTATGATCGACTTGGTCGACTTATCCAGAATTCCGTCGACTTGACCCTACTAGTAGGCCTAGCTACTGTTGAGTCATCTTGGTTGACTTTGATCACCATACTCCTTCGTTGTGAGTCGACCTAGTCGACCCCATTCATAAGTCGACCTAGTCGACTTCGTCATGAGTCGGCCTAGACGACTGTATCTTGGGCCGACTCGGAGTGTGACTTGAGGGATTACTGGGTTTCTGTTCTAAGCCCAGGCCCAAAATTATTTGCCATGTCAACATAAGCCCCCCTTTTATGCTGGGTTGGCTATGCCGACTCAGCAGAAACAATACCTTATATAAAGGAGAGTCATCGCCCTTTTCCCGCACTTTTCTTCCTTGCTCAACACTTCTTCATCTTCTCCAAGAAAACAGAAACCCTCGCTTCCCAGAAAACTCTTCGTCTCCCTCTTCAAAACTCCTTCGATCCTTAAAAAGATGTCAACTTTTAAGTGTTTTGAGTTCCATAATCTGCGCGCGGGGCCAACCGGACCCGTTCCGGTCGCAGAGGATCAGGGGTCGGGTGTCACTCTTGGACCCATCTTGCCGGAGCATCTTTTCCCGGAGACGGTGCCGCTCAACTATCTCATCACTGAGAAGCCCATCCCGATTTGTCATCCCGACTTCATCGATCCCCTCAACTGGGAAGGTCAGGGATCTTTCCTGCGTTTTCCTTCTGCATCTAAGTCTGAGATGGTAGAATGGCTCGAGATGTGGGAGGAGCATTTCACAGAGAGGTTTAGGAATCAGAAGATTTTGAGATTCTTTAGAATGTCCGTGGCAACCAAGAACTGTGATCCTAGGGTTTGTTCGGCCATGCTGCCTTTCTGGAATTCTGCTGTCAACTGCTTCTATTTCCCAGAAGGCCCTATGTCTGTTACATTGGCAGACGTGAAGATTTTGACCAGGTGCAAAATCAATGGCTGCCCTGTTCGACAGTACTCTCAGGCAGATGATATTAATCCTAAGGGCGCCCTTCAGTACATGGAGGTGGTGAATAGGCATCTGAAGATGGCCTCAGCAGGCAAGAGGTCAGATGAGAGGTTGTCAACTGAAGGTTTTGGCGCCCAGGAAGAGGTCGAGTTCCTCAGCACCTGGCTAAGCAAATTTGTTTATTGCTTCCCTGGGAAGAAGGTTAACCACACTTCTTATGCGGTGGCCAACTTTCTGAGGGAGACCAACGAAGAAATCTCCTGGGGTCCCTTCGTTTTGGGTCTTCTTTACCATGATCTGGACAGAGCAACGTCTCAAATCAAGCCATTTCCAAAACATCCAGCAGGAGGGTTGCTCTGGCTAGTTCATCTCTGGTCGGCCATGTGGATGCCGGGATTGACTGGGTTCAAGGGCCCTTCTTCGCCCCTTGAATCCTCCTATTATGGGGAGACCATCCTAGATCAGTGCTGCCAGCGTAAGGATCAATGGCTTATGACATCGATCACTGGCCACCTAAAGCACATAGTCGACTTCGGCAGGGTAGATCGACGCGACTGGGCACCCTTTCCAGGCGGCAAGACGCTTGCTCAGGAAATCAATCCTCAAAATGCTCGTGGCTTCTGGAATGGAGTACTGACCCGCAGAGATCTGCCAGTCATTTTCGATGGCTACCTGACCTTTGAAGTCTATAACCCTCAACTGTGTGCAAGGCAGTTTGGGTTTATTCAAAGTGTAGCAGTTCCACTTGCTGACCCTGCCGGCGGCTTATACGGGGACAGGATGAAGAGGATTGCGTGCAAGTCGATTAACTCGAAGACCCTCGACTTGCTCAATCAAAAGACGCAGCTCTCCCAGATGGAATTCCCATCTGACACTTCTGCCTGTTTCGCCACACAGTTCTTCACTGTGCTGTGGTCGACTACCTATGAAGAGCTGCGGGCCCTGATGCATTTCTTGGAGGTTTTCAGGGAACCTGATTTTTACACCGATGACGCGCACATTAAAGCAAAAGGTAAAGACTTAGCTTTACTTTAAGAGTATTGGTTTCTTAATATTAATCATAAGCTTCCTCCTTTTCAGGATCAATGCTTCCTCAGGGCTCTGGAAAACCCAAGCCTAAAGCCCCCTTGCCCCTGCTCCTTCTAGACTCAAGTCAACCAGCAAGGGGAAGGCTAAAGTTGCGGGCCCCAGCAAAATAGTCGCAGGTGATCCCTCTAAGGCTCGATCTAAAAGCGCTCCAAAGCGCAAGGCGGTCGAGGAAGAAGATCCTGAAGAGATGCCTCTGTCTCAGAGGAAGAGACTGGTGAAGGTGGCGACTTCCTCTCATAGGTCGCCAGTTACTGCAGCGGTGACCCCATCCAGGTCGCCAACTGCAGCGGCGGCGACCCCATCCAGGTCGCCAACCGCTTCAGCGGCGACCTCATCTACCAGGGCACCAGCTGCGGTGCCAGTGTCTTCAGCTGTAGTCGACGCTCCACAAAAACCGGCCGCAGAGGTAAGACTCTGATGACTCCAGTTTTTGTTTTGAGTTTTCATATCTGACCCATACTATATTGTCTAGGGAGAGGCTTCAGATGAGGATGACCACCAGCTTATTTCCCATACCTTGGGCCAAAGTTCAAAGGCTTCGATCGCCAAGGTAAATTTAGTTCTAAGCTGGTGTATCCTTCCTTACCTTAGTTCATATATGAACTTTTGGTTCTGCGTCATACTCTGTTTCAGGAACAGCAAATCCCTGAGGCCTTGGTTCAAGAAGAACAGGCTGTCACGATCCCGGTCGAGCCACCGACTCGGTCAACTCGTGAGAAGGAAAACCAAACTATTCCTTCTCCTCCAGTCCAAACTCCTACACCAGGGATGGTATGTATTCTTAAACAGAACATAGTATTACCATTGCGATCTTGATTGGGGTATTTATATTCTTCCTTATAGGCCCGTCCGAAGAGGGTGAAGGTGACTGCTTGCCGACAGAAGATTCCTACTCCTCCTTCTTCTTCGGATGAGAGCTCTGGGAATAGATCGCCTCCAGAGGTAAGTACTCGATCGTACGAGGTCGTTGGCCTTTTTTAGGTTATCGTTTAACAACATTTTGCCTCTTATTCTTCGGGATTCTGCTGCAGCGACTTCTAGGTCGACCAAAGGCCCGTGGGTGAAGCTTCACGAGGATATCGAAGAACTTTGCCAACTTCTGCTCATCGACCCCTTAGGCGTCAACGAATTCAGGAGGATGCAGAAGCTGTTGAAGAGAATCGAGGCATCCCCTCGGGTCACGGACGAAATATTGGGGGCCTGTAAGAGCTTCAGGTCGACGTACTGGACCGCTGGAGGGACTACGACGCCGACCTGCTAACCTTGGAATCGACTGACTCGAAGATTCAGTCGATTAATGAAGCTCGAGGGCAGGCCTCTAAAGCTGCGCAGGACGCCCGCCAACGTTTGGTCGACGTGCAAGAGAAGCTGACTGAGGCAGAGAGACAAATAGAGTTCTATACGAACCTCAAGAATGACCTGACTCAGCAGCTTGCGTCGATCAATACTCAAGAAATCGAGGAGCTAGAGGCCAATGCTGAGAAGAATAGAGAAAAGGTCGTCGACCTTTATGCCCAGCGGAACAAGTTGAACGCGAAGCGACGCGCTCGTGAATCCCTTGTACTCGATTCCAGAGGAGTTGGCGGGTTATGAAAATTAAATTTGTAATCAAAGAACAATGTAATTCCATTGTTTTTGTTTTACTCAATAAGTTAAGTGTATTGTGTAAATGAATTTCTGCCCACTACTCGCAATTCATTCTTCCAGACAGTGTTACTGGGTCTAGCGCGACTTCTTAGGAATTAAGCGCTTCCCAATTTAACAGAGTCCTTTGTTTTAGGATTTTATGGTGAGCTTCCCAGATAGTCGCGCGATAAGGTTTGAGATATTTACTATTAACCTTTAATGGATGTCTGATCGCACTTCTCGTCATGAGCCGATAACTATTAGATGAGTATGTTTCACAGACCTCATATGGACCTTCCCAATTAGGGGACCATTTACCCAAAACTTGGTCTTTCTACTTAAAGGGTAGCACCATCTTCCAAACCAAGTCGCCCACTTTAAAGTGCTTATGGACAACCTTTTTGTTATAATGCCTAGCAATCCTTTGTTTATGCACCTCGAGTCGGTCTATTACATCGAGTCGCTTCTTCTCTAATCCTTCTAAAGCGAGGTGCATTGCCTCGTCTTGTAAATCAGGGTGAGTCACCCTGAGCGACTTGTATCGAACCTCAATAGGTAGGACGGCGTCTTGCCCATATACTAGTGAAAAAGGGGTTTCCCCCGTGCTTTCTCTTTTGGTAACCCTTAAAGCCCACAAAGTGTCTTGTAATAGTTCATGCCATCCTCTTGGATTTGCACCAACCATTTTCTGAATATTGTTCTTTATGAGTTTATTGGTAGCCTCAGCCTGTCCATTCGCCTGAGGATAATAAGGTGTCGAGTTGGTGATTGAGAAACCGAACTCCGTAGCGAATTCTCGCATTTTCTCATTATTGAAACGGTGCCATTGTCCACTACAATATTTTGGGGAATTCCAAATCTATAGATGATGGATGATTTGAGAAAATCGATCACTTCTTTATGATCGATCTTCTTATACACCTGAGCCTCGACCCATTTAGTAAAATAATCGGTGGCGACTAGAATATAGGCGTCACCTTTACTTGAGTGCGGGTGGATTTCCCCGATTATATCTAAAGCCCAAGACCTAAATGGCCAAGGCTTGACGACTGAGACTAAGTCGGACGCTGGGGCCCTTGTCACCGGACCATGTTTTTGACACTCTTGGCATCCCCTAGCCATTTCTATGCAGTTCTTTAGCATTGATGGCCAGTAAAAACCATGTCTTTGGATAGTCCAAGACATTTTGGTGCCAGATTGGTGAGATCCGCATAACCCCTTATGAGTCTCTAACATAATTGGGGTCGCTTCGTCTAAGTCGACACATCTTAGTAGGACTCCTTCCTTGGTCTTTTTGTACAGTACCCCATCTATAAGGGTGTACGACAAAGCCTGAGTCTTGATTCTTTGGCTCGCCTTTTGTGTTGGGTCGGAGAGGAAGTCGGTGATTGGCCTCCTCCAATCCTTATCGCTTGTCATTATGTCCAGAGTGAACGCGTCGCCTTGGGGAGCTAGGTGGGAAACTATTTCTGGGATACAATCGCTTCCTCTTTTGGCCTTGTATCCTAAAGCCTTTTGGGCTAAGTCGTTAGCGATGGTATTTTCCCCTCGACCTACAAAGAAGAAAGTGATCGCTTCAAATCGCTCGACCAGTTTGCGGGCGACTTGATGATAGGGTGTGAGTTTCTCTTGACATATAGAAGTACCATTCATCTGGTTAATCACCAGTTGAGAGTCCCCCATCACAGTGGCTTTCTTGGCTCCCAAGGTTAATAGTTCCTTCAGGAGCGTGATCAAAGCTTCATATTCAGTCGCATTGTTGGTGTGATCTGCCGTCAAGTGATACGCTAGACGAATATCTTTCCCTAGTGGCGAAAGTATACGAAGGCCTATACCTATGCCGGATTTCGCCGAAGATCCGTCAAACCAACCCTGCCAGATGTCTTCAAGGGATTCTTCTTGGTCAATCGATACAGATGGATCGTGACTCACCAAGAAATCGGCTAGAGCCTGTCCTTTCACCGACTGTTGGGATTTGAATCGTAGATCATACGCGGATAGCACTAAACTCCATTTACTAATTCTCCCAGTCAGTAGGGGACTTTCAAAAAAGTACTTTATGACTGGAGACTTGGTAATGACATGAACCTCTTGGGATCCAATATAATGTCTTAGCTTAGTAACAGTATAAAAGACTGACAGGCATAACTTCTCCTTAATTGTATAGCGCTTTTCTGTAGCGGTTAGTTGTCTTGACATATAGTAGACCGCTCTCTCAGTTTTGTCCTCCGCCTCTTGGGCTAACATGGCTCCGATGACTGATTCGGTTGCTGCCAGATAAAGCAGATAAGGCTTTCCTACCCGAGGAGGGGCAAGTACAGGCGGCTTCATTAAATACCCCTTTAAGCCTTCAAATGCATTCTGGTGCTCGTCGCCCCACACAAAGTTTCCCTTTGCCTTTAGTAAAGTCGAGAAGACTTCTGTTCGTCCAGCGACGTTACCAATAAATCGCCTGAGATAATTGACCCTTCCTAAGAAAGCCTGTAACTGCTTCTTATTACTCGGAGGGTTCAATCTTTGAATGGCGTTCACTTTGTTCTGGTCAACTTCTATGCCACGTTGATGAACTAGGAACCCTAGGAAATGTCCTGCTCTTACTCCAAAAGCACATTTGAGAGGGTTTAGTTTGAGCTGATGCTTTCTAATTTGGATGAAAGCATTCCTAAGATCATTAACATGCGACCTCTCGTCTTTTGATTTGACCGCTATATCATCTATGTATACATCGACTGTGTTGGCAATCGAAGCATAAAAAATGGCGTTCATGGCTCGTTGGTAGGTTGCACCAGCGTTTTTAAGTCCAAACGGCATGACTACCCATTCGAAAATGCCTAAAGGACATCTGAACGCAGTTTTATGGATATCTTCTTCAGCTAAGAAAATTTGATTATATCCTGAGAAACCATCCATGAATGACATAATTTGGTGCCCTGCAGTCTTATCGACTAAGTCGTCTGCAATGGGCATGGGATATTCATCCTTTGGGGTAGCACGATTTAGGTCTCTGAAGTCGATGCAGACTCTAACCTTGCCATTCTTTTTTATGACAGGGACTATGCTGGATATCCACTCGGTGTATCTCGATGTTCTTATATATCCAGCTTTAAAGAGCTTCTTGACTTCTTCGAACACTGCCTGAGTGACTTCATGAGTCATTCTCCTTGGTGCCTGTTGGACTGGTTTAAATCCTGCTTTGATTGGCAACTTATGTTCTACAAGTCGGCGGTCTAGGCCAGGCATTTCGGTATAGTCCCAGGCGAAACGGTCCTTGAATTCTTCAAGGGTAGCCTTAATAGAATCGAAACTTTCTTTATTCATTGCAGAACTAACGAAAACGATCCGAGGGCTAGATTCCTCACCTAAATTGATACTTACAAGCGGGTCACATGGCATCATAAGTGACTCGCGACCCTGGACACCGCCTAAGTCGGTATCAATGGACTTAGATAAGCTAGCCTCAGCATTTACATTGCTTATTTGGCGACCTAATTTCCTAGACTTCCTAGCATACTCCTGAAGTCGCTGGAGGATATCAGCGACTGCATAGCCTCTTCCCTTATCACTGTCCATACAACCCTTCGTGCAGGAGTCTATCGGGCTCCAACTCCGTCGCAGCACTTTCCTGGCTCTTAGGCGCCTCCCCCTTGTCGCCATTAGGACTGTTGTCTGTCTCGCCTCCATCCTTGGTCGGGACTACTTCCTGCAGGACCTCATCCATGTCCTTGTCCGTGAAGTCGGGTCCCCACCCTGTCGGCACGATTGGTCCCTCATCGGGCTTGGGGTGAGAGGTGCCACAGCTCACAATGAAGTCGAACTTCCCGGAGGGTTCACCTAGGGGTCCGACAGTAGGGTCTCCTAGCTTGTAGCGTTGATCCAGGGTGAGGTCCTTGATCGTCTTGCATGTTTCTGCATGTAAAATGCCCTTGTCACAACAAGAGTATTCATCAGCCCTGATGGTCTCTATTTCAGAGTCGAGCCATAAAATCAACTCCCTATGCAAAGTCGATGGGATCGCGGCGGCTTTATGAAGCCAATCGCGTCCCAGAAGCGCATTAAACGAAGGGGCTATGTCAATTACGAAGAAAGCAGTTTCCTGCTCGTGTCTTCCAACGCCTAAATGCACAGAGCATATCCCTAGGCATTCGGACTTCCTCCCATTAAAACCACTTACAGCCACGTCGGTTCGCACCAACTCGCTAGACTTGTACCCAAGTAGTCTAAACTTGGTGAGTGGGAGGACATTGACAGTGGCGCCGTTGTCTATTAAGACTTGACCCACCAAAACACCGTCGAAGGTAGCTACAATGTATAACGAGTGCATGTGCTGTTTCATGCGATCCGATGGTTTCCTCAGCCAGTGCAGAGGGAAGTCTGATGGAAAAGAAGTGACCTTAGAGTCCAGGGTTTTACCTTTCGGCGCCTCCGACTTGTCGTTACAGGCGAACTCCGCAGGAAAGGTAAGAGCGTTACAGCTCACAAGGGGCCCTTGCTCTGCGTCGAAGTCGCAGGGCCTGTCTCCTCGTAGAGGAGTGTAGTCGAAGCTTGAGCCCGGGTTTTCCGAGTAATCAGTAGACTCGACCCGTTCAGGCTCCGTGACTTGTTTCTCTGCGACTTGGTTCCCTTCCGAGGGTGGCATCGCAGGGGTCATCCTAGGTCTTTTTTGGGCGTGACTTAGACGCCTTTCCTTTCTCTTTTGAGCCCTTAAGGGGGGGGGGGGCACAACCTTCCTTTCCACCTTCTGCCATTGAGACGAAGGGTTAAGGGCTTTGACGAATTTTGGTTTCTTAGAACCAAAAAGGAGTCGGCTTACCTCCACGAATCTGCCGTTGGCTGGGTCATATCCCACCTCCACTGGAGCACTTTCTGGTCTATTCGAGGAAGGTTTGCTAGGGTTTGAATTACCTGTACCCTCGGGGCGGACTGCTTTCACCAGCATCTCCCCTTTTGCGGACAAGTCGACCAGCCGCAAGAAGTAGTTGACGCAGCATGCTGTGCAGAGCTGGGTAATAAGTATCCGATTATGGGCGATCAGCTTGCATTTCTGGCACAGTAGCTTCTCGTCCAAGAATTGAGCGATAGGAGGTCCTCTCCGCAATTCCTGGGGGTCGACTGTCTGTGACGCATATCGAGGCCTGCGACTTGCAGCCTGTTGGGGTCGGCCTACTTCCTTATGCTCTTCCACAGGTCTTATTTCCTTGACAGGGGTAGTCCTAGTGTACCCCTGCTTGACGACTCTCTGGCCAGACGAGTCCATAAACTCGAGTCGCCGTGCCGGGCGTTCTGTACCCCGGGCGGCTGCCTCTCCATTCCCCCCATGCCCCTGGGAACCTCCTCTTCCTCCTCGCGAAGCCAGTCGTCGATCCACACTAGGAGGACTTTTGAGGACGTGAGAGGGTCCTCGGGGGGCAGTCAACGACATTGCTGCTTCCTCGAAAGGGGTCAGGTCATACCAGTCTTCTGTCTTACTGTCCAACAGGTACTTCTTAAATGTGTGGCATTGGTCCGTTGTGTGAGTGTCGTTCAGGTGCCAGTGGCAAAGCCACTTGTCCCTTCCCTTTGGTAGGATGACAACCCCACGCTCAGCCAGTCGCTTCATCAGGGCATTAGCCACCAAGGTCTCGCCAGTTGCTTGCAAATCCTGCGAGGGTATAGCAGAGTCGTTAATGACCTCTACAAGGTTAACCTCAGTGTCAAATATATCAAATGTATGAATGGCGACTTCGTCGCCAAATGGATTATCATCCACCATGGCGACTTCATCGACTTCAGGAAAATAGAGCTCTTTAAATTCTATTAAATCCTGAATTATATTTCTAAAGGACAGGCAGTCCTTGGTAGTATGGGTGAAGGAACCATGCCACTTGCAGTAATTCCTACTTTTTTCCCTTTCTGTCTGAGGGACTCGATGACCAGGCTTAAGCCTGATCCTTTTCTTTTGATAAAGCCAGTCGAAAATGGAGTCGACTTTATCTGTGTCAAAGGAGTATTTTCTTTCCTCGGCATTTTTCTGGGAGGCTTTAGCTTTAGAATTTTTCCTAGTCAAGGGGTCACATATAGTCGACTCTCCCTTAACAAACTCGGCCACGTCGACTTCATAAGTATCGACTTGGTAGGCTCGAGTCAGCTGGGCCTCTTCCGTTAGGAGCTGATAGTACTCAGTGGCTCTCCTTGCCAAATCATATAGATCGGCAAAGCGCTCCCCTTGTAGCTTTTTCCGGAAAGGAATGGACAGCGCATTCAATGCGAGGAGCAGCTGGTCTTTCTCCAGTATGGGAGGCCTACACCGTAATAAGGCCTTTCTAATTAAAAACTGCCCCGGGTGTTCCCCATTAGCCTGCCTGAGGCGCATAACCTCAAACATCGACATGGGGGTATCGAGTCGAGCAAAGGTTTTAACAAACATGGACTGCATCTGAGTCCATGAAGCCACTGACCCCGACGGCAAACTTGCATACCAGGTAAAGGCATCCCCGGTTAATGAGTTTAGGAAGAGCTTTAGTTTCCAGAAGTCATTCCCGGCCGCCTCGCCAAGTTGATGAGTGAAGCGAGCAATATGCTCAAGTGGGGTCATTTCATCTTCGCCCGAGAAGCGAGTGAAGTCGGGTACCCTATAACCTCTAGGTAAAGGGAAATCCCTATCAATGTACGCAGGATAAGGAGACCTGTATAGACAGGTGTCATCTCGCCGAGCTATTCCGGGGACGACTTGCTCTATAATCTGAGTTATGGCCTCTCTTAAGTCTGGGGGTACACCGCCTATCGGCCCCTGCCCTGCGAGTCGAGTTGGCCTTAACGGGCTATACGGAGGCCTTTCTCCCATTGTTTGGCTCGTTGGATCCCTTACATAAAATGAAGGCTCCTCACGATGATTACTACTCCGGGGTCCAGGCTCATGGGGATCTCCGACTGCATCGACCATTGGCTCTTTTCCAGGGCGATGAGCCGGAATAAAATCCTCCCCCCGATCTGTTTCCTCTTGGAAGTCTTCTGCCTCATTCCAATACGTATTCGCTGGTCGACTACGTGAAGAAGAGGGTCGACCAGGGGAAACCAGATTCCCGGGTTCAAAGAGAGCATTCGTCCTTATCTCAGATTGCTCGAAAGTCACGTTACGCGGCCCTTGAGCAGTCCGACGAGCGTCTGCCATGAACGTAGACTCCCTAAAGGGGGCCTCTCTCATACGAGGTCTCACTCTTTCCTCGTCTCTCGGGCCAGAAAGACGCCCCATTAGAGTTTGGACATCCATTAGAATACCCTTCATAGCAGTCAACTCCTGACGCACATCCCCCATTTCCTTGTGGAACTCCAGTCTCGAAATAAATTCGGACGGGGCATGTGAATCAAAAGTGGACTGGTTTGTAGCTGCCTGGCCTCCTAGGGCTGGCGCCTCCAAGTTCATTCCCGGAGGAAGTTCCTGGTCTTCCCCATCTAAGGGATTCTGAGACTCACGGCCGGTAGTACTTCGAGTATTTCTCGGCATTTGAGACTAAGATTTTTTTTTCTTCTGCTCCTCCCACTGTGGTCGCCAAAAACGTGTTCGCCTATAGAACGGATCACGTCGGAAATATTTGGCAAAGGACTCACAGGAGTTGAGTTGTGGTCGCCAGTAAGAAGATGCACAATTTTATTAAAATAAAATGCAAGTCTTACAATCTTAACGAATTAAGAAAAAGGGCTTCCAGCCATCAAAAATGAAAAAGTGCAAGTGGTGACAACAATGTGGAAATCTGTGACGGCGGAGAACTTGTGACGAAGGCCTTGGAAGCTCGCTCCGTCGGTGGTGGTCGCTGGCGGGAAGCTGTGACGAAGGCCCTACGAGCTCACTCCGTCGGTGGTGTCGCTGGCGGGAGTTGACGGCAAAGGCCCTACGAGCTCACTCTGCCGGTGGAAGGGGAGTTGACCTATAAACCGGGTCGAGGTATCTAATTCCTAAGGTTGACGAACAAACTTCAGAGTTTTGGCTGTGTATGGTCTTGTCCTTATCTTGAAAAATTCCTCTGCTATTTATAGAGGACTTGTACGTGATTAACACGTAACAGATAGATCGTTTTGCAGATCGTGTTATAGATCGTGATCCATAATATCGTGGGAGTATCTCAACAACCCCCTTGATATATGGGATCATGTTCCTAGATATTTAAGATCAGTTACGATCTTTAACAAACGTGATTGAAAATAAATTTATTTCGACCTCGTCGACTTGACTGATTTGTACGGACTATGATCGACTTGGTCGACTTATCCAGAATTCCGTCGACTTGACCCTACTAATAGGCCTAGCTACTGTTGAGTCATCTTGGTTGACTTTGATCACCATACTCCTTCATTGTGAGTCGACCTAGTCGACCCCGTTCATAAGTCGACCTAGTCGACTTCGTCATGAGTTGGCCTAGACGACTGTATCTTGGGCCGACTCGGAGTGTGACTTGAGGGATTACTGGGTTTCTGTTCTAAGCCCAGACCCAAAATTATTTGACATGTCAACACGAGTCTGGCTACGGATCTCGTATTCTATACATTCGACAAATTAAACAATTAATAGCGAAGAAGGACACCATGCTTTTGAATATGCTCCTCTTCTTCATATCATGTGTTAATATATTTGAAGTGTATACATATATAGGAGAAAAAAACAAGTAGAGCCAAATGAAATAGATACGTAAACAGTGAAGTCGACGTCCGTTTGCTCAGGTCATTCATCATCGTCCTACCCCACCTCTCATGGGAAGAAAATATTTTTTTTATTTTTTATTTATTTTGGGAGTCGTGTGTGTATCTTCCTGGAGTCTCTCACCTGCTGTTAAAACTCTTGGACCCCTGAATTAACTTCGATCTTACTCATTCGCCTTTTTCCAATCATATTTCAACGAAGTAAAATTAACGTTAGTTTGTCTTAACTGGCCTTAGGTAAGATTGTTACGGTCCTCGACTGAGGAATACAATCAACTCGAAAATCAGTTAAAGAAAGCGATTGCAGACAGGCAAAGTGATCAATCGTATTTGTAGCAACCAAAGAGGTAACGGGTTAATTTTATATAATTATAATAGGAGTCGGGCTTCACGTTGTCATCGACCCCAATTACTTTCTGCTGTGACGTTTCCTGCATGCATGCAGCCAGCCTGGGGAGAAACATCGGCATCGACATTAATATTCTCGTTATGTAATATGTCCCCAATGTCCTTGGGCGCCAGGATTGGTAAGAATCCTTCATATTCGTACGTCGTTTTTACATTATACAGTTCCTCGAATTTATAACGACAGATTCGCGAATAGCGAATCAGAATCATAGGCTGAGTTCTGGGCTTTTGCTTCTTCTTTTTTCCTCTCTTTTAAATTTATATTTATATACATTAATTTTTCTCGGTTTGATATTGGTGCTTACATTTTTCCCCTATTAAAAAATTAGGTTTATTTTTCTCCACCAGAAAAGCACTAAGTCATCCTATAATCGAAATCCACCTCAGATCTCCCACCCCAATTAGCCGAAATCCCAAATTTAACGTAGGATGATTTGATCTCTCAAGTTGGTAGGATTAGTCTAAGTTCGAAGATGTTAACGTAGACAAATTAGGCTACTTCGCTATAAAAATGTGAGCTAGAAATTGGGGTTATGAGCCTAATAAGATGTGGTTTGCAAAGCTTGATTGTAGTCTCATTAAGGGGCTAATATAAATATTGACTGATGCGCAAGTTAGTCGGATGGTAACTATGTTATTAGAAACTAAGTCTTTCGATATGTATATCGATGGAGGTGAGAGGAATGCGAGTGATCTAGAGGAAGAGGAACATGAGGTTGAGGAGGATGAGTCGATAGAGAATGTAGTAACTGAGCCAGGTGATGGAGTGGATTTAGACTCCGATTATGTGAGGTCTTGAAGCTGATATAGTGGGTGGAGATGGACAAGAAGGACAAGGGGAAGATGGTCGGTGGTGAGATTACAACAATAACGCTTAGTACCAAGTATGACCATAGTGGGTTAGTGTTCAATAACATATAGAGATTTGCATTTTTATTTTGAATTGGAATGAAATGACTAATTCATGTCGTTGCACAGCCGGCGCAACTTGTAGAACATTGGAACTATGACCGACATGTGTAGACTAATTGGAAGAGTACACATCAAGAAAAAATGTTTTAAAAAATTCTTTTGTTTGCGGTGAAGTGAAGAGCACACATGAAGCAACATACGAATAAGCGTTGAACAACACGTGACTCTTGTCCAGCTATGTCGCAAATGACTTTACAAAGTAGGGTCCCGAGCATTCATGTAAGGCAAGCTTTCATTGCTTATTTTAAGTGTGTTCAATTAGTAGATTAGAGCCGAAGACTTGGTATGTGATGCACGTCGTCCACGCAACAAAAATAAAACCTCGTTCGCACACACTAAAATAGCAAGGGCAAGCAAGGGTCGAACCCACAGAGAACAGTATCGATTAGATCGTTTAACGTCAATTCGGTAACTGATTTGAGGTCAAGTAAACGAAATCACACGATGCGAAGTTAAACTAAACAAAAGACTAAATCGAATTATCAATAGGCTTAAAAGTCTAGGACTACCGATTTCCCCTCGTGTCCTATGCTCTCGTATCCCCCCTTTTGTGTTACTATTAAATTTTGCTGGTCGTTAACCGTAGGTTGCTAAACTCTCCCCATAACCCTCTCAGGTATCCGGGAACGTACCCTCGTGTATCAAATTCTCTACTCTATGTCTAGGTAAAGAATTAGTGAAGGTCCTTTACGATTCAACCCTACTTTGGTTACCTAAGGTGCTTGGTATTTCTACTCTCGCACTAAAACCCGGTCTCTCGACTCTAAGGTTCCTCAAGCTATCCTGTTCCTGATCTAACCTAGACTACCCTCTCGAGTCTCCCTAGGTGATCGAATCAGTATCAACAGTTGATCAGGCTGGTGATACGCATTAAGCACAGGAAACAAATAAACAACCAAACAAGAATTTAATTCATAACTGAAAAGAGGTTCAACAATCGCCGAGGAACACGAGGTTCCATCGTCGCCCTAGAACAAGAAAATTAGTTCATCACTACACTACGAAACAATAGAAGAGTAAAAGAACGCATAATCTAAAAACCAAAGGAAAAGGAAAAGGGTTTGTAGTTCTTCAGGGGCAAGAGTCTCCTGTCACAAGCCTTCTATCCCCAAAAAAGAGCCGACCCTAGCCAGCCTGAGTTGTAGTCTATTTATACTAGGGTAAGAAGACTAAAATCCGGAAATAAAATCCTGAAATATCCTCTACTCGCAGCTGCGAGATAATCGGTCGCAGCTGCGACCTTAAGCTATACTCCACTCGTCTCTGCTTCCTCGCAGCTGCGAGACAATCGGTCGCAGCTGCGAGACTCTCTGTAGTGACACTCTTTGCCTTGCTTCGCAGCTGCGCCCAAATGCTCCGCAGCTGCGGAAGTCTCTGTGAAGCTCTCCTTTCTTCTTTGGTTTATTTCTTCATTCCTCACTCCGTCATCCATCATCTCAATTCCAATTTCCTACACAAACAACAACGAATGTGAGGTAACACAATTCAGCTCAAAACCAGAAGTTTAAACACTTAAACTTACGGAACTAGCTCAAATCAAAGCATACAAGTGATCATTTAACTCTACTTTCGTAGAGTTATCACACCCCCAAACCTATCTTTTGCTAGTCCTCGAGCAAAACAAATCCTAAACAAAACGAAAATGAAACCAAACAAAATAAACAAATCATAATTGATACTCCCCAGTCTCACCCAAGTCTTCCGAACTCGAATTGTCGTTAACGACTCTCAGCTAAAGCCGCACACCTATCTTAGAGTTAGACTTCGTTCATGGCTAGCACGCACAGTTTTTAGCACTTACAAAACAGGTCCCCTCAATTAGCACACCTTGCATTGTCAACCCCACAGTTTCAAATCATTCATAGCCATCAAGTACTTTTCTAGATCAACTCTCCCTACCTTCTCAACTAATTCAAGGCCTTTCTTTTCATCCGATTTTCTTTTTCTTTTCATTTCAGTTATACGACTCTAAATGCTCGTCAATTCCCGCAAATGCTCGTGTAACAAGTTCTCAGTCAGTGACTCCCGGTCCAGTTGGACCAAGGCACTAGGTGATAAAGCACCCCTCGGACGAGAACTCGAGCCGCAAGGAAGACTAACACCACAAGCACATATTCAAGCTCAAAAACGATATATTATTTTTTTTTTCTTTCTTTTTACTCCTTTCTAGCTTGAATAGCGGTGCTCAGAGCCTTGGCAACCGTTTTTTTTTATCTTTTCCTTTTTTCTTTTTTTTTTTTATTTATTCTCTTTTTCCACATTCTAGTTTGAACTTCGTTTTCAAAGTTAGGTTGAGTGCCCATACTTTTCCTTAGTGACTATGCTTTCAAATAGACCGTAGGGCTGACGCTGCTTAGTTAGCTTCCTATCAGGGACGACTTAAATTATTCTTTTCGAGAAAATCAGGCATGCTAGCTAGAACTAATCCTTCTCTGCCTTAAAGGTGTGACCCTTAATTATCCTCCTAGAGTCCGATTATTCTATCCGAAATCCTAAGGTTTAACTAGGGGGCATCGACTCAAAGACAATTAAAACCCTCTTCTTTTTTTTTTATAAGCAGAATGACTCAAAAACGGAAAACAGACTCTGAACATTAACTATCTAACAGCACCAAAACAAAGCAAAAACAATCACAGCAACGAAAACAGTCATAGCAAGAAGCAAGGCCAGCACACCCCCAAACCTAAGCTCTGACACGACCTCGGGGCAGACTATATCTCCAGTAACACAGGAAAACTAACGGAAACGAAAGCAAGGAGAGATACAACCTAACACCCGGCCGCTGGACTTTGGATCGTCCTCTGGATGGCAAATCACTCGGAGGCGGAGTCCATGTCCTCATCATCCTCTTCACCCTCCGCGCTCGTCTCTGCAATGTCTAACGCGGCGTCCCTCCATCCCATCGGTTGATCCCAACCCGGTGGGTGGTACATCGGCTGCGGAAGGGAGTTGAAGTCCACACCGAAAGAGGTGGCAGCCTGACGGTTGAACTCCATCTGGTGGCGGATGAAATCCATCGTGTACTGCTGAAAGGCACGGTTCTGCTGCTGAGCTTCCCTCGTGCTCTGCATAAAGTTCTGCATCTGCGTCCACCGTTCTTGCTCGGAAGGCAGGGCGCGTGCAGGGGCTTGACGAGGTCGAGAGCGAGAAGGGGGACCGTGCTCCCGTGCCCTGATCTTGTCCAGCGACTGATGGTCCAAAGGCTGTCCCGGGGAGCAGAGCTCCTCTGTCCTGTCAAAATGCACACCAGCCTTGACACACAGGTCAGAAATAAGGCAAGGAAACCACAAACCTCTTGCGTCGTCGAGGCAGCGATGGATCATCCAGTTGATCACTTTGCCGACGTCGATCGGCATCTCTTCCATGAGGCAATAGATGAGCGCCGCCCGATCTCGAGTGATCTCGCTCGTGTTCTTGCTGGGCATGAGCCGGGAGGTGACAAATAATGCCCACATGCGCGCCTCGGTGGTCAGAGCACTGCCGTGGAGTCGGAGGGGATCCCGACGCCTCGTCAAGGTCCACTGGGTCCCTGGCTGAGCAATGCGCTCGATAACTGCGGTACTATCAAAACTCGTATTGAGATAGTCAACAAACGCATCAGTATCGTACACAGGGAGGCCATAAAAAGATGAAATCACCGAGGCACCGAACTTAACCTCCCGATCTCGCACACGGATGCTCTGCCTATCCTTATCCAGAGTATGCACATTTGCATAAAACTCCCGAACGATCGGGACAACGGCCGGCTTCACTTTCGTACTAAAGCGAAGCCACCCGAGGCGTTCTAAACGCGCCCGGTAATCAGCCAAATCGGGGTGCGTAGTGTCAAACACCCGCTCGGGGACCAGCGGTCGTTTGAGCGACCGTTGGTACGCCGCCGACGACTCATCCACCGGGGCCTTGCCCTTGCCTTTGCTTGGCCGGGAGCTAGACTCACCGGCCATAGTTCTCTTCTTAGGGGCCATAACTGACCCAAATCTAATAGCTAGGCAACAGGGAAATCTCCGTGCAGCAAAGAGGAAGGACTTACCTGTCGTCGCAGCTGCGACACCGGATCTCGCAGCTGCGAGAGATCGCGTCTGGGAGGATGAACAGCGTAAGGGGGATGGCGACCGTTGGGTGCAGGACCAGTTGTCGGAGGGCGGTGCGGACGGCGGCAACCCGACGGATCTGTGCAGAGAAGGCGTGAGCCACGGAGGGCGGTGTTGATGCGTCCACAATATCTCCGGCGGAGGGAGATGTGGCGCCAACGGGGAAAGGACGTGCGACTGTGGTCGGGATCGGGGTCAAGGATGCCGGAATCGGGGCCAAGGGGTTCGGAAGGCGGTGCAGGACAGCAGGCCGGGCGGAGGCGACCTCGGCGTGGGGAGACGGCGCACCTGCGAGATGAAATTAGGTTAAGTGTGGGGCGGGTTGCCCCTTTCTTTTGTTTTTTAATTCGCCGAGGGTATGTCTTCTCGCAGCTGCGAGACCTATCCTCGCAGCTGCGAGACTCTCTGTGATAGGGGCTGCTCCGCGTCTCTCGCAGCTGCGAGATCTATCCTCGCAGCTGCGAGACTTTCTGTGATTCAAACCCCTTCCATGCACGTCTGTCCGCATTTTCTAGATCTGTCTGAAACATAAATGAACGATTAAAATTAAATGAAGACGGAAAATAAAGAACATAAAATAAAACAAAAAAAACTTGGGTTGCCTCCCAAGAAGCGCCCTGGTTTAGAGTCGATGGCTCGACTGTGCAGGAGTTACGCGTCTTGGAGTTGCGTGGAGGTGGTTTCGCGCTCAAACGGCTCTCCATGGTAGTGCTTTAGGCGCTGGCCGTTGACTTTGAACGTGGACCCGGAATCATTTGATTGCAGCTCTACGGCGCCATGAGGGAATACTTTTACGACTTTGAATGGTTCGGACCATCGCGACTTCAGCTTCCCTGGGAATAAACGCAAACGTGAGTTGAAAAGGAGTACATACGCACCTGGCACAAACGTCCTGTTGAGGATGCGGCTGTCGTGCCATTTCTTTGTCTTCTCCTTGTAGAGCTTTGCATTCTCGTATGCTTGATGACGAAGCTCCTCCAACTCGTTCATCTGCAGAAGGCGAGCCTCACCGGATCGAGTTTCGTCGAAGTTGAGGTGCTTCAGTGCCCAGTAAGCCTTGTGCTCGAGCTCCACTGGTAGGTGACAAGCCTTTCCAAAAACGAGTCGATATGGAGACATCCCAATCGGCGTCTTGTATGCTGTCCTGTATGCCCACAAAGCATCGTCAAGTTTTAAAGACCAATCCTTACGTGTGGTACTCACCGTTTTCTCAAGGATACGCTTCACTTCACGGTTCGACACTTCTGCTTGTCCGCTTGTCTGTGGGTGATACGCCGTGGCCACCTTGTGCTTCACGCCATATTTGCTCAAGAGTGCATTAAATTGACGATTGATGAAGTGTGTACCTTCATCGCTGATGATCGCACGTGGAACTCCGAACCTGGTAAAGATCTGTCTCTGCACAAACTTGACAACCACTTTAGCCTCATTAGTGGGGGAAGCAATTGCTTCCACCCATTTCGAAACATAGTCAACTGCAACGAGAATATACTTGTTACCGTTAGATGGGATGAAGGGACCCATGAAGTCGATGCCCCAGACGTCGAAGAGTTCAACCTCGAGAATGTTTTGCAAGGGCATTTCGTTTCTTCGGGATATGTTCCCCGTTCTTTGGCACCTATCACAGTGAAGAACAAATTGGTAAGCGTCCTTAAAAATAGTAGGCCAGTAAAAACCTGATTGGAGGACTTTTGCAGCCGTTCGGTCTCCTCCGAAGTGTCCTCCATAAGGGGATGCGTGGCAATGGGTTAAGATGTCCTGGACTTCAGATTCCGGCACACACCTCCTAATGACCTGATCTGCACACTTTTTAAACAGAAACGGTTCGTCCCAAAAATATTGACGAACGTCATGTAGAAATCTTTTCCGCTTTTGTGCATTAAAATCCTCGGGGATGAACTCCGATACAATAAAATTCACAATATCAGCATACCATGGCACATTCACATCAACCGACAGTAAATACTCATCAGGAAAGGAGTCATTTATGCAGACCTTGTCTTGAAGTACCTTGTTGTTTTCTAACCTAGACAAATGGTCTGCTATCTGATTTTCAGTTCCTTTCCTGTCGCGGATCTCTAAATCAAATTCTTGTAATAGAAGGACCCAACGAATCAACCTAGGCTTGGCGTCCTTTTTCTCAATCAAGTACTTGATTGCTGAGTGATCCGTGAACACTACTATCTTAGACCCCACTAGATAACTGCGAAACTTGTCGAAGGCAAACACTACGGCTAACAGTTCTTTTTCAGTCGTGGTGTAATTAACCTGGGCGTCATCTAAGGTCCTGCTGGCATAATATATCACCCGAAAAATTCTATCTACCCTCTGGCCTAATGCAGCTCCTACCACATAGTCACTAGCATCGCACATCAATTCGAATGGCAAACTCCAATCAGGTGCTACAACTATGGGTGCAGAAACTAACCTCTTCTTGAGTTCGGTGAAGGCCGAAAGGCACTCAGCATCGAACACAAAGGGAACGTCCTTCTCCAATAGATTGCACAATGGCTTCGTGATCTTGGAAAAGTCCTTGATAAACCTTCGGTAGAATCCAGCATGTCCGAGGAAGCTCCGTATCCCTTTTACAGACGACGGTGGGGGTAGCTTCTCTATTGTCTCAATCTTTGCCCTGTCCACCTCGATGCCCTTGCTGGATATCCGGTGACCTAGAACAATGCCATCACTAACCATAAACTGGCATTTCTCCCAGTTCAGGATCAGGTTAGTGTCTTCACAACGTTTAAGAACCTAGAGAGATTCGACAAGCAATCCGCATACGATGCACCAAAAACAGAAAAGTCATCCATGAAGACCTCCAGACCATGTTCAATCATATCAGAGAATATGGCCATCATGCATCGTTGAAAAGTAGCAGGCGCATTACACAATCCAAACGGCATGCGACGAAAAGCAAAGGTACCGTACGGGCAGGTGAATGTAGTCTTTTCTTGGTCCTCCGGGGCAATCAAAATTTGATTGTATCCGGAGTACCCGTCCAAGAAACAATAGAAGTCCTTACCTGCCAATCGGTCAAGCATCTGATCTATGAAGGGAAGAGGGAAGTGGTCTTTCCTGGTGGCTTTGTTTAGTTTGCGGTAGTCCATGCAAACTCTCCACCCGGTCACCGTACGAGTCGGAATCAGCTCGTTCTGCTCGTTCTTGACCACCGTCATCCCTCCTTTCTTCGGGACGCACTGCACAGGGCTAACCCAAGAACTGTCAGAGATAGGATAGATAATACCTGCGTCTAGCCACTTGATGATCTCCTTCTTCACCACTTCCTTCATGTTCGGGTTTAACCGCCTCTGAGCTTCGACCGAAACCTTATGATCGTCCTCAAGCAGAATCTTGTGCATGCACACCGACGGACTGATTCCTCGAATATCCGCTATGGTCCATCCCAATGCTCTCTTGTGCACCTTGAGGATTTCCAGCAATTTCTCCTCCTCCTCTCCTGTAAGACTAGCCGAAATAATCACAGGTAAAGTGTTCGATGGTCCGAGATATGCATACCTGAGATGGTCCGGGAGTTGCTTAAGCTCTAAGGTGGGAGGTTCCTCAATTGATGGTCGCATTGGGTTCAATGGCCGCTCTAGCGTATCGAACTGTTGAATCCTTCGTGTGAACAGCGCTAGAGTCTCCTGGGTATCAACAACGGAGTCAATCTCATCCTCTTCAGCATCTATGAGCTCTTCATCACCGAGAGATGAGAATTTGGAGGTGCACCTATCAACAACGTCCATCCGAAAGCAATCAGAATTCTCAGAAGGCCATTTAACAGATTTATAGACATTGAAGGTAACTTCCTGATCGTTGACCCGGATAGTCAACTCTCCTTTCTGCACGTCAATCAATGCCCTTCCTGTGGCTAAAAACGGACGGCCAAGGATGATAGGAATCTCCTTGTCCTCCTCAAAATCTAACACCAGAAAATCAGCCGGAAAGATGAACTTATCTACTTTAACAAGAACATCCTCAATAATCCCTTTCGGGTATGTGACAGATCTATCAGCTAACTGAAGGGACACAGATCTAGGTCTTACCTCCCCCAAACCTAGCTCCTTATAAACTGAAAAGGGCATCAGGTTTATGCTTGCTCCAAGGTCACAAAGAGCCTTACCTGAGAAGGCTGTTCCAATAGTGCACGGGATTGTGAAGCTACCAGGGTCCTTAAGCTTCGGTGGCATCTTCTTCTGGAGGATGGCGCTGCACTCCTCGGTAAGCATCACTGTCTCGAAATCGCCCAGCCTCCGCTTCTTAGAGAGCACGTCTTTCATGAACTTGACGTAGCTCGGCATCTGCTCCAAGGCCTCTGCGAAAGGTATGTTAATATGCAGTTTCTTGAAGACATCTAAAAACTTACGAAACTGAGCGTCGTCGTTTTGTTTCCGCGCTCTCTGTGGGAAGGGAAGCTTCGAGATGTCAACTTCGTGTTCCTTTCTTTCTTCCACCAGCTCCTTTTTCCCTTTGTCCTGCGGCAAGCTCAAATCAGAAGTTAGCGGATTAGTTTGTGATTTCTTACCAGATTTCTCCGATGGACTAGGGCCCTTGCTCTCTTTCTTGGCCTCGGATTCTTCTGTCTCCAGTGAACGGCCGTTCCTCTGAGTGACGGCTTTAGCTTGCTCCCTCGGGTTGGTCTCTGTATTGCTAGGGAGAGTCCCATAAGCTCTGGAATTCACCGCCTGAGCCAGCTGGCTAACCTGGTTCTCCAGGTTCCGAATCGATGCTGCTTGATTCTTCATCAGGGCGTCTTGGTTCGCCATGTACTTGAGCATCATCTCTTCGAGGCTCGGCTTCTTCTCCGAGGCTTCCGGTTGTGCTTGCTGATAGTGAGGTGCCGGTGCTGGTGCTGGTGGTCTAGGCATACCAGGAGGAGGTGCCTGTGCTCTCCAGGAGAAGTTCGGGTGATTCCTCCACCCTGGGTTGTAAGTGTTCGAGTACGGGTTGTTGCGCTGCTGGTTTCCAACAAAGTTGGCTTCCTCCATGCTCATAGTGCACTGATCTGTGAGATGTGGTCCTCCGCAA
This sequence comes from Melastoma candidum, assembly GCA_023653495.1. Lineage (NCBI taxonomy): Eukaryota > Viridiplantae > Streptophyta > Magnoliopsida > Myrtales > Melastomataceae > Melastoma > Melastoma candidum. The sequence continues at coordinate 24,045,562 of CM042883.1, read as the reverse complement.
ATCTGGCACCCTTGCTGGTTGCTCTGAACCGAGCTCACGTTCGCAGCTTCGAATTTCTTCGTGAGCGCGGTCAGCTGGGCCTGAATTGAAGTTAAGGCATCCAACTCGAAGACACCCTGCGGCTTTCTCCTGTTCGCACGATCCGAATATTGATTCGGAAGACATGTCTTTCTCATCGTCTCCAAAAGCTCCAATCCCTCAACGTAGGACTTCCTCAAGAAAGATCCACCAGATGCCAGATTGACGTCCTTCCTGGACGAGTCCGTGAGCCCATTGTAAAATGCTTCTAGCTGTCTCCATCCAGGCAGATCATGATAGGGGCACTGTATCAGCAGGTTCTTGAATCGCTCCCATGCCTCCACAAAAGTCTCATCACTGTCCTGACGGAAGGTGGTGATCTCGTTCCTCATCTGCGATATCTTCGAGGGAGGATAGTACTGATCCAAGAAGGCCTCCTCCATCTGTGCCCAAGTCGATATGGAGTTCACTGGGAGTGAGTTGAACCACGCCCAGGCCTTATCCTTTAGAGAGAAGATGAACAGTTTCAGCCGCACTGCATCCTGGGACACTCCGTTCTGCCTGAAAGTGTCGCACACACTGAGGAACTTGCTCAGATGCTCATGCGGATCCTCCATCGGTGTTCCTCTGAACTGGACTGTATTCTGGATCATCTGCATCACCGAGGTCTTGATCTCATAATCGCGAGCAGCGATGGGCGGTGGCGCTATGCATGACCGGTGAGCGTAAGTTCTGGCCGATGTGAAGTCCATCATCGGTCTGTTGTCAACATCCGGCCTCCCTCCATGCACTGCTCTCGGGATCAGGTTCCCGTCGATCTGATGTCGGTTGTCCTCATCGGCCATAGCTGATTGCTGTGCTCTTAGTCGCTGCCGGAAGGTGCGCTCAATCTCTGGGTCCAAAGGAGTCAAATCAGCTCCTTGACTCCGTAGCATAAACTGAAATAAGCAAAAACAAAGAAAACAAAAAAAAAACAAAAACTTGAACGTCAAACAGCTATCGAAATAGAGGTAAAAGAAATCTAAATCGAAAGACTGTTCCCCGGCAGCGGCGCCAAAATTTGATGCACGTCGTCCACGCAACAAAAATAAAACCTCATTCGCACACACTAAAATAGCAAGGGCAAGCAAGGGTCGAACCCACAGAGAACAGTATCGATTAGATCGTTTAACGTCAATTCGGTAACTGATTTGAGGTCAAGTAAACGAAATCACACGATGCGAAGTTAAACTAAACAAAAGACTAAATCGAATTATCAATAGGCTTAAAAGTCTAGGACTACCGATTTCCCCTCGTGTCCTATGCTCTCGTATCCCCCCTTTTGTGTTACTATTAAATTTTGCTGGTCGTTAACCGTAGGTTGCTAAACTCTCCCCATAACCCTCTCAGGTATCCGGGAACGTACCCTCGTGTATCAAATTCTCTACTCTATGTCTAGGTAAAGAATTAGTGAAGGTCCTTTACGATTCAACCCTACTTTGGTTACCTAAGGTGCTTGGTATTTCTACGCTCGCACTAAAACCCGGTCTCTCGACTCTAAGGTTCCTCAAGCTATCCTGTTCCTGATCTAACCTAGACTACCCTCTCGAGTCTCCCTAGGTGATCGAATCAGTATCAACAGTTGATCAGGCTGGTGATACGCATTAAGCACAGGAAACGAATAAACAACCAAACAAGAATTTAATTCATAACTGAAAAGAGGTTCAACAATCGCCGAGGAACACGAGGTTCCATCGTCGCCCTAGAACAAGAAAATTAGTTCATCACTACACTACGAAACAATAGAAGAGTAAAAGAACGCATAATCTAAAAACCAAAGGAAAAGGAAAAGGGTTTGTAGTTCTTCAGGGGCAAGAGTCTCCTGTCACAAGCCTTCTATCCCCAAAAAAGAGCCGACCCTAGCCAGCCTGAGTTGTAGTCTATTTATACTAGGGTAAGAAGACTAAAATCCGGAAATAAAATCCTGAAATATCCTCTACTCGCAGCTGCGAGATAATCGGTCGCAGCTGCGACCTTAAGCTATACTCCACTCGTCTCTGCTTCCTCGCAGCTGCGAGACAATCGGTCGCAGCTGCGAGACTCTCTGTAGTGACACTCTTTGCCTTGCTTCGCAGCTGCGCCCAAATGCTCCGCAGCTGCGGAAGTCTCTGTGAAGCTCTCCTTTCTTCTTTGGTTTATTTCTTCATTCCTCACTCCGTCATCCATCATCTCAATTCCAATTTCCTACACAAACAACAACGAATGTGAGGTAACACAATTCAGCTCAAAACCAGAAGTTTAAACACTTAAACTTACGGAACTAGCTCAAATCAAAGCATACAAGTGATCATTTAACTCTACTTTCGTAGAGTTATCAGTATGCATGTCTTTAGTGCAGGTTTTCTTTTATACAACTATTAAATGTGATACAACGGACAACAATATGTGCAAAACCTTCAAAAGCTACATTACTTAAGTTAGGTTGAATTCAATCGTAGAAATGTTTGATGACATTGGGTCGTCTTTAAAGCAAAAGATGTACCAAAAGAGAAAAATCTTTTATCAAAAAGAGGACAAGTTATGTCCAGACATTAAGACTAAACTTGAGAAAATAAACGTCAATGCAGGAAAATGGGTTCTGGAGCCGTGCATAGGAGTGTTATTTGAGGTTGCATGTGTAAGTGAGAAGTACGTTGTAAACTTGCATCGATCAACCTGTACATGTAGAGAAAGTGACTTAACTGACGGGGTAGGTTGTATAAATTTCCTAAAACATGATGTAGAGGCCTATCTAAGTTTAAGAAAGAAACTTACCTTAAGTGATATAAGTTTCCTTTATTCCCCTTGGAAGGTGAGAGAACATAGCCAAAAGTTGAAGGGGAACCAATTAAGCCACCACACTTCAAGGTAAGACAAGGAAGGCCAAAGAAGAATATGAAGAAGGGGCAGAGAGGAGCTGAAAAATCGTAACTGGTTTTCAAGGAAAGGATTGGAGATGAAATGTGGCCGCTGTAAAAAAATATGAACATAACAAAAGAGGTTATAAAAGCCAACATATTGTTGTTCAACATGAGAATGTTATTATGCAACATGTTTTGGCCATTTAAGATTCATTCTGTGTTATATTTATAGATATGCAACCTAATGTGGATGCTATTGAACTTGTTTATACCCATGTGCCTCGATCCGTTGTTGTCTCAATCCGTTGTTGTTGGCCACACCACAAAAAGAGAAAGGAATATAGGGAGAGGGAGGCCAAAGAGAGAGACACTTGAAGGTACAAGCTATTCAACAATGTAAGTCAAATAAACGAAAACGTCATTTAAATATGTAGAGATGCATTTGGATGAGGGAGTACATAACTAACCCGAAAGTAGCTATAACGAGGGCACTTCAGGCACACAAGAGTCGTTTATTGTCGGTTGTACATCCATGACCATAGATGTTGCTGGAAATTTTAGGAATTATTGAATGGTTTCTTAGGATGTTTATTCTTGTATGATTTGAGAATTATGGGAGTTACTTGCAACCATGTCGCTTTAATTTTATCTGTTAATGGAATGTTGTTTGTAAATGTTTTTGTCGGCCAAATGCTTTTCATGGCCAGCTTGTAAACGTGTTTATGCTTATAACTATGTTGTTTAGTCTTAACTATTCGATTGATAAATGTTTTCTAATTGTAATAATGTTGCTAAAATAAAGCGAACTTAGCATTCACCAAGGTAATGTTGTTTTTATTCACTAAAAATTGAATACAACTTCAGCCTTCTTCAATTTTGCTTTCAAAAAATAACATTCATCGTTAGTTGATTCTCAAAGTTCTTCGACGAAAAACTAATAAAAATATCAACTGACCACAAAAAAAATCCACAACCACCATCCCCGCCTTTATAACGGGGACATTCAAAATGCTTCGTACCTATAATTTTTTAGAGTTTGAGCTGTTTTCACGTGATATTTAGTAACAGAAAATACTACCAGCTCTACCAATAACCCTGCTAACATTGCTCGAGGAGCTCCAACTGTAACTCATTTGTTATCTTCTCCTAAAAATGTAATGGAAAACCCAAGAACGATTTTTAGGGTCTTCTGATTACCATTCAAAGGATTTTGATCGATTTGGGGTTAATTTGGCAATAAGAGGTTGATTTAGGAGGGACTAGGTGTCTTTTAATGTCGCCTCACAGTCTGGTTAGTGTGCGAGGGCAACAAAAGGAATTTCAGACTATTAAGGGGATGCGTCTCAGATGTGATGATGGATAACAAAAATGACCATACTATAAAATCTGTCCGATAATATGGACTTTATTTATCACGACAATTTATTTAATCTTACATAACAGAAGACTCGACGGGATGTAATATGGGCCTGTTTGGGCCTAAGACCCAATTCGAAAGCCCATGAAATCCTCAAGAATGATAAAATTCAAGCCATAAAAAGTGTCTTCAATTTTCCCATGTTTTTTTTTTAATTACAATTCCATTTTTTATTTTCCGGGTGTAAATATATTTCATGCAGACCATCTTCGTGCGGGGTCTTGTTCGAATATTTTTATATCATATTTTATCCATCCGGTCAAGTTATTTTCCATGGCGTGACTGAAATAAAAAAATTGGGCGTCTCCATCAGAGTTCAAAGTAACGAATAAGACAAATTTGACCCAAAAAAATGAATTAATTTCTTTTTTTTTTTAATAACTTCATTATTTGAGTCGCATTTCATGTTCGAGAACGTAAAAGACGGAAAACTAGCGTTGTTATTGTTTGGCAAGCCTCGGTTAGGAAACAGAAACAAAGGAAGAAGACAAGTTTGACTGGCAGATCTATTTTTCCAAAACAAAAGTAATTGATAATTAAATAAAAAATATATATTATCAAAAAGTTTGGTCAGAGGTTAGAATTATCATTAGTTAGCATCTCCCCAATTTTCTTTGTTAGGAATTTCTTTTAATTATTCAAATGCTACGAGTACATAACAATGACCGTGACTATATGGTATGGACAGTTTCATTTTATGGTTTGCTTATTTCAAAATGAAACTCATTTTTTATGAATTTTTTGGACTGTTTGACAGATTAAAAAAATTCACAGAGTTTATCGTTTAGAAAATATAAATTAATTTTAGAAAAGCATCCAAAATTAATAATAATAACATGCAACTCGGAAATATATTTATTAAGAGAATTTTCCTATCAAAGAGCAGTCCACTGCATTACTTTCCCTTCCTTATCAAGGAAAGGGCGTGAACATTTTTTGCCTTCATCCGTACGAACTCCCTCTTCGTCACTGGCCGAAATCGTGCCTCTTGGTGTGGACCAGAGGAGCACGCGTTGATGATCGGGGAGACTTCAAAATCTGCAGGTGGACCATAAAAGTAGGCAAAAGACAAACGGTGCTGCACCCGGCTGACGGCCGCGCGGTGAAGGGCACTGGGGAATCGGGCATTAGACACGATGTGAAGCATGTCGCCGACGTTAACCACGAGCGAGCCAGTCTTTGGAGCCACGGATATCCAACCGTGTTGTTCGTGGAATAACTGGAGGCCGGTCACGTCGTTTTGATGTACTATGGTAATGTAGGATGTGTCCGTATGAGGAGCGAGGCCGATCATTTCATTCAGGCACTGACATGCTGGGTAGGAGTTCAGCTGCAGCGCGGTTGATGGGCCGCTTTCGTGGAATGGCGGGAGGCCGCCGTAGTTCTTCAAGACGAGGCCGAGTATTTTCTCCGACAATGACTTCATTCTCTTCTGATAGTCCTCCATCATCTCGCTGCCCCATGCGCTCAAATACAAGCGTTAATCAATTAGGCGTCATATAATTTTAGAATTATCGAACGAAATGAACTCCAAAAATTTTAATAAGAAATTTTATTATCTAGTTTGTATCCGTAACACATAATATCACCAGATAAATATTACGCGCACGTTATTGGATGAATAGAAAGGTTCTCTTACCAGAACCTCATGTACTCGTGAGGCCAGACCTGCTTCGCATGTTCAATCGGTGACCCGGTTATCGTTAACCCTTCATGCCACATGGTCTCATCCAAGATGGCAGCTAACGGCGCCATCCCGTAGCCAGCCGTCTCCCCAGGGGTTCTCAACGCCTTCATCTTCTCCTCCCTCGGGAGCGAAAAGAACCTCAACGCCTCCACCTCGGCCCCCACAAGGACACCCAAGGGGATACCGTGGTTGGTTACAACGAACATGCCTGACAATTCACATGCACGGACGAGGGAATCCTCCACTGTGGGGCTATTGAGGTCGATGACGGGCAGGGAATTCTGGACGTCCTCCGATCCGAGAAAGCTGGATACATGGGGGGAATCGAATGGCTTCTGAGAGTTGAGGGAGTAGAAGTCGGGGGGGATTCTGTGACGAAGATGAACAGAGGCTTGGGACACTTCAGCCATGTGTGTTTCTTTGTAAAAATTCTGAGAAGAGGCAGTCAACACGTATTTTGTAGTACAAAAGATGCCATCCACGTCCATTAAAGTGACACCCGTTCCATATTAACACAACCCCTAATAAATTTTCATGTATTATTATTATTATTATTTTAAAATGGAGTGGAGGGGAAGGGGGGACTCGGAAGTGACGCAAATAAAGATGGAAAACATTTAGGTAGTGTTTTTTGGGGAGGGCGGGCGGCCGGTGTTGGACGGGGGCCGTGTCTTTTAGTCGCTACAAACCCAACGTTGAAATTATATATAATTTTAAGGATAAGGATTTACTTATTATTTATTTTATTTTTTGTATTTGTTGTAACAAAAGTGTTAGGATTCTTATTTAAGGCATGTGTTTTAATCATTTGTATGCAAACAAGCGAAACAGAACACAATTAATCTGGCTCAGATAATCCATTGGTTCGTGGAAATTGGTTTTCTTTTCTTAAACATTCGAGTTTCGGGATTAAAATAGGATGAAGCGATTGATTAAAATAAAATTAAAATTACATAAGGAGTAGCTAAAAATTATTAAAAATGGGAAAATTTTAGATTTTTTATTTTTTATTCTTTTTTTTTAAAAAAAAAAGAAAATCAATCTAGGATGTCTAAAAGGCATCATCATTAGCGAAAAAGAAAATATGGTGATATTTTGACTTTACGCTTTGTGGTGGGGGGGTAAGATCAATGGAGGGGTTTGGTAAAAGGGAATTGCGGTCTTTTCCATATTAATGTCTACTACCTTTGACCATTTGAACTCTCAATTATTATTCAAAAACTAATGCATCCATCCATTTGTCGATGATCAGAGTCGTGAGGCGATATCTTACTCCCCCCTACCCTAGCAAAATTTAAAAAAAAAAAAACACATGCCCTGTGACGTGCGAACGAGTCGTCGACGGCAATCCCTTAAACGCAGCGATAGCAGACTTGGACACAGTTCCTTGGATTAATGGGCCCATTCATGCAATTGGGCTTAATCTCGGCCCAAATAAGCCCAATAATGAATTTGGGCTTAATCCGTTTCCTAGAATGTGGTAAATTAAGATTACTCTATCCAGTTTAACTAAACTCGGGCAATTAGAGGTCCCAAAAACAAACAACTTTTTAGTAAACCAACTAGGATCAAATTTGGGTGAAATCGAAACAGCCTCAGAATATCAAACTATTGAATTATTAATCGGTTTTGTTATCATTTAACGCATATCTCTCGAATATTTTGGTATCGAACTAATCACTCTATTCGTCCGACAAACACTCGTTGTGCTCATTCCTCAATCCCAAATGGTTACGTGAGGCTATCGATATATGAAAACTGAAGCGTTGGGTCGATGCCGGGGGACATACAATGTGTTGACAAATTGAAAGAATGCATCCCAATGATGAGATTGGGCTTTTAATATTTGGCCGAATAATCAATCTCACGCCGAAATTCAGGTATGGTTTTAGAAAATGTTGTTTACATTCATGTAAGCCGAGAGTAATGGCCCAGATATTGAATAGCCCGAGTCTATTAAACAACACAACCGTGGGCTCGGGCCGGTTAACATGACAAACGACGCGATCATGTCCAGTGGGCTGTATATGGGTTTGGGCCCATTATTGAGAAGAATGAGCCCATGATCCACGGACAAACCGACTGGCTGTGAAATGACTAGGTTGCCCTCGCTGTGGAACTCGGTCGTCCACCCAATCGTGAACCATCCAAAAAGACAGGACCGCAGAAATGGCTGCACGGTCGACGAAGACGAGCGAGGACCGGAAGGGGGAAGGATTTCGATGGCTTCTCTCAGCTTCAACGGCGTCAATTCCGTTCTTTTCCAGCCTCCGGTCACGTTCGGAGCGCGTAACCTGCGGAGGAGGGGGACATCGGTGTCCGTGGCGGCGAGTTCCGCCGCTGAGGTCTCTTCGGAGAAGCCGGAGATCGAGCTGGAGTTCGTAGGAGTGAGTGTTGTGTTGCTGTCCGGGGTTTTATGGTGGTTTTGGTTTTTTTAATGTGTTGGTGTGTGCGCTTGGTGTTTGTTTAGCCCAAGGCGGGGGCGGACGGTTCGCTCCCTGTGGACAGAGCCAAGGCGGTTAGCGGTGAGAAGCTGCTTAGGAACATCATGCTTGACAACAAGATCGAGCTATACGCTGCATATGTCGGTTGCGATTCTATTTATTTGTTTTCATTGTCGAAATGCGGTAGATGAGCCCATGATTATGAATGTCTGGTGGCATGCCAATGTGGTGTAGGGTAAGGTCATGAACTGTGGTGGTGGCGGGAGCTGCGGTACCTGCATCGTTGAGGTAATTAGCTATTCTCTCTCATGGCCACGCTAATGTTTCCCTGAAAGTACGAGTTTTCGCATGTAATTTGCTTGCTGTTTCGGTCCCGTAGAGATATTGTGTTTGATGATTTATGCGAGGCATGCTATTGAGTTTGTGTGCACGCTCCTGAAACGCCTTGTGGGCCTAGATTTTTCGTACTTCAATTCTACGGAAGTATTTTTTTGATACTTTTATTTCAACCATTACTGTGATGATAAAGACATCCAGCATGGATGATTTGGGTGCTTTCCTTGTCGATCGGTTGGAGTTTGATGAATCTAGCTAAATGTTAATTTCTCCCTGTTTGGTCAAGATAATCGAAGGAAAAGAGCTTCTGAACGAGCGAACCAACACCGAACTGAAATACCTCAAGAAAGTGAGCTCCGTCTATCTTCCCACTATTCTACCTCCTTCATCCTCATCTAAAATCCATGGTTGACTCGTTTCATGCTCGCAGAAACCCGAGTCATGGAGACTGGCCTGCCAAACCATTGTGGGCAGCAAGGAAAACTCAGGAAAGGTATGTTGATACAAGCTAACTCGACGGTATCCCTCATTACTCAGTCCGCTATATTAGTTCTGGCTTCAGGAACTGAGATTCGTCCTGCCTTTATGCTATTTCTGGTCTCAAAGGTTGTGGTTCAAAGATTGCCGCAGTGGAAGAAATGACATTGGGGAAGCTAATTAAGGAAACCCTCCCCCACCCCCAATTGGTGCTGCTGCATTACATTCTGCATTCTAGAGAGATTAAGGTGTGATGTTATCTTCTTGTCGTATTGAAAACTTCCACATCCAAATTTTTGCACGTTCATATATCCCTGCATTTATGTGTGGGGTTAACCTTGTTCTCGCACAAGTTGAGGTCCTTGTCTAACTTTTGCTCTCGAGACAAAGGGCGCTCCCCCCAGACCTTGCTTCTTTTTGTTTTTCCAGGCTGTCTCTTTCTTTGAAACTTTAAAAGCTGTGTTCTTCAATTTCAATGCCATTAACAATTTGTTTTCCTTTTAGCGGTCCCACAAACTTTTCAGAGCCATGAAAAAATGGAACAGCAGCAGCTCCTCTGGGCCATGGGGGGGTTGTGGTAGATAAGGGGGAAATGGGGGAAAGTTCAGTACTCAGTAGTAAGTAGGACAGGAAAAGGTCTCATTTGGGCCACCACCAACACAACTAACACATTTATTAGGTTAGACAAAAGTTGGGGAATGGGGATTTCTCTGGAGGCCCAAAAAAGGTCACATATCGTGTTTTTTTTTTTTTTTTGGCAATAAAATCAATAATACACAACCTCTGTGTAAGAGTGTAAGGTAAAAAGTCTTAAAGTAGTAAAAAGTCGGCTGGCTGTCCCAAAACTTCAAAAACAAAAAAAAAAGGATAGAAAAACACTCTTGCCATATTTGAAAATGGGAATGATTGCCACCGATCGATCGATCGTCGCACCACATAAATTTTCATATGTCAATTTTGTTTTTTGGGGTCGTGATAATTCCCGAATTTGAAGGAAATGCAGGTTATTTTGGCAAGCATAGCGATGGAGATACATACTTTTTTAATGTTTTGGCAGAAGAGATGGAGATACTTGGTATTTAAAGAATACATTAATACAATCAATTTGCTGTTTAGATGGGGTTTTGAAATTCATTCATTCGGGGTTTCTACCATTTTAAGTCAAAGACAAGCCATGGAATTTGTCAAATCCCAAAGTCATAGAAAAAGAAAGAAAACCCATGATTTTTTTTTTCTTTTGGTAAACCCAAATATGTCATGTAAATTGTAAAATACATCCTGAATCTAAGGAAAATGAGGAAGAAAAAGCTGGACTGACCCCCTTTTCTTTTTAATTTTAAATAGAGAAAATTCTAGATCAGAAGAAACTCCCCACGGGGTTGGTGGTGGTGGTGGTGGTAAACCCAAAAAACACACACAATTGGGAATCAATTCAAATTTCAAAAAAGGAGGAGAAGGAAAGGAAACCCCAAGTAACCATGTGTTTTGAAATCGATGCATCATATGTGATATAGCATTATTGATATTATAATTACTTTGGGTTTTGGACATTATGCTGACGGTGGTGGTGGTCACGTTTCTCGATGAGGAGTAATGAATCATCCATGTTATGTCAATTTCATTCTAGTGGTTGGACCAAAACATATGATTCCGGCAGCTGTAAAAACCAAACCCCCGTATTTTAAACCCCCCCCAAAAAAAAACCCATAAATTAATAATTAATAATAATAAATGAAAAAGTTTTCAGTTCTCTCTCGTTGACCACAACAAAACAAAAGGCAACAACAATTAATTAATATCAATTATTTATTCTATGTTTTTTTTTGTTTTTGAGTTTTTGAACCGGGGGGAGTAAGAGAGGAGGAGGTCATCCCGCTCTCTGAAACGCTCTCAAAAATCCCTCCCCTCCCCCAACACACTCGCTCTTCCACACTCTTCTTCTTCTTCTTCTTCTTCTTCTACTCCTCTTTGTTTCCCGACCACCTGCGGACGGGCCTTACTTCACGACGACCTCGTAAGCTCACCCCTCCCCCCCACCTCCAATGACCATCCCCCCACTTATCTTCCTCCTCCTTTCCCTTGCTTCTTTCCATCGACGCCTTTTGTTACTTCCTGTTACGTGCCTATAGTTGACTACATTTTGTTTTTGGTCGTCACATGTTCGACTGTATGCAAGATGGGAAATTTTAACCAAATGCTTGCCGCCACGTAGTTGTCCTACGCAGTTTACGTTGCGGCGTGCAGTGTTCTGTCCAGATCTATCGCGGAATTTGTTTTGTTGGCTGTGGTCTTTCCCGTTTGGGCGGGGTGGTCGATTTCCTGGGTTTTTTTTTTTGAATTTTGGTTCGGACGGCGGAGTGTAAGGGAGGGTCCGATAATATATGCTGGATCTTGGATTCGTCCTTTGATGTTTGTTCTGAGATCGTTTTGTTCCCTTTTCGGTTAGTCACGATGTGAATGTGCCACTGGATTGATTGGCGGTGTTCTTTTTTTTTTCCTTTATTCAAATGAAGCAGTGGAACTTCATCGGCACCGTGGCATTTGGCTGCATTCACTGTTGACCCGTAGATGTTGATGTATTACTGCATTCACTCTGCAATGGTTAATTGTATTACTGAGAATTGTGTTGCTGAGAATCTGGGCGTTGCAAGCAATCTTCGTGCATCACTGGTTTCTCTATATTTTTATCTAATTTGGGGTAAATTTATTTATTTTTTTGGTTTTGGAGGGTAGGATTTCGAAGAATTGTGGGCGATGAGGTGCTTCTTGGACTGATGTCGGGGAGGACTGCCGATATGAACAAAGAAAATGATATCGGAGTCCGGAGAGTTGCCGATAATGTCCGGATCACACGGTCGCGAGCCAAAGCAGTTGGAACGTCCACAGGGATACTGCCGTCCTCCAGACCATCGTTTAAGCAGGATCACAAGCGTGTCCTTCGTGCAAGTGCAAAGAGAGCTGCCTCCAATGAAAATAAACCAGCTAATGAGGGAGATGCTGCTGCTACTTGGAATAAAAAAAGAGCTGTTCTCAAGGATGTAACCAACGTCTTGTGCAAACGCTCATTCTTGAGTTGTGTAAATGCAGCCAAACACCAGGTTGCGCGGAGAAACCATTCTTTGTTATATTAAAATCAGTTTATGGCCAATCCTTTCCCAAATTTGAGTTTGGGAGTAATTTTTCTTTGCTTTGGATTTGCACTGGACTCTTTACTTTGAATGGATCAGTGCTTGACTTTTGTGCCACCGGACAGACTGGGAAGAATGGTATGAAGGACGGAGCGGTGCCAGAGCATGAGGATACAATTCATGAGGTTGCAAAAGTAGAACTGGCAACTGAGTTGTCCAAAATAAGAGTAGCAGATACTCTGGACGGTGTTATTCCTCCCAAATGCAGCAATGTCGGCACATTGACAGGACCAGCTTCAGATCATGTGAGGCAAGACACAGACGAAAAGGGTGAATCACCCTCACTGCGAAAGTCGAATCGCAAGCGCCTCAGAAATGAGAATGGAGGTTTGTATTTGACCTGTCGTTGGTAGATAATTCGCTGATTAGACATAATGTTGAAATCCTTACTAGTGATTTGTCGATGTTTGACAGATGATATGGAATCCGCGCAATTATTGTCAACACGTCCATCTGTTATCGAAATCGACTCCCGTGTCCATGACCCTCAAGCTTGCACGTCGTATGCCCATGAAATTTACAGCAACATAAGGACAAATGAGGTACACATTACCGAATTTCATGAACCCATTTAACTTCGGAAGATGAAGTTGTTACTGTTGTTATATCCAACCGCAACGTGTTTTCCTTTGTTTTCAGCTTGAGAGACGACCTTCCTTCGACTACATGGAAAGGCTACAATGTGACATTTCGCCCGGCATGCGCAGTATCCTTATCGACTGGCTTGTGGAGGTGAGCTTGAAGTTCTCCCACTCGACAATATATTACTGTGACGGCCAGCCGGGATCCTCTGATGTCTGATGTTCTGCTGAGTTAGTTTATCCAACATGATCAGGTATCTGAAGAATATAAACTGGTTCCAGACACGCTCTACCTCACTGTGAACCTCATCGACCGGTTTCTCTCACAAAACTACATTAAGAAGCAAAGCCTCCAACTGCTAGGTATTACTTGCATGCTCATAGCCTCGTAAGTCCTCCATTCCCAATTGAATTACAGACGTACTTCCAGTTCCTGTACCAATTCTTATCGAAAGCTCTTTGTATCTTCATCTGGTACCATAAAGGAAATACGAGGAGATCTGTGCGCCGCGAGTTGATGAATTTTGCTTTATTACTGACAACACTTACACCAGAGAAGAGGCAAGTTAACGTCTTAGTTTTGTCTGACCCTCCTTTATCTTCTGTCTCATTTTACCGAAACTGTTATTGTTATCCAGGTTCTGAAGCAGGAGAGTCAAGTATTGAATCACTTCCATTTTCAGTTATCTTTTCCTTCGACTAAATCTTTCCTCCGGTACTAATCCTCATCTCCCCACTTCTCCACTCTCCATCGCCTGATTGGTTTCTGAACAGAATGTGAGTCCTTATCCTATGATTGTGTTTTCCAGGAGATTCATCCAGGCGGCACAAGCATCTTCCGAGGTACTATTCATTGTTCCTTCCAATCCGAGAACTTACTTAAGCTCCTGATAAAATGTGACATATAAACGCTGAGTCTTGCTGTTTCCTTCTCCGTCAGTTTCCTTCCCTCGAAATGGAGTTCCTCGCGAATTACTTGGCCGAGTTGACACTAATTGAGTACAGTTTCCTTAAGTTCCTGCCCTCTGTAATTGCTGCATCCGCCGTCCTTCTCGCCAGATGGACCCTTAACCAATCTGACAATCCCTGGGTACCACTTTTTTTTTGTCTATAACCCAGTCCCATGTTCAAGGTTGATCAAGGACTATTTTACCGACTTGGCGTTATTATATCTCGCAGAATCCAACTTTAGAACACTACACCAGCTACAAGGTGGAAGAGCTAAAGACAGTGGTTCTGGCTATTGAAGGACTGCAGCTGAATACAAGCGGCTGCTCCCTCAACGCCGTCCGACAAAAGTACAAACAACAGAAGGTAAAAGCAATGAACCGTGTTATAATCTTCACAGGATACGGAATGGGGGGCCTTTTGACTCATCGGACTTGTCATGTGGTTGCAGTTCAGAGCCGTGTCAACTCTAACCTCATCGGAGCCTGTGCAGACACTCTTCCAAAGCTATAACAACTGCTAATCTCCTCCGGTCGTCCCTCGCCCGTGATATAACGATGACAACCGACCCATTCGTTTGCGTCAAATTCATTGTATTGATGTCTTTCGTTTTCAGTCTGGTGATTACAACACCAGGGATGGCAAAAAGAAAGAAAAGAAAAAAGAAGCTCCTTGCGAAAATAAACCCATTTTCGTGGATCGATCAACTCACTGATCCCTGATCACTGATCCATCCTGTCTGTGTTGTTTACAGATAGTTTTCTCTACTTGATAGCATTTGAAGCCTTCAGGGATGAATTACCTCGGCAGTCTTAATTTCTCTCCGTCGTCAACTAAAGACCAACGACTCGACTTTCAGAAACTTAGTACCAAAAAAGAAGCCAAAATCAAATTTGCCTCCTCCCTACCGGCGGCTTCCACTCTTTAGGTTCGGACAACCTTAAAAACCAACCCCATCATCGCCAGGACCCAACCAGACTGACCCAGCAGTGGAAGGCCTCCATGGCTGCAGCATCTTCCCCTTCCCCCACATTTGCCTCACAATCCACAAGCCCTAGCCCTAGACCCGCCTTCCTCTTCAATCGCCCCTTCCTCCCTTCCCCCAGTAACCTCTCCTTCTCTAGTCGCAGCTTCTCCTCATCCCCCCTCGCTCCCCTCCGCTGCTTTCCCTTCAGGCGCACCGCGATAACTGTCCCCTGTGCATCCGCTGAAGTGTCGTCCTCCGCCAAGGCTTTCCGTGGCCTCTGCTACGTGGTCGGCGACAACATCGACACCGACCAAATCATCCCCGCCGAGCACCTCACCCTCGTCCCCTCCAACCCTTCCGAGTACGCGAAGCTTGGCTCTTTCGCCCTCTGTGGCCTCCCTTCCAGCTACACCACTCGGTTCGTCTCTCCCGGTGCGACTAAGACCGAGTACTCCATCATCATCGGGGGAGCCAACTTTGGTTGTGGATCATCCCGGGAGCACGCGCCTGTTGCACTAGGAGCGGCCGGGGCGGTCGCCGTGGTGGCGGAGTCTTACGCTAGGATATTCTTTAGGAACTCAGTCGCAACCGGGGAGGTTTACCCGATAGAGGTTGAGGATAGGGTCTGCCAGGAGTGCCAGACTGGGGACGAGGTGTCCGTGTTGTTGGAGGAAGGTGGGGGGAGGTTGATTAATCATAGGACTGGGAAGGAGTGGAAGTTGAATCCGATTGGCGATGCCGGGCCTGTGATCGAGGCGGGAGGAATCTTTGCCTATGCGCGGAAGACAGGAATGATACCTTCCGAGGCCTAGAATCGATCTAGTGAGGTAGCAAGTCGCTGGACCCTTCCAATGTTTGCTTGGCTATTGTGATCCCTGTGATGGCTACATTGCGCTTTGCATACTTAAGATAAGGTCAGAACGGTGATATATCATTCAATGACATGATGTGGTTTTCGAGACTGTCCTGTTTCGGTGCTTGGATTTCCGCAGGAACATTAGGTTGTCATAAAATGTCCGGTCCTGCTTTGCCCTTAGGGCCACGGCCAGTCAATACGCCATAGAATGGCTGTGATCATTTGATTTTGCATCTGTTCCTCTAGAGTCTAGAATCGGCAGGTTTCCATTTTGTGGATTGATTAAGGCATGTTTTTTTCTTTGTTTTCCTTTTGCAGGCTACTGGACCTCCATTGCAGCTTCTTGGGTGCTTTCGCATATAGAACTACCTTAGTTTTTCCCTCGGATGTTTTTTAGGCATGAGAATGAGCCCCCTGTTGTCTTGTCATTCGAATTTGGACTCAGCAACCGCTGAGCATTTGATGCCAGCTCTTTTATGTAAGGATGCTTGTTTATTTAACTCTAGTTGGTTTGGACTTGAAGACATTGGAAAATTAGGTTGGCCTTGTCCTCTTCTTTTAGTATTATAAGATGGTGAACTTATCTTAATGGCTATTTGATCATGACCTGAACTCCATATTATGGAACTTTGATCCGAATGCGCGCTGAACTTGTGACATCTTCAACGTTTTGATCATTGAGTGGATGTATAATAAACATCATGTTCATGTACATTTTGTAAAAATCCCTTGGAAGGTCATAACGGGGTGCCTAAGTGAACTACAAGTGTATAATAAAGAATGACAGTTTGATTTGGACGAGTGCAATATTTACACATATTAATGACGATCTATCTAATCCTGTGAAATTGCCGAGTACTCGAACAGTAGACGTTTCGAGGGAGCTGATTGTAGGAGCACCCTGAGACGACTTGTGAGCTGGTATATCAATGTCCATTGCATCGCCATCTCGGAATCCTTCATCTGTCTAACAATGGAGGCCTGAGAGAAAAGAGGAAGATTCCAACCTTAGTCTCAGAAGATCGTAAAAGCAAAAGGCACCAGACTGTGTGATCCCGGAACGAGTACCTGGAGACGTTTCCCGAGCCGAACTTCAACTTCGGTACCGAAAGATATATTGCTGGCCAAGGATTTGAAAGGATCAACAGTAGGGTCGACAGAAAGCAGGCTCGGGATTTGTGGCGCATAAACCACCCTCCACCTAGCCTGGCCAAACTCTCCCTTGCCCTCTATTCTTGGCATGAGAGTTTCAAGAGTTGCGGTGGCGAGCTTCTTAAACGCAAGCTGTCCATCACCTTCCAAGATAGACTCGGCCAATTGACTCTCAAAAACTCTAGCTGCCTGTGCAGATACAATCATAAAAGCCCAACGGCAATAAGAACGAAATGGCACCTGATAGGATGGGAAACGACAGCATCAACAGTACATGGAATTTTCAAACGAGTTATTTCCTATTGTTACCTCAGTAGGTGAGAGTACGTCCTGTTCTACAGTACGAGTAGTGGTCACCACCAGGTTGTCCTGCCAGTTACTAGCTCTACTCTGGATCCTGAACTGCCACTCCGATCCAACAAGAGCCAAGTCCAACAACGGGTCCAGACCGTGCTCGGGCTCAAACTTAGCAATGTTCAAATGCTCTCTATTAAGCCTCACCTACAAAATAAACCTTCGTCAGCTAGGTTAGTGCTGCTTGACTCGGGTTCTGGGCGAGAGTCCATCACATACCTGAGTAGCAACGAGATTTACATCACCATTTTCAAACGTGAGAATGCCTTTGGGCATAATTAATTTGGGATGCGCCAAACCATTCAGCTCGAGCTCCCCGCTAACGGCAAAATTCAGGATTAACGGATACACTATCCTCAACTCGGGTCCAAGGATGAGCTTCAAGTCACTTAGACGGATGTCTACTTCGGGCTTAAAGTTCACCAGATCTGTTTCCTTATCGACTTCAGCAGACTTGACTGCAAAAGGGGAACACAGATAATATACTTCAGCAGAGCATTATATGGGATATAACACAAGAATTTTACCAAATGAAATATCAATGCAAGAAAGGACCATTAGGAGGAAAATAATAGTAAGAGTAAGATCAGCCTACTATTAAAGTAGCCTAGACATATTTGACTACTAATAATTCACAATTGCCCAATCAGGTTTTCACAAAACCATTCAGAATGCTACCTGATGGTCCAGAAGATCCAATCTGTGAGGCGGCAAGTTTGAGGCCAAAGAATCTTGAGATATATCTGGAAGGAACCATACGGTTCACACCTCCGACACGCAGCCGGGACTGACGCGAAGGCAATTTCTCAAAAGGAGGGGCTCCGCTGCCCTTGTCATGGGGTAAATAAGCTTCCCCTTGACTCAGTTTAATATCGCCAGAAATATTCGGCTGAAAAATAGAGCCGGATATTTGTAGTTGAGAGTCAACCTGGCCACTATAACAAAAAGAAATAGCTTTAGAAAGTCATTCCCAGCGAGAAGTAACGACAAGCACGATTAACGGATAAGAAGAAATCCAATAAATTGTATGGAAAGCCATTAGTATTACTTATAAAAAAAAGCCATTAGTATTTGCAGTTGAATAAGTAGCTTAGAGACGAGACCTCAAAACATTCTTTGCTCGCACTTCAAGCATTTCGCACTTCAAGTCAATTCTATCTCCAGGTAATTCATCGGTAGTCTTGAAAGGCAGATTCCCTTTCACAAACAATTTACCCCTTCTGCTAAACTTACTCTCTAATGAGCTGATGCATAGTCTATTTGACTGTACATGGAGTGTCCCACCAAGATTTGTCAGAGGCTTCCGGAGCACCGGAGAATATAAAGAAGCCCTGTGGAAGGATGCTGATCCATCAAAGACTGGTTGCTCCACTGTACCCCTTACCTATCAGTTCAAGTAACAAAAGACATGAAAGTACAGGATTAAACATTCACCCCATAAAATCATGGAAATACTATTCAAGATACAACAAATGACCTACCTGAAGTACAATGTCTGCATTACCATGAAGCCAATTTGCATATGGAGAGAGAGCAGTTAATAGCATCATGCCTCCATCTTTGACATCTGCGTCAACCCGAACTTCCCCAACATCAAGGACATTCCAATTCAGACCTTTGAGACCTTCGGCTAACTGAGCATCCCAGGCCTCCTCATTTCGTCCTCTAGCCACTTTCTTCTCACCAGTTTCTTCCAATGTAACCCGAGGGCTTTCTTTTGACCAAGCAGAGGTCCAAGAAGAACCCCTTCTGTCTGTTTCATTATTTCCTTCTTCAACATTATTGGCTGAAAAATTCAGTGGAACACTCCCTTGAATGTGTACATGCCCACTTTGAATAACAGGTTCCAATTTCGCATTAAACAGAAAACGACTTGCAGATGTCAGAGATGCAACAATTTCAGCGCGCCCAAGATCAATGCCTCCTATAGCACCATCTAAGAGTCTCACCTGCACGTCACATTCTGGTCTAGCTAAACTCCCCCTCAGATCTCCTTCCATGTGCAGAATACCTTTAATGGGTGCCAACAAGTGATGCAAAGAGTGTATTGCATCCCTTGCCGAAGATTCAATAACATGAAGAACTGTTGGGACCAAACTCACAGGAAAATTCAAAACGGCGAAATGTAGATTTGTTTTCAGGCCAGATAAAGTCCCATCTGCATGGATGGTGGCATTGTCCTTTTGAATGAAAAAGTTGTCAAGTCGCAAGCCATCGTCGTTGCTGTATGCACCGACCGCCAAAACACGCTGTGTTTTATAAGCTCCCCATTCCCAGTCCTCGCCATGGAAATCAAACTCTGCCTGAAGATGCATGAAACGAACAACTAAGACATTGAAGGAACGGAAATAAGAGAACAAGAAAGCAAGCAGACTTTACATGGTTATGCAAGCTGCAACCTCTATGTTATCAAAGAACAGTCATGTGAGTACATGTTTCAGTAAGCAAAACAAGTCATACAGGCAGTGCGAAGTATAGACAACAGCTCTCAAAGAGTATTCAAACCCGAAATTTTATGGTAAAAAGCGGATCAGCCAGTAGAACATGAGGCAGACATAATATTCAAAGAAGGTGGTCCCATAATGTAATTTGTGGGAAACTCACTAAAGTAGAGAACTTCTACGAGAATGGACCCATAGAGTATCAAAATGGATCATTCTCGGCAGATATAAGCTGTATTATCAAAAAGCTAGACCAGGGAAGTTACAGTCCCAAGTACCAAGAGAATGAGTGATAAGGGTTCTCAAATCTTGGAGAAGGGGGTGGCATTTTCAAATTTTTGGCCTTATCGACCTATGGATGTAAAATAATGAGAGCTCATTGGAGAGAACCCTCCAATCTCTTACTCTCTAAGGCAATGTAAAAACTTGTTTTTTCTGATAATTTTTGCCTTTCTAATCATTCATATAGATTTATTTAAATAAGAGTACAGCAGTATTAAGAAAAGGAAAAGAAGATGTTTTCCTAACTAGAAAAATAATATTGCTTACCTAGGAAGATTATTCTTCTGTGATAAAACCCAAATCATCATAATTTACTTATTGCCTTAATGATACCATAGTGTCTCATGGGTGTTCAAGAGGGCATAATGTAAGCATTTACCTGAGTGTCCCCATTCCCTCCACCGCTGGCATCAAAGGACCCATGCCACTGGCCTTTAAATTCGGAGAGACCAGGAAATGTTAAGTCTTCAGGAATAATCTCATCCATGTACATATAATGACCCCGAATCACCTGTGAAATCAGTATACAATTTGATTCAATCGACAAGCTGATATTACCATTATTAGTTACCATAAAAATTCATTACCTCAAGAAGCTCTTGCAGACTTTCTGTGTCCAAACCTACACTCTGCAAGTTTCGAATAAAAAATTCCTGCCAAAATGCACAGATAGAGTGAACTCAGTTCTACATTGATGCACTGTTAACAAAACCATTTTGAAGGGTTTCATCAGACATATGATTACTATATGCAAAAAACTACTAAGAGAATCAAGAATGCAAGAGAGGATAACCTAGTAACTGGTCCTTTTGCATCCAGATGATCAAGAGTGGAAGAAACAGTTGTACAATGCAGAGAGACATAATCAACGCCAGTCACCATGGAAACAATTGAAGTGCACATTAAAGTAGAAAGTAACCAACAAAGATGGAGATAAGTGACAATAGAGCAATTCTACCTGTACCCTACCCTTCAAGGTTTTGAGCACACTACTTATGTCATCATTATCTGACCCACCAATAAATGAAAGGAATCTGCATGTTATGCAGATGGCCCCAGTTACCATGAAGGTTATCAATACTCGCTTGGAAGGTAGGTACCTTTGATCTGGAATGGACAGCTGGATCAGTACTTCGGGAAAGAAGCCTTGCAAGAGGGAGCATTTCAGCTACCTCAGCTTGAGGAACTTCAAGTCTCATCCTCCATCTTCCCATAGAAGATATGACACTACCCAAATGACCGGTAAGTGCCCTCTGCAACAAGCCACCACTTTCACCGCCTGTTTGATTTCTGTCCCTGCTACCAGGTAACACATACTCACCCTGAAGCTCATATCGACTACTGCTTTGTTCCAAAATAGTTTTCTCAACTGTAATCTGCAGGAGCACATTAAATAAGCAGATGAAGAGGTAGATCTTTCATTACTGTATTCATAAGCTGTGTTTGCTGATTTCTTCATTAAATAATAGTAAGAAATGAATTGAATCTCAAACAGAACTGCGGATCCAGGGAAAAGTGCTAGGCACTAGGATATTGAGACCATTCAACATTCAGCAGACTTCTCGATTTCATATAAAAGAGGAAATCTTCATAGCAAGAAAACCAAAAGTTGATGTGATAGATTGAGTTTGCCTTACATAATTGCAGGCTATGATTGCTCAGATATCCAGGAAACCATTAGATAGCCATGAACTAGACGATAAAATACAAATAGAAGACAATTGAGTAATAAAGGACCTAGCAAACAATGACTCGAGGTACTCACAACATCCCCGCTCCATCGAGCTGCCACATCCAATGCTTCACCAAGCACACCACTGAATTTTGGCCGGAGTACAGACAAATTTCCATGACCTCTTCTCTTTTGAAGATTCAGCTGAATTTCAGCCTAAAACAGAACCAAAGAAATATTGGCAATGTGTGAAGAGCACATGCTTATATCGTAGAAGACGTATACGTACTCTCTGAATCATTCCACGGAGTGAGGCCAACTCCATCTCATCAAGGGGCAGATTCCGCAGCTGTAATAAAGAGAGACGAGAGGAAAAAATTATGACCCTCTCAGAAATTGTATAATGGAGTGGTCAATCACCTGGGGTTCATCTTATTCACCGAGCAGAAGTTTTGAGAATGAAAAAGCAGTACCAGAATCGAGAAAAAGAAGTACCTCCAAGGTAGCACTCAGACGGGGTTGATAACACACGTTGGCTCTTAACTGTCCCTTTTGAAGAGAAAAAGACAATAGCCTTCCATTTGTCTCATTTCCTTCAACAAGTCCAAGTGGGCCAGCCACTTCCACTGCAAGACTTTCATCAGGTCTACCCATGGCTTCCAGCTGTATTTATATACAAAGAAAAGTAACATTTCATAAATATACCTTAGGAGGTACATGCATTTTTTTCTTACGAAGAAATTCTCTAACAGTATGAGAATTTCTAAATAAATACAGTTCTGAAACTCCTTCACCGCAGCACCATCCCCCACGTAAACGCCAAAATATAGCACCGAGTGAATAACAAAAAGAAACAAAACCTTCCTTTGGGAGGCAAAGCAATTTCAGTAGAAACTCAAAAAATAATATCAACCACCTTGATGTATTCCTTTGATATCTTCAGCGGCCCAGCCAATTGAGGTGCGAGTGTCAATTGGTTTAACTTGAGGCCGGATATGGAAACATCCCCAACTAGACTCCTTGTGCTTTCTGCTGCTGCCGCTACCAAATCTGGCACTGCATCCACCCTAATTGGCTGATTGTCTGGAAGGTTTGCTTCAATGACCTCACCATGAAATCTTATCCTCCCAGTGGCTTTTAAATGCACAGGTCTTGGAGAATCAAATGGATAAGATGAGACAGAGCTTAAAAATTCAAAGCCACGCATACGCAAATCCAACTCAAGTCCTTCAAAAGTGAAAGGAATGCTCCTGAGCACTTTCACGTCACTTTTATCAAGCCAATAATCCTCAGGATAAGAAGTTAGGATTTTCCAGTGCAAATCGAAATCTGCAGATGAAGAATTAACAGTTATGTAGTCATGTGAGATTATGATGTCCCCACGTGCATCATTGAAGGATCCCTCGGCTTTCGGTGCAGTCCATTTGATGTCAAACCTCCTACAATGGCATAATGACATAAGTATTCTGTATTCTTTAACGACAAAATTACAGCAATTTTTTTATTAACTAAACTTTAAAAGAGCTAGCAAATCTCACGGTTTCATAAGTGAACCAGAGAGTTTTGTTTCACCGGTTAAATCCCCCAACTTTGGAGACATTGATTGTAGATGATCCGCCATATAGCGCTTCAAGATGTTATCAAAACATAAATTTCCAGAGAAATTCATATCCATGGCAGAGTCATCCAGCTCACCCTGTAAAATTTTTTAATAAACTCTAACTAATTCAGGCAACAATAAATTATACCAAAACTGTAGAACAAACTTATAAAAAGAATTGTAAAACAATACCTCTGGGCAAATCCATGCATTTCCAGCTCCTCGGATTTCACCACCATCCACAAGACTAGCTCTAATCCCATACAAATCGGCAACCTATAGAAGGAAAGGACAAGAGTAACACACAAGCACAGAATATCTCGTTAAAGACTAAACTCACACACATTTAGGATTTAAGATAAGTTCTTACGCAGTTATCACTGTTGAAAGTGAAATTAGCCGAAAGATACGAAAATGGAACTCGATCAAAAGCTGCTACTGCGCCAGCCTCCTTGTTTCTCATCATGGCATCATAAGCAGCAGATACAGGAGGCTCGGAGAGAGAAGAAACAATCTTCCTCGAAACGATACCGCTGCCAACAAATACAGGAACATCCAGTGGACCTTGACAATTGAATACTGCAGTTATTGAACCAGCCAACTGCAACAAAGAGTAGTAGAACCTTCATTAAGGTTGATGTCCCTCAAACCTCCTGTTTTTATCTCACTGCCCATAAGGCTAAAGGTACAATATTCTATGTATTACAACAACAACCATCAAATATTTATCCACATGCCTTTTTATTCACATCAAATTTACCCAAATAGAAATAAAGATCTAGTGTGCATGTACCGGAAATATCAGGGGTCGCATCCTAAAAGTTTTCATCAGGTCATTCACTTCAACAGAAGGAACCTGAAAGGAAGGCAGGCACGTTTCAGGTCAAATACTAAGGACAGACAATATGCCAACTGAAAATTGACGCTTCAAACCAACTACATCATGATCTTCCAGGCAGGATGTCTTAAGCAAAGAAATTCAGGCAGTGAATTTCAATCAGATACAAGGCAATGATTCAGTTCCAGAGCCAAAGAGCGTAGTTCTCGAACGAGCATCGAAAAGATGAGGTTGCCCAATAACAAGAGCAGCCTATGATACGTCATAAATTTCCAAACAGAAAATTTTCTGAAAGGTACAGAAAAGGAGATAGAACAAGTAAATAAGGAGTAAACATAGATCCAAAGCAACTCTATAAAGACATCAATGACACACTGGTAGCTTTAACTAAAGAAACCATAAACATAATTTAGAGCTTCTTGCTGATGGCATTCATCTTTCTTGCAGCCCCTAACTGAAGAAATCAAGAAAGCATTAAAGAGTGTACTACCGACATACCAAAAGAGAATGAAATATTTGATTAAGACCAATAAGCCGAGAATGCTGAAGTGAGCATGCAAATCACATGTCCAAGTTGACTGTTCAACGGTTACACTGGCTGAAATCATTCAACCAGTACCGAGAAGTGAAATTTGTGTGAACGACAACAATTTTATGTAAGAATGAGACCTGTGAAGTATGAAATATGATAACCCAGGAAAGATATAATAAGCCCCAATAGAAAGACGATACCTGGCACATCACATGATATTCTCCATCATCAGGATTGATTCCAAAATCACCTGAAGCTTCCAGTGGAACACTGCCAAACCATCCACTTGCATTTTGTAAGAAGATCCTCTGGCCCCGGAAGCATAAGCTAGCTGTGACATCCTAGGAAAGGAGGACAAAAGAATCAGATCTTAGTCATGAGATGAACAATCGGAAACATGGATGGAGAATCACATATCTGGAAGGCCAGTCCTGCCACATCATACCAAAAATCTAGATGGTGCATCATATATCTCGAAGGCCAGTCCCGCAACATCAAGCTGACCATATATGTTTGGGAACGATTCTTCTCCTGACATGCACAGATGTACCTGCAAGAATTTTGGTCTGTTTAGGAGAAGTGAGGCAAGACATTAACATCAGGGCATGCAAAAGGAAGACAAAAGAGAGTACTCAAAATAGAACATCAAAAGCTTGGATCAAATCATAAAACTAAACCAGCACATCATACGATTTTCACTTAAATCTGACAAATGAAGACATCGCATATAGTTAAGTTGATACCAGAAGACCATTAGCCATCTCCACATTAGTTTTTTGGCAATCACCTCCTGCATATTTGGTTTTCAACAGATGCAGAGAAGTGATTGTCCACCATAAGAGGCTTTGGACCTATGGTGATGTTCACCCAGCTCAGTTATTGCCAGGTTAATCCCAAACATGGTGATGGCTTTTGCAAATTATTGTATAATAAGTTAAGGATGGTAAGGTCCTTTGGACCCACAAATCCTTGCCAAACCCAAGATGTAAGTAATTGCTGCCCATACTTTTTGACAACTAGAAGGTTCTGGTGATGTCTAATCAGAACTAACACTATCCACTAGTTGCAGTAGGAGCACTATCCTCAACCTTAATTATAGAGTAGGGTGAGAATATCCTCATGGGATCAGGTTTTCCATTGAATAAAAGTTGCAGTGAGAAAGCCTCCATACCACATTGACAATCAACATTTAATCATACCAGCCAAAGATGTTCAGGCCAAACACTATCACAGCACCTTGAAGAATTCATAGAAATTAACTTGGTAAGGAAGAAAGAAGAATGGGGTGAATAAATATAAGCACCTCACCAGTAGCCCTTCCTTTGAACCATGATATAGGGATGTCTACAATTCTCTCAAAGAGCTGTAAATAGAAGACCGACAGCCAGAAGGTAATACGAGTATGCAAGCAAGTACAGAAAGAAATCCCCAGACCAGAACTGGTTGTAATTGCAATGGATTCTAAAAGTTTGGTAAAACATATACTGGAGTAAATCAGATTTAATCCATGGGACGCCAACTCTGGTATTGCAGAGTTCAGTTATGATGTCAAAGTTCATGGCCTTAAAACACCATGCCGCAGAAAATCTTAGGGGCATACTTGATACGGGAGGTATAATTTTTAAGTAATTTACCGGAGCAAAGAGTCGAGAAGTCTTCAGGTTTGCATGCCATTTCTGCTCGATGTTGTCAACAAAAACATCAACTGATAGCCAACCACCATCATCCGATGTATTATCTGACCTCCACATCTGACAATTCCCATCCAACTGTACATGAATGAGACCATAGTTTTTCTGAAATCTCACACGACCATTGGCATTCTCCATCTCTCTGTATAATCCACCGGGAAAGTCATTTGTCATTTATCTTCAAACACTTAGCATCTCCACTAAAAATATTAGTGCACTGGTTTTAACGGAAAAATAATTCCTCGATAATTTTAACTTTGCATCACTATATGACAAATAAAGACTGCAAGTTTAGAATATGTAATGCCTAGTATTTATCAGTTCCTGTATCAACCAAAGTAGATTATACCACCATCCCATAGACTGAAAAAAAAACTCAGATTAACAATGTTCACCTCTTTTCTGTGGCTTTTATTTTTAACTTGCAATGCAACAGTAAAGGAAAAACCTGGGCTCATTGTCGCCATATCCAAGGATCATCAAGCTTCCATCTCTGAAGTAAACTGAATCCAAAGTAACCGGGAGCACCTTACCAATGCCTTCAGTTGGTAGCAATTCTGTCCCTTCAACAAGTTCTTCCACCACTTCTTCGACTTTTGGGGCGATGGTTGACTTTAACTTTTTCAGGCTGCCAGAGAAACTGCCCAACAACTGCCGACCCATATTTTCATATAGAGTAAGAAACTTCGCATTCTGACGAACCAGTCTATCAATGGAAAAGGAGGAATTTGCTTCATTAGGATCAGATTCATGTAAATCATTTCCCTTTTGACTCTTTGGGATATTTAGACCTTCCATATTAGCCTCTGCATTTCCATCTCCGGCATTGACTTTTTCCATAAGACTCTCGGAAGAGGGATTTCGGATGAATTTTCCTGATTCCTCAAGTCCACCAGATACCGAAAGAAAAGGATCACTAACTATATTCAAGTTACCGTCTGGGTAGTCATTGTCCTTGTTCACTAATTCCGCAGGTCCAATTACAGTATTGCCAGATGAATCAGTAGTGGAATTCTCTTCATTTAATCTTAATGCACTACTGGAATCTCCTGTAATGACTGGCGATTCATATAGAATACCTAGAGGTAGACTCTGGAAATAAGAAGCAGCAGCAGCTGAACTACGATTTAATATTCTTCTTTTGACTGTCGCATTGTCTTCATAGAACTCTATCCCGGCAGCTTTCCTTTTCAGTTTGTGTTTTCCAGGACCCTTTTTTCGCCTAGACCATAATTTTTTCTCAGAACCATTTAACTTCACACCAAATGACTTCTCTAATTCGGCATGTTTAATATCATAATTAGCTCTAGTGTCCATACAACGATGATCCCGGAACTGCACCAGTTCATCAATAGATGGAGAAGAATCATAACCTGCTGAATTTTTGGATGTTGAAGGATTCTCCCTATCTTTGAAGTCATCATCTTTTGATGGTCTGATGCCTTTCTCAGAGAGCACATAACCAAATTCTGCAGCTTCTCTAGCTGAATTATCCCTTTGTTTTGACCAACGCGTAGCTGCTTCCTCTCTAGCAATCCTTCTGGTTCTTGTTCGATGGTCAATCCCTTCTTCTGATGACAAATGCCGTGGCACAAAACCTTCCGTGGAAGGTATCCCCAACCATGTGTAATCCCTCTTTTGCACAACAAGAACAGATGGATGTAGAAGAACTGCATCGATGACAATTTTCCCGCGCCTCAAACTCGAAAAAGGCCGGAGACAAAGCTTAATAGTGGAGGCCTCTCCACAAGAAAATTCTTCCACATGAGGTCCAAAGGAACAAGATTCCAAGGTAATGCTCAAAGGAGAAATCCCTCTTACCTTTCCGCAAATTATATCCCGCTGGATATACTCACTGAGAGTTGAACAGACAGAAGGCAAAATTTGGGCTTCGATAAACCCCTTTGCCTTTGTCTGCCCATACCACAGCGAAAAGCAGACCCCAGATATAACGGCTACAAACACTGAACTCCTAAACAATAACAACCCTTCGTGCCACTGCGGGCCCAAAGACTTTACCACTAAGGACTTGCTACGATTAAGAGGACCTTTCACGCAATTTGCGATTAACCCACCTCTCGAACCAATATTTTTCTTAATCAACTCAACATTTTCCCTAAAGAAATGAGAGAACCGAACTGCCCTTGACACCCAAGGTTCCCCGTTCCCACACTTACACCTCCAAACTCTTCTCCTTCTGTGCTGCCTTCTCTTCTCTGGCACCCCAAAATTAACGTTGCTTCTCCCATTAGTAATAGGGATGCAAAGGGATACCCCACCGACAAACGGGTTATTCAGCTGAACACTCATTATCCCCAACCGAGCATTTTCATGCCAGAACGCCTCATGTCCTGAGAGAAGGACCAAACACAAAGCCCCGCTGCCAATGTCACTGCCTCCGGAAGCTACAGATTCATAACAGGGTTACATTAGCAGGTTGCCCAGAAAGCACTTAACTAATAAAGACAATTTAAAACATAACTAATTCATAGTTAAGACACCTGAGAAAATTTTTCCGCGAGACCTAATCCTTCTCTCATCAAGGAACCATCCCACAAAACATCTTCCCACAAGTCACCAGAAAATGAAGCACTACCTCCAACCCCAATTCCAAACAAACCGTATAACCGAACATAACCGCAATCCATAAACCCGAAGAAAAGAAGGAACCCACATGTCTTCCCCTTGCACAGACCAAAACCTAAACCCCAAAGGAAAAAAAAATAAGTCCTGAAGTAAAGAACGGAGCAAAGACTGTAACAAAAACAACAACCCGAAAAAAGGAAACGGGAATCTTCAAGCACGAAACTAAATGCCGAAACCTCACGAATCAACAACACCCAGAAAAGGAGAAGTCCCAACTGAAAGGGACAGGATGGAAAAGATTCGATCTTTCCCGTTCCCTTCTTTTTCTTTGTTCCTTTCCTAGTTCTTTGGACAAGGGCTCGCTCGCTCTCCGTCTCCCCCGCCCCTCTCGCTCTGTGCTTGTTCGTGCGTGGTCCGAAAGGGAGGATTTTTTTCATTTTAGCCCTCAGCTTTTAGTTTCTCTTGGATTTGGGCTCAAGCAACTCAAGTTAGTCAAATAAGTCCCCTTTGGTTTCCAAATGTTGTATCAACTATCAACCGATTCAAATTTACAATGCAGGTCTGAATTCATGCAAACATAATTTATATGATCAGCTCACGTGAACATTGGTTTAGTGAATCGGTACAATTTATGGTGCATTAATTAAACGAGAGCCCATTTTCTAATATCTAAAATTCCTTTTGTTAGTCCGCAAAAGTATTTGTAAAATAAATCAGTCATATGTACAGACTACTCAAAGCTACAACACTGAGTTAGTGGTGAAAACGAGCCGAACTGAACCCTTCTAGGCTCAAGCTCGGCTCAATAAAAAAAATATGCAGCCCGAATTTGGCTCGAGCTTGATCGAGCCCAAAAAACCGAAGTTCGAGCTCGGCTTAGTCCGATTTTAGGGAGCCCGAGCTCGGCTCTATATGTTCGATAACCCTAACAGATATAAATAAATAGGTTCAATACTTCAATATTATTAATTATATTATATTAGGCTCGCGAGCCATCAAAGTTTTCGTTATCGAGCCGAACTCAAGCCAACCCAAAACTCCTCCAATTTTTCTTTTGCCGGACCGGCTGCTGGTTGTAATGTCTCTTCTCCTTCTTTTTTGTGGCAGCGAGCATTGCGTTCCTCGCGGCTGCCTCCTGAGCAGCTGCTCTAGCCGCAGAGTCAACCTCCACGCCAGGTTTCTTCTTCTTCAGAGATGCCATCTTCTTCAGCCGCTCTTTCATGTCGACAGATGATGTATCCTCTCCTGTCTGCTCGGTTTCCACTGTGCTATTCCGAGTTTCCTTGTTGTTGGCCTGGTCCTATGTATCTTTGGCCTCTTTCGAGGACTTCTCCTTCTTCTTCTTGGCAGTTTTGGACTCTCCGAGAGCATTATCATTCTTTTCTGACTCTCTATCAAGCTCGCCGTCTTTATTCTCTTGCAATGCCCCTACAAATCCAAGTAACTGACAAAAACTAGATCAGATTAATCTACTAGAAATTCCAAATATCAACCACTTCGACATAAATAATTAATCTTCCAAATTCCCTTCCAATTCACAAACACCAGGCCAGCAGATTCAAATCCACTATCCATGTAAACTGAAGTCAACTATCCATATTGTATCCCCTACACCGGCAGCATCGTACAATTGCTCTTTAACAAAGCAACAACACAGAATTCATAACCCTACTGCAGCTTTTATTGCAAAACATATCATATTTAATGAACGGCATGGCACCATCGGGCTGGCCAGTATCTATGACTAAACCAATTGTCATTTACGAAGGTTCAATACAGGAAAAGTTCAAAGGCATCGTTAAAGTGGAAATCCTATTAATTGTACATGCATTAATGACTGCATTCTGATAATTCATGCATCATGAAAGGCAAAAATAACTGAAAGTTCCAAAAAGATGGTAAGTCAGAACAATTACCACGCATATTTCCCTGCATATTTCACAGATTTTCTTGCATATCTTCAAATGGGTTTGAACTCCTGGTATTCATTATCATTCTAAATGGTCAATTTCTTCGGTCTCTCACTGTGGTCGGTAAAAAGGTGTTCGCGTCAGAAACGGATCACATTCGGAATATTTGACATGAACACTCACAGCGGTTCCGATATGGTCGCTAGTAATGAAAAGTTGAATTGTATTAATAAATGATGTCGAACGATGTCTTACAAATAAAGAAAAAGCTTACAGCCATAAAAAAAAAGCAAAAAGATTGATGATGCGGATGGTGGTGACACCGTAGACTTGCTGCTGACGCATTGTGCTTGCGGACTAGAGCGGTTGAATCTGATCTCTGGACGGAGTGTGGACGGAATGTGGATGAAGGTAGCAATGGATTTGGATACTAAGGGCCCTACGAGCTCACCCTAGTGATGGAGTGAAGACGAAATTTGGTTGTCAAGGGCCCGGAAGCTCACCTTGACGGTGGAGTGAAGGCGGAGATTAGTTGTCAAAGCTACGGTTGCTCACTCTAACGACGAAAGGATACTAAGGGCCCTACGAGCTTACCCTGGTCTGGACGCCTGAAGACTAAAAGCTAAAAGGGTTGACGATCAATACATTGATTGGCCTTGAATGATTGCCGTCCTTGTTTAAGAAAGATCTTTCCCCTTTTATATTGAATCTTTACGTGCTTAGGATGTGTGTCACGTTCCCGGAATATCTCTTCAGATCGTGACCCCTTTAACTAACTCCCCAGATCTCGGTAACTGGTAGACGTTGTTCTTACCCACATCTCCTATCAATTTGAAATCGCGTAGACTTAACAACTTTTCCTTTTCATATCAAATCAGATAATTAGAGACACCAGATTTTCTCCACCTAAAAATCATGGAAATGTGGCCCCATAACTGCTTTTCCAAAAATCTCGGAGTTAAGATCTTTTCTGGTTTTCATAGACTCTAAGCCCGACGATCATTCGTTGACTTAGTACTTTCTTGGCATGCTCACATAACGATAGGCTTGTAAACACTCTTAATGACCCCTGGACTTATGGGTTTCGTAAAATGGGCCCAAAATTTCTGTTATGATCTTAGTGACTTAATATGGGTCAACGAAATGGGCTTGTGGGTTTCTCATAAAATGACCTGAATTTATGGGCTCCTTATAATTAGGCCCGAGATTTTTGTCATGTACGGGGAATGAATTATATAGAAAATAACCAAAATTATGGTTCTAGGCAACTCGAAAAGATAAACCTTTTAGTGGCAAAACCGCAGGAAAGACAACAAATTTGATTATATGGGAAAGGAAAGGAAAAGGAAGAGGGGGATTAGGGTTTTCTTAAGTGGGTAGGGATTAGGATGGATAGAACGGGGGAGATTTTATATGGGGGCACACCCAGTGATTTAGATTAGTTGTTTTTTTCTTATTTTGGAATTCTTATATTAAAGGCCACACGTATCTGCTCATTAAAAGAAAAAGGCACAATTAAGTATTTATCTAAATTATTATTTAAAATAAATTGTGTCATTTTAGTTATCTTACTCCGGAAGAACTCTTTTTAATTGATAAAAGGCAAAATATCAATTTATGGCCTCAACTTTAAGCCAACTTTCTGTTTTGTCCTTAACTTAGTTTGTTATATAATTTTGTCACCAACTTTTGTTTTTATTTTAATTTTGGCCAATCATGAATTCCTTTTAGCGAAAGCCAAACAAGGCCTTAATAGACAATTTTCATTTATCGACTAAAAAGAAAAAAGATTTTAAAAAATAAGAAATAATATTGAAACCTTTCATTTGCTTTTTTATTATAAAATTTTGATGAACAAATCAAGTGAATTGGAAGCCGAAGTTAACGATAGTTGCTGATGTTGTCAAAAAATATGAAAAATCGATGAATTTCGGATGATGTTCTATTAGGGGGCGACTATTACGGATAAAGTGGATTACGAGACGAATGAATGAGATGTCGAAACTCCACTATTATAGGACACATGTTAGACTATATTAAGGCCTTGTTTGGCTTTCGCTAGAAAAAATTCATGATTGGCCAAAATCGAAATAAAAACAAAAGTTGGTGACAAAATTATATAACAAACTAAGTTAATGACAAAATAGAAAGTTGGCCATAATCGTATATTTTGCCTTGATAAAATTAATACATTAGAAACTTCGGGAGTTCAACTTATTTATTTGTCTTCGCATTAGTAACTTAAGCATGAATAACTTTCTCTGAGAAATTTTACTTCAAATATGATTGGCGTAAACACAACAAACCATTAGACTATAAAACTTATCGGTCAATTTGTTGCTTTTGCAGGAACAATATATACCGACCCATTTTAGATCACAAGTACAAGATGGAATTCAGGGCATATGATATTGAGCAGGAAAAATTAGAACAACTCTGTTAGTAGGAAGATTTTATTTGTCTCTTCTTACAAGATGGCGGTGTTGATCATCGGGGTTCTTACTCACTAGGCCACAAAGAATAGGAAGACCATCAGGAAAAAAATCAACACAAAGAATATCTTGATCATGAGCCACCTGTTTGATGAGATACTGTTTAGGTACTTGAGCAAAGCCCCCTGAGCCCCCTCCATGTTCGCCAATGTGTCGTCCATGTTCTCGTCGATCCTGGGGATGCAGAACCAAGATGATGTTTACTACTCCGGAGTACGTTATTTAAGGTCATACTGTTCACACAAAAATATGCTGATTCTTGAGGAATGACTCGTGACAGATACACGAACAGATGTTCATCAAACATGTAGGGACTTCTAAAACAAGTTAGAGGATTCATCAACACCGCAGGGTAAGGTTATACAATTAAGTTTCATCACACAGTGACATGACTCCTAATCCCAAAAGGAGCACAGTGACAGAGCATTTGATTTTAGTCTCAAGAAAACAATGGGTCATGGACTTTGATACACTAAATAGCATATAAACGGTACTGCTGCACCTAGATTAAATAATAAATAACAATAAGTTAAACAATTACATCCTACTCTTCTATGTTCCAAGGGATACTTATCGGCAGTCATTAAATAACATAACAGTATGGGAAAATATAGATCAAAAGACTTGGAAGGAGACTTCTGCCAGACAAAGGAAAATACCTTATTGCAACCTCTCCTTGCTGAGATACAAGGGTCGCCAATTGGTTGAATATGTTGCTCAGTTCGTGGATGGTGGACTCAACATTATGAAGTGCTTCAGCTCTGCTCTGCATGTAACTGTCTTGGAGCGGAACCATTTGTTGACTTTGCTGCTGTTGATGATTTTGTGGCAACAAGGGTTGGCCTTCCCCTTCTTCCTTTCTGCAAAAAATAACAATAACTAAAAAACATCGAGAAATAATATAAAACATTGAATTTCAGACCACACACTAGCCATGTGGTTAGCAGAGTAAGCCAGCCAAGCAACAGATAAAGTTGAACAAATCTTGGATCTGCAAACTAAAATCATCCTTTAAAGAGCAGAGCAAGAAAGTAACCAACTGTTTAGTTTACTTTCAACAGGACAAGCACTTGTTTGGTTTTCTATACCAACAGTCCACTCCAAAGTCAGGGTAACCCGACTTCGATACACTTAAAACACTCTTTTCAAAGTATAGCGCCCCATACATGAAATCAAGTAGTGAACTGAAACATTTAACAGCACAAAAAAAAAAACATTAAATGGGTAAATTATACTGTTATTTGAAATTTGTATTAGATACACTACCGAGGAAACAACTGGGATGGTGATGATGACGAAGAAGATGATCCATTGGCCCAAGGAGGAGGTGGTACAGTAGAAGTATTGGAAGCAGTCTTAACAGCAAGTGGGCGCTGGCGGACGAAGGGATTTATAGCCTCCTTAGAACCACTAGATGAAAATAACTGTCTCCTATTTTCGTGAACTTTCAGATTCTGCAAAGAAACCACAGCAAGAGGCTATCAGGAACTAATCCAGTCAAAAACAGAAAACATCACCAAACAAGGCTCGGCAGCTTATGAAGTCACTAGGTTTTAGGGCTTACCTCAGTGCGCATTGTAAGAACTTCCTTGAACTCCTTGGTGGCACTCATCAAACGATTTTTCAGGTCATCGACAACTGTAGTTGAATGACTTGTAGTATCACTGGAAATGCTGCTGTCATTCCTTGAGTTTGAGAGGACTTGGAGATCTACCACTGCAGAGTTGAGAGCAGTAATGTCCTGCTTAATAACAGCAGTGAGCTCCTGAATTTCCATAGTGGGATCGTCAAAGACCGATGTCCTCTTTGCCACTATCATGACGTCAACACATACCACATTATTAGTAAGACCGACCACCAAACTAGATAGATATACATATTTCTATCAAGACAAGTAAAACCCACATTTCGCTAACTTGGAGAGCTTCTGTGATGTCTGATGGATCCCAAACCCAATCTTAGATGCCCTCCGATTAAATTCGGACTGGAGAGCAACGGCGGACCGCTGCTCCTCCGTCTTTGAACCACAACTCGGGACATCATTGCCCTGTCCAGACAACGGGTTCAGCTTCCTAAGCCGCTCCTGTATCCCCAGGAACTCCTGCGTCCGGTCACGGAATGACGACTGAACCGACTTCAAAGGCATATCTCCACTTCCTCACTGTCTCCTCTTACCCCTACTCACCGCATACAATCTGCACAACAACAAGATAACCCGAGCTCGCGTCATATCAACCTCCGGAGCTTCTCCACGTGCGAATCGACCAACAATCCACTAATCGCAACCACTGCTCGAGCTAAATTATTGCACACATTGGCGGATCAAGCAAAGCAACATGATCTGAATTACTCGCCTCCTTCGCCAAACGCTGGGATCGAGCGGGGGAATATCTGGTAGAAACGGATCAACGTCGGAGGCGGTGCGGATTGAACGGGGAGGAGGATTTGGATTGGGGAATCGGAGATCGAAGTTTAGGGTTCCGAAGAATTGGGGGCAAAAAATTCTTTTGCTGTCGGTTCAGAGAGGTTTTACTTAGGCTGCGTTTGTTAACGAGGAAACCCAAGAGAGAGAGACAATTCTTTTTTTAAGCCAGACGAATTTTCCATCACAACATACATATAACTACAAATTTCTTAAGACTGAAATCTTCGTTATTTGTTTTAACACGTCCTCGTTGCAGTCGGACTTTGTATTTTTTTTTATATTATTTATTTCACCAATTAAAAAAAATAAAATAGCGTCTTTTTTCTATTTGTGGAAACTAAGTTCATTTTTGGAGTTTAGTCCGTAAATTATTTTGTCAAATATGATACTAAATTTTAAAATTTTTTGACTAATGTAACAAATCGATATTAGAAAGGACGACTTTAATCACGAAGAAAGTCGCATTTTCAATATCGATTTCATCGTTCCTAAAATGAAGTCGGCTGTTGTAAGGCGATTCTCTCGTGCCTTATGGAAATCAATCTTTTTAATGCCGACTTTCAAAAGACACTAAAGGAGTCAACCTTGCAAAAATCGATTTCAATCGGACACTAGAAAAGCTGGCCTTTGTGAAATCCACTCTCATAAGCCATTAATGATTCCCCTTCTCCTCTTCCAATTCCATGCTCCTTTGTCATGAGTTTGGGACTTGCAGTTTGGGGTTTATGGTGTTGCGGCTGCAAACCAGCAGTTTGGGGTTTGGTTCCCTGGAAAGGAAACATTGTTTATTGATGTTGTACAAATAAAGAAATCCTCTAAACAAAAAAATCCTCTCCTTTTGATATAAAAAAAAAAAGGAGAAAGAAGGAACAATTTGCTTTTGTCATTGTTTAATCAACTGTGTCAAGAGTGGGTTGGCGGTGGGGGAAGGGGAGGGGCACTCGTGTGTCTCCTTCCACAAATCACAATGCGCTGGAGTTTGTGTCGGGGGAGTTTATAGGATTGATGGGAAGAAAAATTTTTTTCAAACCTGAGAGACGGATTGAGAGGAGGGGATGACGAGGGAGAAGGACAAGTCGGACTTTCTTATGTCATTAAAAGAGTAGAATTTACATATACCGACTACGGTGGATTTATAATTTTTTTACCGATAACAACGAAGTCGATCTTTGTAAGATCGACTTTATATTTCTATTATACATCAAATGAAGTCAGTCTTTGTAACTCCGATTATGGTTTGGGAAATATGAAACGGCCTTAGAAAGGCCGAATTCTTTCATGATTGAAGTTGACCTTTCTAAGATCGATTTCACTGTATTAATCAAAGAATTTCGAACTTTTTTACCGTATTCTACAAAATAAAGTTTAACCCTAATCCAGCTGATTAAAAACACATGGATGATGCTGTCTCATAGTGATTGCATCGACTGCAGTCCATCTGATCCCTCAAGGACACAGTCATGGTATCGATATACAAATGAGAAATAGTGGGAACTACATATTATATACAAAGGATCCGTGGGACTGAATGGTGTTCTATTTCAATATACTATTATTAAGATAAGTGCAACGTGTAGATTTTCAATGTGGATGTACCCTATACGACACCCTTTGCACGTCGAAGGGCGGAGAACATTGTGAACTTGGTAACATTTAGTTGTCTGCCACGTCTGATTTCAGAGACTGCTGCAATAGACATGTTTTAAGAGAACATTTGGCTGATGACCACGGTTACTGTCTGGATATAGTTAGTTGAAGAATAAGGAAACTAGTATGACTAAATCGGGGATGTAGCAGGGAAATCCCTAAAACAATGAAGTGAGGATCGTCACGGGAATCTATCCAGGAACAGCAAGATTTTCACTTTTTGCGGATGAGTTCGTGAACTTACAGTGGCCCCTGGTTTGAACCTTGATGATGAGTCTTTGGACACGATTTCCCTCTGCTCCTTGGTCTTTTCTCTACGATGCAGACATACATTGATGCAGGGGAGGGCAAGGAATAAATGATTCCAATACCGAAACGATGGGGAACGTCACTGTGGGTGCGGAATGGAGTGACGTGGGAATGGTCGGAAGAGTAGATAATGAAATGAGATGGCTAAATGGATGGGTATGAAGGAAAGGTTGAGATCAACCTCCACGAATACAGATACACCACCGTGAAAGAAGACTCGGATAGAACTCGTCTGTCACACGGATACAGACACACCACCGTGAACAAGAACGAGGGCGAGGAACAACAAAGAGGATACAAGCACACC
Source organism: Melastoma candidum (assembly GCA_023653495.1). Classification (NCBI taxonomy): domain Eukaryota; kingdom Viridiplantae; phylum Streptophyta; class Magnoliopsida; order Myrtales; family Melastomataceae; genus Melastoma; species Melastoma candidum. The sequence continues at coordinate 24,007,526 of CM042883.1, read as the reverse complement.
ACCAGCGGTTGATCCACCAAATGAAGAACGAGGTTGAAAGAGAATCCACTCCTTCGGTTAGAAAGACAAAAGTCTAATCTGGATTTAAAAGTCTGAATAATCTAATCGTAACTCTTACAATGTAAGGGTTTATATAGGCTGCCCATGGAAAGACAATAAAGGAAACGAAATAAAATATAATGGAAATAAAATAAAGATAGGATCTAATGAGGAAATGAAATACATTATTTCCTCCCGACAAGATCTGAAAAGATAATGGAGCAGGGTAATGGAGCAAGCGCGACTCTTGGGGTGCAAGTTGTCAGACTTGAGCCGTCGGATCGTAACCGTCCTTTGGGCTGCTCGTCGCCTGGTTGCCTTTTGTCGCCCGAGAATCGTGTCGCTCGGTGCTCCTCTCGTCGTCTCGCTTATTCGATGACCAGTAAGTTGAGACCTTTAGTAGGCGACATTCGTTGAGATGCGGGCGAAGCGAAAGATGTGGGCGAAACGACTACCGTCCTTGTATCATGCATTCTCGTGACAAAGTCCATGGGAGCAACCCTTGAAACCCTTACTAATTCGAGCCTGCTTCTGGGGTGACGATCAAGAACCTCTGCACACGTGTATGTATGCCAAAATCAGATGAAAAACCAGAGGCGGCCGAACACGATGGCTGTGATGATTTTCAGGGTGAGACGGTGATAGATTTCGAAAGTTGAGGAAAGAATGATAGCATCAGCCATCGGGACATCAGACGAGGAACTACACTCTGTAGACGGAAAATCGGGAGACAAATAAGGAGGAGAAGAGGAGTGAGTTGAGGGCAAGGAATCTTGGTGGAAGAGTTAGCAGCATGGCACGGCACCGCCCGACTCGAGCACCTAAGGCCAGGTAAGCTTAAAAGTTCGATCGCAAGCATGGCTCGATCCAGTTGCATTGCTCTGGACAAGAACAAGAGTTACAGATCTACCTATTAATTGTTTACTTCAATTGTAATAAGAGTTATATCCGGTTATCAAATTCATTACAATAACCGAAATGGAATTGAATTTCATTAACCTATAAAAACTCAGATCATCAAAAGCAAAAAAACATAAACTCAAAAGGTCCAGAGATTTAGAAATTTGAGCTCGAAGATGGCATCTCCACGAGTCGTTTCCCTGCTCTTCGTTGTTGCCTTGGTTAGTTACTCGGCCACAGCTGCGGTCGCCCAAATATGCCAACAGATACCGGATGCGATCTGCGGGAGGCAGATCGTCGACAACATATTCCACAACATAGGCAACTTGACGGAGACGTGCTGCGATGCTCTCCTCCGACTCGGTGAGGAATGCCACAACACCTTGGTCGAGAGACGGATAGCGGCTGGGGGATACGAGAAGGATGTCGTCAACGTCATCGAGAGGAGCTTCGGAGCGTGGAAAGGGTGCTCATCGCTCGATTCTTGCAGGAAGTTGACGGACGCAACGTGTGGCAGTCAGATCGTGCAGAATGTGTTCCACAACAAAGGGAACGTGACTGAAGATTGCTGCGGTGTGCTGCTGAAGAAGGGGAAGAGATGCCACACAGTGCTCGTTGGCGAGCGTATCATTGCCGGGGGATTCGAGAAGAACGCGACAAAGGTCATACGCGCGAGCGCCGCACTCTGGGACAAATGCTCCATTCCTGGTGCCTGAGTATTAATCAGCTGACGCTTTGTGGCCAAAGCCGGGTATCATTTCAATAATATGTATCTTCTCGGACTGCCACGAAACTCGAACACGACATCTAACGCATCAACAGGCATGCCTCGTCCGCATAACACTTTGGGAACCCTCAATAAAAGGATTTGTTAACCGGTGTCCTTGTAGCCGGTATAAAATTAATTATTAATATCAATTTTAAAATATTATAAAATAAGGAAAAATATATCCGAAACATAATGAGTGCAAAACTACAACTTAGGAAATAAATTAAAATACATTAATTGAGTGTTAACAGGTGGCCTAAGGGGATTTGTTAACAAAATCCTTAATAAAATAAGAATGGCCGTATTAAAAAATAAGTAAAAAATAAATACATTTAATAACCAATCAAACTCTTGACATTTTTGCTCTTTACTATAATTTAGTTACTTCCGTTCCCACCTTGTCACCCCTCCATTTTATTTTCTTAATATCCCTTATTTATATCAAAACAAAGTTCAAAAAACATCACCAAACGTTAGTGCAGGACGGAGCAGCATGGTTTCTGACATTTACACCATCTTTGATCATCCAGACTACCTCGTCAGCTTCATCCCCTCCTTCAACCAGCCCCCGTATGACGAAGAGGACGACGACTTCCTCCGATTGATCACCGCCGCCTCCTCCTCCATGGAATCTCTCCTTCCCCTTCCCCAACTCCTCTCCCTCCAAGATCTTCCTCCTCCGCCTCCGCAGTTCCAGGAGCCTGTCGTGTTCCCCTCTTATTCCGTGGGAGAAGGGTCCATGCAGAGGAGTAACAGCACCCATCGCATGGGTTCGGGAATGGGCTCCCCAGGAAATTCCCGCTTATTCGGAGGCGAGGGTGGGCAGGGGATCATCAGGAGGGTGTACAGCACGGGCGACCTGCTGGCGAAGTCGAAGTCGTACACGGTGGGGGAAGGGGTGGTTGTAGTGAGGGCGGCGGAGAGGTACAGCGCACAGGAGAGGAAGGAGAGGATAGAAAAGTACAGGGCGAAGCGCAACCTCCGCAACTTCAACAAGACCATCAAGGTACCCCTTTAAGGAAAATAAAACCAATGTATCCCCTCCTTCGTTAACGATCGTTTTTACCGGTGTTACCATAGTATGCATGTCGGAAGACGCTGGCGGACAGCAGGCCTAGGATACGAGGCAGGTTCGCCCGAAATGATGACGTCCCCTACGCGGCCGCCACTCCTCCCCCTCGTCCTGCTCCGAGGCTCTGCCACTGCCGCCACGTGGACTCATCCACCCCCTTGTGGGTATGTACGCTTATTCATCAATAAAAAGAATTAGTTATTTATTTTTTATTTTAATTTTTTTTACGAATATTAACTAATGTGATTTGTGTGTATAATTATTTGTTTGAAATTTCAGGAGGAGGATGAGGTGACAGAGGAAGTTTACATGAATCAATTATAGGGATGGAATGATGTCTCCACCACCTTACTTCTTCCCCAAAATTATTACTAGGAGGGGAAGAAAAAAGGGGGAAGTTATGTCCGAAATCCAAATGTCGCCTGAAATAAGCATATATTTGTAATGAATTTGCCTAAGCCCTTCCTTATTAGTTAAAAGATGAAGTATTGTTGATTATGGTAAATTTTGACTTTTGTCTTTTGGAAGATCTTGTATCCGATTTTCTTTATATCCCCATCCAATGAGAAAATTAAAAATAATAATAAGAAGAAGAAGGGGGAGGAGGGATGATTTTGGACACGACTACTATGGTTTTTGAGGGTATTCAAATTAAGCAATGATGTTGTCCCCCTCCCGGACAAGAATCTTTGACCGATGGAGGAGCACAGATGGAATATGGTGAATTGGGTTTTGTTTCGTTGGGGGAGGATCTTCTTCCTTGCTTAATTTGGTGACCTCCCCATCAAAATCTGGCTAATGATTTGATTACTTTTGGCTTTGACTCTTTACAAGCGTATTAAGTACTAATAACACCCCCCCCCCCCCCTCCCTCCCCTCCATCCCAAATTTCGCACTGCACTAGGAAATTGGGGGCTGGGGGGAGTTGTGCATGCGAAGAAAATGTCAGGAGATTGAAACGAAAACGAAGGATGATGGAATGGGAATATTCCCTTTCTCTATCAAGAAAAAATCATTGCATGAATATTCCTCTCTCGATATTGTTACGGCCAACTCGTCAGTGAGAGTGGGTTGTGTGTAAAAAGGAAAAAAGGCAGTTGGACTTGGAGGGTAGGCGCAGAAAGCACCAAAAGCAAGTAAATTCCACACGTGTAGCCGAACCAGACATGGACAGGGACAGGGGTGGGGTTTTATTCCACATTTTTAAGGAATTTTGAAACTTTCTTTCGCCCGCTAACGTTGTTATGGAGAACAAAGCTCGGGTTTTGAATTGAAATTCCCCCTCCCCTCCCCTTGGCTGCCAAGATTATGTATAAAATTAATATTATATTAGGAATATGAATTTAGCTCATGACAACAACAAGGGGTGGGGTGGGGTGGGGAGAAATCCATCTTGTCTTGGCCCCCTCGTTGACATTTGATTCCGCCGCCCTCGTATTTTGGGAATCAGTTGACTTTTACCATTAACTCATTTTTGCAAACCTCGTATGTTTTTCTTTTGCTTTAGGCATATGTAAAGACAAAATTGATATTTGACATAATACGAAAAACCATAGGATAAAAAGCAAAAGGAACCGATACCTGTACTCCATGTAAACCATCCCATTTTGCCCCCGAGACATTGCTCTCATTGATTCAGAGCCTTGTGCAGGTTGATATCGTCAGCATCTTCCTCCAATTGCTCGACACCAACCATATCATCTCCCGCACTCAGTACCTAAAAAAAAGGAAAGATCCGGAAGAATGGCTTGAGGCGTTAGGTCAGGAAATTGCACTGGTCAGAAAGCATCCAGTAGGTTAGAGGAAAGCTAACTTTGCCCAGGAGGGGCCAATTGTCATCGAAACGCTCGTAGCTCATACTAGCTCCCCAATCAGAGACTCGTGATCGCCTGTCGGATGTAGCGAAACGACCAGGGAAACCAATCAGAGCCCGACATGACAGCTGATCACCAGATCATCATTTAAATTCGAACAAATGCCCATTGCCCTTGAACCGAGAAGCATTAGCATACCTTGAAGTTTTATCCTTGATCAATCATCAACTGTTGTGTCTTGGTTGAGTAGTACATCTCCTGCACAAATATTATCGAGGGAAATAAGCAGAGGATTGTTTCAGCCCAGTTGGGGCTAATGAGATGAAGCTTTCCTCTTCAACAGTAAAGAGGAATGAGTGACAGTGAAGATATAAGTCGTGAGCTCCATGTTGTGCTGTCTTTTGCAGAGACTTCGCACCAAGAAAGTTCTCCAGAATGACCATTATTGTAAATGCAATAGCATATTTCAAATGAGAGAGTATCATCCCTTCAAATTACTAACAGTAAAGCGTAACGCATCAACAATAATCTATAGCTCAATCATCCAGATCTCCTTTTCCAAAGATGGTCTAGAGTTTTACCTGGGTACTGGTAAGATACAAGGGAATAAAAGAATGCATAGAACTCCTCTTTGCCACCTGCCGTCCTGTCTTGCGGCTTACCCTATTTAAAAGCGATCCTGATGTCAATCACAATTTCAACTTTGATGCCTCCACATGGATATGACGGCATTACCAACTCACAAACACAAATAAAATCACAGCACAAATATCAAGTAATAATATTAAAGTTCTTCTCTATCTTGTTGTCGTTAGTCCTCACATCAGTTTTCCATCCGCATATTCCCCTCCCACCATAAATCTACATCCTATTGCGTTCTTCATGATTGATCAAGAGACACTTACAATGATTAATGACAAAACTAAACTATCGAAAAAGCTGATCCACAAAACGAAGAGATCTTTCACAATACTCGCTACAAGAAGCACATAAGGTTTAAATTGCTTTTTATTAGGTTTTCGGTTTAAATTACCTTTGCACTAAGAATACAGCCAAGTCGCTGGCCTCCTTGATGCCTTGAACCAGAAGTTTAGACATTTGCCTCTGGATATCTATTGAATTATCAACAACCTGAATGTTAGTTACTGTTAAGAGATGGAACTTGAGGAAACTAAGGAGAACTCTGCACTGTCAAAAACTGCCCAGAGGTGGATCTCTGCAGTTAAATGGCCATAAACTGCCCACGAAAAGGAAATTGATAGAGATACCTTTGATAGAAAAATAGTATTGACCTTCGAATTAGTTTGAATTGCCTGGAGAATTTTTGTTCGTACAATATGGCTGTAAACTCGAAATCAAAAACCAGTTATGAGTCATTATTGTCATGCGAATGCTGTTAAGAGTATCATGTAGCTTAAACTTACTGATGCACAAATAGTCATTATTGGTCATCACTCATCACAAAAAAATAGACATAAACTTCAGGCGCATACCAGTCAGCCCAAGCTTGCAGTGAGATTTGGTTAAGCTGATAACCTTTCGAAACGTGTGAGCAGGAAAAACATGCACTTGAAACATATTGAACAACATCTAACAACTACACTTCTTTATAACATGTTCAAAAACTGCAAAATGAATTTCTTTAATGACCTCATCCATTGCAAGCAACCCCCATTCTTTGTTCCTTATTTCCTCAATGATTTTTTTCAGAATCTTCAGAACATTTTCCACCAAGAGCAACCATGTCGTATGTAGTGACCACAACACCGGTATTTCCACGAAATCGTTCTTTGTTATCAGATGCAAAAACAGCATATTTGCTGATCTTTTATGGTTGACCATAATTTGAACTGGAATGCCCACTGATCAACAGAAACAGCATTTGTAGCCAAGCAAAAGGCAACTCTTCTTGATTCTGGTAGCAGCCGAAACACCGACCAAGGATTTACCGGCACCACGGGGTAATACAATGATTCCAGATCTAGCTCTACCTAAAACAGAAAGGAAAATAATCATGTAGATTCTTGTCTCGTCGGACCTTTTCGCTGGGAAGCTTTCAATCATAATATTTGCAAAAAAGAAAGTAAACAATCTTATCATTTTAAAATATGACATAATAACTGAACTGCAGTATGTAGCATACCAGATTTTAGTGAAGAGTCCAACCATGGATACAGAAGAGTCTTCAATGTGTATGCTTTCTTGCAATATGAATAAGCAAGGCCACAATCGATACTTTCAATTTCACTTTCTGATTGAGGCCATTTGTTGTCTTGTCATCTTCTACCTGTATCCACTCCATCCTTAGATGCTGTTGAACATGGAAAGCAAACTGGATGTAGATCACACCATTTCCAAACATTTTACTAAGGCTTTTTTTTTTCTTGATGGACGTGGCTGCGCATGAGGCTTCAGCTCTACTTCCAGATCAGGGTTCACCTGCAATAACGACAATGCTAGTCAAAGTTACTTTTTATGAGCATTTCTGAAGTCGTACTCATCCAACATTGGATAATTTAAAGCATTTGGTAAGCATCGATCGCTGCTTCAAATGTTCAACCTGAAACCGAAATCCAATCAATTAAAGCCACAAACACTGCAACTTTACTTCTATCAAGTAAAAGAACAGGCAACAGGCCGAGAATCTTCATAGCGAGACGAGAATGCACATTGATGAGTGAAAAGTTTACTTGTGAAGGATCAATTTCGATAATCAGTGTCAGTCTAGTAGAAGTGAATAATCATACCTTTTCGCCCCCTCATGATCCCCGAGTTTTGACAATGTTAAGACATTACCTGTAATAATAAAGTTACAAGTAAAATTATTCGAATTCCAATAATTCCCGATATATAAAAGGTCAGGAAGAGAAGATTCTTGTGTCAGTTGGCAGCAAAATTCGAAGAGCCAACTCCACCCTCCCCCCTCCCCATCCCTTCACTCCCTTCCACCACCAACGATTCCCCTTCCTCCGCCGTTCGACCTTTCTCCGGCGGTGATCGTCTCGCTTGATACGAGTTTCTGAGTTTTTTGGTTGCACTGTAGTCCACTAATCTGCTTCTGTTTATGGTGGTCTGCCCGGTGTGGTGGATCATTTGCGCGATTTAGATTCAGGGGCATGCCGTCGTGGAGCTTCTTCTTCCGGTTGTTTGGGGACGCATTTGGATTGTCGGTTGGATTGGAGACGAATTATTTCGCTCCTTGTTGTGTTCGTGGCGTGGTTTTCTTGGCGATGGATTGTCTGCTTCCGTTTGACGGATTGTTACTTCAGTGGATTCTTATTCGAGTGGTCAAGTGCTCCCGACAGTTGTATGATAGCACTTGACTTTTGAGGGAGAAATGGCACGGGAGAGGGAGCGCTATGTGGTTGTGGATGTTGGAAGGTAAATCATGGAATGGTTGGATAGCTTGAGGTTAAACACCTGGTCAATATTCCTGTGTCCTTACCATGTTTTATTTGGATAAACGTATATGCAGCAGCTGAGTCTCATCCTCAGGGATGACAGCAAACCGTTTTTGTTTTAAGGCATATGAACCATACTTTTACGAAAAAGGTGGAGCGTCGATCAGACTGATATGATTATGATCAATTTGTGCATGTGGTTCTTAACTAGACTTGGGAGATTTTATGTTGTGTTGCAATTATCTCGCTGTTGATTTTCTAGTAGTCTAAATGCGACCTGACAGTAATTCCATGCTTTCCCTCCAGGATGAAATAGGGAGAACCAGATGTTTATGGTTAAGTCTGGAATGGGGCTTAACCAATAGGATGGGAGGTTGTTGCTGTTGTCTATTCCAGGACGTGGAAGTGAGTCTTCTTCCATTATTATGGTTCAACAAAGAAAAAGAAGCCGTCTATTTTCACAATGTTCTCTCAGTGCTAGTACAGACTTGCCCGTATTCTTTGAGTTCTTTTAGTGCACTTTTCAGATGTAATAAAGAAGAGATTAAGTATTACAAAAGATTGTAAATTTGCGTATTTGTCAATTCTGCAAGATCACTATGGGTTGAGTGGTCTGCATGAACAATGCCCGTGGTACTAAGTTCTGGTATCGTGATGGAATATTAATCAGTGACACGCTCATCGCAGTAGAAGGCTGATCGGTGTTATCCAATTATCTTCCTTTTCCCTCACTTCTGTAGTGATCTGGCCCTCATTCTTGTTATTGCTTCGTAATGTCTGCTTTCTTGTGATATTGACCTCAGGCTGCAAAGTCATCTTATTTTTCCGATACAATTTATCGCCTTGTAAGTGCTTCGTTAACTCTCAACTTTTGTTCAGTATGCTCTCCACGGCCCCAAAGAGCATTGCAGGAGGTTGTACCCTTGTCATCGCAAAATGTCCTGCTATAACAGTCGCTCTAGGCCTTCTTGTCAATACAATTCCGGAAACCTCTGCGGCCAATGCATGTATAACCCCACCTACCCCTGTACCACATAACTTGGTCATTGAGTATTACTCACAGAGCAGATGACGGGGTAGAAGTTGATGGCAACAAGACTGGTGTGTTTGTCCAAACAGCCAATTCTGTTTCTGTGAAGAATAGTTGGGGATGACCACCAGGAAAGAGCTGAGGCAGACAAAGGACACCAAGCTATCGGAGTGCAAGGCACCAATTCTTGTTCCAGAAGCTGAAAGTGATTCTGAAATTATGATTTCGGAATAATAGATCTGGTTATGGCATCCGAGGAGGAGTGCCCCACTTGCCTAGAGGGTATGTTAGTTCCCCTCTTTAACATAATTTTCCGTGGAATAGTTGACATAACATAAATTATGTTAATCATTTGTTGTTTCTATAATCTTCCTTGAAAAACTAGACTCAAGTTGTTTCCTATCATCATGTTCAATTTTTCTTAGGATTGCATTCCTATTTTTGAAGCAGTAATCCATTGAGCTACTTAATATTGTATTACACCAAAAATAAGATATTTTGTATAGAATTCTGAAATGATGGATCTGCTGTTGCAGTTCTGTGGATTTTCAGCTAGGCAATAAGGATAAAACCACTAATGGAATACCACTAGCGAATTGTTGTGTTCTCATTCCCGGTGCAGGGTATGACGACGATAACCCGAAAATCATCACGAGATGCAAGCATCGTTTCCACCTTGTGTGCATCCTAGAATGGATGGAACGAAGCAACACTTGGACGTAACCAGGTCGCTTTTTCTATTAATTTTTTTTTCTAGGAGTCATACATTAGATGTACATAAACCGTGGTTTTTATGAACCTTAATTCCGATGTGATACTTCTTCCGACCGACTCAACGCTGTTTGTTCAGAGCTTTTAGCAGAACAGAATGCTTTCTGCAATGGGAAGCACGCAAGCATCGCCTCCTTCTGTTTTTGTTTTTCCTTTCTTGTAATATAGCTCCTCAACTTTCGGTGCTTTTTAATATCTTTTGATCATCTTCCAGCCGCCCTTTTTTGCATTTTCCGTGGCATGCTTTTGAACTGACTTTTTGCCATTTTGGTTAAATGCATATAAAAGATCTTATTAGAATTATTATATTAGGTCATCGCAACAGGTTCTTTTTGTTGCTGTTGTACTGGTGACAACATTCCAAAGTCCGGTCCTCCGGCAGAATTTTTATTTAGTTTGGTGAGATTGGGACGGATGAGCTGCAGTGAATTTAATTATAGTTTTTTTTTTTTGGGGATTCATGGATATTTACGATAAATATGGAAAAGCCAATCTTATCTTGATAACAGGTTGCTTCTCGCCTCGACCCTTCACGACTTCATATTTTACCAACATATGTATATATATCTTGCTTGCCGTTTGTTTAGTCTCGGCGTGCATCATCTTCATCTTCTTCTTCTGGGTAACAATCATAGGTGGCAGCGCTTTTCCTTAGGCATTAGTGAAATGCTGAAGTAAAAAACATATGGCAGACACTTCAAGCAAGTGTATCAAATCGGAACCCAACGTCATAATAGGGTGTTATCGCTTCTAAACTCTAGAGAATTTCATAGCTAGTTCTAGTTTCTAGCATATATTTTTTTATGCAGAACTCGACCACTACTACTACTTCATCCACATTCACTCCATCTTACCAAATTCTGAAAATATTATTCAAATAAAACTTTACTAATCTTTTATTCCGGTCTTCTCTTATGTATGGATGCAGATCACATCATCTTGTTTAACTTTGAAAAAAAAAACAAATTTATGAAATGCAAATTATATGCTTGGTTATTAGTGAATATTTAAATAGATTCTAGGCTCCAATAATTATTAGACGACAAATAACTCAAACCTGCCCATCACGAAACGCAGTTCGTCCTAGAACCGATCACAATTCCTTTATCTTGTTATTATTCTCTTAAAACTGATTAATTTTAAAGAGATGAATATATATTTTGTCAATTCCTCCCCTTGCAATTGCGATTAATTTGGACTCAACTCATTAAAATAGGTACGATAAAGTTGTTCCTGATCAGTTTAGTGGTAATTGCACGTTACCTGGCAGTAAAATCAATAGTAAAAGATATGGTTAAAAAATTAAAGTTATCACGCACAAAAATACAAAAAAAAAAAAAAGAGAGAGTAGAAGTGGACATCCCCCTCCTAATAATTTAAAACAATATTCTATAATATACACTTGTCTTTTCTTCTCGATGCCTAATCTTTAATGGTCATATTACACGTTATAATTAAAGTTAATATCATTTATTTTTTTTTTATAAAATATCGATTTATGATCTCGATCTTAATTTTGAGTCAACTTTTTTTTTCGTAAATTTTGTTGTATATTTTATCGTAAAAAAAAATAAAACAGAAACTTGTCCAAAAACTAAAACCATGTTATATTTTGTCAATATATAATAATAATTATTATATTAACATTTTGAAAGGGCGCGTCTCCAATCCCCTCCCCCCCCCCTTCTTTTCTAGAACACACAGAAACACAACCAATCCCCCCCCCCACCCCTTCAATCTACAACCAAACCCCAACCACAGCAAAAGGATTTCGTCGTAATTGAAGGAAAAAATAAAAGAAAAAACAAACTAAAAATAAAATTGTAATCGAGATGTCTTCGCCCAGCAAGCGCCGCGAGATGGATTTGATGAAACTGTAAATTTTATTTTTTGGGTTTTGTTAAGTTCTGGGATTGTTTGATTTGGCGTGAAGTTTGGTTTTTGCGTACTGGGTGTTGGTCGGTTGGATCGGTCGGTGTTGATTTTGGTTGAGGTTGTCCCCTTCTGGCCAGTGGGTCTTCTTTTTGAGCTTGTGAGTTTGTGTGTAGGATGATAAATGATTACAAGGTGGAGATGATCAATGACGGCATGCAGGAGTTCTACGTGGAATTCCATGGCCCCAAAGAGAGTAAAAAGAATTCATCCCTTCCTTCACCCACTTGATTTGGTCTCTGCTTTTCTCAATTTGTGTGTGCGGCTTTTTAAGGGAAATTGAGCTCAGTTCTTTTTTTAGGGATTTGTTCTTGTGGTTATGACATGTGAGACGGACACCGTGAGCTTCTGCAGCTCCTTTTAACTTTGTTGTGATCTTCTGCAGCCTTTTAACTTTGTTGTCCTCTTTGACTGGGATTTGTTAATTGCCATTCCCATCATGTGCTTTTTAGATCCACCAATTTTGGGATATCCCTTTTTATGTGTCTGACCCGATTTATTCAGCTGCGGACTCTTTGATTGTGTAACTCGTGCGCTGGTGTTTTCAGCTGCCAGTTTAGAATATCGTGTTGGTTGTGAAGTTAAACATCTGTTGTGGTTGACACTGATCAAGAGTCCTTTGTTTTGTAGGTCCTTATCAAGGCGGGCTGTGGAGGATAAGGGTAGAGCTGCCTGATGCCTATCCTTACAAATCTCCTTCCATTGGGTTTGTGAACAAAATTTATCACCCGAATGTAGATGAAGTGTGAGTCAATTTTTTCTTCCAGTGCTGGATCCTGCACTATTCATAAAGTCCAGAAGTCTCCGAATATGATGGTAACAAGTGGCAATGTTTGTAACCTCTTGTGTGTTTCAGGTCTGGCTCGGTTTGCCTGGATGTTATCAACCAAACTTGGAGTCCTATGTTTGGTATGACCGGCCAATGGTGGTCTTTTCTGATGCATCTGGTGTCTTTATATCATCTCATCTTGGATTTATTACAACGATTGACTGTATGTTTCAATTTTTGTAATTGTTGTGCGTACCAGATTTGGTGAATGTGTTTGAAGTGTTTCTCCCACAACTGCTTTTGTATCCCAACCCATCGGACCCTTTAAACGGTGAGGCTGCTGCACTGATGATGCGTGATAAGACTGCATATGAACAACGAGTGAAAGGTATGGCAGTTTACTCACTGAATAGTTGCTGAACGGTTAGTTTGAATTTCCCTTTGCTTTGTCTGTCTTGAGAAGTATTTTAATGTGAAGAACTATTGCACCTGTACTATTATCATGAAGTGTCCTGGGTGCATTTTATCCTTCCAAGTATTCTTCCCTTCTATAGATGACACAGGTGGTGAATTACGATCCGAGCTTTTTAGTGATTGCGTTTCTTTGCAGAAATTATGATTTTGATTTTCTTGTTATTGTTAATGTGAACACTCGATCACATTTATTTTCTCCTGGTGGTCACTTTGCATGAGTTATGATCTTTGAAGTGGGTAAAAAGGCTGTACTTTGCTGTGAACCAGAAACAATGGAAGTACCTTAGTGTCTAACATGAATATGGTTTTACCAAATGTTATGCAATGAACACTTCCTTGCTCCATGAGTAGCTGAAGTGCAACATATAACGAGTCTCAGATTGCTTCATGAAGAGACTATTCTCTTTCCCTCACTGTCTTTTGCAATAGCAACTAGGGAAATTGAAGTTGCCCCTTGAGACTTATTTGATTTGCTTGCTGTTCAAGCAGCTAGGAGTTTTGATACCATATGAATAATGATGACTTGCTAACTCCCGTCATTTGCTTGGAAGAATCTTGGAATTTCTCCATGTGATAATTGTTCCAGTTTTGAGAAACGTTTTCAGCAGCGAGTCGAGCCTTTTCACTTGTCCTTGATATATTTTACAACTTCTCTGGGCAAGCCGGCTGTGTGTCTCTGCTTGTGATAGTTTCTGGATGTCTGCTGCGCAAAATGACCAGATGAAGAGCAAATCAGGCGAATTCCACTTTAGCATGTAATGAAACATCGATGAGTTTCCGCAGGATTAAGGGCATTATTTGCTAAGCTTATGCATGCCTACTTCTCTTTCCCATCTTTCTTTGCTTTCTCGTATTCCAACGTCCTGTGGCATGACTTTGTCTTGGACTTGGGACTTCACCTTTCTCGTGAAATGAGCACCTTTTAGGCCTTGGTGCTTTCCTTCAAGCTGTTTGGTGTCTTTTCGTGTATCTTTTTCATTCTAGATTCTGAACCGTTTCTTCCGACCATGTATTAAAACCAGAGTACTGCGAGAAGTATGCTAAGCCAGAGGATGTCGGGGCAGCCAAGGAGGAGAAATCGAGCGAAGATGAGCTGAGCGAGGACGACTACGCCTCCAGCGACGAGGAAGTCATGGGGAAGGCCGATCCTTAGGAGGGCAATAGCTCCCAGTAAGATTTGTTTGTAATGCTGTGTACATTATTATTATCTGCTCCTTTGGAAAATGAAAATGATGGGAAAGACTGAAAAATTGTTGTTCGACCCAAAAAAAAGGAAGGAAAGAAAAGAAATGGGTGAAAGATTTTCTGGGGGAACAAAAAGAAAGATACCCTGAAATCCTTGTATGAACAGAACAAACACTCTGCTTTGTTTATCTTGCATGGGAATATGTCTCATCCACTTTGTATAATAATTGTGTGGATGGGGGATTCATGTGGTTAAGCCCAGTGGGACTCCTACATTCTCCTATCTCAAATTCCAACCTTTTTTACTCTAACATGTGCTAGAGAAGTTATGTTGCTGAATAGCCGTAATACTACCCTTCTCTTCAATGGCTTGTGTTGCTTATTTATAATCGGGTATTATTGTATTACTGTGAAACATATTTTTTATTCATATAATTTAAATTGTCCAGTATTATTTTAATTAAATTATTATGGACGACTCAAAATATTCCGATGAGATGACTTCAAATTGGAATATGAATATTTCAAATAATGATTTTGAACAAAATCTCCAATTATTGAAATATCTTTTTCTTATTCGAAGCAAGGTGACGACGCTTCAAAGGGATAATGAACAAATTAAATCATTTTAGTTAGGATTTTATTTTTGCAAATTAATCTGACTAACTATCTTCAAACATAAAAATTAATTATTCAATTAGGATGAAATGAATAATTTTAGAAAGTAAAAATTTGAGAAATTTCCCTATCGGATACTTGTATCTAATCAAATGAATTTGATAAGTTGTTATTTGATATTTTAGGAAACATATCAAATAAATTGTCTCACCTTGATAATTTTCACTATTGTTTCCTCCATAAGTTGAGCTAATACATTCAAGGATTTAAGTGCACTATGTGATTTGTGTGAGCTATGTGGTCTACATGGTTGAGCGAGGAACGAAAAGTGGTAAGTGATCGCTTAGTTACTACTTCATACAACCGTGTGTGAGAGTGTAAGTGTTGTGTGCTATCTTGATCGTCCCGATAAGGACTGTATGTCCTTTGTACATTGAACGAGCG
This sequence comes from Melastoma candidum, assembly GCA_023653495.1. Classification (NCBI taxonomy): domain Eukaryota; kingdom Viridiplantae; phylum Streptophyta; class Magnoliopsida; order Myrtales; family Melastomataceae; genus Melastoma; species Melastoma candidum. The sequence continues at coordinate 23,992,308 of CM042883.1, read as the reverse complement.
ACTGATGAATTGTCTTTAAGTTTAAGACATGACTTATTTGATGACACGAATTATCACGTGCTTGCCGTTGATTCTCGTCTCTTTTCCATGCGAGGAATACGTAATTCTTTCTTACTTTTTACAACGATCCGGACACGCCACCGTTGGTCTGGGTTGATAGGTAAAGTGGTTCATTTGTAATTCCCAAAGTCAAAAGATGGTTGGATTTAATTTTACATGCAAGTTTTGATCGATCAAATAATTATATTTATATATTTTAAATAAATATAAAATTAGATCATCTTTCTCGCATTGTTTATCGTTTTTTGGCGGCAAAGCCGGATCGGGAGTTTGTAAGTGGGCTTAGGCCCAATTAAGCATCCGTACAGTGGAACCACTATGACTACCTATGTTGGGCCTCCATGAAGGGAGGTCGGGACAACTATCTATTGGGCCTCTACATGTCCCAAACAACTGGATCGGGAAACCCGAGTAATTTACAAAAAAAGAACTTTCTATTTTTAATTTTTGCGAATATCAATGAGAGAGTTGACGAGGACGATGGACTCAATCTATCTACTCCACACCTACCTTTTCCTCCTACTCCCTCCCCCAACCCAAAGCCTTTTGTTAAACATCAAAACCCACACGTGGTGGATGCTTTTTCTCATTAAAAACCAGTTTTCCTATACCCATCCATCCTTACCTAACCAACTCTCGAAACATTGAACTTCTCCGCACTTAAGCTTTCATCTGGTATGGAAGTTTTTCTTGAGGTAAGAAAAAGTTTCGTACATGTTTTCTACGGTACGAGATTATTTCGTACATTTTTTGTACATATTTCGTACTGTACGAAATTATTCGTACTCAGTTTGTATTCATTTTGTACCGTACGAAAATGTTTCGCTCCTATTTTATAATGTATAAAATTATTTCATATCCTTTCGTATATATTTCATACCGTATGGAGTATGAACTGGGTACATAATATGTACGAGTACGAAATAATTTTATACTGTATAAAATAGATAAATTAACTACGAAATTTCGTATCATTCGCGAAACTTTCGCCGAGTTTGATACCGAAAGAAGCTTTCTTGAGAGAAAGTTTAGTTGCTTTGCCGCAAAAATGTCCTTATTCTATCAAGGAAAACAAGATATCCATATTTATTTTTGCCTCCTTTTTTGGGTTTATGCCGTGTTTGACCTTATTTCCCACCCGCCCCCAATCAAATTCTCCCTCAATCACTAATCAAAATAACCAACCCAACCGACCGACCAATACTATAAATCAATTTATTTGCTTTGGCGGCTTTTCATTTCCCTCCACCACGGGAGGAGAGTGAAAACGACGTCGTTGAAACTCGTTCCCCTCCCCAGTGTGCTTCCTTCCTACTCCCGCGGTTATATCTCGCAGGACTCCCCTTCGATCATCTGTCGTTGCGTCTATCCAACAAGGAAGTTTGGGAATCTATGAGCGGCATAGGCCGTGGCGGAAGCCTCCACACCAATGCCTCCCCTCTGGAGACGGTTGCCTCTGCGATCGCATCCATCGGCGGCCAAGATGCCATAACCCGTGTCGATCCATCTGACCCTCCCCCTCGCGCTCAGGTTTGTTGGTGTTTTGTGGGGACTCGTACCTAGTGATCGGTTGGTTATTTTCATTCTTTTGCGCGAGTTTTGAATCGGCTCTTTGTATTTCGGTGGGTGTCGGATTCGACTCTGCTGTCGGATTGTATTTATTATGGTTAGATTATTCTTCTTTTTATTTGTTACCCGCCGGGTGTCGAGTTATGCTTGCTGATCAATCTTTTTTGCTAGTTGATGGTTCCTCTTTGTAAAATTCTTGGTTACAGTTTTGCGATGTTTGCGGTTTTCATGGTGTTTAGGTTTGATTGTGCGGAATAACTTTGTCCCCAGGCCGAATCACTGTAGTATTGGGCAATTGGGAGCTTTCCGTAATCCAATGGTAAATTCTCGGATTAGTGAAGCTAAAATCAGCCGGATATGCAGCATTAGGATTGTGCTGATTGTTCATGCGTTATTTGAGCTTCCCTCCATCCCTCCTTTTATGTTGACATTCTTGAATTACACCGGGTAATGGTTCACTGGAGTTGGAGTTATGATGCAATTCACTTCCTTTGGCTGCTTTTATGGAGATTCAATGAGACTGTTCATTTTTTTGTTAATGGAACATAATTTCTGAGACTAAATTTTGTCTCAGTGAAACTGGTTGAAGTATTTTCTGATCATTTAGGGTATTTGTCTTTGTTAAGTCTACAATTGTGGTCTGGACGAATGCATTTGTTCCACTTTGGATTGTCTGCTGACTATTCCATCTTACAATATTCTGTTTCTGGATAGCTGGTTGTTGGACGTGCTTGCTCTGAACTGATTACCTGCGTAGCATCTGAAAAGATGACGAGGGTTGAATTACTTTGATCTGGTGTTAGGGAGTCTTAGTGTTTAGAATCCTTTCTCCGGGACTTTGAGTCAATCTGGCATAATCATGGCACCGATGATCTATGGATGATTACTGTGCCGTCGCTGCAACTTACGCTTTCGTATTCGGTTGTCTCTACTTAATATCTCAAGTTTCATTGAAAATGAAACAACTTCCCTTGTTGTATAGATCCAAACTGGTCATGGTTCAACTTCTTTCTCAGCAGAAATGGCGTTGGAGTGGCTTCTGGAGACTCTATGGCTGCTTTGGGTTCCAAAAACATCAAAAACGTATTGGACATGCTCTGCTCTTTCCAGAAACAACCGAATCCATTAGCGATGCTCCAGCTACTTTAAACTTTGTGCAGCCAACTGCTATCTCACTGCCGTTTGTAGCCCCTCCCTCGTCTCCAGCATCTTTTGCCCCATCGGAGCCGCCTTCAGCACCACAATCTCCAGTCGGCTTGCTTTCGTTGACCTCCATCTCTGACAGCATGTACTCCATGTTTGCAATTGGCCCTTATGCTCACGAAACCCAATTAGTCTCTCCACCTGTATTTTCGACCTTCACAACCGAGCCATCCACTGCTCCCATCACACCTCCATCAGAGTCCATAAACATGATGACGCCTGCATCCCCTGAGGTGCCGTTGGCTCAGTTTTTAAACCCCAACCTACAGAACGCTGAAGGAGGTAATGGATTTCCTTTTTATCAATATGAATTTCAACCTTATCAGCTCTCTCCCGGAAGTCCAGTTGGCCACCTGATTTCTCCAAGTTCAGGCATATCGGGTTCTGGGACATCATCGCCTTTCCCTGGCAGGGAATTTGCCGCCAGTCTCAGCCTCCTCCAGTTCCGGGTTGACCAGACTTCCAATGTCTTCAATACGGATATATCATGCTCTAGATATTGGGTATCGAGGCATAATTCAGGCTCAGTGACTCCAGAATCCGTGAGGCCTAATCCATGCAGCCGTATCTTCCACCCTCTCTCTGAATGTGAGAAAAAAGTTAGTGGCACAAATGCTGTTTCATTGTTTGAGTTGCCTCCCGAAGAGGTACAAGAAGGTGAAAGCAACCTCTCTGCTCCGGCTGAACCAGGAACTACAGTGTCTCCTAATTCTGTTGATGTCGAAAAGGGCAGTCGACATATCAATACCAGGGAGACTGCCACTAATGATGGGTTGGATGCACCAACTTCTTGTCCTGAAATGGAGAAAAATCCCAATGATCTCGAGGAAATGACTGGATGCCAGAGCTGTAGATCTATCACCCTGGGATCTTCCGAGATTTCACTTTTGACGAGGGAGACAAAAAAGATGGCCACAGGCCAGGCGATATTGCCAGCGGGTGGAGCGGCGAAACTGTCATCGAGGAAGAACAATTGTTGACGAAAGATTGGTCTTTTCCTGTGATGCTGCCCAACATCAGCTAAGTAGAACCTGCCGTGTTTGAGATATCTCTCGATGCTTTGATCCACCAAGTCTGAGCATGAAGCCATCAATGGGGAAGGGGATCACAATGTCCACCGCCAGGTTTCGATATTTTTCTTTTTTAGTTGATGCTCTTCAGGTATAGTTCATATCAAGATATTCACTTTTAATCGGTCATGAGCATAGATTTAGTTAGTGTCTTAGTTAGAATTGTTAATCACATGATTTCCTCCCAGGTTTAGGGAAGAGGATAGCCACATTATTGGTAGGAAACGGCTCCAGCCTGGAATCCATTTGTTATAGTAGAGCTTTTTTCCCCCTGTAGAGAGTAGACTTATATAATTACTTTTTCATATTCTGTGTATACTTACTAAATTTTTCATGAGCAAGAGTTTTAGTAGGCCTTTGTAATATGAATTTAGAAAATATATATTCTTACAGGGTCAAATTGTATTACTACTTATCAAAAAAAATTGTATTACTACCAAACTTCTGGCGTCTGTCAGATCAGATATATAGAGACCATTTTCCAACCAAAGTTGAAAAGAAAACAGAAATCCCAAACTAACACCTATCGGATTTTTGACTTAAAGTTAAAACCAGGAAACATAAAATAAATAGAAAGAAATTTTTGGTGCCAGATATCCAAATGGAATGACAGCAGATTCGTGAGCTTTTGAGTTTTTTGTTTTATACCCTTGGACAGCTCCTGTACTCTGTCCACTGACTTACTGATGGTGCGTCTACTATTAGCAGAAAATTACTTCCTTAGTAATAGATGATTTGGTGATAAAAAGTGGGATGATGATGTGCATTATTTTCATATTAAAAATCTGGTCCATTCACATATTATTGTTATGCTTTGTCCTGAGAGAGGGGGCGGGAAAGGAAGAATATGAAAACTCACGTCACGGGGCATCTTTACACATGCAGAATTAAAAATATTTTATTATCCGTCTTTTCTTCCTTTTTCTAACAGCATTCTTGGAAACTACTAGATTTAAAAGTCATTGCCGACATCTAGTTTCACTGCAGTGCATCTGCCGTTGTTTTTGCTACTTGAGTTAATTTTGTGGGTCTAACCTAATGTATTCTTACTGTCTATGTCGGCATTTTCACTTTAAAAAGTTCAAATTTAGGCTGCTCAGTGATGTTTAATTTATTTTTTCTTTTGGAGGCATTTTAGTAAATGTGATGTTTGCGTGCTATATTTTTTCTCTACAGAGATTTTTCTCATCGATGAATTTTTGCGATCAGATATCCATGTCTACACAAGTTTCATGATGTCAGATACCCTTAAAGCCTCATTCAACGATTGAACGGCAGTAGCACCATTTCTCCTTGATGATTTATGTTGCAAAGCATGTTCTATATAACCTTTTTGTGAAATTTGTGAGCTCCTCTTAGGATTCGGTTGTCAGGTCAGATGGTTCTTCCTGCAGCATTGAACTGGGAAAGGAAAAAACTCAGGATTCTTTGAAATCTAACATGATTTGGCGTAATTGTTTTGTTTAACATTTCAGGTTTTTTATGGTGGAGCCAAATCTGATGATGATCTGCCTATCTGAATTTTATTTTTCTTTTGGCATCCATCGTGCTAAAAGTGTATTCACTGCTTCTGGACATTTACCAAAATAAGCAAAATGGAAGTTGATCATTTCTGCCAAGTTGCTTTGTGATTCAAAATTATTTTCCTTTCGAGCTACTGGTAAAGCGTGTTTCATGCCTGCATCTATCTGCTTTTAGGTATGGAAATATTATTTTATTGTCATCAGAACTTAATGTAAGCAATCTTCATTGTCTGTTTACTTTCTTTGGTGGAGGGGATGCCTCATTTCTTACTAAATTATGGTAGTTTGGTGTGCTAATGATGATTTCTGGTCCACGCTTTGTTAACCTCGTGGCCTACCATTCTCATCCTGGTAAATTTTTTATGACTTATGAATGTGATGAGTGGACGTGATTGATTGGTTGAAAGTGTGTTAAATGATTGCTCATTATTACCACATTTAGAGCTAAAGGCTTTGGTGTAGCTTATCCTTAGAAACTGTTTCTTCTCTTTAACATATGATATAAGTGGATGAACCTACTCTGCCTAGGTTCTGAGCTAGGCTTCTAGTGGATTGTTGCTTTCCTGATCTGAAACCATGACCAAGGAACAACTCCCTGTTCATCTTCCTGTGCTAGATTTAGCTCAACCAGTAGAGATGAGCTTCCTCTCTTCCCTTTCTAGAGCGTGTCATGAGTGGGGTTTCTTTTATGTCACCAATCATGGTGTCCCTGATGATATTTTCAGCACAATATGCTCTCTGTCGAAGGCTATCTTCAGCCTTCCTCCGGAACTTAAGTTAAAGCTTGGTCCTGATTCTGGAATTAAGTCCTACACTCCACGTTTTATTGCATCTCCTTATTTTGAAAGCCTGCTGGTGTCTGGTTCTGACTTTTACTCTTCCGCAAAGGCCTCTTCCGATGAGCTGGGTTGCGAGCATCTTTCTGATCTTTGGTAATCATTGTCTTTTCCGTTTGTGTTTTCATTCCGACGGATAACTAACAGTCATGTTTCTGTTCTGGCAGCGATTTGTTGCAGGAGTATGGAACCAGGATGACAGTGGTTGCGAAGAAAGTAATCGAGGTTCTATTGAAGGTCCTCGGGAACGAGTTCGAAGTGAAGTTCACTGAGCCTGAGTTCAGTCATTGTCATGGTTACTTGAGGCTAATCAATTATGCTTCGCCGGAGATGGTCACAGAGAAAGAGGTCGAAGGACTTGGAATGCATACGGACATGAGCTGTATATCAATAGTTTGTCAAGATGAGAGCGGTGGGCTCCAGATGAGGTCCAACGAAGGGAACTGGCTGAATGTAGAGCCTCGCAAGGGTTATCTCGTCGTTAATATTGGGGATCTCATGCAGGCTTGGAGCAACGGAAGGCTGAGATCAGCCGAACACCGAGTCGTCCTTAGACGTCCAGTGAACCGGCACTCCTTAGCTTTCTTCTGGTGCTTCGAAGATGAGAAGGTGATTTTGGCCCCTGACGAAGTGGTGGGCAAAGGAAACGTCAGGCTGTACAGGCCTTTCTTATGCTGCAAGTACCTGAGATTCAGGGAGAGCAACGAAGAGGGCAAGTTCGAGAAAATTGCTTATACCGTAAACGACTTTGCCAGGGTAAACATCCAACATTAGTTAACTCTGGATGGGGCTAACTAAGATGCTCCAACTCGGGTTCGTTCGAATTATAAAATGAACAGTTCCGGGTTTACCCGAGGTGTGCACGAAGCGCCCGGGATCTGCGAGGGCCTTCCACATGTTCTATACGAAATGGTGCGCATGTTTTCCTCGTTACGGGGATTGGAATAGGGCGTAGGAGTGGAAATCGTAGAAGTTTGGCGTCCAAAGAAAGTGAAAGACATTAAAAATATGTTTTGGGTTTGTAATGATGTTGGTCTTCTCTGTATGGTTGATGATGAATTCCGGTGTGTGTTTTGTGGAGGGATTATGCATGTGTTGTTGATGATTATGTGGGGTGATGTGATTTTGCGACATGTCTTTGCTTTTAGGGGTTGGACAACTTTTACTCCCAATCTGTTGATTTTGATTCCCTAACTTTTGTTGAAGATCTTCAATGATTATGTTCTGTTCTTCTGGCAGACATCTTTACTTGAACAAAAAGTCGTTATTCCACGTTATCTGTGAATTGTAATAAATTTCTTTTGAATTTGTTTAATCCCTTTCCTCCTCCTGCTGCTGCTGCGGCTGCTTCTTGGTTGGCATAACAACTGATTCCGGTGACCATGTTGCGGCCCCTTGCCAGCGTTGCTATCTTATTCTCCGATTCTCATGTCGAGCTTTGTTCATTCGGCCGAAATAAGCAGAACATTGCAATCGAGATCGAGCTCAATGTGTAGTCTGGTTCAAGCCGGAGGGTTTCATAGGCTTATGTTCAATGTCGAATTGAAGCCAGATTCCATTGGTGAATTCCGTCGGAGTTTTATTGGCCTTTGGGTCGGGATTTTTCCCCACGTGAATTTTGCAGTCCTTATTTGGTTCCGGTCATGTCTACTACAACATCACGAAAAATGGCGATAAAAAAGCATGTTACGATTGACACCAAGGTTCTGCTACATGAACATTCTGCATATCCATGGGCGGTCAAAAGCTTTGGGTGTTTGCAACTGCTGCGAAGTTTTTCCCGGGGAGGCGGTTCGTGCTCAAATGGGGTCTTCTCAAAAAGCAAATCTAGATTATCACGATTCGTCGCAGGAACGTTGATCTGCCGAGCAAAATAGTTCGTGGTCTCGTGGTCTCATTCGTGCTTGATCACTCTGATAGAACAAGTGGGCTGGTTCGAAATTTTTGTTCAGTTGGTTCAAGAGGGTCATCAATTTGTTTGGCTGCTGAATCTCCTTGATTAGGAGGCCATACGTCCGAGATGCCTGTTCTTCCATGAATTTGAGGCGTCCTCTTATCACATAACTTGGCCATGAAACTGGAATCCAACCCGAGAAGCCTGTCACACGCATGCCACAGCCTCGAGCAGTCCAATTACAACCTGGAAAGAGAGGCCGAGGCCCTGAGGAAGGAAGATGCCTGTGCTACCGCTGCCCTGGATATTGAGGCGGGTCAATGTGCTGGCCTTGGAGAGAGTGCAGAAGGAGAGCGAGAAGGAGACGGACAAACTGCTCCTGCAGCATGGACAAGGGCAGAGCAAGGTGGAGAAGCTTTGGCTGATTGAATTGGGGTGGAGGAGGATCTAGCTGAAATACTAGAGAATAACGCCGCGGATGAAGAGGAAGAATGACCAGGTATGTTCATATGGAAGTTCACTTGCACTGGTATATTTTTCGCAGTTGAATTCGTGTTCTCGGTTCGATCTATTAATTCATGGGAATCAGCGTTCATATATTGTTGACCCGATGCCTCAATACATTGGCCGGCCAAACAGCTTCATAATCTTCTGGATGGTTGCAGCAGTTCAAAAACGGGGAGGGAGGGAGGACTGGCCTATAGGCTCTGCAGATGCCCTAAGTCCTCGACTCGCTCTCTCTTCTCTCTGACTACTCCCAACTTGTCTCGACAAGTTTGACGAGAAAGTCCAAATTCTGGTGCCCTACATCTTGTTCTTGTGTGTTGTTACATGGAAGCATCGAACCAGGGCAAACTTTGTATTGCAGAGTCGACTTCTCGTGCCTGAAGCAGAGAATGATATGGCGTGCATGGTCGATGTCTCGTTCTTGTTGATTCGGCTAACCTTCACGAACAGCATCACAGCACAGGACACAAGGCGCAAGACCACTCTATTGTCACATTGTGCAGCAAAAAGATGCGAGGCAAGCGGACAGCAGGATCTCTCCCCTGATGACTCTTATGTTCCCCGTTCATGGAATAACGTCGACAACAAGGACGACCAGTTCCATAGGCAAGAACCCTTGACTGACTGTCCCTTGTAGTTAGTTCTCAAGAAGGGGCCCCTACTGTGCAGGGATCTCGAAAGTACAGCTTTCCATGAGAGAAACCACGTTACATCGGAAGCCTATCGGGTTCGTTTATAGGAACGAGAGTTCTTTCTCGCCTAACAGCAAAGTTGCTCCTCCAATGACAGACTTCGACCCAGGCGGGTCACAGAATCCGTCAAACTTGTCTGCATAATACCATTACTAAACAGAATCAAATTTTATGACATAAGACATGCAGAATAGTTTAGAGTTTTGTACGGAAATACGGTTAGTTTTAAAAAAAAATTGTTAAATACGGTCCAAGTTTCGTAAAATACGGTTTTACCGTTGAAGGGGCGCGTCTAACGCTCCCCTTAACATGCAAAGAGGGCGGGTTTATGTAAATAGGACCCGCCCCTAAACACTTAGCAAAAATATTCATTCGTCGGGTGAAGAAGGTGTGTCTAACGGGGGCGCCTTTTCAAAACCCGTCCCTTAACTAAATGAACAAGGGGTGAATTTTGAAAACGCGCCCCTTTAACTAAATGAATAAGGGGCAGGTTCTTTCGACAAAAAAATTTGTTTAGCTTAGTTGGTTAGAGACTTCTGTTATAATGGGGAGGTCCGTCCCGCAAGCTTCGCAATACTTTTACCAACTCGGTTAGAGGGGCGATTTTTGAATTCGAAAACTCGTCCCTTATTCATTTATTAAATGGACGGGTTGGACGCCGCGCCCCTTAAAATAAAACCGACAGTAAAATCGTATTTTACAAAACTCGGACTGTATTTCGTAATTTTTTTTAAAACTAACCGTATTTCCGTACAAAACTCGAATAGTTTATGTTACAGCAAAAACCCCCAAATCCAACGTTGCCTACGAATACAGTAAAGGACAAGAGAAATCCTTGCGTTGTCCGAACTCAGGAGTTTGTGCGAATCTACCATGAGGGATGCACACAACTTGACCCAGCTTGAGCATTATCATGGGTATAAACCATCTGGCGTCATTGTTCTTGACGACCGCCTAGCCAAGGGCCATGCTATTATACCCATGTTGTGGACGGATGTGCGTTGTTGCCACGTGACATGAGACGGCAAACCTCCTATAAGGACATGATCCTTTTTGTATCGCAGCCAGGGAGCTGAAGCAATTACTAGTTGCAGCGTACAACGATGGCCGCGTTATCTTCAGACAATGCTTCGATCTATGACTTCACCAGCAAGGTTGGCATCCTTTCCCAACGTTGTCAGTCGGAGATATTGAGTCGGGGACTATGTACCTGGACGATCTCGGTCGATGTTATACTTTCTTTGTTTCAGGATGCCAGGGGAAATGATGTCACGCTCAGCGATTACAAGGGGAAGGTCTTGCTGATCATCAATGTCGCATCCAAATGGTAAGAAGTGGCTATGGAGCTTAATTACTCCCATCTGTTTTGAATCCATATAGTGAACAGTCATAGTAAGTTCATTGCTTAAGGATCCAAAGGTCTTCGTCGTAGCTTTATCGTTGAGTAATGATTTCTGGGTGTTTCTTGTCAGCGGCTTAACCAACTCGAACTACTCCGAGCTGAGCCAGATGTACGAGAAGTACAAAAACCAAGGTCAGTCTGCTCGGAATCCGTAATCAGGCACCAAGAACTGAATTCGTGTTTCCTGCCCTCATTCATCCCTGGGTAAAATTCTTGCTACTGCGAATTGCAGGGTTAGAGATCTTGGCATTTCCTTGCAACCAGTTTGGAGGTCAGGAGCCCGGCTTGAACGAGCAAATCTTGGAATTCGCTTGCACCCGATTCAAAGCTGAGTACCCCATCTTTGACAAGGTACGTAGTTGGATGATCATGTTTCTATCGGTTGAGGGATGATAGCCTGTTTTCTTCTGCATAAAGTTCTCGCCCATCTTTCATCTGATAGATTGAAGTCAATGGTGAGAACGCGGCCCCGATTTATAAGTTCCTGAAGTCTTGCAAGAGTGGGCCATTCGGCATTGATATTAAGTGGAACTTTGAGAAGTTTCTCATCGACCAGCAGGGCAATGTCGTGGACCGTTACGGGCCAACAACGCCTCCTATGAATATTGAAGTAAATCCCCGAATTAATATCCTGGATCTGTTATCTTATCTCTCGCCAAATCATTAACCTTGATCTGCAATGAAATCAAAACCTCACTTTTGCAGAATGACATCAAGAAGCTACTCGGTGTGGCATAAGCATGAGAAGAGCTACGGCATTGGTGGTTCCATTAGCGACAGTTCTCCCTTCGGAACAGCCACAGTTACCTAATAAGCAACGACAAATTCCTTCACTTTCTAAAGAAATTGAGTGCACCTTTATGTTAAATTGTTTGGAAAAGTGTGAGCACCTTTCAATCACTTATAATTGTTTCGAAAACACTCACCTATTCCGATACTACACTGTTTGAACACCGTTGTATGTGAGTAACGAACATGATCCAGGGATATGTTTAGTGTACCACATTTCATTTCCCAAACACCGACGGCCCCAGAAATGCTGCGCTTCTGGCGCTAGCAACTGCAAATGCTCATCTCCTTGAGCAAAACATTCAGGTTCCTGGATAGAACTTCCCATTGCTTCTTGGCACGGTGCACGGCAAAATTCCTGCTCACTTCATGCTGCGTGATTTCAACTTTCTGTCTACATAATCCAAATGCTCCTGCCATGCCATTTTATCAAGAATTTTGAACTTGAAATTACAAACAAAAAGAGTTCTGTTGAAGAGTCCCAATTTCCTTATGATGTATATATCATTGACCATCCATTATGAATAGTCCTAACAATAGGTAACACCTGAAAGACGTGTGTTGGGAAAATTCAGCTGTCGTGTCGAGCTGAAAATCTTAGCCATAAAATACTAGAATATTACCAATATATAATCTAATATATCACAATATTAGAAAATATATGCTTGTAATATCTTTCGTAATATTACGTAATTTCAAAAAATCTCAACTTCGGACCAAATCCTAAAAATGTGTTTATCTAGGAAAGACACTTCCATGCTATCTTGCACCGTAAACTAAAGAAACTTGGAGAAATAATTGCAGATGGACAATTATGTGACTGGGCACACGATTATTTGACAGGCTTGAGGTGCTACAACACAAACGAAAATGCTTGAAGACCCAGAGTATCCCCACTGCAGAAAACTTGTTCCACTAAGACGATTGGTTCCTTATCAGGTCTGCTGTTGTAACATCAAAAAGAACCGATCCAATGAAGGAAAGCCAATCTTCACTGGATCAAAACGACAGATGTGGTAAGTTTAGGAAATCATCCCCTGTGAGTGAGAAACCAGAAACTTAGTTTCCTTCATACAACCCAGGCCTCCGGCTAGTTATATTTCTGTCTGACTATGTGGAAACAGATTCTTCAACAGTCTTCACTTCGTTGTTCGAAGCCAAAGAAAGCCGAAAGTGAGCACTCATATATGGGGTTTCCCATCCTTTGGACTAACAACTACACTATTCACAGCCCCCTTTGTCGAACTGATCCTGCCGAGCTACATTAACCTCCGTAAATTGATTGTTTAGTCATGCCAGTTCTCGGACAGTAGTGGCAGCCACCGATTGAATGTTCCCTAAAATCCTGTCTACTGTGGAATCGTCCTCATCCGACATAATAGACAATCTACATTGCCAAGACTTCACATATTTTGTGCTACTACATGCATAAACAAGGTAGTAGACGTAGATACACATCGCAAATACCTCGAGATTTCCATATCTTGGCATCACCTGTCCAAACCATAACTACAGTAAATTGAAAGAAGAACGGCAGTCGTCCAGTGAGTCTTTGCAACTCACATACATTCTCAACATATGAGATGGACTTCGGTTGATGTTGTCTACATGGAAGTTTTGCCGATGCGTTTTTTAATCAGCTGGTTCTGGGTTAAATTTCACAGATTCTCTCCAGATGAGCTCCTTAATGTGATCCTCCGTGCAAGATGGATGCTCGAAATCAAAATTGAAAGGCTGCGTGCAAACAGGTTCATCATTTATGTCATGGAGAGATGAGAGGTAAGGGTGACAAAGAGCCTCGTCAACTGCAGTTAGAGCACACGCGTTAATCCAGCGAGCAAGAATCAAAGGTCATGATCATGAGGGAAAACCGGCACTTACCAGTTATGCGTTTGCTAGGATCGAATACGAGCATTTTCTCCAGCAAATCAATGGCGACAGGATTCATGCTGGGGAATCTAGTTGGGAATTGTTGTCTGTGGAACTGGGGAAGCTGCCTGACGTATCTCCGAGCATTGTCACTTCGAAGGAAACCGAGGCTTGCATCATCTGGAGAACCTATCAACTAAAAAATGAAAGGAAGACTTATCAGATAAGGCTATTTACAAGTGCTCAAACTCATCCATATATAGTGTAATTACAAAGTTCCTTACTTCAGTTATAAGCCGCAGCTGATGTACATAATCCTTTCCAGGGAATAAAGGCTCCCGGGTCACGATCTCCCCGAGTATGCACCCAACAGACCACATATCGATTGCAGCAGTGTACTCTGAGCAATTCAGTAGCAATTCAGGTGCTCGGTACCACCGAGTCACTACATACTCTGTCATGAAATCCGTCTCGGATGTTGTCCTTGCCAAACCAAAGTCTCCAATCTTCAGGTCGCAGTTTGCATTCACGAGTAAATTGCTAGGTTTGAGATCTCGGTGCAGCACATTGGCAGAATGCACGTACTTTAAACCACGCAGTAGCTGATACAAGAAGTACTGCGAAAGACATCACAAATTATGGAACATGAAATTGTCAAATTGTTGATTCTTACCTACCAAAAAAAAAAATGAGGCTGGACAAAACCTGGCAGTGATCATCGGTTTAAAGGCTGTTCGGACCGAATTACGTGATGAAGATCAGTGTCCATGAGTTCGTAGACGATGTAGACATCATTAAAGGTTTCCTTTCTGGGCGGACGAATGATGTCTTTGATGGCTATTACCTGCAGAAAGGCAGCTCTGATGATCAAAAGAAAATGACTATCGGAACAATAAGTGTGCCCAGCCGATTCAGGGTCCCGGACTGCACATGGAAACTCAACGTAGGACCTGATATTCAACGCCATGCTTAAGTACATCATAAACTGCAGGAAAGTCTGCGCGAGGCAATTGAGTGATCGACTCCACTATTTCAGCGAGAAAAATCAATCGAACAGCTTAAACATATCAGAATTCAAGCAGTACTGTCCACTGGTTTCCTTTTTAGTTTCAATCAAGTTAGGATCAAGGGAAAAAGAAGATGAAATGGAAGCAAACGACATTTTCGTGGTCCATGTGGCGAAGAAGCTTGATTTCTCTGAGGGTCCTTTTGGCATCAATCATATTGTCAAATGCATTGCCAATCTTCTTAATAGCGACTTCCTCGCGCGTCTCTAAGTTCACGGCTGCACTGCAGAGATTGAAAATAAAAAATCAACTAGTGCTTCGACCACCCAATCGTAATGAAGAAAAACACCAGACGACATGAGATTTCCTCCCTTCGCACTAAACAACGGCTTCACCCCGCTGAGAAGAATATCCAGCCAACCAAACTTGTCGAACCCCTTGATTCAGCTTGTTCGATCGTGTCACAACCGCCACCACTCAGTTTCAGACTTCTTCCATTCCATTTCGCATCACACACCATCCCATAAAGCCAAGCCGAATATTTACGAAGATGCTACTTTTTACGCATTCGAACACATTAATTGCCTCAGAAAATAAGCTATTTGTAGTACCAAACAGGGCCAAATTCTATCCCAGATACAATATGGGTAACAAACAGAGGCGAATGGAAAAACAGTCAAGCTTACCAAACGAGTCCATAAGCACCCCTCCCGATCGGACGAAGAGGGGGGACGTACTTGGTGTTGACCTCGAACAAGTTCCCGTAAACGTTGTACTGAACGTACTTTCCCCCGTGAGTAAGGACTCCTTTGATCTTCCCCCCCTCTGCGGAACCACCGCGGTGGTGCTCCTTCCCAGAAGCCATATTTTGGGTAGTTTCACCAAGTTGCCAACTTTCTCAAGGCCCAGTTCACCAAATCGAAAACCAAGAACCGGGTTCTGTTCCTTTAGCTGTCCGGTTCGAGGTTCCTGTCCGGGAGGGGGGAAAAGGCGGAAAAAGGCGTCGAACTTTTGAAGGTGGGGGAGTCAGATGGAACCCGTGAATTCGGGAGGGGGAGGGGGAGGGGGAGGGGGAGCCTTTTTGTGAGTATTTGGTGGAGAAAGGCAGGAGATGGGAAAGGAGGTGGAGGATGAATGGGAATCCGAACGTGAGAGAGGGAGAAGAGCAAGGGCTGCTGCATGCACCTGCTCAGCTTTTCTAACATATCGAGGCTCAATAATTCTTTTTTTCAATACTTCTTGAAAAACGACTTCTAATTTTTTTTTGGTTAGTAACTTAAAAATTCATAACATTCATGTAAATATATTTTCATATTAATTTTTTTTTTCAATTTTTAATCTCGTACTAATGAATTTAGACAGTTCAAAGAAAATAGTGATTATGAAACTCTGCGAAGAGGCAAAACAACCTAAAGCTAACATTTTATTCGTGTATTCCCAAATCACTGTTAGAAAAATCAATTTCTAACATAATATGTACTAGAAGATATTCAACACCAAAATTACATTTAACATAATCCTCTCATTTGGATGTGGAACATCTTTGACGGACTACCGAAAGTTTTATTCGGATGACTTCTGGGGTGGCAATATGAACATAAATATAAATAGGACAAAATATTTATTATATTAAGTATTAAGGAAAGATAATTTTTGACCCGGTAACCTTCAATTCCTCTACCTTCCATCGGTTGACTTTGACAAATCAACATCGAGGGAGTAAATTTTGGTTGGAGTTGACATCTTCGGGTTTGGTCGACAGTGCTTAGGTGCGGTTCGCATCCGGTCCGGATAAAACGTGGAATTAATTAAAATCGATAACACATTATCGGTATTAAGATATGTTCTCGAATAAATCGGTAGTTTTTAAGTTTTAAATTTTTTTAAAACCGAAAATACTACTATGATTACAAATTCTCATTTCGAAACCAACTTGCATAACTTGAAACTTGACTTAATATAATTAATTTTTATATTATTTGATTAATTTATGTGTAACATATATCCAATTAAGTTCTTGAACGAAACCCTCGACGAAGAGCTGGTTTGTGGTATTTGATTTCATTTCGACTCGTCCAGGGCATTGGGATGGAATCGACACGTTTTTGAAGTATTAACAAATTCCATTAGGGGTTTTATTAGACTAGGAATAGTTAAAATGACTATTCCATCTTTACCTCTTTCTTTGACGCGATGACTAAATAATGCAATTTTATAAGAAAAGGATAAAATAGCCTTTTACTTAATTTTTTTTAAATTATTTCCATTATTTTTATTATTGTATTATCTCTTGTCCGAATGAATATGAATTCTCTAAATTTCAATGAAATGAAGTTGATTCAAATTTGGACTTTCTAGATCCCCAACAACCGTGAATTACAGAACCTTGAACATTGATTAAGGACGTCAACTCCAGAATGAATTTCAATCAAACTGAAGCATGATCTATCTCTAAAACCTGAAAGGTTTCTATAGAATAGAGAGTTTGCAAAAACTTAAAGGTTTTTCTTCCTAGTGGTTTCTGAACAAGTGTAAATGGTTTTTATTGGACGATTAGTTAGAAAACTAATTGGTACAAAAAGTAAATGAAACACAAATATTTATAGTTCTAATAATAGCTTATATCCACTTTTCACTCTTATACGATGAATATCAATATCAAACATAAATAGCATAACAGAAGACACAAGGGCTCTCATTCGCAAGTAAAAAAAGTTATAGAAGGTACAAAGTCTTACGTATAAGGTAATGTAATATGTACAAAGAATCTTCCACAAAAAGTGGGGCGGAATCTCTGGAGACTCTTGCCCAAGAAGTAAAGCAAGTAATGATTTGCACAACGAATTTTGACTAACTCCAAAATTCCTCTGGTCAGGGGTTCTAGGCTAGTGAAAAATGAAAAATTCCATAAGCTTTTTTTGGGTTCTACACCTTATTTTTTATTACCTTTACAAAACTTGGTCTCACTCACTTGTTGTCTTTATTTTCTAATAATAAAATTTCTAATAATTATAAATTTACATATGCAACTTATTTACATAAACAACAAACTGGCGGAAGGTTTTGTATAAGACGAAGTAAAATATCCTCACATGCTGTGTTGCCATACCATATGAGATGATACATCGTATCAATTAGGATTAATCATACCTTAAAGGTCATGATTATGTTCATAATCTTTAGAGATAAAGTCGACATAAGATTTTGATGGGTATTCTTGGTCAACCTTCTGTACATGACATTTTGAAAATTAAATTTCATGTGAATAACACGCCTTTTAAATACAAACACACTTAGAATGAGTTTAAATTCAAATGGTTTGTCATTTGCCATAATTCGAATTTTACCGATTTAGAATGATTTACTATCTTCCCAAGTAGTTGGATGTCCCAAATCTGTATGAAAGGATTAATATGAATATCAGAATTATGACATATTAACAAAAGAGAGTAGGGAGTTGATCTATGGTCAATTTAATAGTAAAAATAAGTGATTTTGAGCTGTGCCTAGTGGAAAAGAGTTCCTTAATTTGTAAAATTGAATCATGTTTCTCATTGAGTAATTACGCCTTGTTGAAGGAGTCTATCCATCACATATTGACTTTAAGAATGAATGTTGTTTCTTCGATTTTCTTTTGCAAAATCTAGCATAGAAACTATAAGGAACAATTTGTTCCTTTAGGAAATTGCAACAAAAACTTTCATATAGGGATAAATTAGGCTTGTAGTTAATGTCGACCAAAAATAGAGAACCTTCACAAAAAAAGACTTGGCTTCTGAAGTCCACAAGAACTTGCAAGAGAGACAAAATGCAAGTGGGAGACTATCTAACTAGATTTATATCAACTAATGGTAGATCTAAAAGTCAATTTTAGAATGTTAAAGAAATTTGAAAAGATGATTGAGTAACATAGAAGCTTCCAAAGGATATTCTCTTCTAACGGGTGACCTTCTATGTCATTTGTATTTGCCTTAGGTGCGTGTTTTTATGATTCGATTTACACATAAACAGGTTAGCGATAAAAGTAAATGAAGACATAATGTTTTATAGTGATTTGATATTTGTGCCTACGTCCACACTATAAGAGGACGGTATTCACTAGTAATAAATAAAATAATTTTAATCGAACCATCTAAATGTAATATCTGGGCAAGGGAATCCTTTGCACGCACTGATCACATTGGTTGAATCTCGTGAAAGTCCTTTAGGTAGATCGAATACAGAACAATCGTGGCATTTGACCATGTATTCGAGTATCTTTTGCTTGGGTTTTACGAAAGACTTCTTACAAATAAAAAGATAGAAACACAAAGAGGGTTGTCAGTTTCTCAACATTATATGTCGAGCCAACAAGCCTTGTATGTAGCTTGATGCTCATGGACAACGTCCAATCAAGTCCCTCATATTCACAACAACTAACGCCTACATAGTGACTTCACTAAGGCATGCCTTCTCTAGTTGTCACAATCACCATCTCCTTACGAAAAGCTCACGGGAGGTGTTCCCTCTTGCCTACGAGACTACTCGCTAGCAACATACACCGTCCTTACGAGATAGCTCGTCGGGACTGAACCTACTACTTCACGCGAGAACGCTTGTCTCGAAGCACTTCATGCGAAAACACTCGCTTGAAAGATTTTTAACTTGATCGTTTCACTTCGCTTAGAAGATTTTCATGTCTTGAACACACGCAAGACAAGCTAAACGCAACCGCGTAAAACTTCATAGCAATGCACTACTTCTCAAGTTCACTCCCGATTTCTTCTTATTTTTCAATAAGTAGAAACACGACCTTCTATGTAAAAGAAAAACTAGTTGCCTTACTATAATGTTCTTGTCGAGTCCATTTGTGACATGCGTGTATTAGTTTGGGATAATCTTGCTCAAATTTTTTATTCCCAAGGTAAAAAATTATAGAAGTTTTGGGCTTATCAGATCAATAGTTGATAATAACTAATTACAAGTGTGATGCATGATCGATTTGATATCAACTGGTCTCGTAATCCCGAGATTGCACAATGTAAAGGGTATCAAGCTAATTTATTTCTAATTGAGTTGATTTGTTTAATAATTGTTCATCGACGAACTTAGACACAAATAACGTCACAATGTAATTTCTTAATTTATTCTCTCACATAAAGGTTAAAGACAAATTTCGTGAATAACGAATATAACTCCCTCAGTTAAAAAATTTCGAAGAGTTAAATCTCAGGAATATTCTTTATTCTTTCGTTATTTATTTAATTAATGTTAAATCTGGTTGGATTTGACATGTTTGGGTTAGGAGGATAAGAGGAGTTCTTGTGTTCAACTTGCTTTTAAAATTCCATGCACTAACTCATCCAATCATTTATATTAATTGACTTGATGGAAATATATTTTTTCCATGAATTAAAAGTATTATTTTAATAAAATAAATTTTTTAAAAATAGGCTTAATTAACAAATCTATCCTGAACTTTACTCTTTTTATCAAATCTATCCTAGCTTCAAACTCATACTTTCTGAAATTCCCTTATAGTCCTCAGGCTTTCTCTTATTATTGAGAAGTCCTCCAAGACTTAACAAAATTCTTAAGCGGCTCTGATACCAATAATCCCTACAGGAATCGAACTTAAGATGATTTTGTTAACTGTCTCTGTCGTCGGCGTTCTGCCAACCTCGAATACTCGTTTGAGTACTTCGAACTTGCCGCAAACCCAAGATTGGATTTACCTTCAAGGAAATATTCCTCGAATTCACTCTGAATTAGAGTCAGCTCTTCTAATCTTTTAGAATAGCTCTCTATCTGCTGTGATATTTGTGATATCTGTGCTGATAGATTTTCAAGACGATCTACTATGGTATTAAGAAGACCAGTAGTAGAATCCTTACCCACCCCGTGATCTAAATGCAGAAGATCTGGGTTAGGACAATCAGTCATAGAATGACTCGAGCAATCGCACCACCTTAATTAAGTTGCCTTAATCAAGATCTTCTTTCAGAATTGAAAGAAACTCAAAAACAGCCTTAAGAATGTAAAGATGTTTTTCATACCTTAATCGAATCGCTTAGAGGGTTCACCAAGCTTCCGCACCAAGAGAACTCAAGGAGTAAAACTTCAAGAGTCTTCTTCTCAGGAACTTAGAGAAGGTGTTGGAGAGGTTCTTCTGTGCTTTCTCAATGCCCATACTATGAGGGACTTATATAGGCACTCCTCATCCAAGGTTTCAGCCTGATGGCTTAGCCTTACAAGGTTTAGTCTTAATGACTTGCCCTTCAAGGTGTCGATCCGCAGATCTAACCTTTTGTTAGACTTAATCAGTTTTAATTAATTCTAACATTCTTGGTTTCTTAAGGTATTCTTCGAAGAACAATCAGAGAAAACTCCTCAGCTCAGATTTGAGATTGAGTTTTTAGATTTTCTCCTGGAGGACAATCAAAGAATTCTTGCTCAAAGTTTTGAGAGAGAAAATTCTCTATTCAGATTGCCTCCCCAAATGAGGTAGAGGGCTTGTGAATATATACACAAAAGAGCTGGTGCCAATGCACTGTTTTCCAGCTCAAAAGTAAAAGGAATCTAAACTGTTACAAAAGTTAGTGGGGTCCTAATGACCGACAAAATTGTCCTATTCTAACAGCCTCCTCCCGTTTGCATTGGTGCGTTGTCCTGGGAGGTTCCTTCCTTGCTGTTGGCGCTTGATGGTTCGCCAACTCCTTCTTTTTCTGAGAGTCCCGGCTTGTCTTGAACTGCTTCAAGAATTTGCTGCGACATTTGTAGGGTCCTCTCATCATGCTCGATTTGCTGATTCAGGGTCTTGTCCGTGAAGTCAGCAATCTTGCTCCAAACCTCGAAGGTGTCGGTTCGGAGGTGCAGCTCAGAGTTTTCTCGCCTCCAGAAACTATCCAGAAGGTCGAGCATCCTCTGCCATCCTCGGTCTCCTGCTGGTTCGTCTATGAGACTTAGATCCGACCGAAGAATCGTGACGGTTATGATGCCGTCACAGAGCACGTAGTAGTCATCCTTGCGGGTTAACACATGCTCCAACACGTCCTTAAGGAACTCAACTTTTATGGCTTTTCGGACTGTTTTGTCCTTGTAATATTTTCGCCATAAACCTCTCTGATCGAGGTCCTGTCGTTGAGGTTCCACCAAACGTCTACTCTCACAAGGGTGGATGTTCCATACTTGCAAATTCTGCAGTATCACCTTCCCGTATAGGGGATGGTCTTCTTCCTCCCTTATTGTGCTAGTAATCAATGCCGTGGCATACTTGGGTCCGTAGCCTAGGCATCCGAGTACATACCTCACCAACATCGGCAGTGTTTCCATACACTCTGGTTCAGATCTATCGATCTCCAGGATGTCTACAAACCCAGCATGTATGTAAGGTGCTGCTACTCCCACCATCTCTGAATGAATTCTCAAAGACGGCCACTTCCCCGATATCCAGTGTAGATACGGTTGAAGTACAGCGTTTTCCTCAAGCGAGGATTCGCTCATGTCTACCACCACCCTTGGGACTTCATAATTTTTGACTTCCCCTGGTATGATTGACATAGTGGTGGAGAATATCTGCTGTCTTTCTCTTTCGACTTTAGACATCTCCTCTTCATCTGAAGCCATAATCGATAGCTTAAACTCCAGATCTTTGATATACTCAACAGTCTTCTTTGCGAAATACTCAACTTGGCGTTTGTCATCATGTTTGATGCCGCCCAGGAGTCCTCCGCAGACTACAGACGCATCCCAACTCAGGGATCCATCCTCGAATGAGTCTTGATCAAAAAACCAGGATCCTTCCAGATCCTCTTGGGTTTCCCCAACATGGCCTTTGCCACCGTGACTTCTGCCACCAGACTCTCTAACCGAGTCTTTCTCAGGAATTGCTTCCTCAAGGTTCTCTTTCTTTTCCAGAGTTCCTTCCAATGCCTCGTAAGCACTTCCAAAGTCGAAGTATTGCTCACACTCCATTGCAGCCGCTTCCTCGGGTTCTACCCTTGATTCAGGGTTTACCTCTTGGACTGGCTCGCCAATAATGGCCTTGAACCTAGCCTCTTCTTCAGCATACTGTGTCTCCATTCTCTCTTTCTGTTCCTCCTTGCTTTGTAACAAAGCCTTATAGGATTTCACAGCTTGATTGATGGAAATCTTCTGCTCTTTGGCTAAGTGGTTTCGGCAGTAATTGAACTGCTCCATGGTCAAGGGTGACCACCAAGGTTCTTCAACCTTATCGTCCTTCTTAGGACCTTCCTTTACAGAAACATCCCCTTTGGGACCAGAAAATCCAAGCCTCTTGGCTTTCCTCTTCTTCCTGGCTTTCTCTTGTGACTTGGCTTTTGCCTTGTCCTCCAGATCTGCCATTTTCGCATCTCTTCTGGAGCTTTCCTCCTTCAGATCTGCCATCTTCTTTTGAAGATCTTTCTTCACATCTCCTTTAGAGTTGGTGTTACCCTTCTCCTTCAGATCTGCCTTTCCCTCCTGGGAAACTCTCGCTTTCTCCTTAGGATTGGTTATTACCTTTCCCTTAGATCCAGCCATCCCCTTCTGGGATTCTTTCGCCTTTCCCTTAGATCTGGCCTCAGCCTCCTTGGGATTAGCCATCTCCTTCTGGAGATCTGGTTTCGCTTCACTCTTGGAGTCAGCTTTTGCTTTCTCCTTAAGTTCAGCCTTCCCTTTCTGGAAATCCGCAGTTTTCAGCTTCTTGGGACACTCATAAGAGCGATGCCCCAGTTGCTTACACTGCCAGCAGAGAACTGCTTCTTTCGCTCCTGAAACGGAACCAGCATCACTATGCTCACTTTCTCCTTTGAGTTTAGGACATACCTTTCGGGAGTGTCCCTCCTTCTTGCATCCCCAGCATATCTTTCTCTTTGCAGCAGGATCCATTTGCAGAGTTTTTAGAAAGAGAGGTGTTTGCAAGTTCTCTAGAGAGAGAGTCGGCTATTAAGTTGTGGTCGGACCGAATGTATTCGACCTCAAATTTATAATAGCTCAATTGTTCCTGCAACCTTAAGAGCCTAGTTTGCCTAGCTTCCTTAAGGTTCAGACTCATAAACCTTTTTACATAGGTCGAGTCAGATCGCACTAAAAATGCTTTTGGTGCCAAAAAGATGTAAAAAGCCTTTATTCCGTATTTTAAGGCTAATACTTCCTTTTCATGTATCGGGTATCGTAATTCGTACCCCTTGAAACTTCCCGACCAGTATTTACACACCGGTTCTGGTTTACGTCCTTTAATTTTAAGGACTGCTCCCCAATGTTCTTCAGAAGCATCAACTTCCAAGACTAACTCATCTTTATCAGATGGTAAAGCTAGTTGAGGCAAATTTTTCACCTTAGCTTTTATCCTTCTAATAGACTGAGTGTCTTCATCTTCCCATATCCAAGGATTAGTAGAAGAGGTTTTCTTCGAAATCCTACTTAGATCTCGGGAAAGATCTTTCACAAACTTTCTTGCATAGTTAGCACATCCACAAAATCTTTGGACTTGCTTTCTATCTTCAAGTCTGTCAGGGAAATTGACTATTTTCTCGGCAATATGATTTTGCAGTTTAATTTTTCCCTGCTCAATCTCCATGCCTAAGAAGTTAACCGACTCCTTAAACCATTCTATCTTTTTCTCAGATAGAATCATTCCTTCCCTTCGGAAGACATCAGTCACCTGATCAAGGTGCCTCATGTGTTCATCTTCAGACTGACTGTAGATTAGCACATCGTCAATATAGACCGCACAAAATTTTCGGACCTGCTTAAAAGCATTATCCATTTTGCGCTGAAACACGCCTGGAGCATTCTTCAGACCGAATGGCATAACCAACCATTCAAACATTCCTTGCGGAGCATTGAAGGCAGTTAGAGGAACCGATTCTTCCTCCATCTTGACTTGCCAGTATCCACTTTTCAAGTCAAATTTAGAGAAGAACTTTGGTTGGCTCAAACTTATCCTATCAATTAAATCTCCCGCAGTGGGAATCTTATAGCCATCGTCCTTTGTAGCTTTATTAAGCTGACGATAATCTATAACCATTCGTGCTTTACCTCGCACCTGCTCAGCATGATTAATAACCATAAAGGCAGGACTAGAATGTGGACTGTAACTGTCCCTAATCAAGCCTTTCCCAAGCAACTCAGGAATTTGTTTATCAAACTCCTCAACCATCTCAGCCGTATACGTAATGTTTCGGGCTCTTATAATGGTTCCGGGATCCTTCAACTCTAATCTAGCCTTTAGGCCATTTCGAGTCCATAACTTCAGTGGATCCTCACTAAAATTATCGGCCAGTTTTATTAGGAACTTATCCCATTTTGTTCCCATTAACTTAACGGCCATACACACTTCTTGTTTTGGAAACAAGTCGTCATACCAGTTAGAACTTCTGGTATTCGTTGGAGAAAACAGGGTTTGTTCCCATGAATCGTTCTCATCCAACCGTATATCACCACGTTGAGCTCGCACTCTGAAAGCTTTTTCACATGGGATATCTCCACAGTATTCTGTCCGTTTTACCGGATAAAAGCCAAATTTTAACCGCAGTCTAGGCTCTTGTAGAATACTTATTTTTACCCCACCTATGGAAACATCATTTTCATTCTGCACAAAAGGAAGGTTTTCCTTCTGACCCTTCAAAAAGGCGTTACCAATAATGATGTCGGCCTCTAGTAAAGGATGTGCAAGAATCTCTTTAATGATGAACTTTTGTCCACCAATAAAGACAGGCACGTTGCTTGCCTTATGTCCAACAATTGTGGCCATACCATCGACGTTAACCATGTGGATGGGTTTCTGCAGTGGTTCCCACCACTCATCTGGTAGAGCATTGAGTCTAGCACAAGTTGTACTACACCCAGTGTCTATCAAAGTGTCCAGGGAATACTCATAGTATCCAGGAAACTTGAAGGTTAGAGCTACATATGTGCTCAAGTCTTCCTTCCTGATACTAAACCCAATATTCTCAGGCACACTCTGGGATGGTTCTAACATCTTCCAGATATCGTCTATTGCAATAGACCTTTGCTCGGCTATTTGTTCAATAACCTTACAAACTTCAGGAATCTTGGATAAAGAGTATTCCATACTGGTGACCCTTAACATCCGTATAGATTCCTCTCTCGGTTGATCTACAGGGTCTTCATAGACTGGTAGTGATACCTGTCTATACCCTACTATTCTACCCGTATGTTGCGACGGGGCTCTTGAATCTACAGATCTTCGAGACATTTCTTCTACTAGTGGAGGTGCGCTTGCAACCTCTGGGCGAGAAACTATTACGTCTTCTCCCACATCACTAGCTCTTGAAGAGACTTCAGAGGGCGCTCTATTGAGCGGTTCTCTCAGGAGTGGCATCCTCACAGGCA
Organism: Melastoma candidum; assembly: GCA_023653495.1. Classification (NCBI taxonomy): domain Eukaryota; kingdom Viridiplantae; phylum Streptophyta; class Magnoliopsida; order Myrtales; family Melastomataceae; genus Melastoma; species Melastoma candidum. The sequence goes on along the minus strand of CM042883.1, from coordinate 23,966,550 downwards.
GAAGCCTGTCAGCTCTTTCGCTAAGCATAGGCAAATGCCTATCAGCTCTTTCGTTAACCCTTGACGGATCTCCTAACATAAGAGTAATTTCATTACCCCTTTGTCGGATATTAGCCGCACTAATGGGCCTAGAGCTATTACCGGGCTCAGTCATAACCCAACTCCTTGGCCAGGTTAATTCCACTGGATTTACCTCACGCCTATGGAACTGTTGGTAATTGTTATGACCCTCCTCGAACAACTCGGTAAGTCTCGAGATGTTCCTCACACCAGGACTGGTGGTATTTACCAGTCGGTAAATTACCCTAGTGTGATACGCCAAATACTTGGCTTGGGGATTCATACGATCCATATTCATTGATTTAATCCTTAAGGTCAATGAAGTCCCCAAACAGCGATCGTTCAAGGCCATCATAAAGTTTGGATGAACTTGGAACCATACAGGACCGTGTGCAAGATTGGCCTGTACACCTGATATCAGCTGATCTCTAAACTCTCGCCAACGTTTATCAATTACAGCTGCTACCACAGGACTATCCGCTGGTAAATGAAACAGCGGGACTAATCCTATCTGGATCAACCCAATGTGTATATAGTTATATACACCTCTTGCGTTACGCATAGTATCTCTTATGCGTTGTACATTTAAGAGCGGGATATCCAAAGTCTCAAGCTCTGTGCTTGTGACTTGTGCCGTTGCTTCTGTCTGCGCGATATCTATGGTTGATCGAAACCTAAATCTCGATACTTCATAAATTTCTCTCGCATTGACATTTGGCAACCTCCATTCCAGAATTGACTGGGATGGATCTTCATACTGGTGGGTTTCCTCCAGTACCTGATTCGTTGTTTCCAAAGGAACCAACTCATCTCCATCTCCTTCCCTCTCTGCTCGCATCATGAACAGATGTTCGGTCCAGAGATTAGAATCATCCTCTGAGTCTGTATCATAATTAGACACAACCTCATATATTGATTCTACTTCCGAGTCTAAATCGGAAATCTCCTTCTCATCTATTGGTTCATAAGCAAGGACTTCTTCCTCTTGACTCCTGTCATCCAGGAAGACCATACGGAGTCTTTCTCTCCTCTGGTTCTTCTTTGGACAACTATCCGCTTTGTGGTCTTTTGACCCACAAAACCAGCAGCAATTACAGCTGCTCAAGGGTTTGCCTTTAGGACATCTAGGTTCTCTGCCATGCTTTCTCTTGAAAGCATCGATCCTATCTTTATCCTTTAGGTTATCCCTTCTCCTCACAAACCTTCTTGGTTTGTAAGCAGAACCTCCTTTTTGCTTGCGCTGGAAGTCCTTCTTGGGCCAAACTTTCTTTTTGTTGTACCCAACAAACTTCCTCTTACGAGGAAAATTCCTTCTCATCACAGAGTCTCCTGAAGTACTGCGAGTATCGCATCCGTATCTTCCAGGCACATACTCTATCTGAGAACAACAGCTCTTATTCAAATATGGCAGCTTCTTAGCTGCCTCCTTTACTTGGAGCTCAGTACATGCCTTTCGCATTGCGTACTTTACCGCCTGAATCTTTCCTCCGAGTCCAGAGACAATCTTCTCTTCACTCAGGAGTAATTCGTAGGCCTTTTGCGCAACTTCCGGCCAAGGTTCGGGAAGTTTTGCAAAAAAGGTTCCCAATATGAACTGTTGAGAGACTACGTCCAGATTATAATAATACTTCTGGAATTCGCATACGTAGCTATCAAACCAGCACATATCGCAGATCTGTAGTTTAACCAGAGCGGTCAATGACTGCTCTTTTTCCACAGTCTCAGTGGACAATGAGAAACCACAGAACTCTCGTTTCAGGGCATCAGCGACTATTGCTAATACGCCGTCAACCGTCAGCGCTTGATCTATTTTTTCCTTGATGTCTGTATGAGCCACCAAAGACTTCCAATATTTCTGCGCTGTTCCCATGAGGGCTGCCACACATAATTCATAGACTGCCCCAGGAGGTATTCCTCCTGCTGAGGCTGTCATTCGAATAAGTGATAACCACTCATCTATCTTTTCAGATACATGCTTTTCACAGTCTATGTCTAGAAAAGCACCAGGGGTAATTATAGGCTTTAAAACATTATCTCTTGGAACAAACTCTTGTTTAGTTCTGTGTGGATAATCGGGCCTGTAAATTTCCCTCTTCGCAGTTACCAGTTCATTAAACGTTCTGTTGTCTAAATGAACCGGAGTCTCTTCTGCCAGACCTAAGGCTTTCCTTAAGTCTTTTGCCAACTCTCCACTTTGAGAGTTTAAATTTGCACTTCGCTTCTGTGTATCTAAAATGAAAGGAGCTACTGACTCCTTGTACATTTCTTCCACACTTTTGCCTTGATTTGGTCTGGAATTTCTTCCTCCCAAATTCAATCTTTCGACTGGTTTTCCAGTTGTACTTTCCAGTCCAGAGGTCGCCTCGGCTTCAGGCCTCTTTAAACCTCTTTCTTTTTCCAGAGCGTCTAGTATGTTATTAACATATAAGCCTACTTCCCTTGCCATCTGGTTTCGGCTTTCTAGACTTTCTGTACTCCCTTGGATGGTTAGCTGAGTTAAAACATCGTTTATACTCTTACTCATGCCAAAAGGGGACAATCTAGACTCTGGGACGAACTCCAATCGTGATGGAGTCCCAGAAGGATTTCCAGAGGATTTTCCTTCTCCAGCCATTTCGAGGACCTTTTTGTAATTTTTAAAAGTTGAGGACTAAAATTTTAATTTTCACAAAGTCGGAGTCTGTTACTATTTTAAAAGTTTAGGATATCTGACAATATTTCTAAACTTTTGGGCGGATTTGTTAAAATTTTCAAACTTCAGGCTATTTTTGTTTAAGAGGCCTTAAAAATAAAGGTTGGTAAGAGAAAGGGGCAGCGCCTTTCTGCCTCCAAAATTCCATCCAACTGTTTTGTCTCCCGCCAGAATCTGCCCAACCATATGTTCCCTGCTCTCCCCCAATCCTCGCCCATCTTCTGCGCCGCCTCCGTCTCCCCCGACCTCCCCTCGCCTCCCCCTCCGGTCCCGGCTCGTCTCCCTAATGGCAGGCCGCTTTCATTCCAACGTGCGTTATCCGCCCTTTCTTCTTCCGCTTCGTGGAGGGATCTGAAACTCGGTTCCTGTGTCCATGCCGCCATACTCAAATCTGGGTCCGGTTCGGATGTCATTGCGTCCAACTCCCTGTTGAACATGTATGGGAAGTGCGGTTGTGTAGGGGACGCCCTCCGGGTGTTCGATGAGATGCCTGATAGGTCTGTAGTCACCTGGACTTCGTTGATGTCGGTTTATTCCCAGTTGGGGGATGTTGAAAAGGTGATTATCGTGTTTAGAGAGCTGCTACAAGAGGTTAAGCCTCACGAGTTATGCTTCTCGGTGATTCTTAAGGCTTGCGCGCGGGAAAGCCGGTACGAAGCTGTAGCGCGGGCTGTGCACGCGTCTGTCATCAAAATGGGGTACGATTCGGATGAATTTTTGAAGAATTTGTTGGTGAGTGCTTATGCGAAATTGGGGCGCTTGGTAGATGCCGAGAAGATTGTGGTTCAGAGAGATGGTGCTGATGTAATAGTGTCTTGGACTTCTCTCGTGTCTGGTGCCGTGTTAAATGGAAATGCAAACGAAGCTTTGAGGTACTTCTTCATGATGCAGGAATTTGGGATCAGACCCAATGAAGTTACTCTACTGAGCATTCTTCGTGCTTGCTCCCTACTAGACGATCTTTTATTATTTAAGTGGGTTCACGGCTTGGTTCTGAAGGCGGGTTTGGGTGCGAATGATGTGGTGGCGAATTCTTTAGTTGAAATGCATCTCGGCAATGGATACTTTACCGAAGGAGTGTGGATTTTCTGCAAGTACTTATTCCCAAGTGATTGTATCCGGTCAGAAACGATAGCTCTTATCCTCCGGGGATGCACTCATCTTGGTTTCTCCGATTTGGGAAAACAGATACACTGTTTCACGATCAAACAGGCAGCTTTTTCTGACTTACTGGCTGACAATGCGCTTATTAGTATGTATGGAGGAACTGGATGCTGTGATTCTGCCGTTAAGATATTCAGGAGAATGGTCTTTAGAGACATTATTTCATGGAACTCCATTATCTGTTGTTTGATAAAATATGATAAGTTTAACGAGGCCTTGCGATTGTTCAAAATGATTGTCCATGACGAAGAGGTTGAGGGCGTTTCTCCTGATTTTGTTACGGTGTTGGAATTACTTCAGGGATGCTCAAATCTTGCACTCTATGATCAAGGTCAGTTGCTACATGGGTATTCGGTGAAGACAGGGATTGCAGGTGACCTTTTCGTGCAGAATTCTCTGATAGATTTTTATGGAAAGATGGGCAGGTCAGATTTTGCAGCTGATATCTTTGAGGATATGCAAATCAAGGACATTGGTACCTACAATTCCATGCTAGCAGCTTATGGCCTCAGTGGGGATGGAATATCAGCACTTAAGGTGTTTGAAATGCTGAAGAGTTCTGGTTTAGGACATCCAAATGAAATCACCTTTACGAATGTTCTGTCGGCCTGCGGTCATTCCAACTTGATCAGTGAAGGACTAGAGATCTTCCGTAGCATGGAGAACAGCTACTGTATAATGCCAAATATGGATCACTATGCCTGCGTGGTGGCCATGTTGGCAAAATCTGGGAAGATCAACGGTGCACTATCTTTCATCAAGGTCATGCCTCAATTGCCGGATGCCCAGGTTTGGTCATCCTTGCTGGTTGGTAGTGGGATTTATAACCGTGTAGATGTAGCTGAAACAGCAGCCAAGTGGCTATCCATTCTCGACCCTCAAGGGAGTGCCTGGAGAGTTACTCTGTCTAATGCTTATGCAAGTGCCGGTAGATGGCGTGATGTTGCTAAGGTGAGGGTGAAAATGAAGGATTCTTCCTCCAGCCGGGAAGCCGGTTGTAGCTCTGTGTTGGTTCAAGGAAATAAGTTCGACTTTGTTGTGAACGACACAAGGCATCCCAAGAGTCGGACAGTTTACGAGGTCCTTGATACTTTAATGAAACATTCCACGGATAGTATCAGGGCATAGAAAGTGGTAAGACTGGGACGATGTGCTCTAACTCAGCTCAAGTTATGTCATTGTAAACAATGTAAAATGATCGATAAGCAAGGACAGAACTGAATTGCAGAAGAGTATGAATATTTGAAGGGTTTGCTATTTTTTACGCGGACTCAGCATCCATTAAATGTACCATTTAACGGCCCAGTTAACGGGTCAAACAAAAACAGACCATGAAATGTGAAACGATGTCACTTAAGGGGCAACAAATCTTTCTCCCAACTTCCCTTATACCCAGAGAATTTGATTGAATTGGATAGAAGGAACAAAGAAAGCCAGAAAACATGTAATCAACTCAATTGATGGGGCTCTCTGGTTCTGCTTACAACTACAAAGTTAAAGACTACAAAAGCATTATCAATTCAAGGAAGGTTTGAGCTAGCAGGTCCTGCACTGTAACTACCTGCTCCGCGACCGAAACCAGGCCTTCCCCCAGGACCCTAAAACAAAGAGATATCAAACTCACCCGGTTTGCAGTTTAAAACAAAACTATTAATAATCTTCCTAAAATAAAAAAGAAAGCAGCTCCCAAGCAATCTAGTCAATAATTCATGGTTCAGATGTATGATGGTAAGAGATGATACCCCCCCGTAAGAAGGCCTGTAGTCAGCTGGAGCTCCACCCTTGTCAGAGTATTCACCCGCTGGCCCCCTTGGACCGCCACGGTATCCCTCACGGTCACCAAACCTCCTTTCTCCCTCAAATCGAGGTGGGCCACTGTTCAATGTTACAGAAACCAATAACACATATTAGGATTATGCTTTAGAATTTCTGAAAACGGATCTTCCTATGTACAAGGATCTACCACAAAAACTAACCGAAGATTCCCATTCAACAAATACTCACACCAATATGCAAACAAACAAAAGATTGTCACGATGATTCACATGTAGGTCCCTACAGCACCGTAAGGGGAAACACAAATTACCCACAAAACATGCACTCAATCACTGTAGTAACAGATATGTCAACTTCAGGGAGTCCCCAGAACACTGAGCTTCCCATATGCTCGGTATGATTCCGGAAGTCAATCAATTCCCAATAAGTCAGGTTAAACAGGACACCCAATCAAATCCAATCCAATCAGAACTTACCGGGGGCGATCTCCAGGGGGACCACCCAGGGGGCGGCCAGCGGGCTTGGCCTGCTTCTTCAAGGTGGCGGGAACGATCTCCGAAGGCAAATTAAGGTAAGTCCTGAGGAACTCGATCCCATCATTGGTGAGGAACCAATAGTAATGCATCCAGGCGAACGTCTCCCTCACGTACTCCTTGGACTTGAAACTCTGCATGAGCTTGATAACCTGAAGGTTAGGGACGTCGATCTCCGGGTGCTTCGCCAGATTGTAATCCTTCTTCGCGTAACAAACTCCCTCTAAACACGAATCCAAAACGAACACGATCAATGACCAAGATGACACAACCCCATCCATCGCGCAATGCATCGCGAAGGAATTGAGGTCAGGTTTACCTTGGAAGAGGTACTTGGAGATCTCGCGCCGGTTCTTCTCCGGGATAATCATGGCTGGAAAGGCGAAGGCGACGGCGACGGCGCCGGATTGGAAGAACGTGCTAGGGTTTTGTTGAAACCCCTAGATTAACGCTTTAGCGTTGGTCTTTATAGGGTTGGGTAATTAAAAATGGGCCGATATGTGGGCCGCATCCTGAGGCCCAATTCATAGAAAGGTCTGGACAATCCGATCCGGTAACAATGGCCGCAAACCGAGGCCTATCAATTATAAGATAAAAGTAGGATCCAAGTCGATGGATGTTAGGAGAAAGAACTTCCAACGTCCCACGCTTGTTCGTCAGGGCGAATCTCGGAAAAGCGTTGTTCAAGCACCATCCCAGATCACCAACACCATGTTGACAGAACTGGAGAACAAGCAAGTGCCGTGTCCCGGGTATTACATATACAAGTATTGCACTCCGCGCTATGCTTGTTTTGGTTGTACACGTCAAACACGTGCTTCCCCCCCGGAATCCACATGTGAAAGTGCAGCAGAAGAGTCCGTTCCCTAGGAACCTGTTTTTAAACTCAGAAATCGAATTTTAGAAGCCGCCGAGGTCGTCGTCATGGGATCTGCAGTGGAGTGTGAGGGTTACTCGTCCGGGAAGATCGGTCCTTATGTAGGCATGCTTCCTGAAACTGGCGACGAGAAGGAACAGCAACACAACAACAACCCTAATAGCATCCAGGGCTATTTTCTTCTTTCCGAGCGATTTTGGTACAATGCTACTTTCTTTCGACAATATTTGAAGGAGACTCATCCTTAAGTATTGTTGCACTGTCGCAATCAATTTCGAATTTATCAATTACATAAAGACAACATAAAAAAACGAAGCTCGACTAGTTCACGCAGCGCGTGTAATTACGGAGAGAATGTCGAAAGAGAAGCGTTTATCAAATGTGACGACATTGTTTACATACTAAAGCCATTTTGAGCTTCAATGATAGGAAGGCCCATCATTATGACGACAAATGAGGTTGAAGGAGTATCTGGTCGAAGCTCAAGAACGTCGAAGCAGGGCATGTCGAGGCAGGACATGTCGAAGTATGGACGAAGTGAAGTTCGATAGAGACTTCGTCAAAGGAAGTGACAATCGAAGGAAGAGTCCCGGTTGAAGTTTCAAGACTTAGCCAATTTTCGATGGGAACTTCATCAGAGCTTGGTCGAAGTAGACAATGTGCAGCTAGTTTAAAAAAACCATGTTCAAAATCTAGCAGTTTTATTAACAGTTATGTTAGCGGTTTTATTAGCAGTTATTGTCCGAATAGGATTAAGTGCTAGTATAAACATGCAGTCAGTCATTTATAATAAACACACGACAATCATTCAAAGACCCCGAAGGGCTACTTGGTTGTCTCCATGTACTCTGTTTTCCAGAAATAGATAAGTGTTCGTGTTCATGTGCTTTTATTCTTATTCTTCACATTACTGTCTGTTTAAAAGTCTTGACGACCACATTTCTTGAACCTTTTTAATCCCGATTATATCGCGACGTGTCCGCAAACAGACATGGAATGTCTTTGTTGAGGAATATTGCCTGACTTGATCAGCTGAAACAATGACATATCAAGTCAACATAATTCACATTAGTGATGAGTTAAAGAAATTCTATGAACTACCAAACGTCTAGATGATGATTCAATTTCATCAACCGAAAAGACCACAGGAGGTGATGACATAACAACTGTGACCTTTTCTGCTTATATGGAGACTTCTTCTTGAATTGGAGAAGTGGTTGAAACAATCTTGTCTAAAGCAGGGGAGGCAACAAGGTGCTCTGCATCTACGAAGAAGTGGAAGGAGTAATCTGCTTCTCCTTTTGTTATTTCTTTATCTTTCTTAGTAGCAATAATAAAGGAAAAATTAAGACATATACGAAAGAGAATTTATACAAAAGAGAAAATGCAAGGGAATACATTTACCTTTTAAGTTAGTTGCGATCCTCTTGCTGGTGACTTGCCACGGAGCTTGGCCATCGGGTCAATTGAGATGCCATTGTGTTGAGCATGAAATGCCTTGACCATCTGGTGAGCAGTCATATGATACCGTGTATCTATTTATCATTGACTAAAATGGATTGTCTTCCCACAAGCTATTCCTCGTATGACGAAAGTAAGTTGAGGTGACATAAGGTGGAACCTCTAAATCCCTTCATGAAAGAAAGCTAAGAGGGACACGAACCTTGCTGGACAGTGTGTTTTACATAGATTGGTGGATGGTGGAAGGGAACGATAACTGCTTGAATATACCCCAACTATCCGACATATATGTGAGAGTTTTACACTTCAAAGGTGATTTCATTAGAGTCCACAACTAGTAAACCCTAGGGATTTTGATTGAAATCCATGATGGGCTGCCGACATGCCTATAGGAGTTGAACAAATAATTCCCTTCTAAAAATGGCCTCTACTTGGCTATAAATCCCTCAATGAGGATCCTCACCACTCATCAATGCTCTTACGTAGTTGTTATACTCAGGTGAGACCAATGCTTGGACTTGCAGGCCTCAAGTAGATGCGAGCAAAAGATCTTCGGAGGCCATGCACGTAAAAGAAATCTTTAAAAGTACAACTTAATCCGTAGATGGAGCAACCGAACAAGGCCTCTTGCTGGACATGAGGGAAACTCGTCCAAATCTATAGGGGCATTATGGAGAGCCCTGTATAGCAAACATAGTAGCTGGGGTCGATGGCTAGGAGAGTTTTGGATGGAGTTGCACGCTTGTACTAGGAAAGTGCCCAAACCTATCATGATTCGCCTTGAGCGTTTGCTTCTATTATAGAATATGAACTTTGATAGCCACTCTAGATAAAAACTCAAATTCATCCTATTGGACATCATCTTCTGTCTTTTAATAACGTTACCAATCCTAAATTGTGGGTTAAACTTAAACTAATATTCATCCACAGTATGGAAGCGGGACGGAGCGCCATGGCCGTGACAACTAGTTAAAAAACAAACGTCATCATGGGTAACAATTATGTTCTTGAGGAAAGTAAAAACAAATAACAACATGATTCCATAAGGACATAAAACCTGAGCAGAGAATGGGGTTGGACTCCATATAGGAAGTAGAGACGTCGTCGGATGAGAAATGCCAAAACTCTTCCATACGCGCCTTTCTTCTTTTTCTTCGAGGCAGCAACCAACCGTCAAACCTTATGTCACCTCCTAACGACGGGAAGCAATGGAGGTCCTTCATCTAAGTAGGGTTGTGCCATCTAATCAACCAGAAGGGTTTGTTCCCAAATATTGCATGATGAGCCTATGCGTAGAGGAACGTGAACTCTCACAACTTGCTCCGCTCGAAAGAAGGGAGGAAAACCCAGTGTCTCCCTGACAACATCTCATCTCTGCCCTCCAAATCAAGAGTGAGGGAGACGATGAATGGGTTGGAAAGCAACACCATCCCCCGAGGTGTTAGGACGAACTTGAGGACCGACTTTCTTGGAAGTGGTTTGACAAGCCATTGATCAACAGAAAAGGACGGTCGATCGGGCGAATAATACTATTGAAAAATACTAGGCCAAAAGCCCCTGTACTATGAGGAACCTATGGATAGACCCAAGTCTAGTAAATGGATATCACCTAGTTTTCTCCTTAGCCCAACGCCATCGTTTGAAATTTACCCTTCTCCCAGAAAATCACAACCCGTTCTGATTGCTTACTGGATGAGAAATATCGCTTAGTTCCAACGTATGCTGAATATAACTCGGACCCTATCAACGCATTCATGTGAAATATATAAACACTATTTAAGGACACGTATCATAAAATTAAGAAAGTAGTTAGAATTTACCATGACGACGTTGAGGAAAAGGAGGTGATTAAGTAAAAATTACGATATGACGTGACTAAAGAATAGAGGTAACTCATCATGAAGATACCTTCGAGATCTAAGACAGTTTAGCCGGGACTTTCGATATAAGTATGCTTTTTTTATTGGTAGTACTAAAACATCGCAATCACAGTTCAAATAAAAATTTGATTGCCACTTAACTCTAAGACTTTAGGCATTATTAGTGTACTATACAAGCTTTCGTAAGTCTTCGTTCTTTCTTAAGCATTATATTCTTTTCTTTACTCTCTATTCATCGTGACCACATTTTCCAACAAAAAATCGAACCATGCGTTCGTTTGTCAAATTTTCACGACGTATTTACTAGTCAACATCAGTGTTTTAATCAACTTTCCATGTGCATAAACAAATTTTAAAGGTACTATTGGCCGTATTTCAAAATTCCCGTTCTCAGCATTTTGGCATATTTTGTTGTCACGTAGTATTGAATTGAACGTAGCAAAATTATTAAAACCATGACTGAAGAATTTAAAAGTCATTGATAAAAAAATAATACCCTTATAATAAGGACATTTCTCCATCAGAGGATTTGTCGGGATTTATGAAAGTCAGGCTCGTGCTGTATAGTCACTCTTCCGGGGTCATCTCCCCTGTGGCTTTCGCTGTGCCATGCGTGGTTTCCACTTCCCAAATGTTTACCACAGGCATATCCAAAAGGTATGTGCACATAAAAAACGATATCACTGGGGGAGCTGATCTGCAATTCCACTTGCAAGTCCAGCGAAGACGACCTTGGCGCCACGACTCTACGTTCGGGCAAAGACTTGACATTTAGCTTCTCTGCGAACATCTGGGGCACGACTCTCTTCTATTGTGATTTCTGGTGGGAGGCGGGGCAGGGACATACCCTCACGGTATATGATGACAAGATACACAGTTCCGTGTGCGCTTATTGTTACTGGAGCATACAAGCTACGGGTCCTTGTTTGTACACTAATGTGACAGCAACAGATAAGTACAGCTGTTACATATGGTGAAGGTCGATCATGTCCGTCAAATCAGAAGTGCAAGGTCCAGCGATAGCATGGGGACTGCGCCTAGCACTTTACCGAACCATCTTTTTAAATAATCGCATTCGCACTCTTTAAACATAACTATCTTTGTAGTTTGCTCAAAGTGTTGAGGTTTCAGAAGATGAATCTGCTCATATCCCCACAACTTCCACTATCCAAAATTTTTGTGATCGCAGCATCTAGAACTGCTTGACTCTTTACCAAAAATTTTTCATTCACGATCGCCATCATTTGTCCTTCAGTTCGATACAAGACCAAATCAACTTGACTAGTTGACACTCGCAATGTTCCCATTAGACTAGTACAAGCCACTAGCACAATGTTTACGGGAGAGCAAACCTCCTCTGATGGAGAAATCCAAGCCACTAGCACAATGTTGACGGGAGAGCAAACCTCCTCTGATGGAGAAATCCATCTCCTCATTTGACTAAGCTCGTAAGGAAGCAAACTCGACAGCAAATCAAACGAAGAAGAAACAAACTCGATACTAGTTATTCACTTAAAAATGGCTTCGATATCAACAGTAAAACCACGGGTAGAACACATTCCAAATTGCTTTATTATAGCCAAAAATCAAGTTTACAGCCATTGATAACGAGCACAATACTCGTGACAACGTCAACAACCACAATTAGCGAAACATACAAAGCTGCATAACCCGATGATGTCCGAACTCGGTCCGATCGTCCACGAACTGCTATCTTCAGACCTAATCCAAAATTTCAACTCAATGAGTAATGAACCCGAACCAATTAACCTTAGAGATATTAATTCAAGTCAATTTTTTCTAGTTGATTTTCCAGATTTATTATTTTCTCATTTGAAAAATATTACGAATTTTCTAGTTATTTAATAAAATAATATGGATAAGATTAAACAATGCAGGGTAGCAATATTCCAATCAAAATATCCATAATTAATTAATCCATTTTTAATAATCCAATTTTTGAAATATTCTGTAAATTCGCCAACGATTGAATTCAACATCTTCTTCAACTATAATAATCTCATTAAAGTTTTTATCCACGTGGGTGGGGTCGACCATTCTATTTATTTATTATTTATTGGAATATCGAAACGGGCATCGGCTTCAATGTACCGATTCTCCAAAATGTCATTTTATTTTAAGTTGACGGGTTGACTCAACAAGTCGTGAGAGAGAATCAATCGCACGTCGTTTTTATCGGTCCCTCTCGTTCCGACGTCTAACCACTTTGTAAATGAAGAACTCCTTGAGATAGATGTATGATAAATTACGGTTTCATGTTTATTGTTCGGACCAGGTGCGTTGAACTCGTCAAAAGCATGTCCACGAATTCAACCCGTGGGACGTCCTAGACGGGCATATGGGAAGACCGACCCCAAATTTTTAAAGCGTTCATTTAGGGGGTAAGAGAACACGTTCGAGTCGTTAGCCTTTTAAGGGAATACTAATAATTCCACATTGACATTGACCGCATATTAATGGTCAATTCTCGTGTGGGTCCAATTAGAAAACCCGGGAGTTAGGGACAATAGATGCACCAAATAAGGTCCTCATCTCAATGCGTCAACCCCGAAATTACCATCCATGTGTTAAAAAGTTCGTATCCATCCGCGCCAAGGTATTCTGGTCATCTCATCCTATGTGCGAGCATGTCTCAGGAAGCTTGCGTAGCAGTACGAAACCCTACATTTTTGCCTTCTCGTCTAGTGCCAAACCCAAGGCGGTCGGACTGAATGAGGAGAAACGGGGTGGTGAGAAAGATATGATAATAGTAAGACGTTACATCGACGATGATCCGACTACTTTAGGGTTTCATTGGATGTCTTCGAGTCGATCCATTGATAATAGGCTCACACTACCGCAATGAACTGAAAAGAGAAACCATTTTATTGCTTTTAATGAAAAGATTGTGTCTTCCATAAGCATATTCATGCTCGAGTAACTTTTATCTTTGCTATGGACCTACTCGGTTCGGAGTAAATTAGTTCAATCTGAAAGAGCACCAGAGTTTCCACAAACATTGCGAGAATATCATTGTATATCTTTGTTTGGATGATCTTCCCCGCATCACCAAACTTGATCTCTCAGGTTGTGGAATCCAGACGCAAAAATAAAAATGCCGGGACCTCATGTGGAACTGGATGACGAAACATTGTCAACCACGGCTGGCTCTCAATAGGGGGTTCACTATGCGAACCGAACCAATAAGCTCGATGAATGAAGATCTGAGGTCGCCAGGACCACCGCGCTAGCTTTCGTACCTTGTCTAGAACGACAAACGACTCAAACCTACTTCATTGAAGAACATCCAATAGACAAACATATTTTCATATTCATTAAGTGCTCTCCTAATGATGCTTGGAAGATGATACGTGTTATAGTTTGTCTCCACTAGTCTGTTTTCTGTAGGTAATGAGTCTTTGTCTTCGTCTTCTTCTGCAGATTCGTCCCAACGCGTAAATTTCTCTGTAACTTCCCCCTATAAAAGAACTAATCGCAGGTAGCCCATATTTCCTCTTCATAACAGCAAGTCGATCTCCTGCGAAGATTTTTACTCCGTCTTTAGAAAACTTCCTGGAAAAGGCTCTGCCTTATTATCGTCCCTCAAAATGAGTGACAATAAGAAGGTTAGATAAGCAAGATCTGTTCATTCAACCTTCTTTTTATCGTCATCTTTATTTTCCGACCTAGTGGGAAACTTAACCTTACTGGGTTACTGGGTTCCGATTTCGGGTGTATTATGTCTTTTGTTGAAGACGATCACATATTTTGGAAATGTTCTTACTTAAATTAAGTGAAAAGGGCAAAGGGAAGTTGCATTTGACACTAAACGGTCTTTCTTTTGCTTTTGTTTGGAATTTTTCTTTTTCATGAAGTCGGTGTTCAGTGTTAACATTAGTGATGCCAAATCGAAGAGGAACATGTTGAAGGCCGCTTCCAGCCTACTTGGTAAATTTTCCCAATCGGTTAAACTCTGGTGTAATTATTCATATGAGATCATAGTAACATTGAGATTATTAAACCAAGGTTGTCTGTCTTCTTCCTCACGTACCTACGTTCTTCTTTTCAGGAATCGATTCGTTGTCTGTCAACTTGGAGAAGAGGCAGCTGACAGTGGTCGGCACCGTCGACCCGGTTAAGGTGGCACACAAACTGAGGAAGAAATTCAATCCCAGGATTGAGACTGTGGGACTGGACAAGAAAGACGGCGGAACAAAGACTAACCAAACAGAAAGTATGGGGAAAGGTATCATCCAAGTTAATCAACCATCCCACTGGCCGGGTCCTTGGGCCTGGCACCATTGGCATCATCCCGCTGAGGAATGTCATTCCAGTTGCGTCATAAGTTAACTTCGAATCCCGATAAATCGATGGCTAGACATATTATGACATATTGTTATACTGGGAAAACAAGTGAAATGAATTTGAGGCAACAGAGAGCGAACTCCAGATCTTTCTTGTTGACATCATGTAATGGCTGTATGCACGCCCTGATTCGGTGGCGGAACGTCAAATCCACCACCGTTCGATCACTAAACCATTGACGTCTCCGGGCACAGCGGATAAATAGTCTGCCTTGTCCTTGTCCTGGTCCCTGGCCCTATGAACTGACTCATTCCCTAGATCCAAGGAAATCAAGTCTTGGCGAGGAGAAAGAACGAAGAAATAAAAGCTGAGTTAGCTAAGAGAAACTTAAAGAAATGACCAAACTCAAGCATTCCATCCAAGTCGCACGTAAAAGAAATCCAACTAGTGCGATATAAACAGGAAATGAAAAGAAAACTATGACAACCTTAGAATTAAATGAAAATAGCACTTTGAAAGAGCAAAACACTTATGGTCATCGACACAGTCTTGTTTACAAAACTTGAATTGAAACCAAGCAAAAACAACTAAATGTTCGTCTGGGTTCAAAGTGATTGTCTGTGTTTTTTCTTTTTTACAATCCGAACTATTTATATATATAAACAAAAAAATAACCGTTTTGTGATCGTTGTTTGAATTTCATCACGTACTTTTATCATTCGTCAACCGTCAGATTCGACCGGATCATTCCTGATATTATCCCTCCCTCGTCCGTTCCGTTGACTGTCTCCAGTTGATATAGACCGAGTCCATTCAACAAAAACGTCCACGTACCGAAAGGTTTAGAAGAAATTCCAGAAGAAGAGCGAAGTTTTGACTACGAGAGCAGCCAGTCCAGGAGTTGGAGGATGACGCATCCTAGTCTGGGTACGAGTCCAAGAGGGAGGCAATGAAAGTGGACTCCATGCCCTGAAGTTTATACAGGAATCGTTATCCACAATACTGATTCCGAATAAGATTCCGAATTGCAACGAAACAGGATCATGTGGTACTAAGATCATGTGGTACTAAATGTGAAGGACGTCCCCCGTGTTAAGATTTAACAATTACTCTCGGAGATTCTCAAGACTTCTGAAAAGTTTTAGAAGAACGGTCCGAAAACTCTAAAACGTTTAGAATATTATAGAAGTATTTAGAAAATGTATAGAAGGTTCTAGAGAATCGAACTTAGCCATATATGTAGAATAATCCTAGCCGTTGATTGATGATACCAACTAGTATAAATAGGAATAAAGGGCCTCGTTTGAGTAGTAGTGAAGTGATCTGCTAAAAAACTAATATTCGCCCTGATCAACGCTAAGTCGAGATCCTACAACAACATCCACGACTTGAACCAGGCCAGATGATCTCATTAGAGCTTGTCACGGACATCCTTATGTTTGGAAATCACTCGTACCGCAGAAGCGTTGAAAATTCACAGCAATGAATATAAACGATTCCGTAATGACTCCCCATTGTACAAGAAGATTTTTGTTAAAATTTTTTAATCAGAGTTTCATGCTCTTTTGTATCTTCGCCGGTTTTCTGTTTTCAAGTCTTTATCAATTGTACATTTGGGTTTTTATTGTCATCCCCATTCCCTCCCTTACTTTTTCATGAGTAGGATGACGGTGTGAGCAGCAATGCTCCGGTTCTCCCCGAGGCTGTCGACTTTCTCGTGGGTCTTTGCCTTAAGGTTTACGACCGAGAGGTCAGCTCCGAGTAACTTGGCGAGGTTCGCTCGGATGTTCTCCTTGTGGGGACTGATCTTCGGCCGCTGGAGGATCAAGGTAGCGTCCAAGTTACCGATCTCGTAGCCTGCCTCGTGCATGAGTCGGACCTGAGAAGACAAAGAAACAATAATATCATGGACCAACATGGCTGCATCAAAACCATTTCAGTACATGAAAAATACAATGGACAACGAGAATGACACTTGAGAAAGGAAACAATCTTCCATGAATAGTATGGCCACCTTGCCCACAGTAAAATTTCCAAGCTATGAATCTGCATTTTTCATCTATGAGACGCATTTGAAGGCATTTGCAAGAATGAATCATCTACATATATAGCGTTGTGCTTGAACAAAATCAAGTGCGTGAGTTAAACTGTTTGCCACAGTTTAGTACAGGATATCAATCGAGCACAAACAATAACTCAAAACTGCAGAATTTCTGCCTATGAACTCAGTGACACACAGTGGCACATCATTACGAAAACTAGTCACAATCTATCATTAGTTGATTACTTGAGATAATATAAACTAACGAGAGGAGAGGTTGATATACTGATCTGACGAACACAGTTCATGAATCTGGTTCCTTGTGCTAAACCAAGATTTATTACTCACACAGCAGAGTTGTTACAACTTCTTTTAGCTCAGTAAACATATCTCAGTTAAAATCATGCCTATGGCATGTATATCTATGATGCAGCACACAGATTGATGATGCTGATAATGGAAATACCAATGTCTAAGATCAACTCCAATAAGCAGAGATACCTTAAAAAATGGAATTCCGCACAACCACTTTACATAATCATCATAAGTTATCGACGCAGGGAAAAAATCGTGAATCAAGTCCTAATAGCTCAAAAATGAACACCAAGCATGTCTCATTGGACTAAAGATTGCTCTGATGTAATTGTTTAAAAGTCTAACATGGTCCGAAATGTTTTAGTTTTGCCCATACTTCCACTGACGAAACAGACTATAGCACACAAGGATGCCAGAAAATGGAAACCCAGTAAGAAGTGCTTCATCCCGACCGACAATATCTCTGAGGAACAATTGCAATGGTTGCCTATCAAGCCGTGCCCACAAAGAACACTCCATGAATAATCAAGAACAAAGGAAACCTGACAACCAAAACAACGTGCTGACTCACAGCTTCTGCGACGAAGACTGCCGAAGGAGCTCCCTTCCACTTGGGATCATTGTCAGGGAAGATCTGCCCAATATCAGGAAGGCCCAGAGCCCCCAGAATGGCATCCACCACGCAGTGAAGCAACACATCCCCTGCAAACGGAACATCCAATAATCACTTCCCCCACCTAAACACCAGGGGGGGGGGGGGAAGCAAACCCCTGGAACCGATGAGCAGAGCAGAAGTACCATCGGAGTGAGCCTCGCAGCCTCTGTCATGAGGAATATCAATCCCGCCGATGATCAAGGGATAACCGGGCTCCAACCTATGGAGGTCAAACCCGTGACCGACCCTGAAAGGAAGCACCTTTGGCTGGAGGGAGGCCAAAGGAGCAGCCACAACGGAGTCGACTGCGAGGTTGGAGGAGGCGACGAAGGGGGTTGACCGGGGGGCAGGACGGCGGAACCTAAGTGGGCGGGAAGTGGGTGGGGTGGGGAAGGATTGGGGTTTGTGGAGGTGGTGAAGGTGAAGGTGAAGGTGCAAGTGGGGAATCGTGGGGGAAGGGGTGGGGATGGAGGAGGGAAGAAGGGAAGGGGTGCGGAGGAGAGGATTAGCCATGGAGGAAGGAAGGGAGGATAATCTCGTTAGCAACTCAATGTTCTGGTGATTTTCGTCATCTGAGGTTGTCCGTTGTAGGGGTAAAGCTTGGCTTACTGGACTTGGTATCGGGCGCCGAATCTTGTGCAGAGGAGATGCTCTCTGTCCTTCCTTGCTACTAAATAATATTCGGGCAACCGTTGCTTGTGACTTCCCAACAACAAATTGTAATTTAACCCTCAATGTCATGCCTGATTACATATTACAGTAAAACTAAAGATACAAAAAACGTTACCAAAATTATCCCGCAGGCAGGCGAGTATTTAAGAAGCCTTCCCATTTCAGCTGCAAATTACCAATCTCACATCCACGGGATCACTGGTTTCTCTGTGGTTGTTTCTGTACCTGCAGGTGAGGCGGAGCGCTCACCTCAGTACTGGGAGAATAACCAGAAGGCGTTCCCGAAGGTCGGGCGAGTTGAGTTGGCTGGATTATCAGATGGCTTAGACCGTCCATTGGCCGTCCAGTAAGGCTTCCGCGCATCCGGCCTGCCGGACGGAAATTCTGCTCTGGGGTTGAGTCTGATGGGGCAGCATTTCTGCATGGAGTCGGCATGGCAGGGGCCTGGCTTTGTGAATGAGCAGGTGATGGCCTAGGTGTCATGGGGGGAGGCTGTCGAGCCATGTGGATCGGATTAGGCGGGATTGGCCGGGTTTGTTGGCCAATCGACGTGGGATTCCCCCTTTGATGCAACCACGGTTGGACCACATTTGCAGGGCGAGAAGGGAAAGACGCAGACAGGGACGGCGATCGGTTCAGTGCTTGCTGCAAGTGTGGATTACTGAAATTAGATAACCCTCCAGACGACGGTTGGTGCGGGCTCACGGGTCGAGGACGATGAGCTACTGGCTGTTGTGGAGGCTGCTGCACCACTGGCTGAAACGGTGGTTGGTTCTGAAGGAAGAGTCGAACAAAAGACTGGTTTTATTTTGTAACATAACACAAAACTAAACGGAAAATAATAAGCAAATTTTTGGGAAAACAGAAACAAAATACCGGATTAGCATTACGTAATGGTTGATTCACCATGATTCTTGGTCTTTGGGCTACTGTAACTGGAGTCCGAGGCCGGGACAATGCCTGCATTGGTGTTCCTGGAGTCAAGGTCCTTGGTCCCAAAGCTGGAATATTTCTGTATCCACTTCTGCTGGCATTAGGATTCACGGGTGGTGCTGCATGCCCTGCACTACCAGCAAGGAATTGAGATTCCATTATTGGCATGTAACTAGGGCCGGGAACATTTTGCGATACTTGATTAGCAACCACAGGAGTAGGCAACAGTGGAGGAACGCCGGCTATATCAGGCTGAGATAAACTACTGCCAGGCGGCACATCCATCCCGGGATTAGATGGCCACTGTGACAAGCTTGGAGATCTGACCAGTAGACTGTCTTCCAACCAAGCCATATCGAGTGTTGTTGGGCTCAAGTTTCCCAATTCATCAGAATCTAAAGGTTTCCTGTTGTCAGTTCTGGACCCGCAGACAGGAATTATGTCCATCTCATCATTGATTTCAGTCAAATCCACCACAGCAGTTGTACATTCTGCCTCAGGGTTCACATTTTTCTCTTTGTTGAGGTTTTCCTCTCGCAACTCGGGTCGCTCATCATTGTCCTCCATGACAGCCTTCCAAGACCCATCGGCTGAAATGATAACTTCGTTGATGTCATCTGCAACTTCTTCCATAATCTGCAAAGGAAGCTCCACGAACCGCTAACTTGACAGCAAAATATCTCGACACACAGAAAACTGAAGTCAGCTTTAATTAGATTATTACCTTAGCTAAAGTATGGTCAGCCCGCAGGTCATTATAGCAAACGTGTCGGTTACAATGTGGGCATCGCCATAATGGATTTCTCGTGTTTATCTCCAGGAAGTTTCCAAAATCAAAGCACTAATGGAAGAATAGATTTGCAGTTTATCAAAATCAAGGGAGGGTAAGTTAAGAATGCATCCTCAGAAGCAGAAAAAGCATACAAGATCAAATCTCCTAGGGGAACAACTTTCTTCCCGGAGTAAACACATGGAAAAGCTGATGAATGTACCTAGCTTGAGCGCAATCTTCCCAAGGAAGTCATGAATTTGTTTGCAAATACAAGTTAAAATGCATACCATTTGATAGCTCGAGCTACCTACCTGAAGATGCTTGCATGAATGCCCTTTGACTGGAAATTTGATACGTGTCCGGCTGTTAAAAGAATAAGCTAATGCTATTACCTCACAGCAATGTAAAACAATATCACAATTCACAATGCATGTCGTACTGCTTCTTCTCAAATGCACTTCCAGTTCTTTTAAACTGGCAGGGAGGAGGCTATCACGAATTACTTCATTGATCTGTTCCATTTTCGTGCAATGAATTCAGCATCACACCATACCTGATTGGACAATTCAGAGAGATTCGTGACGGTCCCTCAATTATGTCAGAATCTGAAACTGAGACAGAATGCTTCGACTTAGCATAGATACCAAAATGATACTCAGTGAGGGAGAGCTGTTGATCAAGTGGAAGGAGCCAGAAAGAAACCAATAAAACAAAATTTTAGATTATTTGACTTTATAATCAGTTTGAACCTGTATCTGGTGAAGTGACATGAGGCGGAGAATAGGGCAGCAAAGATGAGTGGTCGTGCTCATTACTTATACTCATAAATGCAACAACAATTATGCAAGGACCTATAAAATAACAAAGGCAAGTAAGCAAGTGTTGATAAAAAAACCACCCATCTCCAGATTGGATCCAAGAGAATACCATCAAACTGCCCAATAGCTTGGAGAAGATTTGTTCCAAACTTTAGCATTGCAATAACATTAGTAGGCAACTGTGGCCCAGGATCCTATATGTCAGATAACAGATCATCAAATGCCAAGTGAGTACCACTCAAAAGTAGTTCTACTAGATATGGTTGCTAAGTAGAGTTAAACCAACCATGTTACAGTTTGTTCTCCTGCTAACTGCTTTCCCATTCAATAGAAAACTGAAAAGCAATAAAAGCAAACTTATATATCAGTTCTCAAATCAAACTAATCCAAAGTCCGAAGAAGGATTGCCATACTTCACTTGCTGAGGACTAATGATACATGCCGATGTCTCAGTATTATCTGTACGTGCAACGAACAATCTCTGGAAAAGGGACAGAAATAAAATTACATTAATGTTAAAGCATTTACATTAAACCATTATGAAACTTGATGAAGAAAATAAAACTGTCAAATTATTTATTTATTATTAAAAAAATGTCAAATAGTTTAATGTTGAAGACAAATAACATGGTTTGGATCCTCATATTGTGCAAAGATTAAACAATTGTTACACTAAACCTAATATTCTCCTTTGTCATATCAGTTTTCTGTGGTCAGTTTCATTGACAAAAGGGAAGATAGGCACTCCTACATCCACCATATTTCTCTAAAAGGGCCTTCTTTGTTGATAGAAAGTCCGGACACAAAACGTAAGACATCCTGATGCATAAGGCCCTGGCCAGCATATAGGATAAGGGAAAATGGCGTATATGCATGTAACTTTTCCATGCATATATTATTCTACTTTATGCAGTGCTCTTCCGAGAGGATATATCATTAAAACAATTGAGGATGAGCACACATGGCTACCATCATAAATGCATGTGACCTCAACACCATTAGCACATGCAGAGTTCAACCAAGGGTGTCGGCAAGTAATAAAATTTAAATTATTTAATTTATACAAATTTTGAAAGTCTAAGTTTTTTGTATCAACAAATTGAATAACTTAAGTGAATAGTGCCATGATAACATCTGCTCATATGCAAAGCATAAACTGGAAGCCATTGTGCCTATCTCATCAACTATTCCCTTAAAAATGGCCTTACTGTTCCCTCTATCATAAGCCAGCATAATTAATACTCGAATGACATATCCAAATTCAATAATTTTAATCCCAGAATTGCAGAAAAGCTCCAGAACAGGAAGTACTGAAAAATATTATTGGTAAAGGTAAGCATACAAAACAATCTCTTATGCACAATACACCGGTATTGCCAAGAAAACGAAAACCACAGAAATATTTTACTCGTCATGCCAAGTCTGCTTCCATAATAATGCAGACAGGGTAAACTAACTTTGAGATGAGAGACTTAAACATTTGAAGATGAAAAGGCTAATAGAATTGA
Organism: Melastoma candidum; assembly: GCA_023653495.1. NCBI lineage: Eukaryota > Viridiplantae > Streptophyta > Magnoliopsida > Myrtales > Melastomataceae > Melastoma > Melastoma candidum. Next base: position 23,944,088 of record CM042883.1, on the reverse strand, counting down.
AATCATGTCTAAAGGCCAAATAGATATAACTAACTGCAAAGACATATTAGAAGACGACTTTACATACAATTTTTTCCTTTCCAGAATAAGCTAAATCCTTGGATATATGAAAATCGCTGATATGGGTTCCATATCCAGGCTGCAAAAATCAGTCAGGAAGAAAAAAAACAAATGTCAATGAAGTATCTAGTTTAATATAGGTCTATTCAATAGCAAAAGAATCTGCACCTTGACATCTAGAGAGGCAAGTATTTTGCCCAACTTGAAGGATGGATAGAATCTGCAAAGAAATGAGTGGAGTCATCATGTGAATGAGATATCATTATAGAATCATGTGAATGTTTATGCATGCATGTGTATTAAAAGAAGAATGATGGGCGGGTTTATGCATTCAACCGGTTGGAAATTGTATGAATTTAAGTTCCAATTTATTCGGGTGTTTGAAGGAAGATTCAGACAGAAAGGAGAGTCAAGAAGGAAAAGAAATATCTATTGTTTGTACGTGATGAAAGCAGTTTATACCTCAGGGGCTAACTAAACCTTCCATGACCTATATATAGAGAACGCCCATCAGACAACAGCATGTCAGTGCTTGCTATTTTACTTTTTCCAAAAAAAGTCTGTGTAATTTGTTTAACTTTAAGGAGGGTCAGTAGGACACTTGAGTTTCAGCTCCTAAAAAAAATCCTCAGTGTCCACACAAGCACTAAAGAAAGGCAGAGAGCCTAAACCAGGTAAAACGTAAAAGTCATTTTGGTTAAGGCAGGATACTGGAAACGATAATGGTGCAGGGATATCTTTCAGGGATTTCCAACAGAGAACAACACAGACTTGTTTGACTGGTTGATAATCCTAATAGCAGGGTTCCAAAAGTTTGCTCCCCAGTTCTTCCAGATCCTGATGAGATGTAAGATCACCTTGAATGGATATTTTCTTGGAAAGGAAGGATTTGATTTCTATTGAAGGGATGACGAACATAATTATATAAAATACAAAAGCACTTATGAGGATGGGCGACAACGATGGACTTTCATGAAAGGAACAAGATAAAAACTGGTAAAGTATTGGAAATACAAAATGTTTACCTGGCCATGATTGTTGAAGCAGCTGAGATTGTATCACTACTTCCAATGGTAACATCTGTTGGACTGTAAAAGTTTTTAGCCAGCTGTATGTCCGAAGCCCAAAAATGAGTAAATTCTTGGTTTCGATTAATGATTATTTTTTTTAGCTTGAGCAATGAACAATAGATGGAGGTGTTGCAAGAATTTAAATTCTCGGTGATTGAATTGAACGAAAAAGACTTGTATGATATGCTTTACGTAGACATTAGTAAGATTACCACAAGAAATAGAACGTAATTGCAACAATGAATTCACAGAGCCGACCCACCAAGTGAGACAAGGGCTTTAAGCATTGTCATTATCGTTGTATGAACTATGGACAAATAACCCTGGAAAAGGCAAAGGTAATTATGGGAGACAATAGAAGCATACTTCCGCTGTGAGTGTCAACAGCTCATGAGCATCCTTCTCTGAGAACCATCCGGAGTTACAGGCATTCTACAGCGGCAGATGCAAAAAAGAGTGTAATATTCCACAGTGACGTAAAGGTTCAACGAAATTCTAATTAAGAAAATACCTTAGCAGAGAGCAACAAAACCATGCATATTGACTTAGACATGCAATCAGTTTTTCGGCTGCAAACCTACAAAAGCACAACAAAATTGAAAAATAGCAATAAGTTTCCCTCAAACATGTGGGTTGGATAACTTATCTATGGCTGAGCCCATCCGTCTTCAGGGGAAGAGACAAGATCATCAGTGAGGTCTACTATTTACCCTAATGCTATGTTTGGTTACCTTAGAAAATGACAGAAAAGAAAAAAAATGACATGATTTAAGCAGAACATTTTTTCTACCAAAAAGAAGTGGAACATTCTGAATTTGGATAGGCATCAGGAAGAGTGTTTTTCCATTGGAAAACCTTTCCTTCCCTTTTCCACGGAAACCAAACAAAGCATGAATATACTGCTAGATGTTCTCTTGGTATTGTTGCCAGCTACAGCATAACACTTTCTTCTTCTTGATGGACAATGTCCTGTATTCCAGTGACTGTGCTCAATATTTATAAAATTTCCGAAAAGTTGGGAAACCAGTAAGTTGTGGCTTCAGATCTCCTTCCCAAGTGTACAAAACATGGGAATTATGAAACAATATTAATCAATGTAAAATCAGCAGTTCAAATCTCGACGAACAAATCGCCACCTCTAGAAAGGCCGGACATAATTCAGGCACAGGCTATATGCCAAAATGAAAGCTTTTAGCTAGCAATAGAACCTTAAACGCCAATAAAATAAACCTCCTTTCTTTTTGAGAGACCACAACAATCGGCTAGGGATACCGACGAAAGTAAATCCATCCAAGCGGAATTAGCCCGAATTAACGGGGAACCACGGCACTCACCTGTTTAAGTAGCTCAGGAAACTCTCCGGGATTATTAGGGGGTTCATTGTTGGCCACCGCGTAGTCAATCCCCCTGAACTCCAGCGAAAAAAAGTCCAGTGAGGAGTGACAAAGCCGAGCATCTAGAACCGCGATGCGATGCATCGTGACAGAAGAAACATGCACCCCGAAGGCCAGCAAAAACCTAGAATCACCCTCGTCGGGTGGTCGTCAAATAAACCCACCCCTCCCCAACCAATTCCACCCCAAACAAAAAAAAAAATCTGGAAGGAGATCGATGGAAGCACCTGGCGAGGGAGAGGCAGAGGTTGTAGAAGACGGAAGGGGTGGCTTCCTGGGAGGTGCCGGCGAGGTACTGGCTCAGCTTGTCGACGACGGTGGCGATGCGTACCTTGTTGAAAACAGTCCCCACCTTCGGCCTCCCCGCCGCATAATGAGAAGGAGGAAGTTCGGGCGACGGAGTGGGGTGACGAGGTTGTTGTCCGGCCATGGCGTCGACAACAAGGCAAAAGGAAGAAGCGGCGGCAAGTGAGATATAGTCGGAATGGAAGGGGGAATCGGAGGGGATACTAAAATACTGTTCCTGTCCCGAATTGCCAAAAAAAAAAAATGTGACTCTCTTTCCACTTAAAATAATGAACATTGTTATTTTCGACTCCAGTCTGTATTTGAATCAATTTAATTGAATACATATCAGCATAAAACATAGAGTTTGTTCGGATCACCAAAGATTTCGGAGTTTCATTGCATTCACTTTCTAAATTCGGTAAATAGTCTCGTCGGCTTTTATAGAGTTAAATGAGTGAAATACATACGCTTATTGCAACTAACATTCATATTCCGAGGAGTGAACTCGACTTTATTTAAAAAATTTCAAATGTGTGCGAAATATTTTCATCTTCAATTATAACAAAATCACTGTAAAATATTGTTTCTTTCCAATTTTTTCACCAAGACAAAAAATTACCAAAATAAAAAAGGAATCGAATCAAAATCATGTTCATTGTCCAGCAAATAATAATATGTTCCTTGATCCATTGTCCACTGCATCTGAATGAGGGAATATCATCAGTCGGAGGAAAGTCGTGCCACGCTCTAAGTCAGCTGTGATCTCCACCTCGGATGCCATTCCACTTCCATCCTGACTGCGCAGCCGAGCCCTCAGTCCCTCCATCGAACGTTCCTTCCGAGCCTTTTAGACAACAACATTACAACCACGGATTCCCTCCAGCAAAACTTTTCAAAGCCCAAGCCCCAATGACCAGACGATTGATTTTCCTTGATTTATGGCAGCAGGCGCAACTCCGATTTCCGGATTTGTTTTCCCAGTAATCTCTCCCCAACGGATCGATTTATCCGTCGGGATTTATTCTCATGCTACTCCAGGCTCTACTCCAACTCGAGAGAAGCCTTAGTCCGGTATCCAAGTCACTCCTTTGCAAACGGTGATGAGTGATCCATGACGCCTTCGATTCCCTCAATTGACAAGAACATTTTATTTCGTATTTTTTTTTTTTTGCAGATACTCGGGGTGTGCCTTACGGACAACCAAGGCACGCACCTCGTTCGACACCCTCTGGACAAGAATCATCAGGTTCGCTGTAAACATATTTTAAAACATCATCGAAAGGTACAACGCCAGCGAGAGCGTTAAGGGAGACGAGAAATGGTACTAATCTCGCTCATCTCATACTCAGTTCTCCCTCGAGTTCAATTCAGCTTAGAAATTTCTAAGGGCCTTAATCAATCTATGTTTCTTGCGCTTTGCCCAAAGTTATTTTTAACGAATAATTTTTTCTTCTAAAAAATAAATCACATAGACATTTTAAGCATTATTGAGCTCGAGACCATATTTTTAATGTCGAAGGCCTTCCTTTTCTTTGTGATGAAAGCGGTTTAGTAATCCCTAATTCTCGAACCTAAACGAATCTCTATAGTTTTTCTAACCTGAACTTAAAATAGGTTAGTGATGACTCCTTCACGTTTTTAAAATCCGAAGGATTATCGTCAAGAAAGGATATCCATTTGAGATGGAATCGGAACGGGGATCCACCTGCGACAAACATCAATCGATAATCATACAAAATATGGTGCTTTCTAATTTTTTCGAAAGTAACTTATTGCTTTCATTTTTCGATGTTCATAAAACTTTTATTTTTTCCCAATATATTTTTTATATATAATTCCCTCGGATTCCCTCCCACGAAAACATGAGTTTAATGTGATGTTCATTAAAAGGGTTAGTTGTGAATTTATTTTTCTTTTGGACTAAGCATAATATGCATTAAAAGTATGGTCATCCTTCCCTAATAGTTTGTTCATTTACCAAAATTCTTCAATTATGGTACCATTTTCTTTTTTTGCTTGCGATTTAGTGTTAATGAAATTTGATATACTATTTAAGATTTTTTACGTAAGAGTGTGTTTATAAGGAAAATATGTCACAATCTCGGCATGGGATTGACTCGTAAAGGTAACGTGAAGCCGAAAAAGTTAGAATGAACAATTCACATAAATGACAAGGATATTTACTTCCATTGATGCGAACTGAGTTTCTAAATGGATGGAGTCAAGAACAACAACAGGATAGACAACCAAAATGCCCACCTGAGTTTAAAATGATCGTCGTGTTCTTTTCTATTACATAATGGTCTGATTTATACACTTACATAACTAGTAACTGTCAACTACACTTATCTAGTTCTAAGTATACTACAACTGCTTCAAACCGTTACTAGCTTACATGATCTTCATGTGGTTTGACTGTAATCTGCCTTTAAACCAACCGTCTATGTCTTCAGTCAATCATGAGTCCGAATCACCATTTCAATGAACATCTTCTGTCCTTTAGATGAACTTCACACTTTCTTCTTAGATTGAAAGACTTTTTAGTCAAAATGATTATTCTTACAAACTGTTGAAACTGGCCCACTACTCCTAGCGCGACGAAAAGCGGACAACAGGAATGTCTAAGGAGAAATATCTTTATTCTCATCGACTCGCATGAGCAAAGCGGCTTACTTAAGCTAACTGGGGCAAGCCTTCATTAAGAATCATCATCATCTAGCCTTGCCGGAAAGTGATATAAGGCCTCCTAAGGAACACAGCCGACGGATGGAGATGATGTCGGCAGTGGAAAAATTCACTATTCCTTTCAATGTCACTGCATTCCATCGTCAGTTGGAGGTGTTTGTGGATCCTGATGAGCCTGCTGGGGTTTCTGATGCTGCTCATAGTCCTGCTAGCATCCTATTGGAGACGTTCCAAATAGTCGCTTGCTTTTGGCTGTTGTATGGGCTTCTAACTCTATGACTGGCTACTTGATTGACTTCGCCATGGGTCAACTGTTTTATTACAACTCGCCTGAGATCGATGGTATTGAATTTGTTACCTGGGCGCTGTACTTGCTGGTTGCGTTCAGTAACGCGGACTCAATCTCCTCGTTCTGTTTGCTGGAATTCCGAACAGTGGAGGAAGTATGTCTGGCAAACCATCATGAAGCTAGGGGGGCTTGTGATCATCGTCTTTCCTTACTATCATCATTCTGGCGATCACATTAGCGCAGTGATGGTTGCTCTTCTCATATTAGTGATTGTATTGAAAGCATCCATGAAAAGTATGGCCATGGAGGGTTCAGACACACCTGCTCTTCACCGGAGTTGCAAAGAACACGAAGAGGGAGACCCTGCACGAGCCAATACGTCCACCATGAAAGGATATCGGTATCTGGTTCAAGGGGAACGACTGAAGACGCGAGGGTCTGGTATGATGACAGACCAAGGTGTCACACTTGAAATCCTATGGAATTGTCGGTGGGATTTACTGCCCTCCTATCATACTGGCGAACGCCTCAAGGATCTGTGCTTATCATTTTCCCTGTTCAGGCTCCTTCGCGTGAAATACGCTGGTTATAAATTGCCCCTGGGAGCACATCGGAAAACTCTTCGCTTGGTATGAGACAGGTTGATGGAATTGGGAGAAGATGGTTACGACCATTCAGAGTGATCGAAGATGAGCTCTCATTTCTTTTCGACTCGTTTTATACTAAGCGTCCCATCATATTTGCACCCCATGGCCACCGAATTTGGTTGACGTTGACTGAATTCCTGCTGCTAGGATCCTCCCACTGGATATACTTGATATCTTCATTCTTTTCTTTGGACCATTACGGAATATTGACCTGGCAAGACATGTTTTACCTTACAGTTGCACTAATAGCCATAATGACATGCTCTCCGAAAGTTTGCAGTTCTTTGCTCTTCCATTCACGACATGGATGAAGGTAACGTGTATATGTAAATATGTGAACGGTGACTTGTGGAAAAAGCGACCTATCTGCCAGAAGCGTATTGAAGTAATATGCAAGCTGCCATCCCCCCTGTTCAAGCCCTGGGAAAGGAAAATACATCAATATAACCTCTTAGAGTCTTGTGCATACACTCCTTTCCGGATATTTCCGAAGAGATTCATGTACATGTTCGTTGATTCCCCTAGAGACGGCCAGAAAGAGGGCAATCCTGTTGTGATTGCGCGAGTGATTTAGGCTTTAGGATTTTGTCGCATGTTGATTTTTAACCAAACAAACCTAAATTCGGGTCCAACGCCCGTTAAAACGTCGATAAGAGTCCGGCCCACTCCCGGATCGGGCCCAATACCCGTCAAACAAAAGTAACTTTTTTTGGACAAATCGCCACCCTTTTCGCATGTGGTAGGATATTAAGGTTAGTAAATAGGAATCCCCGAACCCGAACTCTGATTTTCCGACTTAAATCATGTTTTTTAAAGTCGGTGGCGACTCCGAACTGTTTTCCAAAGCTAAAACAAACCCCCACAACCTTTTTTCGGAGCCATTTGGGGTGAGGTGACGGCTACTCGAGCCGCTCCTCGGGCCCTCCCCGAAATTCGCGAGCGAGGCCTTAACGCAGCCTTTCGCTCGCCGCCTCCGGGGAACTGGAGACGGTTGGCGAAACGCCCCGCAGACCCGTTCGCGAATCAGGGGAAGGCCCAACCCGGGGCCCCATTCCGCAGCGTCCGGCGTTCGAGCCGTAACGCCGACCGGACTGGGCCTCGGGGGAGCGGGCCCGGATCCTCGGGCTTGCCGGAACCGTCGCCGCGCGCCGCTAGGCCGGAAGGGCGTGCGCACATCCCGGATGGCGACTCCGCTGGGGACCTCCGCATGTGGATTCCTACCGAAAACCTTTTCTTACCACATGCGGAGAGGAGTTACTTGGTTTCGCATGTAATTGATTGGCTCGATGCCTTTTGATTGATCTCCTCTTTGTGTTTGTTTACCGCTTTTTAGGCATTTCTAGGTATGCCCGAACCCGGGGCTAGGATCTTAGGGGGGTCACCGTTAGGCCCAGCTGTGCTGCTCTTTGCGGTGTGGTTTTGGGTCGGGGCCCCGCCTCCCTTAGTCCGAGGGAGGTTTAGAAACCTCTTCCGAGTCTAGAATTGCTTGCTCACTACAGGTACCAGACGCCGCACGTGCATTTGTCTGTTACTAAGTGCCTGTTACTTGTGCAGGGACAGGTTCAGGTACGTTTTGTTTGCGATAATCGTGGCACTAACCTTGTTCGTTTTGCAGAGGTTTGGGTTGGTCACAGGGGGGGGTTCCGAATTTTTTTTCTCCCTTCCCTACCTCTTTTTCTTTATATCATCATACTCACCTGCATCCATTTCGCACGAACGCTTGTTAATTAATAATCAATATATCAACACTTTTACATTTGTTAGGTATTCTCATTGTTTCAGTAGGAGAAAACTTGCATGCAAATTCACCTCACGTTAGGAGTTGGATTGGATTGTTATTACAACTGAATGACGTCCAAGCATGCAGGTTTATCAAATGGACTCAATCGCACTGCGCTCGGATACTCCATCCTATGACAAACTCCGAGATTGGTTCAAAGTACTCAGACCCTCAGAGCAGGAATTCGTCAAGCTAAAGCTCAAAGGTCTACTCCATCTGATTAGACTCGAAGTCGATTGGTTCATGCTACAGCACCTCATCGTCCGGTGGAATCCGAACACGTACACCTTCCATTTCGGTACCTTGGAGCTCGCACCACTATACGAGGAATACGGGCACCTCTCCGGACTTCCTCATCTCCCAGGGATATCACCATTGCCTCATTTCGACAAGTCGAAAGAATACATCACCAACTTGCTTCAGATCTCTCCGGCGAACGTGTCCACTTTATTCACGACAGAGGGGCACATCAGCATCAAGGAACTCTGCAAGTATCAACTGACACCGTACGTACCGGAAGGAGGAGACGGCCAAGGTTCAGCACGTGCCTTCATCCTCATGTTCGCAGGAACGGTTCTTTATCCCTATAAAAAGGAATCGATTCACGGACGAGCGGTTTACCTGACAAAGGCCATTCTCAAAGGACAACCCTTCCTCCCTAATCTAGTTGGTGAGATGAACTACAGTCTTACCAAGATAGTGCGGAAAGCAAGAGAAGGAATCCGGAACCATCACTTCTCCTTCAGTCCTCCATTGCTCCAGGCCTGGTTCTACATTCACATTGGCATCACTGGAGAGTCGTTCAGGCGGGAGCAGTTTCCGGACTTACTCGACCGCATATCAGACCGCGCTCGGCTTCCAACCCGCACATTTGCAGGAGTTAGGGCTCTCTTCCGCTCACTGGAACCAGAGGATTTCTATCAGAAGGCCAAGTGCTTCGACGTGGACCTGGCTATTACAAGCTCCCCAGACGGAGATTACATCCCAATCGCTGGGATCACCGGGACATCCTATTACTGTCCAGCGAGGGTGATGCATCAGTTTGGAGGAAGTCCACGAGCTAAACCAACGCCGAGCAAATTATTTGACCCAATCGACTTGGACAGCCAACCACCAAAGGGAGTAGTTCAACGGGTCATGACACATATCGCTCGGGTCTGGGCAAATCTCAAAGAAGAGGAGTACGATCTTTGCATGGAACATCAGGCTGACATCGACGCCCGATCCGCACGATTCCAGAAGAAACGGATAACTCCATGGGATCGCATTTGATAGAGGACATCTCCTCCCAATCCTTGGGCCTGCGAGCTCATCCTATCTTTCGTTTTTATTTTAAAGAACTGTATTGTGAAATGAACCTTTTTGGGATTTTATCTAATGCACTTCTTTTCACTTGGATTGAATTCGTTATAATCACAATCCAATCCTTGCATTAGACGTGCAATCATGCATCATGACATGTCACGCATCCAAAGTATTTCATCATGTGATATTGATCAAATGTTCTTTTTCCCAAGGTACCAAACAATTGCTCCTTACAGAAGACGCCAAAAATTCCGTTCCCTTCGAGCGGTGATGGCTGAGGCTTCTGCGGGAGATGAACCTGCACCTACTGCTGGAGTCACCATCGCCATTCCTCCACCCATCGCCGCCGAGTTTCTAACACCAGCAGAACCTGCCATGCCTTTCCTAGCATCCACGTTCCCTCCGTTGCCCCAGACCACACTGGCTGTTGGGCAATCCTTGGACGGAGGAACGCCGCCGATGTACATACCGCCACTCGCCGCCTCGATAGCGCCAGCAGTGCAATCCCCTGTTGCTCCATCGACCGCAGCTCCCTTCAATCCTAACATAAACATGCCGGCCCAAGGTGCAAGCAGTTCTTCACTAGGAGATAAGGTGGAGTCTCTTACGGCTGAACTCTCCTCCCTAAAGATAATGATGGCTGAGCTCCTGCAGCGACAATTGGCAGTCACACCTGCTCCTGCCATCTCCCAAAACCCTCACCTTCCTCCTGTCATGCCAGGACCTCAAACACCACCATACCCACACTATCCTAGCCTAAACACTCCACCGAATACTTTACCTTCTTATAACCCACCAAACACCCTACCTCCTTATAACCCGGTCATACCCGGATCCGCTACCTCCACAAGCGTAGCATCCTTATATAACCCATACATGCGTGGGCCACCTCTCTCCCTTCCTATGCCACAACCATATCTACCTCCATACTACCCTCAGCCAACATCCCAAGGGCCAACTCCCTACCTCCCAATGTCATTCGGGCAAACTCCCCACACCCAAATGCAAACACCTGGGCCAACTCTTTACCCTCAAACAACCTCTACACCTCCCACCTTCAGAATTCCTCAGCCAATTGCCACCCCTTCAGCTCCACATGTGGAACCTACCTTACCAAGCCGGCGAACCCGCAACGCGGCAATCGTCGATGAATTATTTGGTGAACAACAACAAGCTAGCGCCTTCGAGACAAGGCTCGAGGCTAGGATTGCCTCAATGCAGCAGGAGGAGGCTCGCCGCATGGCGAAACTGGAAGAGCGCCTAAACGCTATCCAGGGGTATCGGGCACATAACTGGGAGAACGCCAACTACCAAATCCCTCAAATACAAGTCCCACCAAAGTTCAAAATGCCCGAGTTCGAGAAGTTCCGCGGGAATGGCTGCCCGGAACTACATTTGAAACACTTCTGCCACAAGATGGCTGTGTATCCGGCGGACGACAAATTCCGTATCGCCATGTTTCAAGAAAGCTTGGCAGAGTCAGCATTGCATTGGTACTACACCAAGGATGTTAGCCAATACGCGACGTTCAAAGACCTGGCCCTCGATTTCCTCAATTATTACAGCTTTAATGTGGAGATGGCGCCTACAATCTCGGATCTGCGGAAATTGAGGAGATACCGCGCCGAGGACGTTAAGCAGTTTGCGTACCGGTTCAGGCACATTGCGTCTCAGATCAAACCGGCGCTTACGGAGAGAGAGCTTATCGATGAATTCCTCCAGTTGCTCCCACGTGAATACATGCCCTACATGATCGGGCAGACATTTTCAACCTTCGCTCAGGCAGTCATCAACGCAGACAAACTTGACGGAGTAAATCGAGAAGGGCTAATCCCTTCCCCTTCAGCAAAACCGGCAGTGAAGCCCAGGCCCAAGGAGCTTATCGCAACTGCTGAGCAGAACAGGCAATCGATGAGGGCAACTCCACCCCCGGCTTCGTACGCGCCAAGGACGTATGTTGCAGCCGCGCTTAGGCCTCCAGCATCGGCAGCAACTCGTTTCAGACCCCCCGTTAATATGGCAGGACAACAGCAGCCAAGGCCTGCACAAATGGAGCGTCCACGACGAAGGCTGGAGGACTTGACTCCAACGCCTGATCCCCTGGATGTAATGTTTGTTCGATTGAGGGACATGGGTTTTATCAAGCCCGTTGAAGCCAAAGCCACCAATCCCTCATCGTTTGGATACAACCCCAAGGCGGTTTGTCAGTACCACTCGGGAGCAATGGGGCATGACACCAAGGATTGCATTGCCTTGAAGTTCAAGATTCAGAATCTGTTAGACGAAGGAGCAATTACATTCTCCGTGCCTGCGACTGCCCCAAATGTTAAGAGCAATCCTCTTCCCGAGCACGTAAATTACATCGGGGCGAATTCCTTCTCCGTTTTGGCCAAACAGGAAGAAGAGGTAAACATGTATGAATACGACTATGCACAACCAAGGAGTGTCAACGTCGTAAACGCCGGTCGTGGTCGAGGCCGAGGTCGCAGCCGAGGTCGAGGAAGAGGTCGAGGACCCCAGCCTAACAGGAAAGCTCAGCCCACATTCATGCCTGATGGGTTTACATTGGTTCCTCGTCGACCGCCAAAGACGCCTCCAAGGACCGAAGTACCGCCTCCAAACAGGCATGCAGATTCCCCTACTGCGAACGAAGAAGCGGAGGGGAAACAAGATGAGCAGACAGGGACGCAAGAGTCCGAAGAAGAAGTCTGTATGATGGAAGCGTCGATCCCGGCCGAGCCGGACATGCCTCTCGACGGGTGAAACTTTCCATCTTTATTTTTCTGCACTTAGAATCAAGAATAGGTTTCCTTGCTACATTCTGGTCGTGGACTAGCAAGGTTGTCTATATGTAACGCGACCCCTAGGCAATACCTAGGGCGTTTGTGGGATCGGGCCGCTGATGATCAGGGCGAATCCGAGGAAACGACGAGGGACCCGCTGAGTCCTGATCCCACATTATTTTCTTTTGGCCAAAAGCGCATGCCTTATTATGAATTGTTGCATGAAACAATATTTCAAATAACTCATTTGAATACATCACTCTAATTCCTTCTCCTTTTCAGGAACGGCGCTTCGGGTACACCCGGGAAAACCTCTGAACAAGACAGAGAAACAATAAATGACCCGAAATCTGTAGACGGGTATTACGGTTTGGAGCAGGGTCTTCAACGACATGAGGAACCAAAGGACCTTACGTTACAAAAACCAGTTTCAATTAACATCGGAACTGAAGATGACCCCAAGGAGTTGTTCATCGGTGTAGATTTATCAGATGATGAAGCCAAGGATATTGTTAACCTTCTTAAAGAATTCTCTGATGTGTTTGCTTGGTCATATGCAGATATGCCGGGACTAGATCCAGAGATTGTGGAGCACAAGATTCCTACCGACCCGTCTATTCACCCTATAAAGCAGAAGCAACGTCGATACAAGCCTGAATTAGCCCTTGCCATCAAGGAAGAAGTAGATAAACTACTGAAAGTCAACTTTATTGAGGTGGCTACCTATCCACAGTGGGTCGCTAACATAGTCCCTGTCATCAAGAAGAACGGGAAGGTCCGAGTCTGCGTCGATTACCGCGACCTCAACAAAGCAAGTCCCAAGGACGACTTCCCACTCCCACACATAGACTTACTGGTGGACAACACCGCCGGATTCAACAGATTCTCTTTCATGGATGGATTCTCTGGTTACAATCAGATTCGCATGGCCGAAGAAGACAAAGAGAAGACAACCTTCACGACACCCTGGGGCACATTCTGCTATCGGGTCATGCCCTTCGGGCTCAAGAACGCTGGGGCAACCTATCGTGCTATGGTGGTCCTTTTTCACGATATGATGCATCGCGAGATTGAAGTCTACGTCGACGACATGATCGCCAAGTCCAAACAAGATGAGAGCCACACTGTCATTCTTCGAAAGTTATTCGAGCGGCTTCGTAAATACAAGCTACGTCTCAACCCCGCAAAATGCGTGTTTGGGGCAACTTCAGGCAAACTCCTCGGCTTCGTCGTCAGCAATAAAGGCATTGAGATTGATCCTGATAAAATCAAAGCAATTCGTGATCTTCCAGCTCCAAAGTCAGTCAAAGAGATCCGTGGCTTCATGGGTCGCGTTAACTACATCGGAAGGTTCATATCCAACCTAGCCGACACATGCAAACCTCTATTCAAGAAACTGAGGAAAGACGTCAAGTTTGAGTGGGATGATGATTGCAAAATTGCATTTGAGCAAATCAAGACATACTTGACAAAACCACCAGTTCTCATCCCTCCAAAGCCGGGGCATCCTCTCACACTTTATCTCACGGTCAGAGAAGAATCATTTGGGGCCATGCTCGCCCAACAATTGCCGGGTGCCAAGGAACACGCGATCTACTACCTCAGCAAGAAATTTACGGATTGTGAGTCGAGATACACAACTTCCGAGCGTACTTGTTGTGCTCTCATTTGGGTCCTTCACCGACTCCGATAGTATACTCTGCACTATGAGATCCTGTTAGTATCCGAAAATGATCCACTCAAATATCTCTTCGACAAGCCAACACTGATGGGAAGAGTCTCTAAGTGGCAATTACAGCTTGCCGAGTTCGACATTCGATTCCACTCCACGAAGTCAGTGAAAGGGAGAACGATCGCTGACCATATTGCTGAATATCCAGGAACGGATGATTCATCTTTAGAAATCGGATTGCCGGACGAGAACATCCTGCTCATGGAACAGGAATCAAGATGGAAGATGTATTTCGACGGTGCAGTGAATTCCTCAGGATCAGGAATAGGAGCTGTTGTAATCTCCCCAGATGGACAATATTACCCGACAGCGGCCAAAGTCACATTTCCATGCACGAACAATATTGCCGAGTATGAAGCATGCATCCTCGGCCTACTTCGCGCAATCGACATGCGGGTTAAACTCCTGGACGTTCATGGAGATTCGGCACTCATCATCTCCCAGACGAATGGAGCTTGGCGCACTCGAGACCCAAAGCTCATTCCATATCAGGATTATCTACAAACGCTAATCCGACAATTCACTGACATTGAATTCAACTACCTCCCACGAACTGATAACCGATTTGCTGATGCTCTTGCAGTGCTCGCATCGATGATTCCGTTAGCTGGAGAAATGAACATCGAGCCTCTATGCATCAATATCGCTGATGATCCGAGCTGCATGCACGTTGAACAAAGTCAACCAGAAGATGCTCTACCTTGGTTCACGGACATCAAGAATTATTTACAATCAGGAGGATTTCCCCAAAATAGCACAGGGAAAGAACGCAAATTCATACGGAGGATAACAAAAAGCTATTTCCTGGACGGGGATACATTGTACAAGAAATCCTTCACGACGGCCCTCATGAGATGCGTCACCAAGCAAGAAGCTGATGCTCTTATTGTCGAAGTACATGAAGGCGTTTGCGGACCACACATGAATGGATACGCTCTCGCCCAGAAGATAATGCGACAAGGGTACTATTGGCTCACAATGGAAGCCGATTGCATCAAGTACGTCAAAGCGTGTCACAAGTGTCAAATTTACAGCAACAAGGTACATGTGCCTCCAACAAGACTATACCCGCTATTTGAGCCATGGCCATTCTCAATGTGGGGCATGGACGTAATCGGGCCAATCAATCCCAAAGCATCAAATGGACACCGATTCTTGCTGGTCGCAATCGATTACTTCACCAAGTGGATTGAAGCCCAATCCTTCAAAGAAGTTACAGCAAACAATGTCGTACGTTTCACGAGGGCGAACATCATCGCCCGATATGGAGTTCCGGAGCTATTGGTCACAGACAATGGTTCAAACTTCAACAGTAAACTGATGGGATCCTTATGCGAAGAATTCCGGATCAAACATCTCAACTCTTCACCATATCGTCCACAAATGAACGGCGCAGTCGAAGCCGCCAACAAGAACATGAAGAAGATTCTTCAGAAAACAGCAATTACCTATCGCGACTGGCACGAGAAGCTCCCTTTTGCGTTACTCGCCTACAGAACGACAATGCGCACTTCAACTGGGGCAACCCCCTTTGAGCTTGTCTATGGCACTCAAGCAGTCATTCCAGCAGAAGTCAAATTACCGACTCTCAGGATATCATCCCAAAGCAACATGACAGAAGAAGAGAAGGTCGACCATCAACTTGCCCACCTCGACTTCATTGATGAGAAACGACTTGCTGCGGCTCACCACATGCAATGCTATCAACAACGCATGTCTAGAGCATTCAACAAAAAGGTCAAGCCGATCAGATACAGACCAGGTGACCTCGTTCTTAAAAGAATCCTACCAAATGTCAAGGATCCACGAGGGAAGTTCGCTTCAAACTACGAAGGACCATTCGTCGTTAAGCACGCCTTCTCAGGAGGAGCAACCATCTTAACAAAGATGGACGGAGGAGACCTGCCACAAGCAATCAACGCAGATGCTCTCCGATGATATTACACCTAAGCAGCGTCAAAGCCAAGAACTCCAGAGCAATATATCCCCAGTGGAGTCGCCATCCGGGATGTGCGCGCGCCCTTCCGGCCTAGCGGCGCGCGGCGACGGTTCCGGCAAGCCCGAGGATCCGGGCCCGCTCCCCCGAGGCCCAGTCCGGTCGGCGTTACGGCTCGAACGCCGGACGCTGCGGAAAGGGGCCCCGGGTTGGGCCTTCCCCTGATTCGCGAACGGGTCTGCGGGGCGTTTCGCCAACCGTCTCCAGTTCCCCGGAGGCGGCGAGCGAAAGGCTGCGTTAAGGCCTCGCTCGCGAATTTCGGGGAGGGCCCGAGGAGCGGCTCGAGTAGCCGTCACCTCACCCCAAATGGCTCCGAAAAAAAGGTGGTGGGGGTTTGTTTTAGCTTTGGAAAACAGTTCGGAGTCGCCACCGACTTTAAAAAACATGATTTAAGTCGGAAAATCAGAGTTCGGGTTCGGGGATTCCTATTTACTAACCTTAATATCCTACCACATGCGAAAAGGGTGGCGATTTGTCCAAAAAAAGTTACTTTTGTTTGACGGGTATTGGGCCCGATCCGGGAGTGGGCCGGACTCTTATCGACGTTTTAACGGGCGTTGGACCCGAATTTAGGTTTGTTTGGTTAAAAATCAACATGCGACAAAATCCTAAAGCCTAAATCACTCGCGCAATCACAAGCAAGTATCTAGATCAAAAGGGCGGGGAAGGGGCGGTGATTGCGAGCCTATGCACTTGGGCCCGCAACCCGTTACAAGTGGATTGAAAGTAAAATTCGGGGAAGCCCGCACTTCCCCTTTGTACCTGAAATGACGGTTGGGGCCGCTTTGTCTTCGAGCCCACGTTTTTTTTAAACCGGGGTAGAACCGCGCGGTTTGATACACGCGCCTTCGAGTCGATCTTCGAAAGGCTGGAGTTGATCTTCCGAAATTGCATGCTCAGTGTACATGCGAAGAAAATATAAGAGTGGTTAGTTGACTTTCATTATCAAAGTCCAAAACAACAATTCGAAATCAAAAAGACGAGCACAAGTTTCAACTAAATCAAAATATTTAAGATCCAACCGCACATTAAGTAAACAGGTTAATAACAAGCATGTTTGTTAAATATCAGCAAAATCCAACGGTGGAATTGTGAATTATGCACACGCAAAGTCAGCTGTAGCATTGATGAGAATGCAGCATACGCAGGTTTGGAAATAAGAGCATAACTTCACTCAGGATCGTCGGATCTAAGTGAAATAAAAACCTACAGATCTGTATCTTGATGAGGAATCAGAATATAAAATTTCAAATGAATCCAACGGTGGGATCTCATTCTACAAGGCAAAAAAGGTGATTCGGTCTCTTGCGTAAGCAATCCTTGACCAGCAGAATGATGAGAAAAGAAAATTTCATAACTCTTTACTCGTTCGTCAAAAAATTATGAAATTGTGTTACATGCTAGATAACTCAATCATGATTTAGGATGCAAAATTTTAGGAAAAATGGATGTGTAGTCTGCTGCCAGCATAGCGGAGAATCTAGACATTCGAATAGAATGTGTTTCAATCGGCCAGCATCGCAGATCAAGTTTGACCATGATTGACTGTAGGCTAAACTTGTTCAAAATAAAAAGTGTAAAACACAGAAATTGTAGTAAATTAAAAGGTTTAACTCTTGGTTCAATTTTAATCCATTCAGAACTCAAATGAGTAAATTACACTATCTGGTGCGCAAGATACTCATGCTGCGGCAAAAGGGGCAAGAGACATTAGAAGTCTTTGTCTTTTCTGAATGTTTAGACTAACCAGATGATCCCGAAAGCAAAAACTCAAAGAATAAGATTTGTAGAGGGCTCAAATATGGTTTCAAAAGCGCTAATTTTGTAAAATTTGGGCACGTGATGAAAGAGATACGAAGTTTTTCGTATAACAGTATGAATCTTCCCTGAAATGCGACGAAACATCTGTTCTATCTGCACTCCAACAGCGATTTGACCAGGATATGTATGTTTAACAGAAATGCGTATAACACAAAAGTTTTAGAAAACTTAAAGGGAAATCCGTTCCAACCAATTTCAGGCGAAACGGAGCTCTGATGTTCGAGTTATGTCCGAAAAACAGAGGCAGCTATTCCACTCATACACAGAAACAGGCTGCTTTTTCGAACAAATAAAACTCGATCAGGCAAGTATCAAATGGAGAAGCTTAAAGCACGAAGGTTGTAGAATAGCCAAAAAGGGAACGAATCCAAGTAGATTTAAGCAAATCCGAGCTGTACAGTCGAAACTAAGCCTGATGGAGTGCAGCTGCACATTCCGCGGATGCGCAGAACAGGGCAGCTGCATTCTCCAGCATACGAAGAGGAAAAACATTGGTAAAACGGGTCTGTTTGAAAAAACTTTCAAAGAGAAGTTGTTCTCCATCGAGAAAGGAAGCCAAGGAGTGAAAAAACAGATCAATCCATGCACAGGACAAGGAGTTATGCTGGAAAACGTTAGAAACATGCGGCAGCGAACAACATTCCAATTTCAGCATGCGTATATCCCAACAATCGCAGATAGTTCGAGCAGTTTACAGCACAAACAAGTCCCAGAAGCTATCAACGAAGTCACAGAGGAAGTAGGAAGGGAGTGGACCTGATTTCGCATGGTTTTGAGCTTGCTAGCTCCGGTTACGATGTCTCGAAGATGCCGCAGCGTGTATTCATGCAAACAAGAACAATAAATGAGGTTAGATTTGTCTAAGGGGTCTACAAAATGAATAGGAAGCAGCTGGTGCAGTGACTCACCGAGAATGGGGTTCGATCGACATGAATCCTGGAAGTGTTCATGGGAGAAAGGGCGCTCGCGATGGGAAACAGCCCACTCCACACCTCCCGAGCACGCACGCTCACGATGGGAGACTCGTGTGCGCGTCGGGAGGACTTCCATTGCTGGATTCTGCGAAGAAGCACCGAAGTCAAGGCTGAATAGCTTCAAACTCCTCGAAACTTTGCCTTGTTGATGTTGTTGTCTCGCAGAAAAGAAGGGAGGAGAAGGAGGGTCGCCGCTTTGGGGAGTAGTTCCCGTCGTCGCTGGACCTGGGAGCATGAGGAAAAATATCGTCGCTGCTTGTAGGACTTCAGTGAGGTCGGGGCTGGTCCAGGAGCATCGGGAATGGGCATGGTTGCCGCTGCAAATTCTGTGGGAGGTAACTTCCAAGAGAGCTTATTCCCCACATTGGCGTTGTCAAAGAAAGTATTGACATGAGAGGCCACCGCTTCTTTCTGGAGCTAGCTGCATGTAAAAAAAAAGAAACAAATCAAAGAAAAGAGAAGGAAGACTTCTTAGACGCTAGGGTACATCTGCGAAAAGCTTGGTTGTTCTCTGCTGCCGACGGGGAAGTGGAGCTCTCTGGTATTTCAACAAGACTGTCGCTGTTTCTCCGTATTTGTCGAAGCCGTCTGAAACGTCGAAGAAGCCGGTCGAGACGGCTGGAAGCTGAGGAGATCCCACAGCAAGCGTCGGGGCGGCCATCGTTGTCCTTGCCTAGTGGTTGCTGGTGCTGTCATTGTCGGCTATCGTCGTCATTGAGTTTGGGCTGGCTGGAAAGGGGGGGGGGCCTGATGATGCCCTCTTCTCCTTACCTTGGCGCAGGGATGGTTGAAGAAACCGAGTGGTGATGAGGCAGCTGTTCTGAGGTCCTCTGAGCGTCCAGAAAAGTCTCCGAAGTCCTCCGGGGAAAGGAATTTTTGAAAGGAAGAAGAACCCCCCTTTTGTTTGACGATCCCCCCCTTTTGTTCTTTTTCTTTTATTTTCAATTTTTGTTATTATTTTTTATCAACCCCCGAAACCGTTTCTTGCCTCGGTCTGTGGGGAAGGATTTTCATCGCGGAGCATCTCCAGCCAATGATAGGGTGCCAGGTGTCCAATTTGTTCGCTCCCCCTCACATGGCCTCTTTAGTCTCCGTTAGGCGGTTGCGAAGGGGATAATCTCAAAAATAAATAAAATGAAACAAAAAAAAAACGAAATAAAATAAATAAACATTTGACTGGGCTTGATTGGGCTTGGGCTTTGGCCTTTTTTTATAAAAGCGGGCTTTGGGCTTTTTAATGGATGAAAATCGGGCTTTACGACCTATTGATAATTTAAGGCATTACACCTGTCAATCTGTCGGTAGATGTGAGGAAGGCAGTGTTTGATTGTCTGAAGGAGACAATCGCCGAGACGAGGGGTCTCCTCAAAGGTTGCAGGACACTGCCAGAGGGTAAATAAGCTAGAACATGGGTGAGAGGGGCAAGGGAAGAAAAAACTGTCCTCTTCAGAGGAACAAGGTTGGCGATACAATTGTCGGATGCGGACGTTGATCCTGATGAGATCTGGAAGAAACTGGCGAAATTCTGGGCAGAGATTGTGCTGTACATCTATCCATCGAAGGACAACAGGGCATATGCTGAGAGATTGGCCCAAGGAGGGGAGTTTGTGACCCACCTTTGGGCACTGCTCTATCACTCAAGAATAAAGAGGCGCAAAAGCAACAGGCCAAGCCATCCGCACTACAACGACAAGAGTGATGCACATGTCCTTCCGTGATGCGAAAAATGAGTTGATCTAAGGTTCCACCAATGTCCACGGAGAATGAAGATGCCACTGACAAGATCCGGGGCTTCGGCTGATAAACCTACCTCCTTATGGAATCAACAAGCAATCATCAATTTACAGTAGAAGTCGCTCCCCCCTCCCCCCCTCTCTCTCTGCATATATTAAATACTTGCAGGTCCAACAAAGAGTCTCAATTTGGGTCTAGTTAAGCCCATGTTCTCCGCCATTGATCGATCCAAACTAGAAGCATTTTCAAGTCGGAGAACACAACCCCTCCCTGTAATCCTCTTCTCATAACAATAATTCAAAACTTTTGCACAGTGACTCCCAGTAAGTTGGAGGAACTTTCGGGTGGGGACACGTCTTTTGAAGAGCCCGGCTTAACTTGTCGGATTTGCGCTGTGGCACTTTGCCTGATCATCTTTATGACAGATTAGGCAATGCCCTCGAGGATCTGAACACTTTGTCACTCTGGACAGATGAGCTGAGCTTGGGAGCATACCGTTGGATAAAATACTGAATACACGCAGTGTTGTAGATGTTATGGCATGTGAGGAAGAGTCGGCCGACGGCGGAGAGTTCGTGAAGCATATCTGGCCCCCGGCTCTACCACATGGGGATAAAGAAAGGAGAAACGTTCCCAACCAAGCAACCTGGGAGCAAATATGCCGTAGATCTTCTAGAAGTCCAGTTTCACAAAGAAAAATAGAAGAGAAAAGCACAATCTCTTCCCTTTATGTCCACATCTACCCCGAAAACAAACAAGTTCAATCAAGAAGCCCGAGTGAGAAAAAGAAAAAAGGATTCCCCGGAGGCATATTCTATTTCTCTTTTGATCCGGGCCTCACGAAATCAGACCTAATAACACTCTTGCTGATATCTTCCGAGTACGACAAGTTGTTCCAGGACTCACAGTCATTGCTGCATTGAGTTTGATGTCTAGACCCCCCCCCCCCCCCCCCCCTGGAGGTACATCCACTTTAGCCTGTCTCCTACTATTCCCAGACGTGATTTTAGCTTAAGTGATCCTAAATCCTTCCATACAATGTCTCGGGACGATTTCCTTGAAAGCAATCACATTCCCAGATGAGCTCGCTAAATTTCTTGGGGAGATAAAGTCCGACTGGTGCGAACGCCACAGGTTCCGGCCTTGAATTTGATGAAATGATGCGCCCTCCAATGCCAACACGGAACGGGTCTATCCTGAGAGTCTGTTGGAAATGCATTCCCTAAACCTTCAGGTTTCTTATTTCATCCGAGATATTGAAACCCCCTAGAGTTTAGTTGTACGAGGGGATATTCATTTCCAAACCGCATGAATTGATATGGTAATAGAACATTGCAGCTTCAGCCGGGAACGGATTGCAATCGCTGTCTTGTAATGGAAACTTTCATGTGCCGTGTGTAACCCGAAATCGTGAATAAAGAGTGAGAGAACTGAATTTAGAAAACATTATATATTTTTATATTAACGAATCGGAATGTCGCGCAGCCAAGTCATGAGGCAGACATATCCGTACTACATTAGACTGCGCTACTCTCACGTCCATAATCCAGCTCCATGTCCTAATCTGTGGAGCAGGGCACTGCTTTGGCATTCTTCAGTTTACATGAGGGTGCTAATGGTGGATTTAGGATGGCGACGGTGCTTTGTTAGGTGGGACATGAATAATTCTGGGGAAAAATCCAAATGTTGAAAATGGAGAATGCTGCCAAACTAATGAATGGTCATCAAGTTTGATAATATGAATCGAAAAGCTGGTTGCTTCAATGTCAAGTTATTAAACGTATTGCTCTATTTTCCTGGAATGGATATGACCAATTTCGCTTTCCCACTCAATTCCTTTAGCATTACTAATTAAATTCAAGTGAACAGTCGCACAATCTAATGAGGAGTAAGGTACAACCTCCGTAACTAGGCTCAAGTACTTCTTCCATTTACAATCACACCATGTAATAACAATGTTTGTATCACCAAATCTACGAGTATCTTACATGACAAATTTTAATTAGAAGAAGTACTTAGAATTAGGTATTACCGGTTGTGCGGTATTTAATTAATTACTAATTGAGATCACATAAATACAGTATACGCAAATTCGAATCTCAGTAGTTACCATTGTAATGTACAATCCAGTTGAACCTAACAAGAGCATGATGATGGGCAAAGAAGAACTAGCAGTGAACGAGATTGACCGTCGCCCTTTCAGGGAAAGATGCAATTTTCCTGGGTCAAGATCACCTCTGCGAAAACCAATGACTCGGGGTCCGATTTTGCCAACCCTACAAGGACAAGTTTCCACTGGATAGTCGTCGCACGCCTTCGCAAGAGTTTTAGCTGAGGGCACGCCCTTTAGCGGGACATTTTTGGGAGCGCGTCAGACCACGGGAGCTTCCGAATGTAAAGACAATGAGATATTGTTTTTGAAATGGAGGTAAAAGAGTCGTTGCATGCTTCTCGACGTAATTAAATAATTTCTCGCTATGAAGGAGGTGAATAACGATAAATGGTCCAGACGAGGACTGACTTAAGGGAGAGAATTGACGAGAACAAATGAGATGTACGATCTCACCTACTTCCCCCCGGCGCTTTCCTCTTTTACTTTTCTACCAAGTTGTCCAAAAACAACCCACTTTTTTTTTTTTAAAAAAGAAGAAGCTCTTGACCGGCCAGCTAAGTGTGGAAGGAGGGAATTATCGTCGCCTGTCGCTCCTTGGGCTATCCAGAAGGGCATTCATTCTTTGAAACCCTGGGGGGGACGCTGTTTTCGGAGCTCGTGGTTTTGCATAATACTCTTCATCTACATGACACTGACACGATTCAATCGCAACGGAAGAAGACGTATCCAAAGATTTGGTAAGAGTACATTCTATGTATCCTTAATCCATTTTTATGACTTGAATTATTCTATTTTTCAATCCCATAAACCTTAAATTCTAAATCTTAGAACTTAAATCATTTAAAGCAAAAACAAAAGAGGACACAATGATTAGGAAGTTTTCTTAATAAAAACGTTTAACCCGATAAAAATTCCAAGAAAGATGCTGTAAAATTTAGTCAAAACCCCACCTGCCCCACCTCGTCGTTCTACTTCCTCGGGGAGAATGTCATGACATTTATTCGTGCATATCACGCTTCTGCTTTCCTTAAACAATATCCCCAAGCTTTTCGAAGCATGTTCAACGTACGTAACACATGCCACATGAAATGTAAAACACGAGATTTTGGGTGTTTTCTGTTTTCCTTGTTTTTTTACACCCCAAAACAATATCATGAGATTCGTCATTCCAATTTTTTATAAGGTCGCAAAATGATCAAATTAATCAAACTAAACACCAACGCCCGTGTAATATTATTATATGTCAATAACCTTAATAAACATTTACGTGTCTTGGTGTGCACAGTGAAACATCCCCCAACTTACACGCTCGACCCTTTGATTGTCTTAATTCTTCATCTTCTCCTCCCCACCGTCCACCCCTTTCTTCTCTCCTCCCATCACATACGACCCAAAAAAATAAAAATAAAAATCATTCGAACGATTCCACCACTTCCCTAGATCCCCAATTTTGTCCCTTCCATTTTTATTAACGCGTCATTCATTTCCTTCCACTCCTTTTGCATCTATCAATCAAGCTTCTCCCTATATAAACACCCACCCACCCGTCCATCCATCAATTAATAATATATCAGAAATCATTTCCCACTTTCCAAATCAACCTTACCATTAGCTTAGTTTCATTTTTTTTTCCTTAGTTTATAGCAACGTTTGACCCTGTAAGAGACGTCCTTGGGGGTTGAGATACTCAAAGGTGGCGCTATGGAGGCCACCCCGGATCACGACTGGCGGTGGGGCTCCAACGGTGGGCTCATTCTCGGCGGAGGGACTTCCCCTGGGGGTACGACCGACTCCGAGGAGTTCGTCGAGGTCACCATCGACCTCCAGGACGACGACACCATCATCCTCCGCAGTGTCGAGCCCGCCAACGCCATCGATATCCACGATGGTATTGGGGGTGGAGCCGGAGTTCTGGCAGAGACGAGCAGTTCGGGCACCTCGGGGAGCCTTTTGCGATCGCCGACGATCCGGCGGAGCTCGTCGAGCAAGCTCCGGCAGTTCTCGCAGGAGCTGAAGGCGGAGGCCGTCGCCAAGGCCCGTCACTTCTCCCAGGAGCTGAAGGCCGAGCTGAGACGGTTCTCGTGGGGCCACGGGCATGCATCGCAGGTCCTGTCCGCATCGACCTCGCCCTCGGGAGGTGGCGCGATAGACTCTGCCCTTGCGGCGAGGGCGCTCAGGCGGCAGAAGGCCCAACTTGACCGGACAAAGTCTGGTGCACAGAAGGCCTTGAGGGGGCTTAGATTCATAAGCAACAACAATAAGAACCGGAATGGGGTGGATGCGTGGGAGGAAGTGGCGGGGAACTTCGAGAAGCTGGCGAAGGACGGGTACCTCAGCCGGGCGGATTTTGCACAATGCATAGGCAAGTGTTTGTCTGTTCCCATCGATCCAAAGGCACATCTGTTATTTTGAGACTGTTATACTAATTTAAAGTGGGGTTGGATGGGATTGGGGTAAAGGGATGAATGATTCGAAGGAGTTCGCAGGGGAGTTGTTGGAGGCGTTCGGGAGGAGGAGAAGGTTGAAGGTTGATAAAATAAGCAAGGAGGAACTGTTGGAGTTCTGGTCTCAAATCACTGACCAAAGCTTCGATTCCCGACTCCAGATCTTCTTCGACATGTAACCCCCCCACCCTTTTTTCTGTACCCATTAACCTCTCATTCCTTCACGTCTTAATGATTTGATTATCAACATTTACTAAACACACAAAAAAAAAAATTGAAGCCGACCCACAATTTATTATTATCAGGACAAATCGGTGGTAATAATTTTAGTTTGTGGCAGGGTAGACAAGAACGAAGATGGTCGGATTACAGAGGCGGAGGTAAAAGAGGTAAAAGCTAGACAAGACATTATTTATTTTATTCTTTAATCCAGAGGAGTAGTTCTTCTTCTAACATGACTTGCATGCAGCCGCTTCCCTTTTAGGTGGCCGTGAAAATTGTCTTTTGTCTTAATTAAAGTAATGCTACTCAGTCAGTATAAAGCGGATGATGCCTGCCTTTCAAACAAACTGTTGCTGGTCCTTTGTTAATTTTAATCAATGGTGGGGATTAAAAAGGCAAAGACATTCAACGATTAGGCGGTGATTAGGTCGACTTCTCAATGGTTGATCTGCTCTCATTAAATACGAATTTTTTTTAGTAGATTAATTAGAATTACTATCCACCTTGGACTAAAACAAATAAAAAAAATTAACTTAATTATGTCTGTCTCCCTTCTCTTTTGCTTGGTAGTACGTGTTATTTGTTCTCGGGTGGGCGTTGACATTTGGCATTCCACATGCCGCCGGGCACCATGGCGAGGAATCCGGAATTATCAAAACCTTGGTGCTCATTTTCGCAATGATTCTATAAACAAAAGAAATAAACTTTACGTACATTTCAATTCATAGTTTTCCTCTTCTTTAATCTTCATGCTTCTTTTTGGTGGTGGGGACAGATAATAATGTTGAGCGCGTCGGCTAACAAGCTGTCGAGACTGAAAGAGCAGGCGGAAGAATACGCAGCCTTGATCATGGAGGAGTTGGACCCTGAAAGGCTCGGCTACATCGAGGTTAGCAGCCTAACCTCATTCCCATTTATTTTATTTAGATCCCCTCTCCTTCATCAATTATTTACAACTTTAAGAAAATTGAGGAGGCGTTATCTAGATAAATGAAGTGTTGCCCGGTTTAAGATATAGGAATACCTAGTAAAAATGACATACATGGTATGCATGGGTTCATGTTTTGAAAATAATAATAATAATAATAATAATAATGAAACTAGTAGTTGGTTTTGTCTTGGTTGAATCTTCTTCTCCCATGCTTTATGAGAAGGGATTGTCCATTAGTAAGTTTAAAAAGATATATTGTCCGGTTCCGGAATTGTCCAAGTTGTAAGGCAAATTAGAAAACAAAAATTAAATATTTGATGTTCAACCATGTAAGAACGACCGCGAAGTTCTAGAACCTCCATCGCATGGTGGAATTGAAATAAAACCAAATTAAAATAAGCCCAATAATTCATTCTTTCGACCTTTTTCTTTCAAGTGGGCACGAAGATTGGTTGGATTTTTCCTCTATCGAAGCAAAAAAGAAGAGAAGAGATTAGTTGAACAACTCCAAAAGAACTGTCACGTATATCTTTTATTTGGGTAATTCTAGAACGTCTTGTTCAATTCCTCCCTCCCCCTTCGCTAGCCAAACCTTTTTCCACGACTTCTGTTCTTGACACGGCAACTTCCCCTAAATTGCTTCATTTGAATGCTTTGTTTATTCGTTTCCACTTTTTGTGGGGTATTTGGACCATTCTTGTGTCGTGTTGACAGACAAAATTTAGTTGTACCCACATGGCCAGATGTTTCTGCATGCACGCCTGCCTAAGTCATATATTCGTATGGAAAAACATAAATTATTTACTGATATATATACACTGATACTCCGGTTTAGGAATATATGACTATATTAGCAACAGAGATATTATGGGTAGCCTAATTGACCACGTAACTAGAGTCGTTGGTCGCTCTTATAGACAAAATGTTGCTTACACTCACACGACATTAAAGCATAGCAAAAAAATAGATGAATTTTGCTACTGCTGTGCAATGCAGTGATCCATTTGTATTATCTGTACGACACGTAGAGTTTACGAGATTTTACTGAGTTGCTCTCTGTTTATCAAGACAAACTAAAGATGCGTTACTTTGGGGAAAGGGAGAGTTTTTGATAAGTAAAGTTTTGTTGATTGGGACAAAGACGAAAAGGGGATGGCGGGGGGGTTGCCCCACAACAACAACAACAACACATGCAAAATTATTACACGTATCCTTCCCTAGAAAAACCCTGCACGTTCTGTCTGTATGTCACGCGTGCCTACCATCCATTCATTCATTCCATAAACTCCTCTTTTGTTGTTTCTTCCCTTACTCATCATTCCATCTGACTCGTAACATTCTTTATTTCATTTTTGTTATGATCTTATTTTCTCCGTCGTGGTTGGTGAGTGATAGTGAGATCCTCTTTTGAGATTTGGCACGTAGTAGTAGGTGAACGGGGGGGTCTCCGGGGTGTCATCTTAGATCCACGTCGAAAAATACGTGACCCGACTATTTGAACCCCTTTGACTTTCTATATTCTTTCTTTCGTGGAGAGGATTTGATTGCATTGAATTGAACGAACACAGTCATCACGGGCGTCACATTTCGTAGGATTGGTTGTATTTGGACATGCTGCTCTAACACGCCATACCAAATATGAAGACCATTTAGTCCAACCGACGCTATCATTTGATGGGGCGGACATTTTTTATTTAGCCTGTTCATCTAACATTTATAAAAAAAAAAGCACAACATTTAGTTAAACATTATACTGACAAACTGTAGTTTAGGGTATAGGATAGTCTAAACTGTTTGCTTAAGTTAATTGTTATTATTAATGGGTTAAACACGACTATGACTGTCTGTTTAGATTTACTCGATACATACCTTAAATTTCGAAAACCTTGAAGTAGGCTTTTGCTGACACGTGGTGGTGGTGCTGCTGATAATTTAAAAGTTTAATTTAATTATAAAAATAATGTTGAAATTTTTTAAAGCAACTTTCGAGAATTTCAAAATTTTAAGAATTATTTAATTTTGATATGAAATTTTATTAATATTGCTTCAATTCGATGTAATAGGAATGGGAAAAAAAGAAAAAAGAAAAGAAATTATTGCTATGCTATAGAATAAATAGCATCTTTGAACAAAAGTTTAGGACAGAGTTTATAATATTCTTAATGCTAGAATATATTTTTGTAGCTGCTATAAAATCTCCCAGTCGAATGTCGTTTAATCTTGCATTGAGAAAGGGTATTCAACATATAACTACCACACAAATCATCATTTGATTTTGTTCCATCAAGCTAGATCATAATGAGTAATAATTATTTGAAACGACCTTTTGAAGTTATGGCAATTGGAGACACTGCTCCTCCAGAAGGACACCTACGTGAACTACAGTCAGGCATTGAGTTACACGAGCCAGGCCCTTAGCCAGAACCTCCAGGGCCTGCGTCGGCGGGGTGGGATACGGCGCGTGAGCACGAGGATCCTCTACTACCTCCAGGAGAACTGGAGGAGGGTTTGGGTGCTTGCCCTCTGGGTGTCAATCATGATCGGCCTTTTCATGTGGAAGTTCTTCCAGTACAAGCAGAAGAGCGCATTCCAGATAATGGGATACTGTCTTCTCACTGCAAAGGGCGCCGCAGAGACTCTCAAGTTCAACATGGCACTTATCTTGCTGCCTGTATGTAGGAACACCATCACCTGGCTCAGGTCCACTCGGGTCGGCCTCCTTGTCCCTTTCGATGACAACATCAATTTCCACAAGGTAAATCGCTTGCTCGATTCCAATCACATATCCAACATGCTGCCGCAGATTGTATCATTACTTAGTTTTTGGTGCAGACAATTGCGGTGGCAATAGTGATCGGGATCATTCTCCACGTAGGAGACCACCTTGTCTGTGATTTCCCGAGGCTCATACATGCATCTGACCTAATTTACAACCAATACATGGTCGATGATTTTGGGGCACAGAGACCGACCTACCTTGACCTGGTTAAGGGTCCTGAGGGTGTCACAGGGATCCTAATGCTGATCCTCATGGCCGTTGCCTTTACCTTGGCGACACGGTGGTTCAGGCGTAGCCTTGTGAAGCTCCCGAAGCCATTCGATCGGATAACAGGTTTCAATGCCTTCTGGTATTCTCACCACCTGTTCGTGATCGTGTATGTTCTGCTCATCATCCATGGCGTGTTCCTCTATCTCGTTCACAAATGGTACATCAAGACGGTATATCCGACGAACTTGTTACTTTGTGCCATTTATTATTGTCTTATCACGGTCGACCTACTGATTCTATACCTCTGTTACAGACGTGGATGTATCTTGCTGTCCCTGTGCTTCTATACGGGGGCGAAAGGACGCTTAGATTCTTCCGCTCGGGAATGTACACAGTTCGACTTAACATGGTGCGAACCAATACTGTGTCCTGCGATGAGGACGAAGCCATAAATTAGTATTACGTTTCGTTAATTCCTGTGACCATTTTGGCAGGTTGCGATCTACCCCGGGAACGTCTTAA
The DNA here is from genome assembly GCA_023653495.1 of Melastoma candidum. Taxonomy (NCBI): domain Eukaryota; kingdom Viridiplantae; phylum Streptophyta; class Magnoliopsida; order Myrtales; family Melastomataceae; genus Melastoma; species Melastoma candidum. The sequence continues at coordinate 23,914,309 of CM042883.1, read as the reverse complement.
CCTTAAGGATGGAGAAGCCTCATCAATTCAAATACAAAAGTGGGCAGTACATGTTCGTCCAATGCCCTGCCATCTCACCATTCGAGTGGTACATTTGAAGCCCCTGCCATTAGTTCCTTCGAATCTGTTTTTACTTTTCGGTGGTTTTCTGATGACGAGCCCACTCTTCGGTTTTAGGCATCCATTCTCGATAACTTCAGCTCCTGATGACGACTACCTCAGTGTTCACATACGTCAATTAGGTGACTGGACACAGGAGCTGAAACGGGTCTTCACTGCCGCATGTGAACCACCCGTCGCAGGGAAAAGTGGCCTCCTGAGAGCCGATGAGACAAACAAGAAGTGGTTCGTTACACGAAATCCTGTCACATAATTTTTCATTCAATGATGAAAGCAATCGATCACGTGATGCGGACAATACAGTTTGCCGAAGCTACGGATAGACGGACCATACGGTGCCCCTGCACAGGACTACCTTAGGTATGACGTGCTACTCCTCGTGGGCCTAGGAATCGGGGCGACACCATTCATTAGCATCCTGAAGGACTTGATCAACAACATTGTCAGGGAAGAGGAACAGGCAGTGAGTAAACGGGGAATTGAACTTCCGCTTTGCGTCCTCAAGGCCACACTAGTAACTTGTTCCTTAATGTTCTACCAGGATTCGGTGTCGGGCACGGGTAGGATGTCGGACGTGAGCACGACGAGCGTCGAGTCGCCAACATCAGTCAACAAAGTGTCGCTGAGGAGGAAGAAGCCACTGAAGACCTCGAACGCATACTTCTATTGGGTCACGAGAGAACAGGGCTCCTTTGATTGGTTCAAGGGTGTCATGAATGAAGTTGCTGACCAAGACAAAAGGGTAAAAGCTAAAACAGTAACACTAAATTTATTGAGAATGTTAATTAGGACATGTTTTTATTACCTTTTCGCATGGTTGAATTTTAGTAATTCACAATTTTTTTTTTGTATTATTTATTAATTTCACATGGTTCACTATACTTTTTGAAATGCCAGGGTGTGATCGAGATGCACAATTACCTGACCAGTGTGTATGAGGAAGGAGATGCAAGGTCTGCATTGATAACCATGGTGCAAGCCCTTAATCATGCCAAGAGCGGGGTCGACATCGTTTCCGGAACAAGGGTAAGCGAATCTCGCCTAAAACTGACTGGATCCGGCGGTCTTTTGGCTTGGTGATTAGATCCAAATTGTGATTGCCTGTGATATTTGCACTGTCATTTAGGTTCGGACACATTTTGCAAGGCCAAATTGGAAGAAGGTGCTGTCAAGGCTGTCATCCAAGCACCAAAATGCCAGAATAGGTAATTCGAAAAGCGCACATTCCTACAGTTTCTATCTCGTCAAAACTACAAAAGTAAAGCATAAACAACATTCTGATGAACATGCCCTCGTTTATCTGCTTATGTCTTCCATTAAACGTCCAATTCTTCTCATACCAACTCATTGTTTGAATCTTTCGGGTTGATTATGATCTGGCATCTTGTTTTCATGCTTCATAAAACATCAGGTGTGTTCTACTGCGGAGCCCCTGTCCTGGCCAAAGAGCTAAGCAAGCTTTGCTACGATTTCAACCAGAAAGGATCGACAAAGTTCGAGTTCCACAAGGAGCACTTCTGATGAAAGTATTGATACGCATATACTATAAGTATACACCTACCTACCTCAACTATAGTCTATATATATTTTTTGGTAATGTAACTAGAAAAAAATACGCCCTTCCTTCACCTCCCCCAACACGTTTGTTGTCCTTCATGACAATCATTCTTGCAAATGTAATCAGAAGAAGGAAAAGATGATGAAGCACCTAGAATTTTTGTACAGTTTTTTAAATTTTAAAGTATAGGAAGAGCACAAGTATTGAGAGATCTCACGGCATTAATAACACCAAGGTATATGCTGGTGTTATGCGGATTTTCTTGTTTTCCCCTCTCTCTAATGGGTTCGGCTATAAACGGAAGACGCAGCCACTTAGCTCCGTTTAAGAAAGTTTGCACCGAAAGCTTGTTCCATTCAGGAAAGTTCGCTCATTTTCAAGAAAAGTTTGCGGAATTCTTGGTATGAATTTTCTTATTAAGTAAACTCGTAGTTAATCGCATGATCGTGTTCGCGGCTCTAAACCGCACTTCCGAGTTCATTTAGTTCAAGAAAATTCGTGTTATTAAAAAAAAAAAACTGAAATCTAAAAAATTGAAAGAAAAAAATTAAGGCACGGAGAGAATCTCACTCTAATGAATAAACAATTACAAATATTTTGTCTTCGTTATTTGGATTTTAGCATCACACGCAGTAATATGATTGGAATAGCATTGGTCATAATTAAATCATTTTTATAATAAAATTTTAATTTAATTTGATTTTATTCAAACAAATATTCCCCTCCTCCCGGCCCGGACACTACCCCAGTTGTCCTAATACATCATTCAAAATTCGTGTAGTGAAATAAATATATTCAGTCAATTGGATGAGCCGGCGATATCCGTCGTGTCTTTTTGTTTAACCAAATTTTCCCGATGGGACGTTCCCCAACTTTAATGTGGACGTAAAGCCATCGGACAGCCCCACGAAATCCATGACGGGTGGGGCCGAAAGAATAACAAATTAAAAAACATTCATGGGATAAGATTACGATTATGAGGCGTCGCCTGCTGGGCATATGTTTGTTATTCATATCCCCAGCCATGTGTTGCTGCAACATTAAATAACAAGAGTTGTGATATTACTGTTTTCGCAGCTCTTTTGTAACAACGTTGCGGTTATATTCCATCTAATATTGTTGTTACACCGTTATGAAACAAAATATAGAATTTTCAAAATGTTTTCGACACGCTCTTTCCCAATAACATTTTATGTCACGTCGGTGTACATTGAGACGTGTAAATTTGACCGACTACTTGATTATGTAGACAGAGTCACCCCAATCGAAAGAGGCAGCAGCACTTGGTGGACTGAATAAAAGTCTTCCTCGACGCCCCACAATCGCCATCCCTTTCTTACACCGTCATCTCCTCAAAGAAATACTTAATCGTTGTGATTTGGAGGTCTTAGTCTCGGTGGGAATGGATGGTGTGGCGGGCACTCGACGGACACTATGTCCAATTCAACCTCACAGTGTACCCACCCGACGTCGCTCCCACCCTGAGTAACCTTTTCTTTCTTTTTTAGTAACACAATGACCACGACCCAGAACACAGTCGATACAATAAGCTGATGACAATCATCAGTATTATTACTCACAATAATACAAGAAACAACGGATATACTCGTGTATACAGTTGGCTCTCATGCTCCTCCTTTTTCCTGTCCAAGTTCCCACTTCACTTAGGGGTTAAAGGGAGTTACATCATATTACAATTAATCAGATAATTGGATACTATGCAACCATGAGGGACCAAAAGAGTCTCTGCAGCCTGGAACACCAAGGATCGTCTGTGACCTGGAACTCCAAAAGTTGTTTGCGGCCATGTCTAGTGGGCTTGCCTTCGTGGCAATCATCCGAAGGATCATCTGCAGTCACATCAGGACTCTTCAATCAACATTGACCACAAATAATGTTCAAAGAATCTCCATTGTTTCCAATAGCATGCCACCTCTGTAACCTCTTCTGCATGCAAATAACTTCTCTCACAAGGAACACCCAACAACTGATTCCTTCATGATCCGCACGTCTCATCTCATCCCCGCACCAAGGAAACGTGGTTATATTGCTCGTGCCTCCCTTATGAGTATTGATCCAGCACTCGCACCAGTGTTTTTCCGTTTTGGTCACGTTACGCCTCGAGCACAAATTCGTCAAGTGTTGATGACACCACTCGACGCTCACGGTCATGCCTTCTTCACGGATTGCTGCCTAAACAACCTTGCTCGAGCCTCACAAACAGATGGGTAAGAGTCACCTTTTCGACCCTAAGGCAAACTTCCCCTATTAGATGGAGTTGGCGCCCTCTTCGACGCCTTCCCAAGGCGCGTCCGCTCTACGTCCCTGGCGATTAGTGAACACCCTTCACAGGAATTCACAGTAACCGTGCTATTTGTTTCACTCGCCAACGCCCCATCCGGAGTCGTGGAAAATGGTACTTGGGCACCCATGTGGAACAAACGTTCATATGTGACAGCTTCTCCACATGTAGGCCCAACTATTGCACCATGCAATCGGCCGCAAAAGAATTTTTCGTTCTAGTGTCCACCATCTCCAACACCTGCTGACGTGACACCATCAATGGAACGAACATTAATAAATTAGAACTCATATCCTTCCTCAATCGCAGCATCCTCAAGAACTGCAACGAGGCAAGCCGAGACTCGAAAAGATCCTCATTGACATCAACAGTAGTGCTAAGCCTCTCCTTCTTTGGATAATCTCATGCTCGATGAATCTTATTGCAAATGAAATAGCCTGAGTGAGATTTTGGATTCATCCACGGCTCGTCCTCGTTCTGTCTTTTACTCCGTTGGCTGAGGCAAAACATTAGCCATACTTTGGTTTCGGCTTACCATCATGCATTTCATTGCTTTGGTTTCGGCTTACCATCATTTCATTTTATTGCTCGTTGCCCTCTCGTACGGAGGTCAATTAGAGCATCTATAGATGCTACCGCCAAAACCAGGTCTTGTACCCCTTGCTGACTCCACATAACTATGCCTATTGTTGGAGACCGTCGAGGAAGTTGAAAAATTTGTCTACCTCAGACGTGCCGGGTATATCTAGCATCAGTTATGTAAACTACTACGCATACTCTTTCATAGTATTGGTGTGTTTGATGATCTTCAAGGCCTCCCTCACAACCCGGCTCACGTTGTAAGGCAATAAGTGGTCCATTGGCACCTTTCTTAAGGACTTCTAGGCATCGATTGCAGGATGGCCATCATTCATGTCATCCTTCACCCGCGTCCCTCAACCAAAGCTTAGCATCTCCTGTAAGATATAGGGACGTAATCAAAACATGCTCCATCTCAAGAATCCTTGTGGCCACAAAGTGCTAAATCCCATTATACAGGAAGTTTAGGAGCAGTTTCACATCACGACGACCGTCGAATTTATGAGGTTCAGGGACTTTCACTTCCAACATTCATCTCCTCTAAAGGATTGTGCACCAATTGAAAGCAAACTGCAACTCCAACACACCAGAGAAATGTGGGAAAATGATCCAACTGAATCAACCACCTTTACTGCTCTGTCAAACTACCCTTATATAGTTTGTTACAATATGTTAACTAGTCACCGACTCACAATACATAACTATTATAAACTTCTATTTAAACCTTTAACTAATAAACCCAACTTGATGAGCTTGATCCTTCCAGTACTGTACTTCGTGAAACCTGCGACCATCTTGTACGGCAGCAGCAACTCTATTCTGCTGACACTCCCCCTCAAGATGGTCTCCATGTATGTCAATCAACCCCAACTTCTCTACCAAGAACTTAAATCTTGCTGGATACAAAGCCTTAGTCAGGATGTCAGCTATCTGCATCTAAGTAGATATATGTTCAACTTGTATTTCTCCCAAAGCCACCTTTTCTCTCACGAAATGCAGATCAATCTCTAAATGCTTAGTTCTTTCATGCAATACGGGGTTTTTGGTTAAGTAAATGGTTGATTTGTTATCGCAAAACATCTTCACTGGTGAACTCAAAGCAAAATAAAAATCTTTGAGTAAAGCGATAAGCCAAACCACTTCAACAGTCGTGGCTGCCACTGCCCTATACTCAGCCTCAGTAGAACTCCTTGAAACTGTGGCTTGTTTCTTGGATTTCCAGCTTACCAAGCTATCTCCCAGAAATACACACTATCCCGTAGTTGACCTCCTTGTATCCAAGCAACCAGCCCAATTACTATCAGTATATGCAGATAAAACCAGTTCAGAACTTCCAGGAAAGAAAATTCCTTTCCCTGGAGTTGCTTTTAGGTACTTCAGCACCCCACAAGCTGCCTTCCAATGACTCTCATCCATAGAATCCATAAATTGTGCTAGCAAATGAACCGAGAAAGCAATATCTGGTCTAGTGACACCAAGATATATAAGTCTTCCTATCAACTTTCTATACGAATTCACATCAGACTGCGTAGTACCATTACCACGCATCAACTTTATATTAGGTTGCATGGGTATCTCACCTGGTTTAGCAGCTAATTTTCCACATCTTCTAAAAGTTTCAACGCATACCCCCTTTGTGAGACAAAAATGCCTTTATTTGATCTAGCCACTTCCAAACCAAGGAAATACTTCAATTCTCCCAAATCTCTTACTTTGAAATGCTGCTGTAAATGCCTCTGTAGATCATTTACAACTCATTCTGTAGAGCCTACCACGGCGATGTCATCTACATAAACTAAAATTCCCACAAAATCACCTCCGTCTTGTTTAGTAAACAAAGAATAATCTGTTTTTGACTGCGTGAAGCCATACTGCAGCAAACACTCTGTCAACTCACAGTTCCACTGCCAAGAAGCTTGTTTTAACCCGTAAAGAGACTTCTTTAGCTTGCAAACCATCCTGGATTGTTCTGATGTGCCAGTATTCTCCCCCTCAATCAGCAATCCAGGAGGAAGCTGCATAAACACCTCTTCTACTTAGTCTCCATTCAGGAAAGCATTATGAATATCCAATTGTCTAAGATGCCAGCCCTTAATCGCAGCCAAAGCAAAGAAAACACATACAGAAGTGTGTTTGGCAACTGGGCTAAACGTCTCCTGATCATCTATTCCTTCTTGTTGGGTATAACCCTTTGCAACTAACCTGGCTTTATAACGTTCGACAATGCCATCTGCATGCAATTTCGTCTTATATACCCATTTGCACCCAACAGCACGTTTGCCATCTGGCAGAGGAACTAACTCCCAAGTATTATTGTCCTTCAAAGCAGCGAGTTCAGCTTGCATAGCCTCTACCCAATGTGACATAGTGGTACCCTGAGCATAAGACTGAGGTTCGATATGACTATCAAGACTAACAACAAAAGCTTTATGACGAGATGACAATTGTGTGTAAGAGATAAAAGAATCAATGGGATACGCAGGTAAAGGTTTTGAAGAAAAATAAGCAAACCTAGAAATTGTAGGTGATGAGGGCTGTGCTAAACTTAGGGACAATTGATGATGATAATATGCCAAGTAAGAAGGTGTTCTACGTTCTCTAGTGCTTCTCCTCAGTATAGGTTCAGAAATATGTGCACTATGTGAATGAGAAGGTTCAGACATATGTGCACTATGCAAATGAGATGTATGCATTTGGTTGGAACCATCGATAGAATCAGTAGTAGCAGGCAAAACGTCCTCCATAACAGTATGATCGTTATGCAGATCAATAGAAGCTCTTGGTACAGACACACCAGATGAAGTGTAAAAATCATGACTTATATCATAGCCAGGTGAATCTTGTGAGGGCTCATTCATAGAGAGATCAAGTTTGAATGGAAATATTGATTCATAGAAAAGAACATCTCTTGAAATAAACACCTGTCTTGTTTCTAAACTATAGACAAAATAGCCCCTGACATGTAAAGGATAACCAACAAAAACACATCTTATAGCTCTTTTATCAAATTTAGTTCTATGCGAGGGATTTGTGTTAGCAAAGCATAAAGAACCAAAAACTCTCATCAAATGAAAAGAAGGCAACTTATGAAAAAGCATTTCATAAGGTGTTTTGTTGGATAAAACTTTAGAAGGTAATCTATTGACTATATATGCTGCAGTGAGAACTGCATAACCCCAGAACTGTGATGGCATATTGGATTGAAACAATAAAGCACTAGCCGTATGCAAAAGATGTTGATGTTTCCTCTCAACTACACCATTTTTTTGTGGTGTTTCCACACAACTCATTTGATGTATAATACCATTCTCAGAATAGAAATCATTCATAGAAAATTCAACACCATTATCTGTTCTTATAGTTTTAACAGTTTTATCAAATTGAGTTCTAACTTGTTGACAAAATTGCTGTAGAAATTTCCTAGTCTCAGACTTAGTTTTCATGAGATAAAGCCAGGTGCCTCTAGTTTTGTCATCAACAATAGTTAAGCAGTATTTAAATCCTCCTATAGCTTCTTGAGAGTATGGACCCCAAATGTCGCAGTGAATGAGATCAAAAGGATGAATACTGCGTATCCCACTTAAAGGAAAAGATAACCTCTTTTGTTTTGATTCATGACAAGTGATACAAACATTGTCAGGTACAACTTGTATAGAAGAATCTTGTTTTTGTAACACCTTCAACTTTTCTATAGAGGTATGTCCTAACCTAGCATGCCACAAATCAAACACATTCAGTCGAAGCTGTCCTATATGTATGGTATTACTAACAGTACCCTGCAACATGTTTAAACCAATATGAGGATCATCAGCACTCTTGAGTCCAAACACCTTCATTCCTTGCATTATGTACAATCCATCCCTCTGTTTAGCAAGACCAATCGTCACCCACTTTTGTAAATCCTGAACAAAACAACAATCCTTTAAGAAAATGAGACAAAGGGTATTAGCTGAAACAAGTTTGCTTGCTGAAATCAAATTAAATTTGAAATCTGGGACATGGAGAGCATTTTGCAACTGTAAAGAATCATTGAATTGTACAGTTCCAATATGAGTGGCAAAGACATAAGAACCATTGGGTAATTGGATCTTTAGAGGTGTAGATAAACACTGATATTGACAAAAAGAAGACAAATCAACCACAACATGATCTGTGGCTCCTGTATCTACAACCCAAACCTTTGTCAATGAACTAGGGTTGTAAACAGAAGAAAGAATTTTATAGAACCCTTTACCTGCTTGATATGGGGCATCAGACACAGATAGAAGAACATTAGAATCCTCAGTCCCAGCCTCGTTTTTGTCAATCGTAGTCACATCGAGCATGGCCATTAGCCTCTGAACCTGATGCTTTGAGAGATTCAACTGGGTAGTCATCTTTTCATCATTCTTTTGTTGCTCTGTTGACACCTGATTAACACTGTGTCTTCCTCCAAGAATCCTCGTTCCAGAAGATCTACCTCTTCCTCTTCTAAATCCACCAGGAAAGCCAACAAGTTGATAACACCTTTCTTTTGTGTGTCCTCTTCTTCCACAGTGCATACAAACAAATTCATTTCGTCCCTTTCTTCTACTTGCATCTAATGCGACATCTGCATTCTTGTATGCACGAGCAGAAGAAGACGAAGTAGCCAACATAACCACTCCTAGCCCATCAACAGGATTCAACATCCCTCGTTTTGTTCCTCTTTGCAACTCCTCTCTCTGTACAGCATTGTACGCCTCCCCAAGAGTAGGAAAAGGTTTTCTCATCATAAGTTGTGACTTTAGACTAGTAAACTCTTCATTTAAACCATTCAGGAATTTGAAAACCAAATCCTTTTGATATTGTTCTGCATAAACCTTCATCCAATCACATTTGCAGCCACCACAATCACATCTAGGCAATGGCCTGTACACCGTAATCTTCCTGACTATAGACAACAACTCATTATAATATGCAGAGACAGTTTTAGTCCCCTGATTCAAAGTGTGAAATTGGAACTGTAATTGACAAATGCGTGAGTCATCCGGCTGCAGATATCTCTCCTTGAGTTCCTCCCACACTTCTCTCGCTGTATCTATGTAGTAAATCGTCGAGGCTATAGGAAGCGAGACAGATTTTTGGATCCACGTCCTGACTAGATCATCGCATCTTTTCCACGTCGGAAACAGCGGATCTCCAACAACAGGTTTTTCAATCGATCCATCCACGAAACAGAGTTTGTTTCTACTCGACAAGGCAACCTCAAACGCCCTACTCCATGTATGATAATTCCCTTCAACTAATTCTGGTGTGACAAGAACACCAACCTGACTATCGGCCGGAGTGACGAAAAACGGAGAGTTTGAATCTACCTCTACGACCATCTTGCCTGCACTGCCTCCGCTGCTTCCTGTTATCATCTCCCTCGGAGCTCTAATACCATGAAAGCAAACTGCAACTCCAACACACCAGAGAAATGTGGGAAAATGATCCAACTGAATCAACCACCTTTACTGCTCTGTCAAACTACCCTTATATAGTTTGTTACAATATGTTAACTAGTCACCGACTCACAATACAGAACTATTATAAACTTCTATTTAAACCTTTAACTGATAAACCCAACTTGATGAGCTTGATCCTTCCAGTACTGTACTTCGTGAAACCTGCGACCATCTTGTACGGCAGCAGCAACTCTGTTCTGCTGACAGCAACCTCTCTTTTTAGGATTACGACCTCATTCTGAAGATCTTCCAGATGACTTCACGTCTCTTCTACGTTTTGGCTCAAGCTATTTAGCAACCTCTTGAGTCTTTCCTCTGCAGCTCCACTTGCACTGGTGATGGACGATTCCAGCTTATCATGCCCATTCAGAGTTCATCCAGGCTCTTTAAGATCATGATTTGCACATTGGAAGGAGCCTCTCCCATAAGTCATTCCAACTGTTCCAAATTCCCGCTAGTGGTTTTGGTCGTCATTGTAAGTTGCTTTGATGCCAATTAGGACGGGCACTCGAGGGGACTATGCCAATTCAGCCTTGCAGTGTAGTCGTTCGACGTTGCACCCACCTAAGTAGGTCAAGTCTTTTATGTCTTTCCCTAGGAGCAAAATGATTGCAACAAAAAAATGCACCCAACCCAGCAAGATAGTGACAAACACGAGTATTATTGTTCACAATAATATAAGGAACAACGAATACACTCGTGTATACAACTGGCCCTCACACTCCTTCCCTTTCCTCACCCAAGTCTTTCAATATTTAAAGGGGCTAAGGGGAGTCACATAAAATTACAACGACTTCGACAATTGGACACCAAGCGGCCACGAAGGATCAGAAGTGTCTATGGTCAAGAACTCCAAGGGATGCCTACGACCATGTCACGGGGCATACCTGATCCTGCGACAGTCATCGAAAGGGGTCGGATGAAACTGCGTCAGAACTCTTCCATCGGCACTTGTCACAAGAAAGCTTAAAGGAATCTATGCTGTTTCTTGTGGCATGCCATCATCGTAGCCTCTTCAGCTTGCAAGCAGCTTCACCCATAAGGTACGCCCAACGGTTAGATTCCTCCCAAACCGACACATCTCGCGGCATTCGCATAACAATGTCTATATGTCTTTCAATTGTCTAAGTACGTACCTCTATGCGCCCTTTGTTAATATTACACTCTTTGTGGGTTCACCCACATTTATTACTTGGGCGCCCTCGTCCTCGTTCGGTTGCCTCCAAGGCACATTTCTCTTCATAACACCCACCAACCGCTTGTCCGCCGAGGAGTGTTGCCTTAGCTCCACGCCTATGAAGTTACCTCTCTAAGGAAATCGGGTCACGTGGCTCGTGCCTCCCTCGCTAACTCACTAACATTGCTCCAATACCCACACTAGAGCTTTCCCATTTTGATCATGTTATACTCCGAGTCAATATTCGTCAAGTATTAATGACTACCACTCGACGTTCAAGTGTGTGCAGCCTAAGCACCCTTGCTAAGTCTCCAAACCGAAGGATATTGATCGCTGTCTCCAACCTGTGTCAGATGGCAACTTCCTAACCGTATGGGAACTTTTATTCCCTTTGACGTTGGAAAACTCATTGGGTTATCATCCATGGAGGGATTTGTATTTAGAGCTTCAGTTGTTAAAGATTTAAGTTTCTAGTAATAAAATAAAATAAAATTCCTTACCACTCATGATTACTTATTAAGATCGGAAAATATATGTGGCAATCCTACCAAAGGCAGGTAATTTGTCAGATATTCCAGTAGAGTACTCCAAAATTTCCACAGAAATAAAAAAAAAATCAAATTATTTGAATCAATCCGTCGATGATAAAGACTATAATTCTTTCTTTTTATGTATAGTCATATCATAAATTGGTGTTGCTTTATCATCTAGTCGAATGGGTAAGAACTCAATATCTTGTAATAACCATAGGGTTTTATTAATGAATGCTCTTAGAGCATTGGTTAAGACATATAATTTTAAAATATTAGAAAATAGAAAGAGACACAAATATATTAAATACAAAATATATAACTTACGAAATACAATAAATTTAAAGCATATTAATTGAGTCTTAACGAGTACCTTAAAGACACCCGTCAACAAAATTCATAAGGGTAATAACACGTGAAAGATAACTCGGAGCCGAGCCAACGGTGAAGAGCGTGGAAGCTGAACGGTAAGGCGGAGATGATGCGGATCATTTAGAAGAAGAAAGCCATCGACATGGACTGCACTATCGTTCGCAAGCAAGAGCGTTAAGTCCGTGACGTGCAAATGATTTCATTGGCTGTAATCAATAGGGGCTGTATTAATACCATATATTTTTTGTAGTGTACCTAAGTTTGTTGCATTAAAAATTATAATGTGGGGGATCATTAAGCGGGAAATTACTTTCAAAATCGTTGGGGCCCCGAAAATATTGAAGAGAGAAAAGATGGGGTTTGGGGGATTTGTGAATTGGGTCAATTTAGGCGGCTGGTTGTGAATGTTTCTTTTATATATAAATATTGAATGGAAGAAGATATTTTTTTGTATCATCATTATATGGATCGCAATCGTAAAACTAAAAAACAAACAGGACAAGTCTTTTCGAACGGAGAAGATAAGACTAATTTCTGTTAAAAAAAGTATTAAAAATAAAAATATATAGATATCACGTTTTAATTTATAAGTTCGAACTCTTAAGAAAGTTAGTGTTACCTGTTGTACAATAATAATATCAAACTCGAGTCCATGTCAGTTTGGCCGAGCAGGAGTGTGTTTGTTTTTTTAGTGCCAGAAATTAATATAATAACATAAACTTTATCCCTCCTCCAACTCCATGCACATTTTTGTAAGAGAATCCAAACTCGTTGTTAATTGGGCGATCGGAGGCAGTGACATACAACTACAACGTTTGTGATATAATTCAGAGGTTACAGGAGACAAGGGAAGTTTATAGGGGCAATGAGTCGTATTTCATTCATGGTGCTTACGCTGTGTGCCCAACTAATAGAAGTTTCCTCTCATGACCACAACAACTGGGTCGTATTATACAAAGATAATAATATCTGATCTGCTTTGAAAATTCTTTTGCATTATTAAAAGTCATCAGTCACATGCGTCTAGAAAGTCAAACCACCTTAATTCCCTCCCCCGAATAACGCGTTACCGTGTCACACTCAATTTGACCCTGTTGTCCCATGACGAATTTTTTTAAAAAAATTTATAATTATATCGATGTTAGTCATCCAAATGTCGAATATTAGCCGAAATTATCTTTATGACAACATATACGCAAGTGTATGGTATTTTCTTGCTTATTTTCAGACATCGCAGTTATAACAAGTCATTGTCATTTTTCACACTTGGAGGCATCCATTCCTGACCAATTCAAAGGAAACCATTTCACTTATAAATAGACTTCCAAAACTTCACCACCACCAACAACAACAACAACATTATTTCTTGAGTACCGTAGATTCCTTTCGATCTTTCGTTAATCGGACTTCAGGCAACTATGGCGGAGAAGATGCAGCAGCAGTACCATCCGCCGGAGTCCAACGGATACCACCGTAGCGACCAGGAGGCGCTCCGTACATTGGACGAGGAAGAGAAGCGCAAGAAGCGCATCAAGTGGGCGATCTACATCGCGGCCTTCACCGTGTTCCAGGTCATGGTGCTGCTTGTTTTCGGCCTTGTCATCATGAAGGTTAAGGGTCCCAAGTTTAGGATCGGGACGTTCGATGTAACAAAGATAAACACGGATCAATCTGCTCCCTCTTTCAACATGACGTTCATCGCCCCTATCAGGATCAAGAACACCAACTTCGGGCCTTACAAGTATGATGCAACCACCGTTGACTTCACTTATGGGGGAGTAACCGTCGGGACGGTGGCTGTTCCCAAGAGCAAGGCCAGCTTCAAGTCGACCAAGAAGGTCAACCTGGAGGTGAACTTGAACTCGAACGGTTTGTTGGGAGCCAACTCCAACCTCGGCAACGAGCTGAGCAAAGGAGTGATCACGTTGGGGAGCCAGGGGACCATGAATGGGAAGGTGACTCTGATGCTTATGTTCAAGAAGAAGAAATCCACCAAGATGAACTGCACTATGACCGTCGATGTGAACGCCAGGAGCGTTAAGTCTGTCCAATGTTAGGGGGACTCAGTCGGGCTTGATATCGCATTATAAGTAATAATTTCTTTTTCTCGGAAACGTTCGTCTGTTCTTCTTTTGGTTTTGGTTATACACTTTTCAAGAGTTTACCCGATTATACTGAAATTCTTGAAAATATACATCATCATGTGTGGCTCGCGGTGTACTTTCGGTCGGAAATGGCAACAATCGTCTGGCTGGACTCAAGAAACGACCAGAAAGTAAGGAGGCAAACTCCGATGGCCAACACGAAGTCGAGACCAACCATTCGGGAGACCACAAACAACAAACACTACTGTCAAAGAGAGCATAAGATCTCATTTAACACTACGTCAATGTCCCAGAACATACTTTTCGAGGCACGATTGCCATGCTCTCGGCTTATTGCTGGTCATATCAAGAGTGGTTGCTCGAGCCAATGGATCGGTTTGCGACTCCCGGGGGCGAAAATAAGTCCTTATAGTTGATGACTTAACCATTCATATTGAGGTACTAATCATGTTCGAGATTTAAAAACACCATTCATATTGATGAAAAAAATTCTAAAGACCGTTTGATTTGCGGTAATTACTGTAAATCTGGGAACTTTTTTCACATAACCTTTTCCATGTCCTGTCTATTCAACAATAGAAAGTTCTTTTGATGTAAACATATACCACCTACCCCAAGGTTCTTGGCAATAAAGTCACAAGACAATCTAGAAGTCAAAAAGCTTAGCCTCCACCACACCTCAACCGCGTTATGCCGTGTAATAAATAACACTTGACCATCAAATTCGGGCATTGCAAAACACTATTATCCACCACTTCACACGAAGAGAAAGACAACCATTCTTGACCAACCCATTTCAACTTTAAGTTGCTACTTATAAATGGAGAGTTCTTAGCATCGAGAATGTCACCACACAAACGCCGTCAAAACCTCTGATCTCGCCTTCGACCACAGAGAGAGTTTGTTGGTTCATAGACATGGCTGAGAAGATGCAGCAGCAGTATCACCCGCCGGAGTCCAACGGATACCACTGCAGCAATCAGGAGGCGCTGCGGTCCTCCAATGAGGAAGAGAAGCGTAGGAAGAGGACCAAGTGGGCCGTCTATATAGCGGCATTCACTGTGTTGCAGGTTGTGATCATCCTCGTCTTCGCCCTTGTGGTTATGAAGGTCAAGGCACCGAAATTCAGGATCGGGACATTTGAATCCCTTGCCCTGGACACGAACCAGGCCGCTCCTTCCTTCAATATGACGTTCATTCCCCCGATCAGGGTCAAGACCTGTCAAACTTGATTCGAGGAAAAAACTTGTAGAAAATTGTTGGTTAGCAAAAAACTTATCAAACTTACGTTTACAAGATGTTCTTAAATAGCAAAAAAATAAAAACCAAAAACTAAAAGAGAATCTAAACTAAAAATAATATATCTCCTAAAATCTTTTATAAGATTTACTAAATCAAATCTTATTCAAACTAGCATATTAGAAAACAAATAAAATCCTAAAAACCTTAACCGCGGACACTCCCCTTAAGGTTGTTAGGAAACACTCCAAGTTTTTGTCTGAGATGCTGGAACTAATATTTCAGTAAAAACTTAGTCAAAATATCTGCGACTTGATCTCGAGATGGACAATATTCGAGCTCGACTTCACCATTCTTCATCGCTTCTCGAATCGCATGATACTTGACTAAAATATGTTTTGTCCTACCATGTTGAACCGGATTTTTAGCTATTGCAATAGCAAACTTATTGTCAACATATATCACCGTACGAACCACTTGTTTCCAGCCCATGTCCTCAAGAACATTTCTCAACCAAATCGCCAGATTGCTCGCCGCTGCAGCTGAAACATACTCTGCCTAGGCGGATGATTGCGCTACAACTTCTTGCTTTTTTTAATTTCAAGCAAATACTCCACTTTCAAATGAGAACGTAAAACCGGACGTGCTTTTCGAGTCCTCAATGCTTCCAACCCAATTACTATCGCAGAAACCTTGGAGGTTTGAACTTTTATTCTTCACAAATCGAATACCAAAATCAACCGTGCCTTTGACATACCTCAACACTCTTTTCGCTGCACAAAGATGGATTTGGCTCGGAGATTGCATAAATCTGGACAAGTAACTGGTTGCAAACATTAGATCCGGGCGTGATGTTGATAACTACAACAAACTTCCGATAATACTTCTAAACAACGTCGCATCGGCCGCATCACTTCCATCATCCTTCACCAACTTTAAATTAGCAACGAGAGGAGTCGGTACCGACTTAGCTTCATTCATTCTGAATTTTTTCAGTAAGTCCGTGGCATACTTTGTTTGATTAAAAAAGACACCGTCATCTTCTTGATGTATCTCGAACCCCAAAAATTAATGCATCAGCCCTAAATCTGACATTTCGAACTCTTCGGCTATGTTGAGCTTGAACTGATTTACCTCCGTTTCATCTCCCCCTGTAATAAGCAAATCATCCGCATAAACGACACGATAAGTAACACTTTACCCCTTGACTTTTTTATGTAAAGTGTTGCTTCCGTCTCACTTCTAGAAAAATCATTCTCTAAGAGATAGGAATCAATCTTGCTGTACCACGAACGAGGGGCTTGTTTCCAACCGTAAAGTGCCTTACGAAGCAAACAAACTTTCTCTTCGCATCCATCCCCGGAAAATCCATCGGGCTGCTCTACAAAAATTTCTCCATCGAGATAACCATTTAAGAACGCCGAATTAACATCGAGATGAAAGATTTTCCAGCCCATCTTTGCTGCAAGTGCGATTAACATCCTTATTGTGTCATGCCGAGCCACCGGTGCGAAGGTTTCACATAAATCAACTCCGGCTTCCTGAGAATACCCCTTCACAACCAGCCGTGCTTTGAGTTTATTTACAGAACCATCGCATTTAACTTCGTTCTATAAACCCACTTTACTCCGATTACCTTTCTATCGGATGGTCTATCGACAAGATCCCAAGTATGATTTTTATTAATCAAATCAATTTCTTCTTGCATGGCTGCCATCCAGTTGACATCCTTAGAAGCAACTTCATAAGAATCGGGATCTTGCATGGTCAGGTTACATCTCTGATAAACATCTTGCAAAGTTCTTAATCCCCTCACTGGTTCGTCGTCAAATTCGGCGACATCAAAAGAAGATTGTCCAAGTTCACCAAGACTCGTGGCTGGTTTTTCAACACACCATTCCCACTTCGCGTCCTCATTAAATGATAAACTTCTACTCACCGATAATTTCTTAGTCGTGGGATTATAGATCCTATAACCCTTGGTATTCAACTCATATCCGATAAAAATAGATTTTTCAGCTCGACGGTCAAGCTTGTCTCTTTTTTATTCCGGAATATGAGCATAACAAATACTTCTGAAAACTCTTAAATAATCCACTGAACATTTTTTCCTAAACCAAGCTTCATACGGAGTAAAATTTTTCAAGGCTTTAGTTGGTAGCAAATTTAGCAGATAAACCGAAGTGTTTGCCGCTTCGGCCCAAAACTCATTCGGCAATCCCTTTTCAAACATCAAACACCTTGACATACCATTATAGATCTATTCTTCCGTTCACTGACCCTGTTTTGCTGTGGAGAATACGACACCGTGAACTGTTGAATGATCCCGGCTTGCGCACAAAATTTTTTGAACTCCCCAGAAGTATAATCACTTCAGTTGTCCGATCTCAACGCTTTAATTTTACAATCACACTGATTTTCGGCTAGCTGCTTAAACTTGACAAACTCGCCGAAAACTTCACTTTTTGTCTTGAGAAAAACAATCCAACAAAAACGAGTAAAATTATCGATGAAGATTAAAAAATACCTACTTCCATTTAAAGAAGGCACACTCATTGGACCACAAACATCTGAATGAACCAATTGAAGTTTCTCCGTCGATTGTCACTTCGCTTCTTCAAAAGGAAGTCCGGATTGCTTACCGTATTCACAAACGACACAAATATCTGAGCACACATAAATAACCGGAAGATCAATAATCAACTCATCTGAATGCATCTTCTTCAAAGTAGTGAGGCTTATACGCCCCATTCTTCTATGCCATAACTGAGAATCATCTACATTGGCCGACAAGGCCAAAGAATCTGATTTAAATTTAACTGAAAAACACCGATCCTGCATTTTCACTTGCATAAACTCCTGTCCATCATGGTCAGCCACTGAACAATGCAAATCCTAGAAGTGCAAAATATATTTTTGCTCCAACAAATATCCCAAACTCAAAAGATTTTGGCACAATTCTGGTACAAAAAGAACTTCTGAAATTCGGTTAGTACCCGAAGAATTTTTAATAATAGTCGACCCCTTACCAAGCGCCTTTAGAAGCTGTCCGTTCCCGATTTTAATGCTGGTTGAGAAAGACTTATCCAAGTCTACAAATAATTTCTCATCGGGAGACATATGATGCGTGCATCCGCTGTCGATGAGCCATGCATCAGCTCCATAACTTGCTGCAGAAAAGGTTGCCGCAAAAAGTTGATCTTCCTGCATCGACTTATTCTTCGCGACCTGTGCTTGCTCTTCAGAAACAACCTTCTTCTTCCTACAGAATTTTTCACCATGACCAGGAACATTACAATGCTTGCACTTGTAACCGGGTCTAAACTAACAGAAATCTTCCGTATGAGAAGTTTTACTACAATGAGAGCATGGAGGAAACTCTTTTTGATGTTTCCCGCTAAACTTTTTGTTCTTAAATTTTCTTTCGATGGCACTTTTTCTCGTCTCGTTTCTATGGGCATATTTCTCCTTTCCGTTTGCATTCATTAAAAGTGTGGCTTCAGGTTGCTCCTCCTGTCTTATTGCTCTCCTTTGTTCTTGTGCTTGAAGAGAACTAACCAATTCCTCGACTGTCAACTTAGTGAGATCGCGTGATTCTTCCAATGCAGAAATCTTCGACTCAAATCTCTCTGGAATAGTCACAAGAATCTTTTCAACAATTCTGCTGTCTGGCAACTCAACCTGCAACAGTCTGATCTGATTGACAACCCTCATCAGCTTGTCGACATATTCTTTTATACTTTCCGAGTCCTTCATTCTGAGCAAATCAAACTCTCTCCATAAATTTGAAACTCTTATTCTCTGATTTCGGCCACTACCTTCGAACATCTCCTTTAGTTGATCCCATGCTTCCTCTCCCGTCTCACAAGCAAGAATTCTTGCAAGTACTCCTTCAGAAACAGAGGCATGAATAGCAGCAAGGGCCTTGAATGGCTTGCTGGACTCCTCGCTGTGTAGCCTCAACTGATTTAATGTAGGATTTGTAGGAAGGGCTCAAGCTTCAACGTCATGCTCAATAGTGCTCCAGAGATCCTGAGATTTCAACAAAATCTTCATCTTGACCGGCCCAGATTTGATAGTTTTCACCATCAAACGGCCATGGAGGTCGTACAGAAAAACCACAGGAGGAAGACATGGTGACAAAATCAAACGGATGATTTGGGTATAAAAGGAAAGGGAATTTTTCAAGCGTGTACTCACTCACAGTCCCTCAAGATTGCGAGCTCTATTACCATGTCAAACTTGATTCGAGGAAAAAAATTGTAGAAAATTTTTGGTTGGCAAAAAACTTATTAAACTCACAACAAGAGGTTCTTAAATAGCAAAAAAATCAAAAACTAAAAGAGAATCTAAACTAAAAATAATAGATCTCCTAAAATCTTTTATAAGATTTATTAAATCAAATCTTATTCAAACTTGCACATTAGAAAACAAATCAAATCCTAAAAACCTTAACAGCTGACAAGAACACCAACTTTGGCCCATACAAGTATGATGCGACCATGGTGGAGTTCACTTATGGGGGAGTAGTCGTTGGGACGGTGAACATTCCCAAGAGCAAGGCCAGCTTCAAGTCAACCAAGAAGGTCAACCTGGAGGTGAACTTGAACTCGAACGGTTTGTTGGGAGCCAACTCCAACCTCGGCAACGAGCTGAACAAAGGAGTGATCACGTTGGGGAGCCAGGGGAAGATGAACGGGAAGGTGACTCTGATGCTTATGTTCAAGAGGAAGAAATCGACCGAGATGAACTGTACCATGACAATCGATGTCGCATCGAAGGCCGTTCGATCCATGGAGTGTAAATAATGTGGCATCTTGGGATATTCGGTCCCATCATTTCCATGTTACACATTCGTTAATTGTTCTAATAACAGTACTTTGCTATGTATGTTACAAGTGTTCCGCTTAGGAACCAAATGATATTACAATTTCAAGGACATGCATGTTTCACTTCCACAGAAGCTCAAAAATTCCCATCACCCAACCATCTAACTACATCATCCGTTGTTCACGAAACCGACATATCTCTAATTATTTTTGTACTTCTTTTTATTATAAGTTCATTTTTGCTTTTATGGTTGGCACTACTTACAATCACGTGAAATGAAGGTGAAAACGAAAAATGTAGTTGATTACTTTCCACGCAAAGCTAATGCATGTCTGAATAAATTTTTTTTTTTTATGTCTAACGTGGAGGAGCAGTCGACGCCCCGAGAAACGAGGTTGAGATTGTGACGTAAATCAGGTTCAATCGAGCCTCGGGTCCATCTCACAGAGATTATTCTCCATTACTCGAATGATGGGAGTGTTACAAAGGGTGGTGGGGTCACTTGGTCTCAATATAAAGGCAGATCAACTTATGTTTTGTCCCCTTTAAATTCACACACTCTAGTACAAATAAGATTTCAATATTATTCCAATCATTTTATATTCAGTCAAATTTATATGGGAATAGCATACAAAAGTTTGTCCTACAAACCCAACACTACGCGCGTTTGGAAGAAGCTTTGGATCATCATTTTCTTCTTTTGCTTTTGTTGACCAAGGACTCTTTCCTTCAGTCTGAAAGGTTATGTGTCTTGAAACTCCCAAAATTTCCTACAAACTCAGCACACCACACGCGTCCTTACGCCATTCAACACGCCCATATAAATACACAAGCGCACACCGTTCAATCTCACAACCATATCTTCAACACCCAAAACCAAGAGCAACTAAGTTCGCTACGTGGCTCCCTCCTCCGTTTTCGCTCACGAGAAATGGCGGAGAACGGCATCCCCAAGTCCGACCGGGAATCCCAGCGCTACTCATCCGCAGCAGAGGAGGAAGAGAAGCGCAGGAAGAGGATGAAGTGGGCCGTCTACATCGCCGCTTTCACCGTGTTCCAGGTCATGGTCATCCTCGTCTTCGCCCTCGTTGTCATGAAGGTCAAGTCCCCCAAGTTCAGGGTTGGGGAGCTCCAGATCCAGAGCCTCGACACGGACCAGGCCGCGCCTTCGTTCAACATGTCGTTTGTCGCTCCCATCAGGATCAAGAACCCCAACTTCGGCCCTTATAAGTACGACGCAACCATGGTGTACTTCACCTACGGAGGGGTAGTCGTGGGGCACGTTGAGATCCCCAAGAGCAAAGCAAGCTTTAAGTCCACGAAGAAGATTAACACGGAGGTGACATTGGACTCAAACGTGTTGTCAGGTGCTGCCACTTCCGGACTCGGGACGGAGCTGAGCAAGGGTGTGATCACGTTGCGGAGCCAGGGGAAGATGAACGGGAAGGTGACGCTGATGCTCATGTTCAAGAAGAAGAAGTCGACCGAAATGGACTGCACCATGACGGTCGATGTTGCGTCCAAGGCCGTGAAGTCGGTTGAGTGTAACTAAGGGATAGCACAGATGCCGATGATGTTGAGAGGCCTTGTAATTCTGATTTGTTGCTGGAATTGATTTATTCATTAGTTTTGTGATGAATGGGTTGCTTCTAGAATTTCTTTCTGCATATTTCTGAGATTGTCCTACTTAGTATTTATTGCATATTATGAATGTAAGCTCCCTTGGCGCGACTAAATAACTAAAACTCATACGCGACAAATCTAATGAATGTTTAATCAAATATTGAGCTTCTGAATCCTCAATCCAGACCGCCGACTATGAACCTGAGGACAACCAGCCATCACAACCACACATTCTTCATCGGCCGTATAAATACTCCATGGAATTCCTAGAATCCGTATCCAACAAATCGAGAATGGGAATGGATTAGAGGGGTCGTAGTACTATCCTCAGGCATTGGACGGGAAGGGATTCCACAGTGGGGATCACGAGTCGCCCGTTTCCCTCGTGGAGGAGGAGAAGCCAAGGAAGAGGATCGAGTGGCGGTGTATATCACTGCGTTCAGCGATTTCCAGGTCATGGCCATCCTCGTTGTCATGTAGTCAGGGTCAGGGAGCTCCAGATCCAGACGCTCGATGGGGACCAGGCGGCTCCATCATTCAACATGAGGTTCGTCGCGCTGATCAGGATCAAGAACGGCAACTTCGGCCCGTACAAGTTTGATGCGAGCATCGTCAACTTCACGTTTGGTGGAGCGGTGGTCAGTCAGACAGTCGTCCCTGGAAGCAAGGTGAACTTCAAGTCCACCAAGAAGATCGACGTGGAGGTATCACTGAGCTCGATATTTAAATTACTTCGAGCTAAAACAATGTTTGTTTCCCACAAAGATTCTACATGCTATTAGGCATCCAACGAGATGGAATTGTGGGCCAAGTCTTCTCATTCCCGATTAGAGAATGGGATTATGAAATGATTTGTCAATTCGATCTCTCTTTTTTTTTTTTATCTTTTCGTGCACTTCTTGAAAAAGGCTTTTTGTCGTCTTGTGTCTCCATATCCAGGCTGAGAAATCCACGTCACACAGACTGATCAATGCGTCAGAAAACGACAAAACTTAATCCCCTTCGCTTCCCAAGGCGGAATAAGATCCCGACAACTAATCGAGGATGTTCTGGCGCAGGGTTTGGGTCCCACGTTAGCCTTCCCCACCAACGACTCTCACCAGCTCTTCCTCCCCTGCCCCAGCCGTCTGAATCCCGTGTTCATCACCCAGAAATCGCAGAGAGATAGGAGTGGAGAAGGTACAACCTTTTCTCATCCGCCCTTCCAACGCGGCAGAGCCAATGGCTTCTCAAATTTTTAGTTTTTGTTTTCGGTTGGATCGTTCCGTTGCCCGGGTGGGGGCGTTGATAGTTTCGGGGGCATGTGATAAGTTCAAGGTGAACTGGGTGTTTTGGTTTGGTTGCCATTGAGAGAGAGAAGCTGATGAATGACGATAATGATGGTGTAGGTTTTTGTTGTTTAGCCAAAAAATGATTTGATACTTGCGTGGTTGGTAGTAGTACCCCTCGATCTTTCTGCTCTTAGGAGGGAGAATTCTTGGTTGGGTTTCGTTTGATATCTGGGTTCAGCGTCTGCGACTAATTCTTAACTTCGAGGGAGAAGTGTGGCTGCGTGTCCGGTGCATTGTAATTATGCTCAGGCCAGGCTAAAGCTAGATGATGGAGCGATGGTTGAATGTACATAATCATAACCTTGCATAGGCAAAACGTGCTGCGTTTTCTGGTTTCACTAGTGCTATAAACTGTAGTGAAGGTAGGATGAAAAAAATCGGGTGTACCTGTTACTCCATTTTTGTCGATCAATGATCGAGTGGTTTTCCCATTACCAAAATTGTATATGATTTTTTATTGACTGTTGCATATATATCTGCTTTCATCTTTACATCTACCTCTAGCAGGCATTCAGTTTTAGTCGAATAACTCTGTCCTATGCACACAGTTACTACACCCTGCCCCCCCTTATTTTTAATCAGCCAACGTTCTTTGTCCCAAGCATGGTGTATGAGCTTCCAGTTAGCATTGATCTTTTTCGATGATGCAGATAAGGCAACATACGCGAAAGGCGGATTGCGTTACTTGCACAACCTAAATGCTGCAAATATTCCTGCTGAGCTGATACAGAAGGGACAAAATCGTGTTATAGATGCGTCTCTTACGCCTTTCACAAGTTATATTTGCAAGCTACTGGGGAGAATTTATTTATTTTGATAAAGCTTCATGAAAGCTTTAGGCGTTATAGATCGTAGTGGTCCTATATTGTTGTTGCTTCATCATTTGCAACAGATGTTTGATATACTTGCATGACACGCTTAGCAGCGTAGTTGTTTAGCAAAGACGCACATGTATGTATCTATGTTATTATGGGTCGTTGAATGAATTTTCACAGGGCAATCTTCTGCATTCTCTGGAAAGCGCTAAAGCTGCAGCATCTCTTCTTGGTGTGCCCCTCGGACACAATTCATCCTTTCTTCAGGGGTCAGCATTTGCTCCTCCTCGTATTAGAGAAGCCATCTGGTGTGGCAGCACTAACTCAACGACAGAAGAAGGTTGAAATTGTAACTTTTCCATCTGTACTGTGGGCATCCCTGCGTTTTCTTCTATACCAACTTGTCGTGATGAGCGGTCGGTACTCTCAGGAAAGCAATTAGAGGACCCGAGGATTCTGACCAATGTGGGTGATATTCCTGTCCAAGAAATTTGAGACTCTGGTGTCGACGATGATAGGCTGATGACCGTCATAAGTGACTCTGTCAAACTAGTGATGGAAGAGGTATGTGAGTCTTGTTTCCAAGTGATGGAAGAGGTATGTGAGTCTTGTTTCCAAGTGATGGAAGAGGTATGTGAGTCTTGTTTCCACTTTACTGATTTTGTTGTGATTGAATTGGGTCATCGATGCTTTCTGTCTACTTTTCCGTGCTAGGATCCGGTTACGGCCACTAGTGTTAGGAGGTGACCACTCGATTTCATACCCCATTGTGAGGGCTCTCGCCGAGAAGCTGGGAGGACCAGTCGATGTTTTCTCCATCTGGATGCACATCCCGACATCTACGATGCGTTTGAAGGGAACAAATATTCCCATGCATCTTCTTTTGCCCGTATAATGGAAGGCGGTCATGTTCGTCGACTTCTACAGGTAAAATGTTTCGCCACTTTTGATAGCATCCGTGCATATTTGCTTTGGAGTCTACCGAAACAGCTGACTGACAGGTTGGTCTTCGATCAATAACTAGTGAAGGACGGGAACAGGGAAAATGATTTGGGGTGGAGCAATACGAGATGAGAACCTTCTCGATGGACTGTGAGTTCCTGGAAAACAGGAATTATGGTAACGTTGATGATTCTCTCTCTTCTTAATTATGCAGAAATTCGGGGATGGAGTCAAGGGGGTGTACGTCTCTGTAGACGTGGACTGCCTAGATCCTGCATTCGCTCCTGGTGTGTCTCACATCGAGCCAGGTGGGCTCTCGTTCCGTGACGTAATGAACATCCTCCAAAATCTTCAGGGGAATGTGGTTGCCGCGGATGTGGTTGGGTTCAACCCTCAACGAGACATGGTTGACGGAATGACAGCAATGGTTGCAGCCAAGCTGGTGAGAGAGTTGACGGCCAAGATATCAAGACGATGACTCTCTGCGCATCACCTAGATGTCCCTCGGTCAATGAGTCAGCTGCCGGTGAATTGTTTTCTGAGATCCATTTGTTTCAAGGAAATGCAACCGTCAATAGTCAATGGACCAGCCTCACTCGGGGCATTGATTGACCATTTTGGCACGAAACCGGCACGCTTCTTTGTGTATGGATTTTCTTCGTAGTGATCTTGGGCTGCCGTGATGCTACCATTTTTTTTATTTAATCGAAGAGCACTTTTACACATGATCCAACGGTACCCAGTCGCTGGATGCGCTGCCCCGGTAGGGGGCATGGTGGCCTACCTTGACGCCAGAATACGTGGGTGGCTGACTGGTCTGTTTCTGGACTCCATCGCCCGGCACAGGTTAAGGCGAGGTGGGGAAGTCCGATCATGGGCCAGGCTGACACGAGCCGACAAGGCCCAATCTAGATCCCAAACATGAACAGACTTTGGGAAGAGTCTAGAGAGTTGCGATTGTCCGCGTCGCTTTCTTGATGGCCAAAAGCAGCCATCGATGTGGGGTTTGGACATTAGGCTTATTACTTAGGATGGAAGTTCATCTTTAAGATTGGCCAAAAACAAGAGACAAACTTTCTTGCGTTCCGACAGGACTCTTTTTGCTTTCCCACTTTGTAGTCGTTCAAATCAATGCCTCCGTGGGGCTCTTTTCTTGTGTGCAAATGCATGGCAGATCTTGAACTAAATGCCTTGTTTGTGCTGTTTATATTGTATTTCATCAGACAGTGACAGATTATCTCTCGATTTGAGCCAGTAAAAAAAAATAAACAAAAACAACCAAACTTAAGAGAGGACGGCAACTTCCACGCGTCTCCCTCGTCTCTCACCCGCCAACGTTTGGGCCGTCGTTTCATGGCAGGCTCCCCTTCCATATGGACAAACACCAAGTGACGAAAAACATGGTAGCAACTGCTAAGCCTGAGTTAAATCAGTCCATATCCTTGGAAAGCATATCAAATTTGTATTTGTATATTTCGTTATAACTAAAGGGGGAGGAGGATGTAGTCTTGTGATCCCCAGTAATTTTCAAGCCTGTCATAATTACAGAAAGAACCAAAAGTTGGATATTTAAACGCCTCTTTAGCACTTCATTAATTTCCCGGTAAACGCGAAAACCTCCCCCTCTCATCAAAAACCGTCTTCCTTCTCTCCATGGAGGTCGATACTACTCATCAACCACCCCGCGCGACGTCCAAGCTTCATCCTCGTACAGACGACTCCTACTACCCCCTGCCCGTGCACAAGCCACGCAGCGGTGGACGTGGCAGCGGCATCGGCATCAGCATCTGCGACAAGCTCCCGGTGTACCTCTTTGCTTTCTTCGTCTCCCTGTGCGCCGTCCTCCTTGTGTTCTCCCTCATCGTCCTACGTCCCAATAGCCCGACCCTACGGATCGCGGATGTCTCGGCGAAGCACCTCGCGTACGACTTGGGGAACTCGACCTTCCTGAACGCGACGGTGATTGCGGGGGTGACGTTGACGAACACGAACTTCGGCAGGTTCGTGTTCGAGGGGAACGGGAGCGTAGTAGGGCTCGCGTTTGACGGGGACGTGCTAGGGGAGAGGGAGATCGGGGGAGGGAGTGTGGCTGCGAGGCGGATGAGGAGGATCGAGGTAGAGGTAGAGGTGGCGTACCGGGTGTCGAGTCCTCCTGCAGCGGGGAACCTGAGCAGGGGGATAGACGTGGGGCTGCTCGAGCTGAGGGGCTACGGGAGGATCGGAGGGAAGGTTCATCTGTTGAAGTACGTGAAGAGGAGCCTGAGCTCAGTGTTGAATTGCACCTTGAGCCTCAACTTACAAACGCGAAATTTCCAGGATTTGCGTTGTGAATGATATAATCTTTGGTTCTGTTAATCATTTTAGCCTGTTCATTAGAGCCTGAGTAATTACCAAACGCATGAACATCGAATGGAAGCAGTGTCGCCGTTGGTGTGGGTGTCGCAGCATCAGCGGCGACGTAACCGTGTGCATCCAATTCATACACGTACGTCCGTCATCGGGTGTTATTAGGAGAATGAAAGATGGATGAGATATGGATTGAGTTTTGCTCCCAAGGTTGAGAACTTCATCAGAGTCGGATAATATTACTATTATTACATGTTTCTTGTTAACTATTTAGTAAAAAATAATTCTCATATAACTGGAGTGCGGAATAAAGATGCAATAAATGGGTAACATAATAATATCGTGTTTAATTGTATCATCAGGATTTGTCGTTGGGGAAGCGGCCGAAATTATGTTCACAATCAAAATAAATAATGTAACTCCAAATGGCACGCACTCTCCTCCGCTCCGAGTAAAACAATTTTCGAGGGGATTCACCGCACCCCCCCTCTCCGAGTGACAATGTCCGTCATTAAAATTAATGCATCGGGTGATAAAAGTTGTATTTAGTCACTAAATTATTGAATTTTTCCAATTAGGAAAATATCACAAAAGTGTGTTTTTAATGGATAAAAATTCGTGGCGCATGTGATTCTTATTCTTCAAGTTTATAGTTTATCTTATTGAAGAAAAGTTTAGACTAACTAAATTGGTTGATAATATAGTAGAAACGTATTCCCATATTCCTAAATTTATCATTGTTAATAAAATAAATAATGTTGTTCTTAAATTAATTACATATTGCATAGTTTATTCATTAAATCCACCAAATAATTGCAACAAATTTGGGTCAATCAATTTTTTTTTTCCTTTCCCTTCTTCAATTTTCTTTCCATTTTAATTAATGGATTCCTTACGTTCGTTTATTTGTCCTCCCTTCGTATTTCCCTCATTTCCTTGTTACAAGTTATTCATTTCCTCTTCTATTTCGACATCTTTAATCTTTGGCTTTTCGTTAGAAAATCACGGTCAATATTTTTTAAATAAATTAATTTTATTAAACTTGGAATTGCATGTTAAGAGTGAAACAACCATGACGAAAGTTGCAAAACAAATCAACTATTTATTGCTTTTATCTTAATAATTTTTTATACAAAGGACAGATATTATAATTGTCTGATATTCTTATTTAATTGTATAACAATTTGTTTTTGTCACGTCCGATAGCAGGAATTGAACTAATTATCTCAATAGAAGTCTGCATTAGAGTTTAGATAATATATTGCCTGACCATTTATCATAATTTTTATTGAAAATATCATTTTATATTGTACTTATGAAAATGTAAGCATTTATTTTAAGAGTACCATTTAAGAAAATAGAATAATAAATTTTACTATAATTGTTACTGATAAAAAAAATAGTAATCCAAACAAATAAAAGAATTTTAAAAATGAATTTAAAAAATGAAAAATGCATTTTAATAAAAATCATTGTATCGCAATATTTTTCAAATTATTTGTATGTCAATAAATCATAATACGAAATAAATTATAATGTTAAAATTATATATAAAAAATTGTGATAATATTTTTTTAATCAAAAGATTTGATTTTAGTGAGAGAGTATGAGTTTGGTCCCCACCTAAGATTCTCTCACTATTACTATTTGCAATAAAATTTGTAACTTTTGGTGATTTTTTGATAATTACAAAAAAAAAAACTAGTTTTCTTGTGTTGAATGATTTGTTAAAATGAAAAGATGCGATTAATATATAGTTAAAATTCATTTAATAGTCTCTTCTGTTTATCTTTAAAGCTTTTATTTATCGTGAAATCTAAAAAGACATTGCATAATATTCATATGCACCTATTACAAGACCTTAAATAATATTGTGAAGAGAGAACTTAAAAGTATTATAGTCATTTCCCTCCTGCCATGATTTGGACCAGTATTCCAAAAGAGGTTTTCAATACCATAATGAACGCTTCTACGAACATTTGTTATGAATGCCACTCCCTGGAGTGACAAAAGTGACGTTACATTTGCTTAAAGTTTTCAATTGTCTTATCGTTAATACCTATGTATACATATTATCCAGAAATAGAGTGAGCGTTCGGAACAATTCAATCGAAAATCAATAAAGAAATTTCTTCACATTCGTTGTTGTTACTCGTTTTGTCTCTATCTTCCTCATTTTCTTCGTTTCTTAACAAAACAACAAACACTTAAATTTTCGTTTTTCCGCTTCGAGGAATATAGAAAATGAATCGCCAATCCCCGAAAACAGACTGCCCAGATCACAAGGGGGACTGAAATGGGCCACGGATGTCCATTTTCGGGGAACAGCCCAATTTTATTAAAACGCTAAATCCAAGGGCTCTACCTCAATTTAAGACAAAAAGTAGAAATTATTTTAATAATCCCAATTGGGAAAATCACGATTTTTAATAGTGATTTTGTTTACAAGTAAACTAATTATACTCCCATGGGTTTGGACCTATGAAGTTTGGACTTAGGCCAATTGATTAGCAAGGGAAGTCATGGACATCGTCTTAGTCGATGATATTCGATAAGTCGCTGAGATGAGTTCAGTCGATGGTCTCAGTCTAGTAGAAAATATTCAATCGATGATAATGACATGGTCGATGGAGGTCCTGTTGAATATAGTGGTAGTTGCAGGATCCCGTGATCGGATTTATGCAACGTGTTATGGAAGCAGCGGTTGATCTTGAAATTTAAAGCACGTGAAGACAGCTACGGACAATAGTTTTTAATAGTTATGTGTAAATAGGATATAGTGTATGTATAAATAGTTATGTTGCCGACTCCCTCGAGTCTTTCGTCGCCCTATAGGTTTTATAGTATATTGGTTCATGAGACTGTTGTCTGAAATGCAACATCACATGTATTCGCTTTACATAGAGGCTCAGCTCCATGAAATCCCGTTAAAGTGGGTGTTGGTAGACGTCGGAACCACCATGAATGTCATGCCCCATAAAACATGTTTTTTTAGCACTCGGGATACAACCGAACGAATATGACCATGTTGCAATAAACGGCTTTAACGGGCGTACTTCCACATGGTTGGGAGTCTTCCAGTTCGATTGAAAGTCGGCCGATTGGAGATAGATACCACATTTTTCGTTATTGAAATTGATGCATTGTTAGGTTGGGACTGGCTACATAAGACAGTGACAATACTTTTGACTCTTTATAGGGAATTAATGTTTTGTAAAAGCTGACTCAACTACAATGATTGAATTCCATTCCATCGAAATTCAAGCAGGAGAGGTGATGGGTGTTTACTCAATAAACCGATTCTTGTTACATGGGTTTGGACACATAAAAGTTTGGACATAGGCCAGTTGATTGGCAAGGGAAGCCAAAGACATCGGCGCAGTCGACAATATCAGCCAAGTCAAATGAGATGAGTTCGGTTGATGCTCCCAGTCTATTCGACGATGTCCGATCGATAATAATGGTACAATCGATGGAGGTTCAGTTGAAAATAGAGGCAGTTGTAGGTTTTCAT
This sequence comes from Melastoma candidum, assembly GCA_023653495.1. Lineage (NCBI taxonomy): Eukaryota > Viridiplantae > Streptophyta > Magnoliopsida > Myrtales > Melastomataceae > Melastoma > Melastoma candidum. The sequence goes on along the minus strand of CM042883.1, from coordinate 23,883,458 downwards.
GATCAGATTTACGCAAGTGTCGTGGAAACGACGATTAATCTTGAAATATAAAAGCACATGAAGATAGTTGCGGATAAATAATTATTACGTATGAATAAAATATGGCGTATGTGTAAATAGACGTAGAATTACTTGTAAGAGGGAGGGTCAATCATTTTGCATTTGCACCAACAAAGGGAATCCTGAAATGAAATTGGTGGTTTTTTTTTCATGTGGGATGATGATGATGGCAAATGATGATCGGATGGAGCTTTTTTTATAAAAGGAAATAAGAGACAACTGGGGATGGAAAAGCCAGCCATTTTTTTACTTTGTTGGCAAATATTACTTATTAAGAACGTGTACTCCTCTCTCTCTCTCTCTCTATCTATGTATAAACATTAAAAAGATGAATTAAAAGGAAATAAAACAGCAATAATTAGGATGGCGATATTAGGAAAGATTGGAAGTAAGAAAGTCTTGAAAAATGAATTATTAAAAAAAAACATCTAGAGAGAATTCTTTTATTCTTTTTAACGGCAAAGATCAAATGAACGGTGGGGATCATTTCTCACGACAAAACCCCCCATTTTCCGCTTCATTTCAAACACACACCCCTTTTTCTTCTTCCTCTACTTCTTTACGCGCACGCGTTTCGGCGGGGGGGAAAGAAAACAGCTCACTCTCCTTTTCCCACTCCCGAGTTCAGTTCGAGGTGTCCAAATGGCCGACCACAACGACAACTCTCCCAAGTTCGACGAGCCCTCCGTTGTGGAGAAGGTTACGGATTTTATCCACGACCACGTCCCCGGACATGCCCACGATTCCTCTTCCTCCTCCTCCTCCTCCTCCTCCGACGACGACGACGACTCCGCCGGTCCCAAGGTCTACCGCCTCTTCGGGAGGGGGCGCCCCTTACACCACGTCCTCGGCGCCGGGATGCGTACGTCTCTTCCTCATTCCATCTGCGATTCGCCTTGTTCGGGACTATCGTCCTCGCATCCGGATGATTTTCTTCTTGAGTCGCCTTGGTGGACTGGTTGGCAAACCGGGGGATCTGCGTTTGTGGCTTCTGATATGGTGTGATTCGGCATTCCCCATGTCTGATGTGTGTGATGGGTTTGGGTTCGTTTGTTGCGGTTGCGATTTCGTGTTTTAGATTTTAGAGATCGTATGCTTTGTGATGGATTCGCTGAAAGCGAATGCCTCTGCCACTATTCCAGCATATGTCCTCTTACCCTGTACTGGCCGTGATTTGCCCCCTTGTCCATGGTTTCTCATATTTCTGGGTGTGAGAGAGCCTTAATTCCTGAGGAGATTGCGACAACCTTGTTTTGAAACGATCTACATGAAACACAGTTGCTTGTCTGTCCATCTGAATCAGAAACAGGTTTACTGATTTTGTTTTTGGCTGCTTTGTCGATGCAGCTGCTGACTTGCTGTTGTGGAGGAACAAGAAATTATCGGCAGGTGCCTTGGGGGTTGCTACAGCAATATGGGTCCTCTTTGAATTGATGGAATATCACCTTCTCACTTTGGTTTGTCATGGACTAATTGCTACCCTGGCAATCTCGTGGTTGTGGTCAAATGCTACTACTTTCATCAACAAGTAAGATTATTTTATGTTGTGGATACTTTTCTATGGAAATTGATATCCTATGATGAGAACTAATCATATTCTTTGGGCTGCTTTTTTTTAATATTTCTGCTGTAGGAAGCCACCCCATATTCCAGAGGTTTCAATCCCTGAGCAGCCTATCTTGGAGTTGATCTCAGCGGTTAGGTTTGAGATAAATCGTTCTATCGCTTTTCTGAGGGAGGTTGCATCAGGAAGAGATCTTAAGAAGTTTTTGTTGGTATGCTTGTTTTGTTTCCTTGGATTAAACTACAGTTTTGTCATGTCAACATTAGCATTTCACCGTCATTGATCTACTTCAGTGTGTGTTCGCTTTTGTATGAGACTATTTTTGCTGAGATGCATTGGGAATCTTGTTTTCTCATCAGGTGATTGTTGGCTTGTGGATTACATCTAAAGTCGGTAGCTGGTGCAACTTCTTGACCCTGTTTTACTTTGGTAATTGTTCCCTCTAAATCTATTGTATAAATCCCATTGTGCTCATGTTATCATCCTGTAAACCATCTCTGTGTAGCAACTGTTTATTAAGCTTCCTGTTCAAGTGTGATTTGTCTGTAATGTATGTCTGTGCCTAATGGGCATATCAGTTGAAGTACAATCTTCATGCTTTCATCAGCTAGAAATTCCCGGAGTGTTTTAACTGATTGACAGGTCTATTTTTCAATGCATGATTTGTTCTATTATTTTTCTCTGCTGATCTATTTTTAAATTTTGCTGTACGTTAAGCTGTGTCTCACTACTAGAAAATTTTCTCTATAACCTCAAATATACAAAACCCGAGCAGCTGATGATGTGTATATACATCAATCTTGACTGGATTCCTTCTTTTCCAGTGATTGTCATCCTCCACACCATCCCTGTACTCTATGAGAAGCACGAAGATAAGGTGGACCCCTTGGCCGAAAAGGCAATGATCGAGATAAAGAAGCACTATGCAGTTGTCGGTGCCAAGATACTGAGCAAGATCCCGATGGGACCGTTAAAGGAAAAGAAGTCTTAGATTCATGTGCTTGGGAGTATCTCCATAGCAGCCTTCTGGTTAGTTGAGGTGGTTTGGTTTTTAGTGACTTGGGAGTTTCTCTGCTTTTACTTATCATTAGCTTTTAGCCTGCAAATGGGTTTGGTCCAAGAATGCTTGCTTGTGCCCTTGTATCCTGGTGCATCTTTTTATGACTTCCCCTTGAACCTAATTATTGCCCTTTGTTTTCTGGAATCGGGTTCGAGAATTTGTTGGAAACGACAAAAAGTGGGGTTGGTGGATGTAGATTTGCCTGTTTCATTTATCATGGTTTCTGGGATTGTATGATCATTTCAATGCCCTGGAGTAGTAAAGGACATGATTTAGGAAAGGATTCTATTTATGTTCAAAGAGAAAGAACGCAGATGTTTTATTATCAAAACCCAGGTGTTTTTTCGGACAGACCAAAGAGCTACAAAAACTCACCACCCTAAACAAGACAAATGACTTCCTTTACATATTTACATTCAAGACAATAGAGACCCTTAAATTATCTAAGGGTTTTCACTGAAGGGCGAGGTTCCACAGCTCCTACTACATAGAGAACTTGGTGATGGCTCCGGGAATGACCCCCACGACTCACACAGCTTGGAGGAATGGGCATGATCGGCATCATTGCGATGGAGGATCCCTGAACGAAGGTTGCCATACACCCTCTGGAAGGAGACCACCTTGAAGGGAGTGGTGCCCCATCTTCCACTTTCCGCCACCATGTGCCTCACAAAAATCAGGGCTTTCCTGTGCGCTCTTACTGCAGGTTATTAACTGACACCTCTTGCCACTGCCATGACGGACACATTGATTGGTCCTTCCTCGAGCAATTGTCGTGCATCAAGGAGCAGCGCACCGTTTGCTGCCCCCATGGGCGCGACACAAGAAGTTGTGTGCCGTGCACACTCTTGGTACATGCCACCTCCTTCAAATTAGCAACGTCTTCCTCCATCGTAACCATTGCAGAAGGGTAAGCTGCCCTCAGCACCTTTATGCACCTGATCGTCAAGGACTGGATAGTTATATATAATTTATTTTATTTCAAAGATTCGAACTGTAGGCAAATTTATATGGTTAATTATAATGAATTGAGAGAAGTGGAAAAAATTAATGTTTATTCTACCCTGGAGAATTAAATATCACGTTCCCTTGAGCGTGAGAGATCGTAAGGCTCTCCCTTACAAGCCCTCACATGTTCCCTTCACGTGTTCCTTTCCAACAAAGAACCGTTCGTGTTATCCTAGACGTATCAATTGGTATTAGAGCGGGTCATGGGTGATTTCATGGCTTTCCAGGAGAAATTCAATAAGTTACTACAACAATACGTAGAAGATTGGCGAAAGTTGTCATGTTGCCTTAAACGGTTGGAGTCTGACGCTCGGGAAATGCTTTGAAGTTGACTATGCTAATTTGAGTATGTCCAAACACAATCATTGAAAGGACAAGTTGGGACTAAAGTAATTTTCGATTGCGAGAAGATTAGCACTAGCAAATCTATTATATCCAATCAACGAGAAACATAAAATTTCATATGGCGAAACAATGGTCACCGGTACTGGATCATCCAATGGAGGAAGTCGTGCTTGAAATTATGAAAAGTCAAGGGTATGTCGGAAATGTCATGCTTGACGGCAAACATAATTTCCAAGAGGGGAGTAATCATACGGATAAAAAAGGATCCGATCATTTAGGGATTGAATAGTATTAAACTTAGAATACTCACATTCTTCAATATATTATTATTATTATTTTAATATATTTTATTTTATTTCAAATATTATGATGTAAACCTATTTATAGGGTTAATTATCAACTGAATTCCATCCACCAAGATTACACAACCACTTGAAGTTAATTCAACTGAATTTCGATGGCAATCAAGTCAAACCCAATACCCATAAAAAAGTCAATCCATATTTGAGGACATACAACAGCATTGAACGAAACAAAGAAAGGTGGGATTTTTACCAAGAGGGTAAATCAGATTGGACGAGAATGTAGATGAGTCAATGAGGAATCAAATGTTAGGGGGGGGAAGATAAACAAAGCAGTTGGTGAAGAGGGATCGTAGCATAGCAAAAGTAGAATGAAATTGGAGTGATTGAAGGAAAGATGGACAGGAAGTGGTAAGGGAGGAAGGTTTGGAATTTGCTTCTTTTTTTAAGCTCGAGTAATTTCTACGGCATATTGATTTTGATTGTGGACTTCGTACGAGGTTGTTGGGAGAATTCTTTGGTGAATATGGAGTTTCGGTCGGTTAGTCGGCCGTTATTTTGTTTATGTCTTTAAAATGCAAGATCATGTAATACGAACGCATATATTTATCTCCAATTTATTAAAAGTATTTGATTAGATAATACCGTGGATATGTCATAATTGTCAAATCTAAACCTTTTTTTAGAAGCTCCGTAACTAGGGGTGAGCAGGTTCTAGGTAGACATGAAATCTTGAACCTATCATATAATGTCCATTTTCTTATTTTTAGAACCTAGAACGTATCACGCAAGTCAAAAACCCATATCCTACTTATTCTCGTACCGATTTTCGATTCCCTATCCAATTTATCGTCTCTGTCATACTAATATGATTATGTACAAAATGACATATTTATTCAAATTCTCTTCCATCTTCACAATGATTATGAAATCACCACAAAACAACTCTTCGTTTCATTCGATAGTTTAATTGAAAATATGTCACATATAAATTAATTAAATAAGTTAATTATATAACATAATAAATTATATAAATTAATTATATAAGCTAAAGTGAAATAGATGTTGAATTTTAAAGTAATGTTTCGCTCAATAGGCTTCACTTAAGAGGCTCCGCTAAATATGCTTCGATCAATATATTTCACTTAGGATTCTTCGCTCAAGATGCACATATCTCAATAACTTAGTGATCATGATACTTTAGTAGGATTTTATACACTGTTTTATGTCAGTCTATTTTATAAAATATACTTTAATAAAATAAAATAAATAATAAATAATAAAAGCCAAAATCAGAAATTTCTAACAGCTTTCGACATTTGGTGCATGAAGTTTCGAATGATGGATCATTTGTTTGTTGTCATTTCGCTCTATAAATCGCCCCATCCCGTGGGCTTTGAGCTTGCTTACTTGTAGAAATACTTATTTACCGGATGTTATATTTGACCGGCGACTTAAATTTTGCTCATTATGATTTATTTTAATGATGGATATCTCTAAAGTAAATAGAGCCCGGTCAGACTCGGCTCATTAACCTCCGTAGTAGCTTTACGATTGACTGGATTTAGGATTAGGAGCCCTATAAGATGCCCTCATTCTATGACGTGAAGTATATATTATACAACAAGATCATCTTCAAGTGCAAGAAATAATGGGCATCCCTCCAGAACTCCACCTCCCGGTTTTACACGACCCGATCCTCGACAACAACCTTTACTCCACCCCAGTCTGGCGCATGCAGGGCTTCTCGGCTGGGGTTCTCGTTCATGTTCAATTCGACCGAGCTTTGGGGGAGCATGAACTTCGCGGTGCCGGACCCGATAATGAACAAGACCAGGGACATCTACGTGATCGGCGGCACGGGAGACTTCCAGATGGCGAGGGGGATCACCACATTGATGGCAGGCGAGTTCGAGCTGCCTGTTTACTTCCACCACCGGGTCGATATCAAGCTGTACGAATGTTGGTGAAAGAAGGAAGAAAAGGCTGAGGCTGTTGAATTGAGTTCTACATCTCATCATCGCGCGCTACTTCCACCACCTCCAATATTTTTTGTTTACTTTCAGTGTTTGATATCAAGTATTGGTCTAATCTTTAAAAACCTAGTATCGTCATTTTCGTATCCAATAGCAATCATCATCAGCCATGAACAAACAGTGATTATATAATTAAAAAAAAATTGAAATGACGACTAAATTAGTTTTGCTTTGAAGTAATATAATTATTATATCCACATTTTCTTCATTCCGCGGACATAACTGCAGAATGTAATAAGAAAATGTGCCTTCAAGTTGCAAAGTAAGTACCAAATATTTTCGGCGTTTCTTTTTATTTGTTTTTTTACTTTCTCTGATCGATGCCTCAATTAAGTAGATGTGATTCCAAAGCCTAAACTTCTTCCGACACCGTGGCCGAGCTCAGGCCAGGATACTTCTGAATCACCAACACTGATGCCGAGGTCGATATCTCAGACGACGGCAGCAAGCTGCCGATCGGGCCCAGGTCGGGGCATTCTTCCTTGGCGATCAGGGTGTCCGCTATTTTGCCCTCCGGCTTTCTACCGACAACAAACAGGTTTGAGCGTCCCTGCTCCTTGATTGCCTGGACAGCCTCTTCAACACTTGACACCAGCTTCTCCTCGTACTTGACCGTGCTGTCTGCAGAGACATTGTTCTCAAGTTCGGACGAGATATCGGCCTGGCTTGACTCGGAGGTGAGGATGATTCTCATGACCACCAAGCTGATACCGGGGTGCTCCGCCATACGTTTACCATATGCCAGGGCTTCGAGATCATCCTGACCGCCGAAAAACAACACCGTCACCGTGGACGACACGTTGCTCGCCGGGACATGATAGGTTCCGCCGAGCCCACGATCCACCAGGATGCCAACCGAGCACGGGGCCAACTCCAGGACCCTCTTGTTGATGAGACGGAACTCGTTCCCTGTTGTCTCGAATGAGCCGTCTATCCGCTGTTGCTTGTGATAGGGAAGGATGATGATGGCTGCCTTCTTCTTCTCGGCGGAGGCACAAATATCCTCATGGATGTTGGACATGGCAGAGATCGCGGTCATCGGGCGGATTGTCACTTGGCTAAGCTGCCTGAACGCCTCGAAGGCCACGATGACCTGGTTGTCCGATGAACCAATCCCCTTGTTCCAGAAAGGCAGACCGTTCTTCCTTGCCTTATGCACCATTCGGATGGCGGATGGCCGCTCGGAGAGCTCCATCAAGTGCATCGCATAGACGCAAAGTCCTTCTCTTTTTTCTGAACCCCTTGATGCCTCAATGAGGTTGAGCATTGATGGGACATTCCTAAGGCTATGGAAGCATGTCAGGATCCGGAGTTGCGAGGAAGCATCCTTGCGCCTGATTGTCCTGTGTTTGTAGTCCCCAGTGTTGTTCCTTCTTGCAGGCTTATACACGGCCATCACCAACGGTGTCGTGATAAACGTCGTGAATATGGCCATCAATACCATTATCGCAAACGTCTGGTCATTCAAAACCTGCAAAAATGGGGCCGCTCAGTATCACAGACTCAATGAATTGCAGAACACATATCATAACCATTTTCCTCCTTACCTTTCGATCTTTGCCGATGTTAAGCACAATGAGCTCCACGAGACCTTTCGTGTTCATCAGGAAAGCGAGCGCGAGGACCTCCGAGAGAGGTACCTTGTAGGCAAGAGTGACGATCACAGTACCCACTATCTTCCCAAAGCAAGCAGTCACAATTACGAGCACGAGGAGGCCCCAAGATTGCGCTCCTTGAATGGTGGCGACGTTCGTCTTCAACCCACTCGACACGAAGTAAAGCGGAAGGAATAGGCCAGAAATGAGATCTTCAACCTTCTCTACAAGAGCCCCAGCAAATGGCCCCTCTTTCGGAACGAGCACGCCGACCACGAATGCACCGAAGAGAGCGTGGATTCCGATCAAATCAGTGAAGAAGGACGCCGCTAAAACTGAAGCCAGAGTAATGCACACATATATTTCCCTCACTGGCTCTCCCGCTGGACACCTTTGTGCCATGCACCGGAACAGACGAGGGAAAATGAGAGTGCAGGCACCTATAAAAGCTGCACCGCTCAGTAGCACCCATAACGAGACGAGTGGCGATCGGCCAGTTCCTGACAGGGCAATGGCGAGGGCAAGGAGGATCCAAGCGGCTACATCATTGACGGCAGCAGCAGACATTGCCATCCGGCCGACATCAGTGGTAAGGAGCTTGAGCTCAGCGAGGATACGAGCGAGGACTGGGAAGGCTGTGATCGAGAGGGCAACGCCCATAAACACGAGGAACGGAGGGCCTGACACATTCTTCGAGATGGTTGCCTTGAGGACGAAGGACGTGCCAATCCCCATGACGAACGGGAGAGAAATCCCAGCAAGGGCGATGCTAAGGGCCTTCTTCCCGGTACGTTTGAGGGATCTCATGTCGAGCTCGAGCCCAACGAGGAAGAGGAAGAACAAGAGCCCGATATTCGCCAGGGTATCCAGCACCGTAATGCTCCTCGGGGGGAAAACCTTGTGCAGGTACGTCGTGCTCCGGCCCAGAGCCGACGGCCCGAGCAGAATCCCTCCCTACAAATCGAGGAAACCACAAATCCTTTAGTCACGTTCTCTCGCGGAATTCCCAGAACAGGAAACAACGAAACACGTACCACAATTTCGGCGATGACGCGGGGCTGCCGCAGGGGCCTGAGGACGAGGGCGAGGAGACGGGTGACGACGAGGACCAAACATATCTGGACGATGGCGAGGGGGAGAGCAAAGTCGAAGGGGTCGTCGCCCTGGAAGATACCGTTGGAGGTGGCCTTCATCGGCGCTGGGCACACCGGGACAGTCCCGTTAACGGCAGCCATCGTAGGGCCACGTGATCACCCTCCAGGGGAACGCCTCACAGCTAAACAAACGATGGAAAACACCCACCAAAAAAAAAAAAATCGAGATAAAAATAGAGAACACAACAAGCTATGTCGGGGTTAAAATCACAAACATGGCGTGTGTTGTCCCGTGGACTCGTTTCTCGGAATCGAACTGCCTAAAAGCAGAAAGTCCTCCTAAAAATACGAAGGGGAATCATGTGATTTCAATTAATGGCCATTTTGACACAGAAAGTTTTTTATGTTTATCTTGGGGCGATATTTCTGATGCCAAGGAAGAAAGGGGATGATGAGTTACATATTTCACAGCATTATGTCCACCCATGACCATGTCATCCATCCTAATCATGAAAACATGCATCCCTTTCTTCCCCCCTACCAGACCAGACAGACTTTAATAATTCAAAACATCCTTAAAAAAACATTCTGAACTGAATTGCCTGCCACACATCCCAGAAATCATATTTTCAAAATCTGATTCTAAATTTTTATTAATACACGGTCGGACGGAGTTACTATTATTAAATCATAACTTGGACACAGCACCCAAAAACACCATTTCGATAATAAAATTAAGGGAGGGGGTTATGTCATCATCATCATCATCAACATCAACATCTCCGTCGAGTAGAAAAGACAGCCTTCGATTCGACGACCTCCCCGCAGGAAGGAAAGGTAGACGACAAGGGACGGATACTCTCTCTCTCTTCTTTCCTTTCCTTTAATTATTTTGTTTCCTTGTGAACTCCCCCCTGTCTGAATCGGAATCCGAATCCGGCAATTTCACTACCAGTGCAGTCATAAATAATAATTTGGCCAAAGGTGATGCTAAGATGATTTGTTATGGAATTAGAAGATGGGAGTGTGCAAAGGATTTAGGCAGCTGTCAGTCGTTTAACCTCTACCTAACAAGACATGAGTATAGCAAGCGACTCTCTCCCTGTTTAAACTTTAAACTAAAACAACAACAACAACAATGGGTTTTATGGGATTTGAAGCTTTTCACCAAAATAATTAAAAAAGGGAAGGGGGGGAGTCCTTCTTCCCAACAACTCCATTCCATCCCCTAAAAGGTCAAGTCCTGAATTCCTCTTTCCCCCCCGTGGTTTTCTATCCTATTATCCGATCAAACGACCTCTCCTCCCATAAAATTTTCCCCAGAAAAAACAGAACACTCAGGCTTACCGCACCATAACAACCAAATAATAATAATAAAAATAAATTCAATTCAATTCAAAGATGGGAGACTGCGACGCTCACCCCTTGATTTTCTTTCCAAAGAAATTCTGTTTTGTAAACTTTCCGGGTGGCGCGATCTGACGGAAGCTCTCTGCGGCAAGGGATTTCGATGCTCAGACAACGGAGACAAAGAGCTTCCTCGGCTGGATGGCCTTAACCCTTATATATATACCCCACACCCACATTTTTATATAAACGAGTTTTGAGATTTTGGCCTTTGTGAATCGGATTTTGTTTTTGGATTCTACGGATTACTATTATTTTATTTAATAAAACAAATCCCTACATCAAAATTTGAAATTACCCTGCAGAAAAGTAATATTATACTATTATTTTAGGGTAATAATAATAAATAAATAAATAACAGTGTATTCCTATAACTAAATTCCACGTTGCAGCAGTCATCATCCTCCTCCGAACTAAGTGATTTCGTCTTCATGACGGCCTCTTTTACGGACATTTAAATAAAGAGTGTAAAAAAAAATAATTAAACAAATTATTAAAATAAAATCGTAACCAATCATCATAACAAACATTAACTTTTATATCTACTACAACGAGAATTATGTAATCTTCAAATGCCTTAATCTCTTATTTTCCAAGAGGACATACTTAAAGTGGATCAGGAAATGTCTCGAATTTCAACCGCCACACTAGAAATTGCTCAATCCGCCTCATCAACATCAAATTGCTAACTTTGTATACACGCCTGTGTATCTTCATAGTTTAGGACAATTTTCCAAGTGACTGACTGATGCAAGAGAAGAGAGGTGTCACTTTTAGTAGAGGAGGAGGAAAAAGATCCTTACGGTAATTGCATTGGGCTCCAATCTAATTTATATATATATAGGAAGCTTTGTCACTCTGGGGAATTCTCGCCGCCACGTCCGAGATCCCCCCCCCCCCCCCCCCCCAACACCAGAGTGGAGGAGCTTTCCTTTGATGCGTTGAAAGACTGAGATGCTTTTTGGCATATATCGCTGCAGAGAGGGACGAACGATCAACCTTGCCCGGAAGGACCACTGCCTCTCGGAAACCAACTCCAACGATTTTGTCATGAGCAGGACTAGCGCAAAGCACGCAGCCTTCCTTTTCAAACCTTTGCGCTCCCTTTGAACGACTTTGATGAAGGCCCCTAGGAGGAACAACGGAAAGCTAATAAAACCTTCATCATCATGGCATAGAATCCCGATGTGACTAGATCCTTCCATTCACAGCAGAAGATGGTCCAGACAACTGAACCGAAGTTTATTCCAATGAAAATCGTGACTACTTACTACTACTTCCCCACTTTCCAAAAGGACACCTAAAAAATGACAAAAAGGACCGATTCCCCCCATCTCCCCTCCCCTCCTTACAACATCCTCGTACAAATTGCTGCATCACATGACATCACTTTAGCAATTTTTCACTTGCTCTACGTTGACGTGACTCGTGGGATGATATTGATTCTTCTTTTCTTTTAATTGATAATTTACTTCTTTTTTTTGTTATATATTCCCAGTGAAAAGTAAATCGAGACATGGTGTGCGTGCCCCCCACCCCCTCTAAATGATTGTGATTTTAATTATTTAGCTTGTTGTGGCCCATCCATCGTGTTTTTGGTCCACAACTTTTAATTCCTTTTCGTTTCCTTGTTGGAAGGGAAGGAAAGGGACCCCTGTCCATAACGCCAGCCAGCCAGTCAGTCACTTTTGATGTGAACGTTAAAAAAAAAAAAAACAAAAGAAAAGGTGAAAGTTATCTCTCGACCAAAAGAGAAAAAGCCCATGTTGTGCATCCAGAGTTTTTTGCTTTCTTTATCTGTTTTTCCTTCAATCGCACAATCTACGATCACTGTAAAAAGGAGGAGAGAAGGGCCTAAACCTAAACCTAACCTACACACAAAAAGCTTTTCTTTCTTTAAATTCAGGAAACCCTTTGTATCTAATAGTGTGTGACTTTTCCATGGAGCTCCTCGTCTTTAGAAACGATAACTTTATGGTATTGTTTATAATTTTATTATTTCAAATAAATAATTCCAATTTCTTTTTTTAACTCTTTGAAACTTTATATGGTAAAATGACACACGTTAACTCTTCTGCGACATATTTCCCCACACCACTGTCGGTTTTCTTCCGGGTGGACTGCAAAGGACCACCACCACCACATGTATGTAATGATCAATCATACTTATCAATCCATTTTTAGACAAGAATCTCCAAGGTATCCGATCCCTGAACTACTCCGTCTGGTGATCTCCATAACGCCGTCCAAAAAAATGTGATGAACTATTCGCAAGTAAAACAAATAGGGCTCATCGAGTGGGGGGCATTATTATTTTTGGACTAGCAGTCTCTTGTACAGTGTCCCTACTTACTACAGTTGAAATATTCCCCATTCTTTCGTTGGGTTGACTTATTTGGTCTCTTATGTTGTGTTGTTGGTTGGGCGGATAATCTCGTCGACTGTCTCTGTCGCTTTGTGAGAATTTTCTCTCTTCAAAGTTCTTATTTTCAATATAACTTATTTCCTTATTATATTATATAAGGTTTTTTCTTCAGTTTTTAAAGTTACACCTGCCAACTATTTTGTCAGCGTCTTTCGATTAGCTTGTAAATTTTTAAATTTTCTAACAACGACGGCGTGAGCCGTCCTTGCACCGCCGCAAGAAATCCTCTATACTCTAGCCACAACCTATGAATGATTATCATCCTCATTCTGTCATCACTAATCTTGAATCATGGATCTAGCTCAGAAATCTCTCGACGTATTGATTTTACTTTAGTGAAAAGCTTATTAATTTATTAGTCTCATTGCCAAACCGTCAATAAATCATTCTCTAGCAATTGAAGCCTCGTATCATTATTCTTCGAGAACCTACTTGCTAGTACATCTCAGACATCCTTTGGCGTAGACGCACCTTATATATTCTAGCATCTCCTCCTTAATTGGTAGTCTTAATGGCAAATATGATCTAGCCTTAATCCTCTGTTTCCATCCAAACTAGTTAATATTAATTACAATTTGTCAAACTTATCTAGGAAAGATGTTACACGTCGATGACTTAATGGAGGTGAACTAAACAAATTCTTAGTTAGCATTGTGAGGGAATGGCTTCGTGTTTTAAAGTTTTCCGATTTATCTAACCAATTCAAGGACCATGGAACTAAATTATCTAGGGGGCCACTATATTTTTTTTTATTCCCTGCTACAGAAATTTTTACAACATTACTCTCAACACGAGCCCTACAATGCATTTCGCTCAAAAGATGAGTAATTACAATTTGATTTTATTACATATTTCCAGATATTTACTAACTAAGAAAATCGTTGACATTCTTATTAAAACTCCACAATCTGCCCATGATTTACGAAAATAAATATTTCTTCTTCCTCCCATTCATATCCATCTAGAGGCATCTACCTATATACTAAAGAACACAGTGGGCTTATGAGATAATGGGGGGTTTTACCGTGTTTTATTGGCTTATATGATAAATTAGTTCTCCATCGAGAAAAATTATTATGGTAAGATATATTTCCATTGTCTCCAATTATCTTATGAGAAATTATTAGATACACTGGACACATACGACACTTTTTGTAATTTAAGAAGCCTTTTTGTGGGTGGCACTGGGTGAATTAGTGTTTTAGTCCTTTTGAACTTTACACCACTAATGGAACCCAACAATGGAAGATAAAATTTATGTAAATTATATATTTTTTGTTTATAATAAATCCCGAAGTAAACTACTTAAGAGATGTAAGACCAGTCGAAGTATGATCTATAATATTCCATACAATCCTGAAAAAGTTCATGCCGTCTTAAAAGGTTAATATAGATAGGGTTCTACATTACCACGAGATGAACCAGAAGAGTTAAATACGTGGAAACAACTCAAAGAGATTTTTATATAATATTATATTTTAATCAAAAGAGGAAAGTTAAGTATGTCTAAGAAAAGTTGAAGAGAGCTAAGATAGTGGGACTTTTGAGCGAAATATCTGGAAATATGTAATAAAATCAAATCCTACAAACGTATATTAATAGTTATCAATATTAAAAAGAAAAATACTTTTTTTGATAATAATACTTGATTATATAAAATGTTTGCCATGCAATACGATAATTATCAATGAAGTTGACATATTAATACGAAAATGCCGTATAGTAAATCATATGTTTATAGTGGTACATATTTCTCATGCTTTTTGTTGTTTAGTAAAAATGCAGATGATGGAATGCACAAAGTACGCATTGCTAACCAAAACTAAAGAAAGTGGACGGACAAACTTTTGGATTTGGGGGTGGGGAAGGGATTCGATTAGCCGAGATCACATGTGGTTTTTATGAGCTAGAAAGGGTTAAATTACTAAATGAAATTAACAAACGATAAGGTCATCCTTAGCAGACTCTCGCTATTAGCAGCATGGAATCCGCAATTTTTAACTCGATATTGTTTAGGAATGATTTCTAGCAGTGATAATGTTGTGGCCAAGTACCACAATATTGCTAGATTTATTGAGTGTTAGATGTCCCTAATTTTAAACGTCGTCCGTATTTTTATATATTCCTCAAATCGGGCCGAAACTAAAAACTTCAATAGAATCCGACCCGGCTCAGACTTATGAGTTTATTTTTTAATATATTAATAAAATCATCTTAGAGCCAGGATCTCCTGTCACCCTCCTATTTGAAAGGCTGAAAACCAAATAAATTTAAAAGGACTAGCCAACCCAAGTTATTTGCATTAACATTCTCATTACGCATGAAACTTCATGACTCATCCAAAAGATCGCTCCCATCCATCGTTCTATCCAGGTTTCAATCCAGAGTAACTGCTCTCGAATCATTCGAGATTGTAAAATTGAAGATTCCATCGGGGTTGTCCTCCAGAAACTAATTGACTTCATTCCCAACCGTGACACTTGGGGAAAAGAAACAAGTTTTACCAATCATCATCACCATTGTATGCAGTCTGCGATGTTCGCCGTGTCTACCGTGGTTGTAGTTCATCGGAATTTAGCCCCATTTTGCTCCATCGGCAATCAATCGTTTGGTTTTCCTGCCATCCAAACTCTTCAAGAAAAGCCAACACGACCCCGTTTGACCAACCAAAGCCAGTCTTTCGAATTTCATGCAGCACCAAAACAAGAGAAAAAAAAAAATACATCACCAACCGACGTTGTTCATGGCACAGGAAAATTGAAACTCAAGAAACGATGCCAAAGCTTATCTCCCAAGTAAATTCACTTTATAATTTAATTGAAGCAAGGGAAATAACAAGACCTCTAACTTACCTGAGGGACGTATTCACCACCACCCCCAAACTCACCACATTTGTCCACTATATACTTTTCATGCATCGCCCCAGTCTTCTTGTAAGCCACGTGATTTGTTCTAATCCAACTCACTGCAATCTCTTTTGCCAGAATCCTAGCTTTGATTGATGTAGATCTAGTAAGGCCTTCGACTATCATATGTTGAAGTGGGGCCCAGCCATTTGGAAAGTCCCTGCACCAGCGAGTGTGAGGGGTCAGCCAGTGCGGCCGAAAATGTACAAGTGTCCCGCCTCCAAACATTAAGGTTAAGGTGTATTAGATCCAATAATATATTTAAGCACCAATATCGGCATCCCTATCACGAGAAGTGCTCCTGAACTAGTTAAAAAGGCACATTAGTTGCTGGATTTTTTTATTGTTATTGAAAATTTAACCCAACAATTGGTCGAGGCGGAAGCAGAACATCATTCCTCTAGATTGCATGGATATAACTCACCTAATAATTTCATTTTTTTTATTATAATTATAATCTGTCTTTTAGTCTAACTACAGCAAGTTTAAGTCTAAGGCTTTCATTACACTGACTACTTCAACATAAATTTGAGTAACAGAAAACGAGCGGAATACTTGAGTTTGTCGATGTTCTGAAGTAAACCACTCACCACTGCTGACCTGAGTTTGTTCTAGAAGTTGCAATTCCAAAAGGACCAATCAAACCGGA
The DNA here is from genome assembly GCA_023653495.1 of Melastoma candidum. NCBI lineage: Eukaryota > Viridiplantae > Streptophyta > Magnoliopsida > Myrtales > Melastomataceae > Melastoma > Melastoma candidum. The sequence goes on along the minus strand of CM042883.1, from coordinate 23,867,007 downwards.
GCTCTGGAAACTCTTTACAACTCTCTCTACTAAATTCTTATCTGCAAAGCGATTCCAGAGTAAGTACATCACAGGTAACCATTTAAACATTGTTTCAGAAATTTTGTAGAAGTATATTCCGAAACAATTGGAGACTGCAGCATGTTTCAAGGGTTCTAGTCCCATATGTACTTCACTCCAAATATAAGGACATTTTTTAATGAACAACGAAAAGTCTATAAATAAAAATTACGAAACATCTAAGCAGAGATACAAAATTTCATGAATTCATCTTTGAAGTCACATAGTGGCTTCAATTATTCGCGCTTAGGTGTTTCATATTTGTGCCAAAGCCGCATGTTAACCCCTAAATGACAATGGCGTTTCAAGTGACAATTTGAGCAGCCCATTGGAACATAAAACATAATCTGGAACGTAAATAGCAGGCATTATGACCTTAAAATCAATGCCCATGGGTATCACATGCCGCTAAACTAAGTAACTGAACGATAAGAAATTACGAATAAAATTTAGAAGATGGTTCTGGTTTCTATGGGATGAAGGCGGCAAAAGAGCAAAGGTATTGCTAAACAAGTTAGGTGGTCTATTGAAAAGTTAAAATGATGAGCACAGTAATCCAATCAGTATAAAAAACTAGGTGCTAAAGCGCGGTTTCCTATGTACGCTTTTGGGCAAGTTTTCCAGATTGGGCAGTATGCGGTTTTCGCAGGATGATTCAAAAGTTCATCGGAAGACCCACCTGCCACAGAGAAGGAAGGCATACTTTCACGTACGTCTCGATTTTCTGTGGTGTCACCACCAGCTGGTTCAAGAAAATTGCTTTTCTGTTCTTTTTTTTCGATAACTAAGAGGTTCCCGGGCCGGTTCAAAGGTTTTCGTGTAATGCTATGGTAAACAAATGAGGGAGCTTTATAAGATACCAGATAACCATAAATGTTCATTTAACAGACTTTCCCTTGCTAGATTTGCGCTCCCTTAATAAGATATCACAGTATGTTTATTAGTTTCATGCCATGTTATGAAAAAAATTTAAACCAAAAAAAGCCAGGAATTTGCAGTTTTTCAAATGTTCAGGGCACTGAAGGCGAACATCATGCTCTAAAGAAGAAATGGCAAGTAAACATTATGCATAACCCGCCAATGGTATCTATTATCAACCCAGAGGGTAAAGTCGATGCATGCAATAAAAGATAATTAGCACATTTTTATTCATAATTTGAACAAATACAAAGAGTGATTGAATTAACCAACCTGAATTAAATAGGTTGATCCACAAAGGAACAAAATTTGATGCAACAATACCCTGGCCGGGATTTCCTTGTGCCCAGAACTGACCGTCCTGTCAACGGAGAAATAGAATTCACAGGAGTCAACTACTTGAAGAAAACAGCGAATAAAAAAGAAATTGGCGCTTAACACAATACCTTGCATGTGATTTTGGTCAGCCAGTAGTCAAGCCATTGCCCCTTCTTTTCATTCCATAAGATGGCATCAATAGCTGTTTTCCTGGCTTTTGAAGCCTCAAGGAAACGATGGGCAATACTGTAATTGCCAACAGCTTCAGCCAAGAACGATATGTCAAGTTCCGTCTACACAAAAGCAAGCCATAACTCATCATAGTTAACAAGGTGCCACCTTTAAACAAGCTCTTGAATAATGTTCCCCTTACCCTTAATATATATGTGTTCAAATCTACAGGCAAAACTGAAGTTGTTGACAATGTAGTTATATTACCTGGAACCCTGATAAAACAATATTAAGGTGTCACACTGTGCTATAAAGAGCAACATAATTATTTTTTGTCTATGTATAAATCATACAGAGCATAACTGGCCAACGAGGAGACAGTTGTAAGAACAGCAAGAATTATGGACAAACATCGATTTCAATGGTGTGTCAGTCCCATAAGGAAGTTGTAAGATAAAGATGAACACGCAATCACAAATAACGAGAAACAGAAATTTGGTGAACTACTACCTCATCCACCTGGTACTGAAGTCCCATCCAGATTCAGCTGTTGAAGCAACTTCTCGATAAAAGTGATGCTGCTCTGATCGGATAGTAATATTTGAAGCAGATTCCTCATCCTGTTTAATGAATTCATGTCCCCAGGTAGAGGGAGTGTCGTCAGATAAAAAAACGATGAAGCCTGACCAGCTAAAGAAGACAAAGCATATGAGAAGAGAACACACGATTGTTGAGGACTCAGGCCTGGGCTTGTTCCACATTGCATAGTACCGACTTAAATTGTGATGGTTACCTTGATTATCTTGGACAGTTATCTGATGTAATCCTATAAGAAAATGAAAGAAATATAACATCCAAAAAAAGGAGAAGTGTCCATATCAATATGTGATCAAAGAAGCATGAAGTACCAGATGTCCAGAACCCATGCTCTCTCATGAGAGCGGGCAATGCTTCCTTGACAAATTCTTTATCGAGTGTCCGTTCATATATAGCATAAACCATGGCACTAAGAAGAGGTGGTTGGCTGAAAAATGAAATACATTTCTGTGAACCAGATCAGCAAAATCTAAAACATCCTTCTCATGGATATAACGGGAGTACCAGAAACACGAAGAACAAAAAATGCATCAAGTCGTTTCCAAAACTCATTTAGACAATCAAGGTCTTCCATTGAAGAGGCAGTTGTGATATTCCAAATAAAGTAGAAAAGGTTTGGCAACATATTTAGCTCTCACAACTATATGTCAAGCAGAGAGTTAACCACTTTCGGTTAATCACTTATTTGAAAATCACAGCAGAAACAGGCAAATGGGTGAAAGCAGCAACTGCAGCAAGTCAGTTTCAAACACAAGGCGCAACTGAAAGCCATGCTCAAAGGTCAGGAATAAATACCTTCTGTTGATATAATAAACTCGAGCACCATTAAGAACATGTCCATAAGTGTCCAAAATGTAGATGAGATTACTCGCAACAGATTTTGCTGTGTGATACATCTTACTTGCGAGCAATCCCCTGCATGTTGGCCAGTACACTATCAGAAACTATAAAGGTAGAAAAAACTATTGTGATACAATCAGCCCCGGCCACAACAATGTGTCCATGCACAGGAATTAGTAGTTTTAGCATTAAAAAAATGAGTCATGCAAATTTGGTACAATCAATTGATGTCGAAATTCTACATTCATAACTCCCAAAGAATGAGAATTCATGTTGCCTTCTCTACACGAGTTGTTAAAGATAATCCAACCAAAACATTTCCAAGAACAGAATCAAACTCCTCCAACACGGCTAGACATAACAAAGAGAGATCCACAACTTTGCAGTTTGTACAACTTCTATTAATAGAAATGATTAATGGAGAAAGGAAGAAGAACAACAACCTCACCTGATCACCCAATAGGAGTCCCAGTAGTAAACCTCCCTGAACCTCGAACCAGGGATGATGACCGGCTCGGGTAAGCTGATAAGCGTGTGGAGGTCAGGCCTGGCTGCGACCGAACCAGACACCCTCCGACTCAATTTCTTCCATAGGGAGTGAACCTCCAGGGCCCACTCCCTCACAACCCCGTCCACCACTTTAGGCAAGAAGCCCTCAGGGACGTCGAAGTAATCCGGCGGGACGTACTCCACGAGATCATCCCCCGCGGCCTCAAAGTACTTCCCCAGGAAGCCCTCAAGCTTCCCCTTAGTCACGTTGGCGGTGCCGTTGCGCGAGAGATCGTCGAAGGCCCTCTCAACGGTGGGCAGGGCATAGCGCAAAGGGAGGTCTACGTAGAGCTTGGGGTCGAACTGGGAGGGACCGAGGGTGCGTAGGGCAGCGGACTGGACTTTCCCGAGGAAAGTGAGGAGGCTGCCGGAGGGAAGAGACGGCGGCTTGGGGCAGGAGGCGGTGGTGGCGGGGGAGGCCGCGAGGAGGACGGCGATTGCGAGGGCGGCGAGCATTGATGAGGGTGGCTAAGGGAAGAAGGGGAAGGGGAAGGGGAAGGGGAAGGGGAAGTAGGAAGAGGAATTTGGTTAAAAAGGAGTCAGCGGGAGGAACATTCCTGACGGATTCTGTGTTTGTTTTGAGATTCGTCGGGAGTGACATGGAGGCGATGTGGGTTGACGGAGAACACGAAGGCGAAGATGACGACAACCTGCGAATACCCGCGGGAGAGCCAGACAAATGGAGGAAGTATGTTATGTTCTAGCCCAGCCCGAAAAATATTTTTTTAAAGAAAACATATTTTTTTTAATAAAATAATAAATACGAGACTTGGAGATTTGACGTGAATTCCTATTGTTTTTAAGTGCGATTGCAGGAGTGTAGAATTATCATATTCGATGTCCTTTTGCAAACAAGGAAGAATAAGGACGACTTTCCATCTCGTCATCAAAGCCAAGAGATTTAAAATAAAAAATGAAGAAAACGTGTAAATTTTATCAAATTGATTCGGAATTTTTAACGTTTAGGTTGGTGGTTAAGCGAATGGCAGCTGGGGGATGGACATTATGAACCCCCCTCTTCAACCTCTCGACCGACCCATTTCCGCTGTGTTTGAATTTGACTCCTCCCAACGCACCACCCGTAAACGGGTCTTAAAAAAAATAACTAGAATCTCTTTATAACACAATAGACTTAAGAGAATAAGAGAAAAGAGAGAATTGTGTACGTGAGAGGCGTGCCCAAATGGCTTGTTGATGCCAGGGTTAATATATAGACAGCTGATTTCCCCATAATTAGTAACTTTCAAGTGGAGCTAGGAATTAGATTTGAAACAAAATATTTAGCCCATTTGAACTTGACAAAATTTTAATATTTACAATAATAATTACATATATAGTATGTTTTTTTACATACGTACTTCAAAACCATCCCTAGGCCATCGGATGAGAAGACATTCCTAGTTGTTGTGACAAATATCACATAGGAGGATCGGAAACGACAAGATCAGTCTTAACGCCTGGGTTCCTTCCTTTGGAACTAACTCCGGTTGCCTTTTTTGTCATCACAGGTTGAAGTAGCCGTATTCAATTACGCACCAATGTATAGTCGCATTTCTCATACAAAAAAAACTAAGTCTACATAATTTTTAACAGTTTCAGCTTCGAGAGAAATCACGTAGTCATGTACAAACCCAACCATAGGATAAAAAAGTAAAAGGGCAATCTCCAGCAAAGATCACGGCTGGGAATCCTACCAACAACATACAAGTGCCAGCCCCAAACACAACCCAACCCTCAGCTAGAAAAGGCCGGACGACAGACTTATATTCTCGATAGTGCCGCCATACATAAACATTACCTTACCCTTCCTTTCACCTTTAATACTGTGTTCGCCCGTCTCCTTCTACGATCAGGTCCTTGAATGCTCCCCCACTTGGGATCATTGGCAGCACGTGCTCCTGGTGCGGCACGATCACGTCCAGCAGGTACGGCCCAGGAGTGTCCAGCATCTTCTGCATGGCGGCCCTCACATCCCCCTTCTTCGTCACCCGTGCCGCCGGTATGTCGCAGGCTTCTGCAAATTTAAGGAAGTTTGGGAATATCTCCGATTCCTTCTTGGGGTTGCCAAGATACGTGTGAGCCCGGTTAGCCTTGTAGAACCTGTCCTCCCACTGGACCACCATTCCCAAGTGTTGGTTGTTCAACAGCAGGATCTTGACCGGGAGATCCTCCACCCTGGCCGTTGCTAATTCCTGCACGTTCATGATGAAGCTTCCGTCCCCGTCGATGTCAACCACGATCGCGTCCGGGTTCGCGACTGCTGCTCCGATCGCTGCGGGGAGTCCAAAGCCCATTGCCCCCAGTCCGCCGGAGGTCAGCCATTGTCGAGGCCTCTTATAGTTATAGAACTGAGCTGCCCACATCTGGTGCTGCCCGACGCCCGTGCTTACGATGGCCTCCCCATTGGTCAATTCATCGAGCAGCTGAATAGCATACTGAGGGAGGATCTCATCGCCAGAGGTCTTGAAACTGAGGGGGTAAGTCTTCCTCTGCTCGTCAAGCTCCGATTTCCAATCCGAGAAATCCAAATGCAGATCTGATCTTCTCTGTTGTAACAGCTCATTAATCCCTGCTATGGCTGGCTTTACGTCGCCCCACAAGGAAATGTGAGGCTGCTTGTTCTTCCCAATCTCAGCAGGGTCAATATCGATGTGGACAATCTTCGCCCGACTAGCAAAAGCCTCAAGCTTTCCAGTGACACGGTCATCGAACCTCACCCCAAATGCCAGCAAAAGGTCGCTCTTGTCGACTGCATAATTCGCATAAACCGTCCCATGCATGCCGAGCATGTGCAGCGACAGCTCATCCGAGCAAGGGAAGGATCCAAGACCCATCAGAGTACTAGCAACAGGAATCCCAGTGAGTTCGACAAATTTCCTCAACTCCTCGCTTGAGTTCAGACACCCACCACCAACATACAACACCGGCCTCTTCGACTCAGATATCAGCCGAACAATCTGTTCCAGGTGAGACTGCTGAGGGGGCCTAGGCAACCTTGAGATGTACCCAGGCAACTGCATTCGCTGGTTCCAGTTCGGTACGCTGAGCTGCTGCTGAATATCTTTCGGAACATCGATCAGAACAGGGCCCGGCCTCCCTGATGTAGCTAGGAAGAAGGCCTCCTTAACGATTCTTGGTATATCATCCACATCGAGAACCAGATAGTTGTGCTTAGTAATGGATCGGGTTACCTCCACGATCGGAGTTTCCTGGAAAGCGTCCGTGCCAATCATCCTCCGCGGAACCTATTCATAGACAACCAAAAACAACAACCACCAAACGCCTCAACACACAAACTTCAGCCCCCTAATAAGTCCTATAACCTCAACAACGAAAAGCCGAAACATAAGACACCGACCTGTCCAGTGATGGCCACGAGGGGAGTGCTATCGAGGAGGGCGTCCGCGAGGCCACTGACAAGGTTCGTAGCACCGGGGCCGGAGGTGGCGATGCAGACGCCAGGAAGGCCAGAGGAGCGGGCGTAACCCTCGGCAGCAAAAATGCCGCCCTGCTCGTGCCTAGGGAGGACGTTCCTTATAATGTTGGAGCGAGTCAGGGCTTGATGGATCTCCAGGGAAGCACCGCCGGGGTAAGCAAAGACGTCAGTCACGCCCTCGCGCTCGAGTGCCTCAACAAGGATGTCGGCGCCCTTGCGAGGCTCGTCGGGGGAGAAACGGGACACAAAGGGCAGGGAAACAGCGGGGGCAATGGAATCGGAGGAGGCGGTGGCGGTGGCGGTAGCGGAAGCCTTAGGGATAGGGTAGTTGGAGGAGGAGGGGAGGGAATTGGAGATGCGGAGGGGGAAGGGGAGGCGGAGGGGAGTGCATTTGGGGGTAGAGATGGAGTAGGTGAGGCGGAGAGGGATGGCAGAGTGGAGGGATCTTGCGGGGGCGGAGGGGGTGGAGGAGGAGGCCGCCGCCATGGGGTGGTCGGAGGGTGTTTTGCCAAAATGTTAAGTGGAGGAGACGATGAGGAGGCGGCGGCGGCGGCGAACAACCGTGACCACGGGATTCATCTACCCTATCATTTTCTTTTATAGAAGAAAAAATAATGTTGTTATGTTTCTTAGATTTATTCATTCATTCATTCACCCTTTGGATCATATTCTCAATTTCCATTCTCTTTGAAAAGTCGAGATTAACACCCCGTTATTATCTCTCTCTCTCTCTTTTAGTGTGCAAATAGCTAAGGATGGATTAATTTGTATAAACACTCAACGAAATATATTCTTCTATTCCGTCTTAATTTTTTTGGATCGTCGACATGTTTTCTTCATAGATTATGGGATGGGGATGACACGGGTGCACAAATTCTAAATGATTTCTTGTCCAAATATGTAAAATGCTTAAAAGTTTCTAATTAAAAAATCCAAATTATCAAATATATTTCGTACTTACTAATATTTTTTCGATTTATTCTAAATTTCCAAAAATATTATCATATAGCCTGAACTTAGGACCTTATCCTCCGTTAGCCCCAGTAGTAACGGAATCTAATCTGGCACCTCCATTAACTCCATTATCATGGGTATTTTAACTCTTTTGCCCCAAATCGAGAAGAAATCCCAAAGGTAGGGGATCTCAATTTTCTTCAACTCTAAAGACGAGCTCTCTCGTCAAATTTTCCTTTGACTTTGAAATTAATGCTCACTCTGCCTCGAACCCATCACGCCAAGGTAGAAAGCTCATATTCGATTATTGTTGATAGTCTATTGGTGTTGTTAGTCCAGTGTTCAGTGGTGAGTGATAGATCTGGTGTTGTTCGTCCAGTGGTGAGTGATAGCTTTGACATCCAATCTGAGTTTCGAAGTCGTCCACGTTGAACCCAGCAAGCCAAGGTAGGAAGATCTTGTAGCCGGTTGTGTGGGTAATCTGGTGGTGTTTGTTTTGGTGTGAGTGGTCCTTTCTGTTATTCAAATATTTGTTTTCTGCCAAGGCGTGACCCAAGCTGTTGCATATAGTTGTAGAAATGTTTGGACATGGAGAAAGTATTTCAAGCAAAAGATATGAAATCAATAATAGTAGTATCAGCTCGAGTCGACAAGGCCGAGAAAGGACATGCTGATTGGAATGTCCTCTAAAGATTGCACAACATGTGAAAAACAACGGAAGGAAGTATTTTAGTTGTCCTCGTTTTAGAGATGCAGATGGTGGGTATAGGTTCTTTGTTTAGAGGGATAACATTACTGGAAGCGAGTATTCAAAGATGCCGAAGGGTGCTGTCAAAAATGATTCATCTTTGGAAGCAAAATTATTGAAGGCGCAAATAGAGTTGATTAAGGCAGAAGCTAAAATAGAGATCCTTAAGTCTTATGGTAATAGATATATGCTTTTGTGTTGTGTTTTAAGTTGTGTAATCTTTGTTTTAGCTTTGACAATGTGTAAATTATTGTAATTTTTATTTTTGTTGTGTTTCAAGTTGTGTAATCTTTGTTTTAGCTTTGGGAGTGGGTAATCTGTTGTAGGATATCAAGTAATTGTAATGGTTAACTACCTATAAACTTTATATTGTGGAATTGAATGCAGTCACAATTACTGATTTCAGCCATATTACTTTCAAACACAATTTCAAATGGTTTAAAACACTAGATTACTTTCAGTCTCATTACTTCCCAATTAACAAAAAAGTTGGCATGGGATTACTTTCAGCCACATTACTTCCCAACTTATAAAAATGTTCCAACTAACAGAATTGTTCCCGGACATAGTTAGCAAGCCTAAACCCAACTATAGTTAGCAAGCCGAAACCCAACTAACAGGATAGTTCCTGGACATATTTGACAAATGTTACTCACCGAACTTCACCAATTCCTAAATGTTGAGCAAAGATCATTGAAGGTATTGCTTCCTCGATCATCACACGACTCTTGCGTGCATGGATTTTCCAGGTTGATATGCGTGTAAGGAATTTCCACCAGGTTGGCATGGGATTGGTTTACTTGTCCTCTATCCCTCGCCCTTCCTCTTCATCTTCCTCTACCCCTTGAAGTCTAAGTAGGTTCGATCAGCAAAGCAGCCTAGCATTCCACAACAAGATTTGTTAGTGACTATTTGGAAGAAGAGAAATAACATGAACAAGTACTTACATTGGTTGGCCGTCCTTTACATTCTTTCTTATTATGACCATATTCATGACACTTTCTACACCTCATCTGGACCAATCCTTTCTTCGATTACCTGTTTTAGTTTTTAGGTTCTTCATATGGACCCTTCTTTCTGTTTTTCTTTGGTCTTCCTAGTCATTCATGAATGGAGGAGGTCTAATTGGTTCTCCTTCATTTTCTGGCCACTTGTTATATCCTTCGAAAGGGGGCAATGAATACTTAATGCCTTCATGTAGTAGTAGTCTCTCTTAAAAAGCGGAATGACATAAGCATCAATGTCGTGCTTCAATTGATACACGAGATCGCATGGCAAATGGGATGCCGGTTAAGTTCCATTCTCTGCAGCTGCATGTTGAATCATTCAAGTTGACAACAAATTTTTTTCCTTCCCGTGAACCACTTCAAACTGTTCACCAATACATGGCCTTAGAACCCACCTCCCAAAGTTGACCTTTAACTTTTCAATTTGCGTCCTAATGTCTGGACATATATTACCTTCCTTACCTTCAAACAATCGACTTTTGTGATCCATCCTTACCATCAAGGAACTACGGATCTCTTCAAACATTTCTACAATTGGTTTTGATCTAGCTTGGGTAGTGTAGCTATTGAATGTCTCGTAGAGATTATTATCAGCAGCATCACACTTTACTTGTGTGCCAAAGTAAGCCTGTATATGAATGGTAGAATCTACTTAAACTAGTGACAATAACCTTGTAAATCACTAATCTGACGAAATTAGAAATCACTAACCTTGCAAAAGTGCTCGGGTCCTTGCTTCAGGAAATCGTCCGCAACAGTATTGGATAACAATCTCATGTCGGTCAATGCACTTTTATATTCTGCTTTATTAGTGCTCTTGACTACAGTCCAAAAGCTTTTCTTCAATGCTTGTCCACGATGTATAGATTTTCAATTTGCATAGACATGTCGAGCACAATTTGGGTGTTCTACTAGCGGGGCTAACTCGGACGGAGCATGAATGAGTCCCTTAATAAAATGAAAAACTGTTAAGAAAGTAATTTAGTAGTAATTAATCATAAAAACAATTCAAGACAGGGTATTCATACCTTTTATTTGTCACCGATGAAAGTACACCCACGTCCATCGTTGACTTTTAAGCCATCAAATAACAAAGATAAGAACCACATCCATGAAGTTGTGGTCTCTCCCTCAACTACAACTCAAGCTACAGGAAACATGTTATTTCCATCCCTACCCACCGTTGATAACAAGATACCACCATCTTTGGTTTTCAAGAATGTCACATCAAATCCAATCACATTTTTACAGCCATGACGAAATCCCTTTATCAGCTCATTAAAACCAACGTGCATTCTCTTCAAGGTGTTGAACGGACCTAAACTATGTGTGAATTTCATATCTAACTTGAAATTTCCATTTGGACAGTTTTTGCTGAGATAAGCCGCATATGATCTAAGCTTCTTGTAGTGTTCCTCTACTGTGCCATTGAGAATCTTTTGAGCACGATAAAACTGTTGTTTGTTCACCAGTAGTGCATACTTCTCCAATTGAGGTTCCAGGTGGGTTCATTTCGTCAATATGATGTTTTAGCGAGCAACATTTGTTGTTAAATTACAAGTTAGTTGGTTTGTTTAATTTATAGTAAAGTTGGAATTCTTGAATTTGATTTTATTATAGATTAAGAATGAAGAGAATCAATGTCCGCATGCATATTAGTGGGTCAATGCTTTTGGGTTTATTACCTACAATGTAGGTAGGTTAATTAAGTTTATAGGAGGTGATTGTGACTTAGGCTTCTTCACGTTGGTTGCTTTATCCGGGAAATTGATTGCCGCCACTAGCATTATTTGGAATGGAAAATACATTCATATACTGAGATGTTCCATTAAGCCACATAGTTAAGATCCATTAACATTCTCATATTAAGGCCTCAAGTTTCCGTGTGATGGTTTTCCAAACCCGATATGAGATGTTATATCAACAGGTTTACAACTGCGTCTTTACTTAGTTTACATATTGACATAGTTAGGAATCCCGTCTTTTTAGTAAATTGAGTCTCCAACTGGACAATAAGATGAAATTATCACATTTTCGCAAACTTGAATAGTAATTCACAAAAAGTTTTTTAAAAACAAACAATATTTTGTTATAAACTTGTTGAAACCCAACAAAGGAAAGTGGGATGAAATAAATAATTTGGGGGCTTACATTGGACTAAATGTTTTTTTTATATGTGTTTTATTAAGATTGATTGTGTTTATAAATTAACTGCGCAAAGTTTAGAGTAGGGTCCCCTCCAAACCACGCCTCCCATAATAGTCAACAATTGCGACTTTCTAGACAAAAAAAGCATGCCGTTTCTGACCCGTGATTCTTGAATAAAAATTCACTTCATAATTCTTTGAAACTGTAGGGAAATGAGATAAAAAAAAAAAGGGTCACACGGAAGCCAAACAGACTACTTTCCATCCCAAAATCAATGAAATCGCCAGCACAAAAAAAGTTCCTGAACATAACCCCAAGATTTATAAGCTAAACCCCTAAAATCCTAAACCTCTTTCCCATGGCGACCTCAATTACCCGCTTGATTAAGTCAGCCGAAAAAAAGGAACCGACAATAGCTGGGGCCCACACAAATTTACAGCTCGTCGTGCTCGTCCTCGTCCGCCTCGGAGGATCCACCGCCCGGCGCACCGCCAGATCTCTGGTAGACGGCCGTTATGATAGGGTTGCAGACAGCCTCTACCTCCTTGAGCTTCTCCTCGTAGTCCTCCTTCTCTACTGTCTGGTTGTCATCCAACCACTCCAGTGCCTCCTTTGTCGCCGCCTCGATCTTGTCCTTCTCGTCTGCCTCCAGCTTGTCCGCCAGCTTGTCCTTGTCACTGATCTGGTTCTTCATGTTGTACACGTAGGTTTCCAGGCTGTTGCGGGCGTCAATCCTCTCCTTGACCTTCTTGTCCTCCTCCGCAAACTCCTCTGCCTCACGGACCATCCGTTCAATTTCCTCCTGGCTCAGTCGGCCCTTGTCGTTTGTGATGGTGATCTTTTCCGATTTCCCCGTGCCCTTGTCCTCCGCCTTCACATTCAGGATACCATTGGCGTCGACCTCGAAAGTGACCTCAATCTGAGGAGTTCCCCTGTTGAAAGAGGGAAACAACGTCAAACCCAAGTCTCCAGCGAGCAGAGAAAGCCACCACCAAGACATAAAGTAGTGTCCTCTTAGAAAGGATATTGAGACGAGAAACAAACCTAGGAGCCGGAGGAATTCCGTGAAGGTCGAATTTCCCCAGCATCCTACAGTCCTTCGTAAGACTCCTCTCACCTTCAAAAACCTGTTAAGGTTGACACAAAAACATAAAGTCAGATGGTCAGTTCAAATTTCCCAGTTTCAGAGACAAGTTGGTAGCCAGAAGTAGTTTTTGTCACCGTTACCTGGATGGACACAGTAGTTTGCTGATCCTGGTAGGTTGTAAAGACTTGGGACTTCTTCGTCGGGATGACTGTGTTCCTGGGAATCAACTTGGTCATCACCCCACCAACAGTTTCAATACCGAGGGTAAGAGGGGCAACATCCAAAAGCAGGATATCTGTAATCAATCCATCATATCATCAGCATTTAAGTACATCGATGATTGTGAATGCAGAAAGCAAGAAGGTATGGAATTATGTCAGTCTCACCTTTTGTTTCTTCACCACCCTCTCCGCTCAAGATACTTCCTTGAACAGCTGCCCCAAAAGCAACAGCTTCATCGGGATTGACACCCTTGTTGGGTTCCTTCCCATCAAAGTAATCCTTGAGAAGTTGCTGAACCTTGGGAATCCTAGTGCTTCCACCGACCAAAACAATCTCATCGATCTGATTCTTATCCAAGCTAGCATCCTCCATGGCCTTCTTGACAGGACCCATTGTCTTCCTGAAAAGGTCATTGTTGAGCTCTTCGAACCTAGCCCGAGTAAGGGGCTCGGAGAAGTCAACTCCATCGAAGAGTGACTCGATCTCGACACGGACTTGGTGCTGGCTGCTGAGTGCCCTCTTGGCACGCTCACATTCCCTCCTCAGCTTGCCAAGAGCTCTGTTGTCCTTGCTGATGTCTTTGTTGTGCTTCTTCTTGATCAACTTGATGAAGTATTCCATGATCCTCTGGTCGAAATCCTCTCCTGCAATTATTACAATGCACAGCACCTACTTTATTCATCACTCATCAAATATAAAACAAGGCATGATAAGTTAACTCTCTCCAACACATAATTCAAAGATTGTGCAAAAACACCATCTATACCTCCCAAGTGGGTATCACCATTCGTCGCAAGGACCTCGAAAACACCATTGTCGATTGTGAGGATGCTGACATCGAAGGTACCACCACCAAGGTCAAACACAAGAATGTTCTTCTCTCCACCCTTCTTGTCCAAGCCATAGGCAATGGCAGCAGCGGTGGGTTCATTAATAATCCTGGCAACGTTAAGTCCAGCAATGACACCGGCGTCCTTGGTAGCTTGCCTCTGGGCATCGTTGAAGTATGCTGCAAGATTGAACCAGTGTTAACATAACTTCGAGATCATTGCATGAAGCTTCTGTCCAATTAATCAATCAGTAAGAACTATAGCACTTAAAAAAAATGTGCAACTCACCAGGGACGGTGACAACAGCATCCTTAATCTGTTTTCCAAGGAATGCTTCAGCGGTTTCCTTCATCTTAGTCAACACCATGGCACTTATCTCCTCAGGGCTGAAAACCTTGGTCTCACCATCCTTAATTTTCACCTGAATATAAGGTTTACCGTCCTTATTCACAATCTTGTATGGAACAAGCTTCATGTCCCTCTGAACCTCCTTGTCCTCAAACCTTTCGAGCAAAGCATGGATGAGACTAAGTACAACAATTAAACTAAAGAAAATAAATAATCAACACCAAAGGAAAGAATCCTCACTTTCTGCCAATAAGTCTCTTCACGTCGAAAACAGTCCTTTCAGGATTGACAGCCGCCTGATTCTTAGCAGCCTCACCGATGAGCCTTTCACTATCGGTGAAAGCCACCCATGACGGGGTGATTCTGTTACCTTGGTCATTTGCTATAATTTCGACATGACCGTTCTTGTAGACTCCGACACAGGAGTACGTTGTACCAAGATCAATACCAATAACCGTCCCCAACTTAGCAGCTTCCTCTTTTGCAATAGAAATTGCAAACAGACATCCTGTTCACCAAATCCCCCAAAGCATTAGCATCAATCCAAATAGCAGTGGCAGTCAAGGGCAGGGCCACAGTTAAGAAATCAAAATCAGCATACTAAAAGCATTCGCAGCGATCAATCGTACAACCTACACCATAACATTATCCTCATCCTAATCCAGATCTAAACGACAGTACGCAACTGCACCACAAAAACTCCATTGATCCAAAGCGAATACGATCATTTCCTGACCAAAAACCGAAGAGAAAACAAAAAGAAACACTAACCGAAGAAGACGATGGAGAGCGCAATCAAGCTCCTGCGAGCTCGGCGAGGGACACAAGCCATCTCAAAGGATCACAAGGAATCCCGCCCTATCAAACCGATCTTCGTGAACCCTCTCCCGCGTACGAGCAGAACTTTCCAGAAGAATGAGATCACGGGTGGCAACCGCCGGCGAATGACGGGATAGATTTAGATTGGAGGAGAGGAGGGAGGTGGGGAGGGGCATTATAAATGAAGGCAACGGAAACGCAGTGAATGGGGAGGGACAAGGGACCGTCACGATGTGTCATCTCTGCTTACGTAGACCAATAAATGTACGCCACCTGTAAGACCGGGCCAATGGCGTTGCTTTCTATCCGTGGGGCTGTTTCTGACCGCTCGATGGAGACCGTGGGCTACGTGGGAGGATCTGAACGGTTGGGTTGAGAAATCGGGAACCCCCGACGACGTCGTTTGTTGGATTTGGGTCAGAAGCATGGGGGGACTGGGCTCCTTATGTGGGTGGGCCTAAATTCAAATCACTTTTCGGACCGAACCGATTCACATTCAGAAAAATGATTTGAAGTATTTCTAAACATGAAGTAGGCCCACTACGCATGGGTGTTATCACACGGAGGGGTGTAAATGATCAGAACGGTTCGAGAACGGTTCGCAAACGGCTCGAGAAAAGCTCGATAAACGAGTCGAGCCCGAGCTCGGGCTCTACTCGAATGTAAATGAGCTCGAGCTCGAGCCTTAAAATTTTTATTAAAACTATTCGCGAGCCTATATGAACAAAAAATATTTAATAGTCTAGATGGTTAAAATTTTGTTACCCAACTAACAGGTAAGGTGTTCGAACCCTATTACCTTATATTTTTTTCCGTCTTTTTCCTGCGTTCTTTTCCCCATCCGCCTAGCACGCCGATCGGCCCGATCCCATCGTCCTCCGGTCTCGTGAAGTTGAAATCCGGCCTCTCTTCTTCCAAGGTACAACACTTAACGCCACTATGACGATTCGCCTCTTTTTTCTGCGTTGGATCGTGTGTGTGACGCATCTTTTAGGGTTTTCTGTCTGGCCGATTGGAGCGTCTGTATGCTCCATAACCCATAATTCCAACCTCCCCCAATATGTATTCTCCATATCCCGCCTCTCCCCCAATGTTTTTTTTATACTCCCCTTCTTTCGAATGCCGCTTTGATCAGTGCCGTCGTTTCCCGTTTCGATGGTTTTTTTTTCCTTTTGAGCATCATTTAATTCGTTGGAATTTTCCTGGGATTGGTGATGTTTCTATTGGATTTTGGGGAGGGGGACCCCGCGATGTGTGAGCGACTTCATTCTTCTGAAGACGAAGAATTCTTTTTTAATGAACGACGAACTTAGATAATACAAGTCTGCCAAATATGAGGAGCCTAGGAAGAGGCACGGCTTAGGTACTAGTCTTAAGCAATTGCTACAGCGACTAGATGAGCACCTTGCTACAGACACATCCCCAGCATTGGTTCTCAGTTAATTTTCATAGCTTTTCATTTTAGACTCGTAAAATTGTTAACATCCCCCGTTGTTTTTTTTTTTCAGATGAAATCATCACACACGCAAGAATCGATTGGTCAAGCTAGTAATCCAAGTGTTGATGACACAATAGAAAGTCATGAAGTTATTAGTGTAGATGATGGAGAAACAACCAAGGAAGATGAAACTTGTGAATTTCAAGTAAAGAAGAAAGCAAGAACTTCCTTAGTTTG
Source organism: Melastoma candidum (assembly GCA_023653495.1). Classification (NCBI taxonomy): domain Eukaryota; kingdom Viridiplantae; phylum Streptophyta; class Magnoliopsida; order Myrtales; family Melastomataceae; genus Melastoma; species Melastoma candidum. Next base: position 23,850,280 of record CM042883.1, on the reverse strand, counting down.
GCTGGAAATGAAAATAGTAACTGCTGCAAAAAGGGTTAAGAAAGTGGAGTGCATCCATTGTAAGACCCACTTATCTTACAATGGTTCTGCGACTACTCACTTGAGGAGGCACTTAAATTCGTGTCAACTTAGAGCACGAAAAGGACAACAACAACAAATGTTATCGTTCAAGCCTACTGGTTCTAATCCGATCTTGATGGGGCCTGCTTATATGGATGGAAAGCTTGATATGATAAAAATGAGAGAAGTCGTCGCGCATTGGATTTTAATGCATGAACATCCATTCTCGATTGTTGAAGAAGAAGGATTCAACCTTATGCAAAACCGTGGAATGCCTCAGTGGGAGAAGATTTCACGCAACACCATCAAGAAGGATTGTGTGCAAGTTTATGGAATTGAAAAAGAAAAATTACGGTGTTTACTGAAAGATGTGAAGAGGATTAGTCTTACTACTGATTTGTGGAAGTCATCTCACCAGAGAATTGAATATATGGTGATAACAGGCCATTTTATGGATTCTAATTGGCAACTACAGAAGATAGTTCTAAATTTTGTTCATCTTTCACCTCCTCTTTGTGGGATTCATATTTTTGACGGGATTTATAAATGTTTAAAGGAATGGGGACTTGAGAATAAGGTATGTAATATTTTATTTTATAGTTGATTTAAATTTTGGTTATCTTATTTATTCTAATTAAATCATATTATGCTATTGATAGGTTCTTTCAATTACAGTCGATAATGCTTCGAAGAATGATGTGGCGCTGAGAACTTTGAAGGATACTTTCTCCAGACCGAATAAGCTATTGTGTGATGGAAAGCTCTTTTATGTTCGTTGCTATGCACACATATTGAATCTTATGGTTCAAGATGGGCTTTCTGAAATTAAAGGTATCATTGAAGATATACATGATAGTGTGGTTTTTATCAATCACAATGAAACACGATTGAAGATGTTCTCTGAGATTGTGCAACAACTACAACTACCTGACAGAAGACTTGTCATTGATTGTAAGACGAGATGGAATTCCACATATGAAATGTTGTCAAAGGCTATCAAGTTCAAAGAGGTTTTTCCATGATATGCGGAGCGGGAAACATCTTATTATTGTTGCCCAAAGGTTGAAGATTGGGCAAAAGTTGAACAAGTTTGTGAGATTTTGGGTGTTTTCAATTCCATCACCAACATTATTTCAGGTAGTGACTACCCCACTTCGAACTTATTCCTTCATGGAATTTATAGGGTGAAGATTATGTTGGATAGAAAGTTCACTGAAATCAAAGATGAGAAGCATTTCCTCTTTTCGATGGTGAATAAGATGAAGGAAAAGTTTGACAAGTATTGGAGTGATTGCAATTTGTTGATGGCTATTGCAGCAATTTTAGATCCAAGATGCAAATTTAGGGTGATTGAGTTTTGTTTTCCAAGACTGTATTCAGCCGGTGAATCAAATGTCAACATTCAACTTGTCCGTGATGCTTTGTACGGTTTATATGATGATTATGTAGCTGAATATATAAGTGAAAGTGAAGAACAACTATCGCAAAGTGGGCAACATCCTATGATCACTGAGTCATTATCTTCATCATCGGGTTGGTCAGAGTTTGCTCAGTTTGTTAAATCTGTAGAGACCGCTCAACCTTCAAAGAATGAGTTAGAGAACTATCTTGAGGAAGGTTGTTATATTGGTGATACAAGTTCAAGCTTTGATGCATTAGAATGGTGGAAAGTTAATGCATCGAAGTATCGTATCTTGTCTAAAATTGCCCGTGACATTCTTGTCATTCCCATTACAAGTGTAGCATCGGAGGCAACATTTAGTGCAGGTGGAAGAGTTATTGATGCTTATCGTGCCTTGTTGTCTACAGAAACTGTGCAAGTCTTACTTTGTGGAAGTGACTGGTGTAGGAATTTACACAAAGTCAAGAAAAGTAACAAAGTAAAGTTCTTATTATTTCTATTATGAAATCTCTATATTTTAGCTTTTAGTTATTGATATTTATGTAATTTTGTAGGAATCGAACCAGCCATTACAGATCACACTTCCTATTCCATGATCAAACATGGCAAATGCAAGTTACATCTTTTAGATTGGTGAGAATCGAGTACACATTTTGGAAAATAATATAATATTGGCACCGCTTATATTTTTTATTTTAATTTCCAACTGTAGGTGTACACGTGGTGCTATTATCCTCAAGTGATGGTAATTCAAGAGGCTAGGCAACCATGACTTGTTTGCGAAATTTGAAGAAACTATGTTGGAACACTACTTTGATACTTGATTTTGCTTACGTTCTCATATATTGAAGATTATTAAGATTACTTGGGACTTTCATAGTTATTCAAAGATGTTATATGCTTAATCATGCCACTTTAATCTATTGTTATATGGCTTTATGAGGTAATTTTGAGTTTCATTTTGGTTAAAAATTGATATCGAGCTTAAAAAGAGCTCGAGCTCGAGCTCTAATCGAGCCTAGTAAGAATCAAGCCCAAAACAAGCTCGAGCTCCAAAAAAATAAATGAGCTCGAGCTCGAGCCTAGGAGTTCTCTGACGAGCCCGAGCCCGAGCTCACTACTGTTTGGGCTCGGTTCGGCTCGTTTACACCCCTAGTCACACGATGTAACCATCATTACCAGAATTACAAGTTTTTAATAACATTAACGGATGTAATATTTTTAGGATGTTGTGGACAGAACCACCGGGGCTAGTGTCATCATCACCGGGGCTAGTGTCATCATCTTCTGTCTCTTATCTTGTGGATGCTGAGATGAAAAGGAATGATGATTTTATTCCATCTCATTTAAAGCTAACAAAAAAAAAAATGATTTTATTCCATCTCTTATCTTGTTATTCATTCCATCGTTTTATTTCCTCTATCATTCTATTCCATTCCATTCCATTCAGAGTCAAACAAACACCCCTATAGAGTACAATATATAGGAAGCCATTCGTCGAGCCAAACCCTAACTCCTCATCAAATTATGCCCCCCTCATCATCTATACACCTATTTATCATACCAAACCCTATTCTCATGTTTACTATCAACAAATTCATTCCCTCACGAGACATAACATACTATCGCCATATTCAGTGCCCACATCTCGTTAGTTTCTATCTCTTACAATTCTTATACCGTCTTTTATCGACAACTCATCCATATCAACCAGGCGACGTTTGGTCCTAGTGCTGCATGAAGCCCTACTCGTACACCTGCAAATACTTCCTGTCCATTGATGGTAAGAGTTCATCGGGTGCACAGAAGTCCGACTTCCCAAGGGTTTCATTGGAGCTGGACCATGGCCATTCCTACTCTTTGAGCTATTTATGTAATAACACGCGAGAGAAGGTTGCTTGGTCCGATTGCCTAGAGCTCTAGGCCCATGCCATCCATCGATTATTATATCAGACATTACACACAAATGCACCAAATAGGATTCATAGGCATGGTTCAGGAATGCTCTCACTGGCCTCGAGACCCGTCTTTTGACGCGAAAAGTTAGTGTAACATGTATCGAATTGTGCGACGGTGTGTGTATGTTACGGTCGATGCAGTAATGTTTTACAACCAAAGATTATAGAAAGAGCATAAACAACACTTGTATACAAACGAAAAAGAACTGTTTACATATAAGAACAAACAATTATAAGCATTATGAAGCGAAGGAGGATGTTACACAACTGATACATGGAACTAGAAAAATGATTGGCGAAAAATGACAGCCTCCTTTACCGAAAACTGCCTTGGAACGGTAGCGGTCAGATGTGTCGGAGGTTTCTGGACGTCAGGGAATCAACAAGAATGAAAAGAGAGAAATCGAGAGAAGTAGTTGCGATAATCAACCAGAATTTAGACTTATGAATAGTGGTACCTTATTCTGATTTTTTATGTATTTGTGGGAGCCTTCAGATGATCAAGGACGTGGGTTTGTTGACCATTGAATTTGCAGCCTTTCTATGCCCAAAACAATTTCCCTTTTTATAGAATTATATTAAGATCATGTCCGGATTGAATTTGTGGAAACGATTCATCCATTTTTACATGGATTCTATTAAGATGGTATTCGTGCAGTATCTTTATTGCTCTATTGTTGTGGGCACTTTTTCTTGACTTCACTACCTCTTCATGTCAACTACTACTGTTTCTAGAATTTCATTTCGAGTTCCATCTATTCATCTTGAGATCCATCCATTCATCTAGAGCATATATATCTCCTGCCAGCTTTTCGTTTGGAGTTCCTTTAATGGTTATTATCCATCCTTCTCAAGTGCCTATCCCAAAAATCCTTTAATGGCTACTTATGTCGAGTAGTTGCTACTTTACTTTCCCAAGCCTTCAAGAACTTGGCATCCGCAGCATGGGTTTCTAAGTTTTCTTTTAACTCAAATTGGTTATATGTCTCGAATTACCTGGGGGCGCCCTAGACTCTTGGATGCTTGGTTTCTGGCTTTGAGATTTCTTAAATAAATGGACTACTCAAACACAAGTCCAGTCCCTCCCAATTATGTGTAAACATTGATGCGATGGGTTTGTCGAGTTCAGGGTGGCCGACGATGTCCTCCCCATGATGTCGAATAATGTTTCCAAATTGATCCCCAATGCTTTGGGGATGAATTACATCTCATATAGCATCCCCGAGTATGGCATGTGGTTCTCGAAGGGCCAATGAAGTAGTGACAAAAGATGGTTCAGGAAACTACAAGGTGATTTGATGTAGATTAAATACAGCATCAAAGCAAACGGACTCATCTAGATGCGTCATTTACATCAAGGCTGGGACGTATAAGGAGAATGTTGAGGTGGGAATAAGCTTGAAGATTATCATGTTCGTTGGGGAAGGAACGAGAAAGACAATCGTCATTGGCAACAAAAGCATTGGTGGAGGTTCTATGAGTTTCAGATTAGCCACTGTTTGGTGCTTACGAAAACTAAGCCGCGATATTGACGTAAACAGAAAATGAAACGTGGTCACTGTAAAAGAACTAATATAAAATCATGAAAAGCAAAGGAGAGAAAATGCTTACTTCCATTGAAATGAATCCAAGTAAAAAATACAGGATCAAGAACGACAAGTGAAATGACAAGGGAAGGGGAAACGAAAAAGACAACCAAGTGCCTTTTTGGTGTTCCAGTGATTGTTATTCCTTCACTGTACACAAGGATCTTATTTATACTACCATACTAATAATTGTTGTCAACACGTGCTTAATTGCTTAATTCTAAGTAAACTAACTATAACTGCTCTGGAAGAAGGAACTGTCATTGGTCTGCGTGGTCATCATTACGTGCTTCGATTGCAATTTGCCTTCGAGCTAGCATACTATCGACCGATCATGAGCCTGAACCGTCATTCAACCGGACATCTTCCTTCATCTAGAAGAGATTTTCACTTATTGCTTCAACTCACAAAACTTGAACTTGTTTGTCAACTTCCGGTGATAAATCTTCGACCATAGATGCCAAATGTTTTCCTTCGACCGTCTGTTGCCAACCCTTGACCTTTGATTGTCGACTGCTAACCTTTCTCTCATCTGCTGACCCTTTTAGTTTGCACTTCCCGACGTTCAATTGCTTGCTCTCATGGGCATCTTTTTCGCTTACTACAACGATAGAACCACATAGCACATTTGACTACGATAAGTTGTGGGCATAAACCCATTGGCCCAGAAAGAATTTACTGCGTAAACAGTTGGTCCATAAGCTTACTTAATTAGCTTTTCTCGGCACAACGCATGATTGACGAAATTTTGCTTGCATATGTGAAAATTTCAGCTATTACTGAAGAGGGGTTCATCGCCCGTGACGTCGTGATCCGCAACACCACTGGAGCGGCCAACCATCAGGCAGTAGCATTACGCTCAGGTTCAGACCAGCAGGAGTTCTAAAAATGATGTAGCATAGAAGGATACCGGGATACTCTTTAATTTTATGATATTACTAAGCTTTTGTTTCTTTTATATAAACTAATAAATAAGTTTTTTTTTTTAATTTTAAAGCTAAACGCTAAAGTAGTTTTGCCTTACCAGATTATTTCAATAATTAATTTTACTTCAACCGTTTTTAATAAGAAGTTCCACCAAACGAAGCCTAATTTCAGTGGCACAAACACATCCAATAATCATTTATAATCTCCAGAGAGGAGTTCAAAACGATGAATCAGGGGTCATCAACATTACTAACACCATACCTCTCCAGCCAAGCATGAGAGGGAGACAGTGACATTCGATTTTCTACCCTCCACTTCATAACAGCTTTCATCATCATGAACCGCATCCTCATGCAATTCCTCAACAAATCACAGGGTTATCCAACACGGACAGTTGTGAATCACTTTCGCCCCTGAGCTCAAGGAAACAACAGAATGACGACACCACCAGAACAGATAACATTGCAGAAAACCAACAAAAGAAAACGAGGAAATGAAAGTAAGTCCACTGATTAATAGAGGGGGCAAAATAAAATTGGATCTCAGCATTCAAGTTTATGTCTTCAGTTCCTAGTAGGAGCTGCAGATAGATAACGCAGTGATTTCATAACATCATCGATCCAAGCTATGCCACTACAGGGAAAAAAAATCAATGCTTGCAACCCAGAGGGTGTGGGTGTCTTTGCAAGGGCTCGACGAATCGTCATAAGAAAGGAGAGAAAGCATCTCAGAGAACTGATTCCCCATAAGCTTCTTCATGGAAATTCAAAGTGCAAGGATGACAAATATTACAAGTGTCTCATCACAGATTGCTTTCTCCAATCAGCAAAGCCGTTGGAAACACCGGAAGGAAAGGTAAGACTTCAAAAACACCAGAAATGGTGTGGTTGACGAAATGAAAGTAGTTGACCATAGCTCAAAAGAGACTTGATCAAAGTTCATGCGAAAACATTTTAACAACCATCAGGAGAAACAAAATAAAATTACTATAATCAGATGAAAAATAAGAGGTAATGCCTACAAAAAAGGACAATTAAACATCTATCCTGTTGAGTGGTGTCAATTATATGACTCCCTCAGGTTATTCTGGTCTACGTATACTTACATCCACGTTACCGTATAAGTAAATTTTCATCATATACATCCAAATCAGTTTTGACAATACCATCTGTCGAGTGCATCCAGTTACCTATGATCTCCTCTCTATCAGTTCAAATAATCTTAATCATGCTCCTCTTATCTTATTTGGTATGTGCTACTCCAACTTTCTGGCTAAAACAATAGATTAGTTCATCCTAAAATCTCCCTGTCAATGGCTTCCACCAGACAGTGTCAACCAATCAATATGAAGCAGTATTTACTGAAGGAGAAAACAATAACAAGCACTAAACATCCAAAATTTCAATTAGACAGGAACAGCTTCCACATTGATATGACCTTAATATATAGCAAGCATTCCTCGTGTCACGTCATTCACCTAACCTATTACATCGAAGGGAGGTAAACCTGTTCTTTCAGATTCTGGGTCTTACTTTCCGTGTGGATTCCTCTAACTGCACCAATGGTCCATTGTGCAATACTCCCGCAGCTATAGCAAATCTGAGCTGCGGCTGCCTTCCAAAGTAATCTTGATTAGTATACATCTCAGAATGAGTTATGAGCTTTCTCAAAATACCAGCCACTACAGCATCTCCAGATCCAATTCTATCGCAAGTGGAAGGAGTAATAAGAACGTCTTCCGTGCCAACAACCACTCCGTCAAAATCAGGCGCATAATAGTGCATTCATAGTGTTCCATAGGTGACGAACAGAAGCTTTATCTATCACGCCATAATGGAGAAATCTCGTATAGCGATGACAATCTCGCCTGTTCCTGGTTTGCTCGTAATTCTTTACAAAGTACTGGGGGCGATAATTCCTTTTCCTCTCGTAGTAATCGTAATCCAAAAGAAACTCCAACTCCTGCCGAGAGACCTCAATGATGTCGGCCTGGCACCATGGCTTCTTGATCAATTCGCCGGTCTCTTCTCTGGATCTCCATAAGGGCAAGCACAAATTCAATTCAGAAAAGATGGACTGTCAAATTTCTTCGACCACAGGATAGCCTTGAAAGACGTCTATTGCATAGATGAGGAAGTCAAGAAATCTGATGTGAAGTGAAAGACCCTGGCCTGCAATAGCCATTCAAGAGCAGCCAAAGCATTTAACAACCCAACAGTTCGGCAAGGACTGAAGTACACAGCAAAATGCTAACTTGTCGCCGGCTCAACCCAGTGTCTTCAACAGGAGAAAGACCGGTCAAATTGCCAAATGCGATTAGACATGGTCGAGTATTACCTCCTTAAGTACCACGAGATTCAGCTCCGAGTCCAGCAACTGATCCTCGGGGAAATCCCTAACAATCTCCTTCCCTCTCGAAACGGATCCCACTCATCTGGACCCTCTCCTGGTTCAACCGCAGCACGAGCACATCACCGTACAAGTCCCCTCCGAACTTGCCGATCACGGCCGCCCTGCCACCAAATCAAACATGGGCGACAGCAACATTATCAGCGGGTCCACCGGGAGCCCTGGAAAACTCAGGAGGTCCCACTGGAGCATCTTCCACTGGGAGTAGCTGTCAGGGTGCAGTGCACCAGATTGACGTGCCCGCGGACCGAGGGGACGTAGGGGAAGTCGATACAGTCGTCGAAATGGAGGTCGGAGTAGGTGTCCTATTCGGCGTGGGAGCTGTGGTCGGGGTGGGAACCTAGGGGGAGGAGGAGAATTCTGGGGCCTGCCGGGCCTCGTGGTCAAGGTACTGGAACGGCGTTGTACGGAGAAAGGAGAAACGGCAAGTAGTGGATGAAGACGACGAGGAGGAAGCGAGGGGAAGAGGGGGAGGAGGAATTAGGAGGCGAAGCAGGAAGGAGTTGAAGTGGAAAGGCAGACTGCGCCGCCGCCATTTCAGCGCCTTCCTGTTCCCCCGGTGTTGGTTTAGGGTTTTCCCAATATTCGCTAGGAAGCAAGCGGCCTGGCCAGACCGGATTCCTCGGGTCGGTTCAGAACTCACTAATTGGAAGTTGGGAAATTCCAATTGCCCCGTATTTTCCTGTCCATTCGATTGGATTGTCCATTAATAGTTACTATTTGCGTGTTAAAGGATGAATGAAATTTTTCCTTGATACCGTGTTGCATGTCATTTCCCTTTATTTTTTTAGTATTTAGTTACGCCTTTTAAATGTTTATTTTCAATATTGTCGTCCGGAAATCTAACTCTCATTGTTCTAAAAAAGAAAATATGTCATTTTATAAATATTATTTGGTTTTAAAAAATACGCATATTTTTATTAGTATTTTAGTAAAAAATCAACAAAATTGTTAGATCTTGAGTTATTATCAATATTAATTTCAATCTTTTAAATAATTCTAAATTTGAATAAATAAAATTTCATTGCTTAAACAACACACCTTTTAACATTTTCTAAACAACGTGTCACGTCTGAAATATTGTGTTTTGACCCACTATTTGAAACCACCTTTATTAAGCCTTCCACTTCTCAAGGGTCTGGTTTTGCTAAGCGAAGCCTGACGTAAGTAGAGAACTTGATAAATGAGGAGTATGATCCCAAAGTAAATTCGTTATCGGAGATATGTAGAGTTGAGCAATTTAACCCACATGTCCTAAAAGATAGCGCGGTGCATGTGGTACAACAAATGATGTCAGACATGGTTTATCGGGAGGATATGTACCTCCACAAGAACCCGTACCCTGAGTACACAGATAGAAAAGTTCAACTCCTACGAGACTAGTACATACCACAGGTTCACACCCTCCACAAAAGCGCGTACCCAGAGTACATAAATAAGAAATTTTAACAGCCATGAGATGACACATACCATGCATGGTTCACACCCTCTATAAGAAAGCGTACACACCCTCTACAAGAGAGCGTGCCTTGAGTACTAAGACATGGAATTTCAACTCCCATGAGACTAGCACATACTCTGGGATCACACCACTTGGTGCTAATATATAAAGTCGCTAGTTGGGTATACGTTATTAGTCGACATCGTCTCATTCAGAAAACATGGGCTTTTGTTAACATAAAGGTAATACAAATAGGAGAACCCATAACAAGATTCTGGTGGGCCCAAGTCTACAAGGTACAATCCACATTAAGTCTACTAGGATGAAACTTACAATGGATCTTCTAGATGACCCATAACAAGTTCACAAGATATAACCTACACTAAGTCTTCCATATTGGAATAATATGTCTACTGGGATAACTCATAACGAGTATACGAGATACAAACTTTCAGTAATTCTACGAAAGACAAACCTGTAAGCAAGTTTACCAAATATAAACACACAACAACTCTATTAGAGATTAACCCACAATAAAACCAACATACTTCAAGTCTACAAATGAATAATTCCTTTATCAGATAGACAAATCCATAGTGAGTCTATGAGAAATTGACTCATAGGAAGTCTACGAGGACTGAACATGTCCTACGAGGACAAAAAGCCCATGTTAAGTCTACGATCGCCTGTCATGGCAGTCAACTTCGGTCAAAGTCTACGAAGACCAGTTTCTGCCAAGAAAAGTCATGATTTGAGATTCTAGAAAAGTGGTTAGGGAGGCCACGAATCCATGATTTTCATATGATATTTAGTTAAAGAACAATCTCAGAAAAGTTAGGCCACGTTCCTAAACAAATTTTATTTGGTATAAAAGCAAAAAGATACTCTCAAAGAAAATTACGACATTCAACTAAGACCAAATTGACATTGTTTGTCTCTTGCCTCTTTTGCATCATCAGCCCTTAGATCCTAGATCCCAATTCTAGCCCTCGTGATAACAACTTCTAATTTTTTTCATTTTCCAATTTCACCTCACCTCATCAACACTTAGATCTTATTAGCCAACCATGCAAGTCGAGGAGTAGAAATGAGGATCTCAGAGTTCGCACCGTTTCAACTTTATTTTTATTTATTTATTATTTTCATAGTTGTAAGTTTATGTTCTCAGGTGTAAACACTATTATGTGAATACAATATGCTCATTTTTTAAATTATCGGTGACCACATTATGAACTACTGTGTTGTTCATAACAAATATATTCTGTGTTGTGATTTCGTCGAGCATGTTTTTTACGATCACAGTGAGAGAATGACTAGAAATCAACTTGAAATTTACCCGGTTCAAGGAAACCAAATCCCGTCCCCTTGGTCCCTTATGACAATGCACGCGCCACTGGAGTTTATATCATAAGTCAAGTTTCTCAAAGAATTTGGGGATGTATAGAGAAAAATAGAATATTTGCGAGAGATTGTGTCTAGCTAGTGTTGAGCAAAGTTGGTCCTTGTGTGAAAGAAAGCTCATTCTTGAGCAATGCCCGGAGAGCAACAAGTGCCAAAAGGGTTGTTTCCTTCTACCACGAGAACTCGTGGGGAGGCGTACAACTTGCTGAGCTAGAAACATATGATTTTAGCTCCCCTATTGGGAACATCGCCTCTGTTAAGCACTCCTTTTACCGGGCGCTTAGCTCTATTAGGTGGAGCCTGACACAACTAGAAAACTTGGTAGATGAGGACAATGGGGGTACATGGAGATGCGAACTGATATTCAAACTATGTCCCCCTTCCCCCCGTATCGTCGTAGATAGAGTTTTTATGTGAGGTCTCACATTGGCTAGTATGCTCCCCAGAGCAAATAGAGTTTTTATGTGAGGTCTCACATTGGCTAGTATGCTCCCCAGAGCAAATAGGCTTCCCATCAACGAGTATACTCCCAAAGCAAACCCGCTGCTAAGGGTAAGGGTCGGTAGAGTTGAGCAAATTGGCAACTTTCCCTTAAAGATATTGTAGCGCAGGTGGTAGTTTAAATGAATCCGCTTTGCGAGCTTTTGATGCACAAAATTAGAAGCAATTGCAGCTACTTAGGACACTTAAGTTCTCCACCATGCTTTTGTTTAAAGGCTTCGATTATATCCTTGTGCTTAATGTTATCTCATTTCCTTATAAACCTTTTGGAGTAGGCATGACTCCGCCTTTAGAGATCTTTTTTAGACAATACTTTATATTTATTGTATCGCATAAATTTTTTCTTATTAGAAAAGTTTTTTGTTCTCTTTTATTCACCACAGCCTCAAACCCATACCTCCCAAGTATACACTCAATTTGATAATAACAATTCTTATTTAGATTGGGAAGCTTTTTGAATGTTACCTGGAGCTTAGTACATGCATTTTCATTGCATACTTCATCACCTAAATTTTTTCTCTTAGTCCCGGAACAATCTTTTTCTTACCAAAGAGAAATTCATAGGCATTTTGCGCTACCTCCAACCAGGGTTCCAAAAGTCTTGTAAATTATGTAACTAATATGAACCATTGAGAAACTTCGTTTAAATTATAGTAATATTTTTATAATTCACAAATGTAGTTGTCAAATAGTTGTGTGAATGCTTTAGTAAAACGGTTAGAGATTGATTTTTTTCTCACTATCTTAGTGGAGAGAGAAAATACATAAATCCCTAGTTTAAGTGCGTTAACAATAATTAATAATACGCTACTAACGGTTAGTGCATGATATCGTACCATTTCTTTGATGTTCGTGTGCATCACCAAAGGTTTCCAATACTTTGACGCTCTTCTCATGAGGGTTGTCACACCTAACTCATAGATTGATCCATGGGATAATGTTTCTACTGAGGCATTCATTGAATTAGTGATAACCACTAATCTATCATTTTGAATACATACTTTTCACTTTCAATATCCATATCAACATCAAGGGTAATTATAGGCTTAAGAACATTATCCACAGGGATGAATTTGGATTTTATTTTATGGGGATAATCTGGCACGTAAATTTCCCTTTTCGTAGTTACTAATTGATTGGACGTCCTATTGTCTATATGAATTGTAGATTCCTTCGTCACACCAAGGCTTTCCTTAAATCTTTTGCCAACTTACTACTTTGTGAGTTCATATTTGCATCTCGTCTTTGTGATTCCTTATACATTTTGTCTAGACTCTTACCTTTATCTTGTTTGAAATTTCTTACTCACGATTTTAATTTTTCAACTAGCTATGGAGCTAAACCGGCAAGTTCGGAGGTTGCTTTATTCTCCACAGACCTAGAACTCTTTCTTTTTTCAGAGCGTCTAACATTTGTTTGCGATTTCACATACTAATTGTTTTCTCCTTCAAGATTTTCTTCTTTATTCCCTTAGATAGATAACTAAGTTAAAAGATTATTTATGTCTTGTTATTTCAAAAAGAGTTTATGAATATTTTCATTCACCACACATTTTGAGGACTTATTGGTAACTTTTAAAACTTGGGAACTATATTCGAATTTCTAAAAGTTCAAAATTTTCTAATAAATTTTAATGAAGCTAAGTTAAAATGTTAGGCTATGGTATGATATTTTTAAAACATTTAGGTAAATTAAATAATCTTATATGATATATTTGCTAATTAAGGCATTTTATTTATACAGGTGTCTAATTATACAAGAGCTATAGTCAATTTATGTTTTAAAAGAGTTATGGTAGTGTATGATAATGGAACATGCCAAAGTATACTGCACAGTAAATGTCTGAAATATATGTATAGCACTTTGGGTTCAAGCTTTATTCCTAAATATTGTCAGTTTACAAAATAATTTACGAAATATGACACACAATTGTAAATTTAGGCAAATAATGTCCTTAACTCTATGTTACAAATATCGAATTCATTAGAACATATGAACACTCGAGAGATGCCTCGGGAACTCCCAACACTCACTTTTTTTTGGTAATTTTATATTTTATAAAATTTAATCAAACATAATTACATTCCTTTCTATAGACCATAGTTGTTAAAGCGCTAGAGCGCACCCGAAGCACAATCATCTTAAATCGCTTTAAGCGCAAAGCGCGCTTTTGATATTTGACATCAGTATTAAAAGAAAAATAAATTTTATCTAAATAATTTCAAGATAAGATCAATTCAACTTTGAATGCTAGAGAACAAAAAATTTGAAAGGTTATGATGAATCTAAATCAACCATCAATATATTTCTAATGTCACCAATAATCAGTCCAGTAATCCTTATAATATAATAAAAAAATCAAAAGCTGATTAAAAACAAAAGGGAAGGATGAGAGCTCATAATATAATAAAAAAATCAAAAGCTGATTAAAAACGAAAGGGAATGAGGAGACTGGCAACGACAGCGGATGTAGGGGGAGGATGACTGGCAGCGGCAGAGGAAAGAGAAGGCAGTGGGGCAGCGCCAGAGAAGGGCGCGACGGCAAGGAGGGTTGTTCGTCGTTGGAGGTGAGGGCTTCCCGAATCGGTTTAGGATCAAGGCGCTCGCTTTAAATGCTCTGCGCTTTGGGCTTTGGGTCAAGGCGCGTGCTTTAAGCGCGCTTCTTACACTGCGCTCGAACGCTTGGGATTTGAGCTCTCTGTCTACGCTCCGCTACGCTTCAGGGCTTAAAGCGCGCTTTTGACAACTATGCTGTAGACTAACTAACTGACCAAAAGAAGGTAGCCGGTACTACCTACCGGTGGCTCCCACAAGGCCTACCCATAGACAGCCCAAAAGACATACGACCCCCACTACAACCTGTAGGCAGTGAACAGCACAGAGTAAATCACCACCTTACTACAGTCATCCAAAATAAAGGCAGCAAGCTAAACTCAGGGTTCGTCCAATCAGGCAAGAACCCAGCATTGCAGACTTCCAAGTGATGCATCCACCAGAAGGGAATCAATCAGCTAGCTTTGAATGGTCAGGCCATGTGCCTGTGATAAGGTTTAGAAGGCAAGACAATTATTTAGTGAATTGCCCTCCGGCTGTCGTAGAAAGCTCTCACAGCAAGGGTCTCAGGGGATTGTTTTAGTCCCTCATTCCTTCTCCTATTCCGCTCTCCCCAGATAAGATACAATAAAGAGGCCGACACTCGGATCAGCACCGAAGATCCTTTAGCTCCCATAATTACCTGAAAGTGATTATTCAAGTCGTCCCACGTTGTGGGCAATGCAGTAATATTCATAAGACGTTGCAACGAGTACCAAGCTTGCTCCGCATATGGACAGGAGAAGAGAAGGTGGTCCGGAGTCTCATCACTGGATGAGCATAGAATGCAAAGAGCAGAGGACATTAAGCCTTTACCAAACCAAAAACTACATGTCCTCAGCCTTCCTTTGCTAACAGCCACGTGAATAAGGACACTCTGGGGGGATGCCCGCCTTCCAGATCCACCTCGCCCAAGGGGCATGGCGACTCTTACTACAAATGACATTCCATGCAGCCTTATAAGAGAATGCCGGGCCACCCCCACCTGACCAGCATATTGTACCGCGCCCAACTACCAGCCTAGTGCGAGTTTTGCAATCAAGCTCCCTAAAGAATGCAGCTTCAGCTCCATCCTCCAGTTGTCCATGCTCATAGTTAATCCAGCTCGAGCTACCAAAAACCTAAGCCATAGTAGCATTCAACGGGATCCTGAATTAGATTCTGGTGCTCTCTGAGAAGAGATCCAGCAACGTACCACATCATCCCAGCGATCAAACCAAAAGGAGATACAACTACCATCTCCAACCTTACAGGAGAGTAAAGCCTTTGTCACAGTTCGTGCTTGCAGAATTCTCTTCCAAATCCAGGAATCCTTAACTGGCCTCACTTGTAGCCTAAGGCGCTTCTGACAAGAGGGAAGAGGGGAGTTGGGGTTACGAAAATCCGAGCGAAGCGCCAGGATGATCAAAAGCTTAACACCCTCATTTTTATTATTCTTATTACTTAGACTACTTTTTCAAGGAGGACAATGTCAACGAAGGGAGGTGTCGGGGTGAGGGGGAGCTTTATTGGTGGTGTTTTTTTAGGAAAAATAACTCGATGTTTGTAATACTATGTTCCCATGAACTCGATGTTCCACCAAGATCTCTTTGTTAGTTGGCAAAGAATATGCAGAATCGGACTTTATGAGGAATTTATCGAGAGAAAATTTAATTTGGTCAGACAATATGGGACTGGTAAATCAGGATTGTACTGAGTTCTAATTTTTTAAAACGAACCAAGTGTTCTAAGCACCCACTACTTTAGAGAACGAATTCGATATTTGTAACACCATCTAACTTTATAAAACAACAATTTCGCAAAGGTCCTTTGGTGCAAAGCAACTTTCATGGCCATTTGAGTTTCATTTCGGCTGTTTGGCAGGTGATATCGTCTGTTTCGCTTTTATCTTTTTCGATACTTGGAACGCTATATTTGTAGGAACCAACAGGTTGCGTCCAACTTAGTGCTTCTTTCGATATCTCAACTAACCGTGCCTTGGCCCATGCCATCAGTAGCATCTCCTTAAAGTTATCTAGCGCCTCCAATGGGACCCCAGTCCCTTCCCTGTAGCCATTCCTTCATGCTTCACGGACAACAATTACCAGCAGCACAAGCCGCACCTCTAGAATTAGCCCACCCATGATAACTGAGTTATGCTGACACCGAGCTTGAGTCAACAAGAACAATACCCGAAGAAAGCATCGAGTTCACCTCTCAAGGCGGAGAGCGGGTGATGCAGACCTTCCTCCCATTAGTGTGATCAGAAGAAGCATCTCTCTAAAGTTCGGAGATGGAAACAACAAAGCTAACCAACATCATTTGTTCAGAAAACGTCAATGCTACAGGGGCAATCAGATCAGTGACGCCTGAATATCCATTCCGACTTCCCTCATCTTGAATATGGTAAAGAGACAACTCCTTCAGCAATGCAAGGACAACAGCAATAAATTCAAACGATACGCTCCAACTCCCTCGCGTAACTTAGTGTCTGGTTGATGAGCTGCAGAGAAGGAATCTCCTTGGAAGGAGCGACTTCCTTCGCCTTCTGGAAGTATACAAACCCATTCTTGATCTCCCACTCTGGGTGCTCCTGGATTCAAAATAGGAAGCATTTCCTGATCAGTGTCCACACTTTTGATGAGATATCGTCTTCCCAAAACTAGATCAACATTCCACATCAACTTAAATGTCGTGGTGCTGACCTCATTAATATATTCAGAAAGTTCTTTGTCGGATGTGAAAAGCAACATCTGTCGAGCATCCTGTATGGACAGATAATCATATGCTTTTTCGCTGCATCCAGCAATTTCATCTCTGAAAAAAGAAGGATTAGGGGAAAAATTCAGATCTATGCACAAGATATAAGCTTATCAGAATCTTTAGTTTGGCAAGAGCACAAAAAAGGAAAGTAATTCTGTACTTCCCGGATCAGTTAATCCCAAATCCTATGTCAAGATGTTGACTATAATTGAACAATAAAGAGCATAAAAAAATACCACATGCATGAGGAAGAAAGGACTTGTAATGGTAGAACATCAATGGGAAGACTGACCAATAAGAGCAAATTTAAAGGCAGAATCTCGAGAATGTCCCAAAAATACTGAAAATGCTATTTATCAATAAATGAAGCTCGGCTTTTTTCAATCTAAAAATTCAAGTCATCAAATCAACAATCAAATGCCAAATATAGCACAGGCAATAAAACCAACATCGTCCGTTCATATACCACACATCGGACATAAGTTGTGTCTCATTAATACTCTTCGACAGTAAACAGGTGGCAGTCATCGGACCTCGAGACATTACCTGACTGTCTTTGCCAACAGATCCATGAAATAAACATAAGTGTCATGAGGCACAGTTTGACGAGCAATCAGCACTCGGTTATAAGCACCTTCCATAAATGATTGCTCCAACTCAACTGCATGCTTGATGCAGGGGTTTTCTAGTGCAGCAGAAGAAAGCAACTCAAGCTCGGTATGAAACTCCGCAATCCTGTTTTGTACAAGGAGTCTCAACAGGTTGAGACCCAGGATAGGATACTCTTGAGGAGACGGAGGAATGCGGCCACTGCATCGACCCCAAGAATGTTAGTCTGGATGGAAATTGGAAAGAGAAGAGATAAAGGAAAGCTGATATGGATAAACACAGGACTGTGCGAAAATATGTTAAAGAACTTCTTTACTTGGCTTCTCATACTAGATCACAAACAAAAGTACATTTAATTACCTGGGGTTCCATGTTGAGTACAGGCAGTCTTCAGTCACATTGTCTTAGATAAGAAAAAATGAGAATAATTCATCTTTTCTGCTACAGACAGCACACAGTATTTTCAATTCTGATCTAGATAGCTCTATGAAAGTAGTACAAAACCTAAGTCAACTGGGAGGTATGAGTCATGTAATGCACACAACGATGGAATCAACTCTTTCCACTCAGTTTCTACCTTATCCGCAATTAATAGAACAGGAACTAGGTAATAACATTAAACATGACCATCAAGACAATTGCAAGGTTACTGACTAGCAGTTCAACAATATCACTGTAAGAGAATATCAACAATTAAAACTACTACTTCTCCATAAAAAAATTAAACTTCTGAACTACTGTTCAGAAACAGGGGCAACAGATTGATGCAGTTCATGTTAAACCATGACCAAAGCTAGGGACTAAAAGCACCTCACCCTACATCAGTGTAGTAAGGTTTTAATTGGAAGAAATCTCGCTCAAACGCATCTTGGTCTTCCATCTCGACACTCAGGATAACGGCATGCTCATAAATGTCCCCTAGAAAATATACAAAGAGGACAGACATCATAAGCATGCATTAGAAAAAACAAATATTCAAAATCCACCTGACAATCACACCCTAAAAACTACCCTAATCCAAACCAACCTGATGAAGATGGTTTGACTACATAGATTCTCTGTTACCATTCCGCTATATTTGTAGTCGTTAACACAATGCAATGACCAATTCAAGAGAAAATTCAAACAAAGAACACACAGAAAGCAGATGCCAGATCACTCAAAATCCTCAGGGGTGATCAATCAAACTAATGACCAAACCAGATACCGCACAGATGCTTCGAAACTGCTACGAAGATCCACTGGTTCTGTCCTCTCTCGTAACTCCTCTTAGGCAGAAGCCTAAAAGAGAAGATGCTACGGGAATATCTTAGCCCATCGCAACGCAATCTCAGCCACCAGAGAAAGGTTTTTCCTAGATATTCAATTAGACAAGTTGTGGCCCTGATCTAACAAACACGTTAAAAAATACAAGCATTATATCAACCTAAACTAAGGAGAGAAGAAAAAAAAAACAAATAAAGAAGCATCGAAATTGGCATTACTAGCGAGAGTCAATTCGTGAACGGAAGAGGGCGTATCCTCGAACAAGGGCGGGAGACTCTTGAATCCAGTTAGCATGACCTACAGAAACAACGAGAAAACAGTAAATCCCTCGCACAAGCGAAGACAAAACCAGGACATTCACATCTTCAGTGGAAGAGAAATGGCACAGACAGCCCCCGAATCGAACAAGCCCTAGGAATCGAGGAGAGGAGGAGGAGGAAATGACCTTGAGCTGGGAGAGGAGGTTGGTGGAGGTGGGGAAGTCGTTCCTGACGATGGCAGCCTTGAACCGTCCGAACAGCTGCGTCGCCTCCGTCACCTTCGGATCCATCTCTTCTTCCCCTGTTTAACTTCCCTGACAAGAAAGAGAAGCAAACGGTGGGAAGGGCAGGCGAAGAAGGTTTATGGAGTTTTCAAGTCATATGGGCTTGGGTCTGGGCCCCATAATCCTACGGTCGTGCCTTCTCTTACGTTCCATAAATTATCCGCATGGACATTGTTCGCGGTCCGCGTGATTTACACACCTATCCTTAATACAATAGGAAATTGTTAATCCCAGAGTCTAACCCACATCGAATGAAATTTTGGACTACTGGTTATGAATATTCGTGTAAACGAAATGAAATCTTATTAAATAAAATCAGTGAATACATTCTCTAACAAGGAAGTTTGTAGTAGCGAGAAGTCATATCCCATGAGAAGCCCCCCTTTCTTATGGAACCACATTAGGCGGACAATGTAAGAGGTAGTAGTCGTGAGAAGAACTTCCTCGTGGAACCACGTTCGGAACAATCACTTTGGCTAAAAGTAGGCAAAATTGCCAAAGTCACTATTTAAAATAACACCTTTTACATTGTGTTTGGATAGTAAGTAAATAAATAGAAAACGGGAAAACATGTCGTTTAAGAAAATGACCCAGTTAAAATTCAAACTTTTCAAACCTTTTTTCTTTTCATTCTGTTTTACGGGTGTTGACATAATAGACTATTTTGGGCCGATTCTCTGACAAAGCCTGGAGCGTAGAGTATGAAAAAAGGCGCGGTGCTCACACTAAGTCTACAACACACGTCTGCACAAACCATACGTCTTAGAAGACGGTTTAGTGACTCCGAGATTAGTGGAGTCTACAGCTCACGTCTGCATAGGTCACACGTCTTAAAGGACGGTTTATCGACCCAGAGATCCACGGAGTCTACAACCTACGTCCGCACGGGTTGCACGTCTTAAAGGACGGTTTGTTGACTCTGAGATTCACGGAAGGTGGTTTAGATTAGAGGATCTTCAGAGGTCGTAACAAACCGAGTATAAAAGGGAGGAGAACTTCCTTGGAAAAGACACGATGAATTCAGCCAATAGAATCTTTATTTGCTCGTCACCCCTTAGTTTTTAGGATTCCCCGGCCTGGGCGGAACTCTTGAGGTTTCATTGGTCTTTGCTTCTACCGTCAGAGTCACCAACCGCAGCTCCGACAGCTAACCTCCGTCTTCGCTTCCACCGTCAGAGTGAGCAACCGTAGCTCCGACAGCCAAACTCCGCCTTCGCTTCCACCGTCAGAGTGAGCAACCGTAGCTCCGACAGCCAAACTCCACATTTGCTTCCACCGACAGAGTGAGCAACCGTAGCTCCGACAGCCAAACTCCGCCTTCGCTTCCACTGTCCGAGTGAGCAACCGTAGCTCCGACAGCCAAACTCCGCCTTCGCTTCCACTGTCCGAGTGAGCAACCGTAGCTCCGACAGCCAAACTCCGCCTTCGCTTCCACCATCAGAGTGAGCAACTGTAGCTCTGGTAACAAACCCCTGTCAGCATTTCACCGACAGGACGAGCCATCGTAGTCCCGGTATACAATTCCGCCTTCGACTCCGCCACCAGGGTGAGCAACCGTGGCCTTGGTATCCACATCCGCCTCTACATTGGACCACACTCCGTTCACTAAGCCCAGCAACCAAGTTTCACCATCCAGAGTCGCAAGTCTACAGCACTCTCTTATCAAGTCTACGACATCACCGCCTAGATGCTCAAGTCCACGGCGTCCAGAGTCTAGTCTACGACGTCACCACCGTCCAGATTCGCAAGACTGTGGCGTTCAGTAACAAGCCTACGACCTTGCCTCATTATCCTCTCAGCCTGCAGCGTCCAGCAGTAAGTCTACGACATTGTACTGCCGTCCTTATTTTATTTTTATGGCTGTAAGCACCTTTTTCTTATTGTAAAACTTCGTGTATTCGATTTAATCTATTTCATTTACTTACTGGCGACCACATCTAAAGAACTATGAGTATTATTGTCAAATATTTCCGACGTGAGGTCAAAATATCGGTCAAAACAAATATGACCACATCTAACAACGGGCTATCCAAACAAATCATTAAGGTCAAAATACATTGTTTAAAACAATTAATTTAGCTCGGTAAAAAAAAAAAAAATTCTCAAAGTCGTTGTATAGAACAACTTATTTCTTTAACATCATGTATTTAAATAATTTTGAAAATTAAAACCGTAATTTTTTTTAAACTTACAATCCTCGAAAATGTAAGATTATTTATTAAAATATTATTTCTGGTCGACTAGGTTAATGAGTTCTTTACACGTCTGCGCCAGAACGAAACTAAGACTTAAACCCAAACCTCCCTTACATTTGGAAAGATAGAATCTTGTTTTTGAAATTTTTTCGTTATCATAAATTTATTAAATACTATTTTTTCAATATAACGAAATAAAAACATAAAACCGAATTTTTTAAAATTTTTTGAAAACGGCATAAATATGTTTTCAAAATTTTTAAAAATAATTTTCGAACCTGATATTCTATCTTTTCCATTAAAAAAAAAAGAGAAACGGAAAAGGAAAAGGGAAAGGCCAAAGTTTTCACTTTTCTGGTCCTTTTTTAATTAGTTTTTTTTAAAACAAAACGACATTTTAAATGGCAAGATAATTTGGAGTAAATAACGAACGATATATACCCGGGCCAAAGAAAAGAGTACAAAATATCTAAAGATTAATAATGACCACAGAATTGAAAGGGAGGTGGGTGGTTGCAGCGTATTGTCATCACCTGCAATTATATCCCTCCCCCCCAGAGATTACAGGCAAGTCAACACGGGTTAACTTTAAGCCCAGTCCCCCAACACAACACATTGTACTTCCTTCGCGACTTAACTGCACTCCCTTCAAATATTTACAAAGCAAAAGGACAACCCCCCCCTAAGACACGTTGCAGAAATCAGAACGATTAAAAACTCCTCATCTAGCCCCTCCCCGAAACAACATATTCACATATTCAGCCCAGACCAGAAGACCCTTTCCCCTCACAAATGGTACCATTAAAACCTCCCCTACCCACCCACCCCCAAAAGTTTAAACCAAAAGTTAGCTCCTAAAAACCGAGCTAACAACACCAATTCAAATGACACTTACCATTAGCTAATAATCGATCAAAACGCAAGTAAATACTACTACTACTACTACTAATACTACTACTCAAGCTGCAGTCTTCTTCTGCCAAACAACTTAACGGAATTGATGACTAGAGACAAAAGAGAGGAGGGTGGACTACCCACTTTTCAGTTCTCTGCTGTGTCCGAGCTTATAAAGGTCGCTTCAACTTCTACCGAAGACAGAGGGAACTTGCTTCCCATGCTCATCTTCTTCACGTCCTGACTGGAGCATATGAATATCCTCCTCACCATGTTGCAGAATTCCCTGTTATGACCAGTGGCCAAGAAGAGATAAAGACTAGGCATTTTTGTGTCACAGAAAAAGTAAGAAAATTATCTGGAACTCGAATTAAAACATATAGGAAGCAATAAGAGGCTTACGGCCACGGGTCATCCCCAACAAGCATCATGTCACCTTCATCGTCAGTGAATACGATCTCCCACTTATCTCGAGGTCGTAGCTGACCTCTGATGTCGAACATCTCTTCCAGTTCATGTATAAGCTGATCATAGCCTTCCAATATTGTCAAGTCAACAGCCCTCCCGACAGCCACTCCCTGCATTTGCACCTTTTCCAAACAAAACAATGCTGTGTTCAGTACAGTCCACTCAAAGTCGCAACACAACACAAGAATCAGTTTATACACATAAATGTTCCCATTACCTTCGTGCGACTTCTCGAGGACGCAACAGATCCACCATGCTTGACATTAGTCTCCTTTGACAGAACATGCACTTGCCCCTGCCTTTTTTCTGGGGTAGCCTTAGCAAGATCGGGTTGTGAGTCAGAATCTAGCGTCTGAGTGTGACCTTCGTAATTCAGGACACCGTTAGGCTGCATGGTTGCTCGCTCCGTACCCGTTGCACTCAGCGAATGATTAATCAGTTCAATGCCAAACAACCGACATCTGCCAATTGTCACTGCCTTCCTGCAGTCATCAGCAGGCACTGCCACAACGGGGTCAGCATTCACACTCAATGAAGGGGCTTTGGAATACTCAGGTAGACTAGGCCACGTAGTGATGTTTTTTCCATCTTCCAAAGGATTGTGTGATAGATTTTGAGAAACAGCCAAGCGAGGAGAAGCCATCCACGCTCCATCCGTATTAGCCCTAGCCAAAGAACTGTTCGTGCTATTAACATCAGCCTGCTTAAGAGGCCATATGAAGTGGCCGTCGCTTCTTTTCCCTTCATCTGCAACACTCACTTGAGTAAGATCAGTGGAGTGAGTAAATCCTGCGCTCCAAATTGTAGATGTAGCAGGAACATCTGCATAAGTAAGAACAAAGATTTCAAAAGGTGATGTTGCAGCATGAGACAAAGAGTGCTCAAACTGGACAAGAAGCAGCTCAGTACCCATGGAAGGGACTTCAGATGGAGGTCGAGGCCTTTTATTCTTTACTGCACTTGACTGACTTAAACCAACAGGCAGAGAAGGCACAAAAGGTTCTATTTCCCAAGGGGAAACCCGATCAGGTCTGGGGATAGAAGCATGTTCATCCCAGTGAACCTAGTAAAAGAAACCACAAATGCATCACTCCTATGGGCTAACATGAGTAATTGCAGGTAGCACAGAGCACGACAATATCATATTTACCTTCAATGATCGCCATTTAGAATTTGTCCACTGAGGAGAGATATCTTCAACTCCAACTATAGTTCCAGAAAACCTGTAAGCCAAGAAAAGGAAAGATAGAGATCAGAATCATTCTGCCAATTAACAAAGTGACAAACAGAAAATCTGAAAAAATGCCATCCCTGCACCTTCTTTCAGGAGAATCGTCGCCTTCAAACCTCATCTTGAACCTCATTCCAACTGTAAACTTGTTGTTGACAGACTCCAAATATTTGTTCAAGCTTATGATGAACTGACTTGTCCTGCAAATCAATCAGTGAATTTGATCTTTTATTCGAGTAAAATATTGGGACAACTCAAGCATGTTATAATAGATAAGGTCCATTCATATGCCAAACCTGGGCTTGTAATACACCACAAACATGGTTTGTGTTGCCACAGCATGAGAGGCTGTGGCAAGAACTCCAAGGTGCATGCTTTGACTTGATATCACCGACGCAGGCATGCAGCTCTGCTGACGAGCCTGGCGTCTCACCCCAACACGCAATTCCCCGTTCTCCCCTCTGCTTCATATAATAGACCAGACTCTTCTCAAAATAAGCAGCAAAGTAAAAAATGGCACTAAGACAGAAAAAAAAGTTTCGATGGAAGCAAAGGTTACACCTCACAAAAACAAACGAATCTCCAGCAACAAGTCTCTTAGAAGTTACGAAGGTACTCCACCCGGTTGTAAGCAGATGCCTTCGTGGTTGGCCTGTTAAATTCAACAAGATGGGTCACAAAATCCCATAGTCATGCATCCAGATAGACAAATCAAAGCAACACCTTCTGTCTGGTCAAATTATTCTTCCAGAGTTAGATGAAATAGAAACTAACCTCTAAATATGTGCTTAAACTTCCACTCATAACCATGAAGGTCCTTGGCCACCAACTCCTGGATTGGAGTTGACTGGGTCATGTCCTACAAACAAGCAAGGTGTTAGATAACAAAAGAAAAACACTGCAATCCGCATGAGCTGGTGATTCTTGAATCAAATACCAATGGAGGAAGGCATTCGGTTGCGTGCTTCCTCAGAACTGAAAAGCCGCCATGGGTGCTTGTATCAGATGCAGTCAGAACCTTACAGAAGGAGTGAACTCTTGGTCTTGTAGGCTCAGGAGAGCATTCGTCCATGGAATTGGGCTCTGCTTGCTGCAAGGCAAATCATATTTCATACGTAGTCCAACCAATAAGTTGGTAATAATCAAAGGACAATCAAAAGAAAAGGGGGGAAAGATACCCGCTTACATTTTGCTCAGGAATCAAGGTGATCTGTGCATAAACCTCGTCCGTGTCCTGCTCTGCCTAAAAATTGCAACAACACAGAGAGAAGAAAGGAAGGAAGGAGCACTGTGAGAACTCAACACATCCTTCCTAAATTCCTATGGTTCCAGAGGAACTAAATAAATTCTGCAGAGGTGGGAGAAAGAGGTAACAAGGAAACTATACTCAGAACATTAATTTTTGAGAAGCCTTATTATCAACTGATGCACAGAGGATTCAGCGAACAATGACGCATTTGACATCAATTACAGGACAGGATAAACGAAGGTGATTATAAAAAAAAAAAAAAGAAGAGACAATCCCATGAATGGAAAACAAGGAGATCTGAGGAAGGAAGCCTGACCAGCAGCTGAAGGTTGACAACACGGCAGAGGATCTTGTAAGAGAGGTTGAAGAGGGGAATCCGCTGATTCAGCTCCTGATTAGTCGACGCCTCCAACTAAATCACCACCAACATACAAAGGGAGTTCAATTCCTCGTCCAATAACTCGTCACATCAACACAGAAACTTCCAGTGAATTGCAGAATTAAAGCATTCCCCTCACTAATGATCCGTAAATGGAAACTATAACATCAAAACCAGATAATTGCTCAGAGATAGCCCGCGAGAACAAACAAGGAAACCGCCATCGGAAATCAATCTCGCCCACGGCAAATAAAAATAGCAAAATAAATAAGAAAAAATAGAGAGAGAAATTCACTCGCCTGTTCCATGTGTCCTTGAGGGAAATAGTACACTCTTTCCCCTGGACGGGGGACATCCACCAGCGGCCCAGCACACGCCTCCCACAGCTGCGTGTACAGATCATCTCCGCCGCCACCACCTACTCCAACCGTACCTACAGCATCTAAAAAAATCAACAAAGAAATGAACCACAAGATGCGACAGAAGCAGCAACAGCAACAGCAGTTAGAGGCAAGGGGAACGGAAACCCTCACCGCCTTCCGCTCGATTCACCATCGAAGAGCCTCCTCCCTGCAGAGTCAACAGCCGTGAGAAATCAACTGCCTCCTACACCTTCGCTCCCGACTAGAACCTGGAGAAACAAGAAGCAGGAGCAGCCTCCCGCCGGCTAAATCGCGGCCGAAAGGGTACAACCGACCAAAACCACTCAAGGGAGCAAAAGAAGCCTTGGCCGGCAGTTACAAAGCCATCAAACTAGACCCCAAACCCCAGGCCCCCTTTTCCCCGAGGCTAAGCAGAAACCGCCAACGACGACTCCGGTGGTTGAAACGAGTCTAACCAAGTTGAGGGAAGGCAACAGAAATGCTTTTTGAGCTGGTTTCTATCTCTCTATCAGTAGAGGCAGCAGGGGTGCCTGTAATTTGCCTGTGTGCTGGCGGGTGGGCAAAACAACTAAAAAACTATATCTTGAATAAATTAATTATACATATGAATATTTATTTATATACTTTATGATAATATAAATTTTTACTGCGTAATTATTTCGGGATAGTCATGTAACCGGGTCTCATATTTAATTCGTTTTCCCTTTTCCCTCTTCCACTTTTACCCCTCTTTGTCTGTCCCCTTAACCGTGGTTTGGTTGGTTTGCCTTTGAGCTGACCCTGGTTTGGGTTCCGTTACTGTTGTCGTAAACCGCCGTCTGTCTTTTAACTTGGCGTCGACGGAGGAGGGATATGGAGCAAAAACAATCAATCTGTTGTTAAATTTTAATAATATAAACATGACTTAAAACGAATTCGGACGATTATGCGAGTTGTTTGTCTACTTCAAATAACAGAGCAATCGAATTATAAACTAATTGGGTTGGTTACATGATGCCCTGGACGTCATCACCACTGCTGTCCTGTTACTACATTAAGAAAATTAAATAAGGAAAAGAGGGAGTCGACGGTAGTGGTCCCCCTGGGGGAACGACCGTTACGGTGAGGGTGGGTGTGGGAGGGGGGAAGACAAAGCGGCGTCTGTTTGTTGCAACACGCGCGGAAGTGGGGGGAGACAGACGAGTTATACTTTCCCAGAAAAAAAAAAAATCAAAAATCGGTTACACTTTGGTAAAACTTGAGTACAGCACTGGTTCGTTACACGAGAAATTAATATTAATTAAGAATATAAGAGTTTCGAATGAGTAGAAAATAAAAATGAGAGGGGGGAAGAGAAGAATGGTAGGCAAAAGGGTTTATTAAATTATTAATGTCACAACACGTGTCGGTAAATCATAGGGTTGGGGGGGGGAGTCTCTTTCTTTGTCTGGTAGGGAGCAGGCAAAGAGGGTATTGCCTGAGCTTAACCCCGGCAAGTCCCCCCCTAACCCACACACCCCACCATCCACGCCTCCGTTCCTTCCCTTCTCTCTCTCTCTCTCCCCACTTTTTTATTTATTAATTTTTAATATTATTCTAAATTTTTAAGGATAATAAATAGATGATGAAATATATAATACTTAGATCACCCCTTTGTTATTATTATAGGTAGATCTCGTACGCATTTGATGAGAAGTTCTTTCAAATGTCGATGATGTGACTCCACCACCCGGGTGTAAACCATTACCCCGCCCCCACATTCAATGCACCCTAGTCAGAGTCAGATAGATAATCATTTTGGTATGTGCCCCAATCAAATCCAGATTCTCGTATTATCGTCGTTATTGTGTAAGAGAGATAAAAAAAAAAAAAGAGAGAGAGTGTCAAGCAGGAGATATTCCAGGACAGGCAAGACAAATAATGCCAGGCTGCCTTCTCTCTCATGGCCTCCTCCTCCTACTCGCCTCGGGCCGTGCGTTTAATTGTGTCCCTCCCCTTCCTTCAACGCCATCACTGATAGTTTTTTCTTCTTCTTTTATGTGTCTACGTGTTCTTCAAACCACTTACTGAAATTTACTGTCGGAAATGCGTTTCCTAAAATTAGGATGTCTTTATTTAAATAAACAATATATATATAAATATCTTTTCCCCAAAAAAAAAAAAAATGGGCACGCTTTACTCTCTAACTTATTAACACAAATTATTTAAATCCCCTTATGGGATCACCTTTTTACATCAATCAGATAAATGGCGGAGGAGGTCGACGACTTGGAACCATATGGATTCCATATAGTTAAAATTAGAATCACGAGCAACCCAATTGCATTCACATTCAAAGTTTCTTTCCCCCTCACCATATGTATGCGGCTTGCTGTGTTGTTTGTCGCGGCGGGTCGGCGAACTGTGGGCAAAGACATGTGACCGTACAATATTATAGTGCTACGTTCTCACGTGCACGTTTAGTTAGGGTGTTCATATGAATATGGATATTATCCATGTCACCAACCCAGGGATATTATTATTATCAGCATCTCGATTCCTCCTACGCAACCAAATCTTTCCTCCTCAAGCCTTGCAACTTGATCTAAAACATAACAAATAATCGGTCAAAAAAAAAAAAAATATTGTGACGCCGATGCCGACGACGACGACTTCTCCCCAAAACCCCCTAACACAAGGGATTCTTTTAACATTTATAAAACGCGTTCGAAGACGTTTAACAGTTGAATTTAGGTACAAGATAATTATCAAACAACCATCCATTGAACACGGGAAATTTATTTGTAATTTTATCCAAGTAAACGCCTTTAAAATAATATCCAAACAATTATCGAAGTTAATTCATTGCACGTGATATATTGGAATTTTTGTCATTATCTCGAAGTCAGCAATCACGGAGGTAGCTCGTCAAACCATTGCCATCAAATGCAAATGTTTATCTGCTGATTAGAGATATGTATGAGGGGAAGGTAATAATAAACTTGAAAAAAACTGAGATGTGGCAATATCAATTGCTGTCGAATTTAGTAGAAAACATGTAGTAAAGTTTGGAATTTTTTATTAAATACGCTGATTCATTTCATGTTAAATAATCGTGAAATAAAATAATCCTCAACAGGAAGAGCAAAAACGTTAATGATAACTACAAAGACTACGGTGTGGCTTTTTTTTTATCTTCCAAAAGATGCATCAGACAGACATTACATTTCCTCCTCAGACAAACATGTTCACGTGGCCATACCAAATTGGCGTGTCGGAAAGCCATCATATTTGACCAACACACAACAACAGTTCAGACATGTGCACAAAAATGATCGCAATGACATTAGCCCCTGCAACATCGTCGGTCACGTTGAAACCCTAGTGGGGTTTACAAAAGAAAGAAAAATCCAACAAGGGGGGGGGGGGGGGGGGAGGGGGGGGTTGTCATAATCTGAAGGATGATGGGGACTGAGAGTAGAGAGGATGGGGGACCCAAAACCATAGACTCCATTGTTTTTTTCTTCTCTATACATATGAAGATTCAACCGGGGGGGATTCCAACGAATATTCCGCTTAGTACACGATGGCATTTTCTAAGTGATTTGTCACTCCTAATTGGACCGTCTCGATGGGAACGTCGTTTTCGAACCAGTCAATTGTTTTTAAGCTGTTATGATTTTCAATGATTTCATACGAGTATAACGCGGGTAATGAATTGTTGACATATAGTAGGATCGATTATATGCTAATCCCGACAAGAGAGAGATAGAGAGAGAGTTAATCTAATTTTAGTTTGGGTTTTAATCTAATTATCAGGGTGGACTTGTAACTATGACGACATGGCTTTGAGGGACGGGGGGATGCAAGCATTAAGGGTAAGTTGAGCCAATAGATGAAAAAAATAACATTTTAAAAGACAAAAAATTGTCACCAGGTGATTGAAAGCGCTGGGGGGGACACCCTTCCCCTGCCCCCTCCCTTCCCTCCTTCCTTTTCATAGCAGTAGTAGTCCGAACAACTTACTGAGTTTTGTTACGGTAGCGAAAATATTTAGTTCATAGGTTTTAAAATTTCTTGAATGAAATCGATTTTAACATCAGATAAGGAAGTTCGTGTTTCAAACACCGATTTCCCTATTTTTTGAATAGAATTCGTGTTTAAAACAACCGACATCCTTAAGAAAGAATATCAGTATTTCAAGTACTAATTTAAAGGGCATATTAAGGGATGAGTGATGTTAATTACTACCACCAATGAGTGAGAAAGAGGGAAGGAAAAGAAACGAGTGCTTTAAAAATTGATTCGTTAAATTGTTGTTACTAAAAAAAGTTCACTCTATTTCGGGTGTGATGTCACACGAGCACGTCGCGATTATGATGGGAATAGACGTGGGTGGGTAGGTGTTGTCCCAAGAATTTAAAAAAAAGGAAAGAATAAAAACAACGAGAGAAAACACACTTACTTTCATTAAAAACAAAGTACGGAGTACAAAGTCGATAATCAGATGCATTTTTATGGGTTTGAAATCATTGTACGTGCTTTGTAGAGAGGAGTACAATAAAGAATAAGAGAAATAAGACAATAGAAATGTCCATATGTCAACTGATTGTCTGTGACTTATTTTGGTATATATTAGATTATTTATACTAATCATAGGACAATAACCGAAAATCACACATGAAAATTGGAGCACAACCGTTGTTAACCGCTAAACATGTGTTGAAATTGCGTTTAATTGCATTATTCACTTATCCGTCGCTTCGCCGAAGGAAACTGCTGTTATTCTTTCCAATCGATCTGTTGTTCAGAGGATCTTTAACCGTCTTCATGAGACTAGCTGATGCCTAGTCAACTTGCTTATGTAGAGACCTAATCGTTGGCTTTTGTCTAGTCGAGTTGCTTCTGTTGGCACATTCGACTTGCTTCCATAGGCTCAGTCGACTAGCTTCCGTAAGCATAATTGATTGGCATCTATAGGCCCAATCGACTGCTTTCTATAGACATAGTCGACTGGTATTTGCGGCCAAAATCGTCTGGCTTTCCGGTCAACGGACTTTTGTAGACCTAATCGACGGTCTTTGGCAGACACGGTCGACCCGTCTCTCTAGGCGGGACAACTGTCCTTTGTGGGAATGATCGATTGACTTTTATGGGCACAATTGACAGACTTTTATCTTACTTATAGATTGCGTTTTATTCGAATGAACGTCACAATTGACATTTTATGTAAGCACACTCATAACGTGTCCAAAATAGTTCTAGATGGTTTTGTTTAACATTCATTACTCTCATTTAAGAAAGAATGCTTACAGAAGATATATAGTCTCCACATATTTAACTTGTCCTTAGTAAAAAACCAAGTTTGTTTTTATTTTAAATTTGCAACTTCAAAGTTTTATACTTTGTTGTGTGTGGTAAGGGAGGGTGGTTCAACTTTTGAACCACTAAAAATGTATTGGAATTTAATGCAACATCTAGGAAAAGAGGTGACCTTTTTATGTGTGTATCAAATGTGTATTTTTTTAATTACATTTTATGTTGTAAAATCTTAACCCCTTTTTCCCATCTAATATAATCATGAAAACATTTAGGGTTTAGAAACTCTGACTCTGAGCCAAATTTTAGCTTAATTTCATATTATTTTCTAATCATGTAATCCGTCACGTTATCATAAAATCGAATTTCAAAAATTGTATTCGTGTTTTACAAGCCGAAATCGAGGTTTCTAAGACAAGCTCCTCTTAAGAAGTAAAAACAATGTTTCTAATTCTTACTTAGGTATTATTTGATAAATTTTAAACATATCATATTTGGTGAAATATTTTTTCTAACAAGTTTAAATCATAACAAACCTCCTACCCTCACTCCCAACCGAAAATAGGACGAATTTAATTATTTAAAAAACATTGCCCATAAAGTACCGCACGAGGTATTTATAACAGTATTCAAACGATAGGTCAATAATAATGTGCCGCAAGACATGATTATTATTTTGTCTAATCAAAATCCCATGTTAACTCCATCTAATTGGAGGAGAAAAGCGCATTGTTAGGAGAGTTCACCCACATTTTTTTAGCCCTCCCCCGCCAATTAATGATGCCCAAAGTTTGATTGCTTCCACCATCATCCTCTTAAATAATACTTGTGCCCCGTAGGAGGCTCCAAGGTGGTTGCGTAAGGTAACTTTCGAACTCGAGACCTCCTTAAGTGAATCCAAGCTTCTTATCACTTGAATCAACCCATGGTAAGTCGTGTCCTTTTCATCTCTGAAGTATTTGAAACTCATTTTGATATGGCTGTTCAATTTCAGTGTCACGACACTCCTGATATTCTATATTTTATCGTTTCTGTAGGTCCCTATGGTAGCAGTTAGCTATTTGTGGTCTTCATTTTCCCATGCTGTTTAGTTTCTAGTTAAATTGAGACTTCATCTGCATTCTACACTTCAGCACTTCCTGTTTGTCAGCTTTGTTTTGTCGCCTCATCGCTTGCATGCTGCTCTTGATACAACTACCACCATAGCCAATTTTATTTTAGAAATATTACAAGTTAAATCATGATTGCTTGTTAAATTCTCTTTCAAAGATGATCAAGAGATCCTTAAATTTGAACAACATCTCCACTTGGAGCATATCTTTGCAGGCTGGATGGGGAAAGAATGAGGAGTCCGGTCAGAACTTCATCCTAAAAGATATGCTCCTACATATATGGATGGCAGTCCACTACTAAAGGATGGTTGGTCCTAAAAGGATGTGTTTCCATAAGTGGCGGCAGTTTCTCAACAAAGTCATACTCTAATGTTATAGGGACTCACAATAACCTTCAATGACCTGGCATTAAAGTAAACGGAGGTTCTTGAAGAAAGATTTACTTAAAGTGTCCACAGAGACCTCAAAAGCTAACAATAGACAAGTAAGTCCTTTCTTAAGAGCTAATTACATGCAGGGACTTATCATGGAGTTCCTTGCACAACAATGGGCAATCTATGTTCTCGTGACCACACGATAACCAAGGATGAACATCACTCATGGATGAACAATCAAAGATGACCGATCTAATACGAAATTTCGGTTAAAATTTCTTTTTTGAACAGATTCTTATAACTGATGGATTGTGAGACACGACACGTTAATTCTTCTTCTGTTGTATTAGATTTCTTCATCTCTGTCGGGCCAACCAATGCATCATCAAGACGCTTGTTATAATTCTTATCAACGACGTTCTATCATTGTAACCTAACAATACTTCCTAAAGCTCCAGTTTCTCAAATTTTGTATAAAAATGAGGAAATTAAAATGTTGTAATTTGATCTTCATCTTAGATGAAGGTAGCTCTCGTACAATTTCGTTGAAATTCAAAAGGGACACAAGTACACAACTAATAATAGAAGGATGAATTTTTTTTTTTTTAGTTAGCTTAAAATGTCGGTCACGATTGTAGGGATCTCCATTTGTTGAACAAGATGCAAAACTCTTCTTCAACAGTAATTTTTTTTTATATGACTGCATTATCATTCAAAAGCCCAATGCCACTCACGAACAAATACTAAGAGTTAGCAAAGTTAAATATTCGGTCGATACCGCAAAGCATCACAGTTTTTTGTGCGATTGCAGTTTTCCTAATGCTTTTTGCTATTGTTGTTCTTCACTTTGCATTCTTTCAACCTACACAGAGAAATGGTGTATGGAGTGTCCATAATTAGAGCGGGAAAAGAATGGTCTGTCTGGGAAATAGAAGATGTTAGGTTATCAGCAATAACATACCCATCGCTCTTTTGCAGAGTGAAAGAAGAACAACAAGGACAGACAGAGCCGCGACCACTCCGATGATCACTGCCACTGCCTTCCCAACTCGGTCTCCACTCGAAGATTCTATGCTCCAAGATGCATAAAAGACAGGTAAAAAGACAATAAGATTAGTAAATGAATCAGAATACATTCCCATCATTATATTGCTCTATCTGGTGAATGTGGAGAGAGAGGACAGAAGAATAAACGTTTATGGAGAACTTTTGCGCCCATAAGCAGAGACACAGCTGGAACAATATTTCCCTTTTCCTATTCTCTCTTTCGAAATCTCTCTGCTTTTCTTCCTTTTTTTTACTTCATTTAAATCGAATCCCGAAACTAAATGGCCCACGCTGCAATACAATGTTTATCTTCCCAATAACCAAGCAAATGCATTCTTAGCACAATGGCTTAGCTCACTCATTCAGTCGTCGAATCCTCACAAGATACAATCATAAGTCATATCCTTAAAAACTTATCATATATAACTAGAGTATTGATGAATGGCTCATGATATCTTCTTCAAGAAATAATGAAGGTAAACAGAAAGGAGTGTAAGCACCAGGACTCTCTACTTTCTTGCCTATACTTTAGTAAAAAGCATCACCTCTTCCTGAGGTTAGTGTGTTATCTTGTCATCTAGAATAAACCAAAGCAACATGGAACCGACTCGAACACTTTCCTTTAGGAATTCGAGATCTTTTCTTTCTCTTTATTATTTTGGCAAAATATACGTTTATGTCCCTAAGTATTGATGAACTTTCTTCTCTGTCAACTTCTTTTTTTCATATACAAAAATGTCACGAACTATGTCATCAACCTTTTTTCTAGCAAATCTTGAATTTCTTGCACCGAAAACCAAACACGACCTTACTATAGTCTAAATCTCTTACTACAACAGTGGATTTTCAACCTCTCATTAATTCGTCTCATAATCCACCTTATCCGTAGTAGCAGTCCTGTAACAGGATTTCATCCGACCTTCATCAATTTTGAATATTTTTTGACAGTATCAGTAACTGTGGTTAATTTCGGCTTTTAATTCACTTGATTTGCTTATCAAAATTTTAAAATTAAAAACACATTAAAAGTTTCAATATTATTTTTCATTTTTTTACTTTTTTTTCCTTTTTAGTCAAAAATAAAAATTGTCTTTTAAGGCCTTGTTTGGCTTTGACTATAAAAAATTCAAGATTTGCCAGAAAAAAGGTTAATGACATAGTTAGTGACATTTTTATATATGAAAAAAAGAAGTTGACAGAAAAGAAAGTTCGTCAATACTTAGGGACATAAACGTATATTTTGCCTATTATTTTTCCATGGTTAGAGTTTACTTAAAATGTTAAGAACGTCAACTCCCATTTATTCAACTTTTTAGTTAGTGCTTCGGAAATAAGGTTAGCGAAAGAAACTTTTAGTAATATAAAATTCGTAATTACTTTTATCATATAAGTTAAGCCCTGATCGCTGCGAAATCGAGTTCTAATCATCTTCATTATTGATTATATGCATTTTTCGCCTCTAGCCTTACCATTACTTGTAAATATACATTTTTGAGAGGACCATACCTGAAGCGTAGTTATAGTAACCCGACGCCCAATACCTTGCATGACATTGAGCAAGGAAAACATCCCCAGCTGCAGCAGATCCGCAAAGAGTCTTAAGGTTGTTAACTGCATCTGAGATGCACGCAGAGCAGTCTGATGAGCTCAGATCACCTAAGCACTGGCCGAACCCTGAAACCGAGCCGGAAAAGGTCACGTGGAACCCGGTGTCGCCCCTCAGTTCCGCCAACACCGTGTCCCTCCTCCTCGGGAACTCCGCGTCGTCGGTCACCTCTCTCTTGCTGCACTTGTTGTACCTAAGGCTAGTGTCGGGCCTCCCGAGGAAGTCCACGTGCTCGTACCTCACGTAGCATCCCTCGAGCTGCAGCGAGGCCCCGTAGGAGTATGGGCAGGCCAGCCCAATCTGGGAGACGGCGCTGCGCACGCACTCGGAGCAGTCCGGGAGCTTAAGGTCGCCGCGGCACTGGTAGAGGCCGAAGATGGCGGAGTCAGGGGAGGTGTCGTTGCCGATGGAGAAGGCGTTGTAGGAGGACTGGGAGGTGGAGGAGACGGCAGAGGAGAGCAAGGAGTTGAGGTTGGACTCGAAGGGGGTGGTGCCAGGGGGGTACTTCTCCTGGGAGCATCCGTGGTATATGTAGACGTAGGAGGGCTTGACCAGGCAGAAACAGAGGCAAGAGCAGCTCAGCAGAAAGGTGGTGGCTATGGCTGTCCAGCTGTTTCTTCTCATTAACATTCTCCTCCTTCTCTTTCTTTTGGGTGTCTAGTGGGGCGTTGGTGGTGGAGGGAGAATTTTTTTTTTCTCTTTCTTTTTTGGGTGTGTGTGTTTGTTTTGTTTATTTATGCTTTGGATGTATGAGTTTGTGTGTGGTCGAGTTGAGTTTGAGTCTTAAGTGCGTGTGCTTTTTATCATTTCATGCTTTGGTCTTTTTGGGGGGAGGAGGCGTTTGCTTAATGCACTCAACCAAGTAAAACAAAAAAACAAAAAGAAAGCAACATTCCACCCAACAAGTGGTGAATGTTTTTCCGACAAAACCTTTCGGCACATCGTTTCGAGTCTACTTGGTATTGTCAGGTTGGAGATTTTGGATTGGGAATTCATTTCAAAATTCAAAATTATACTTTCCTGTGACAAGAATACAAGGGAGGGAGTAGTAAGTAGATTATTATTAGTATACATCTGACGAACCGCATAAGTACATGATATGGGAATATTTATGTATACTATATACGAATCGTTTCTGGTTTTGGGATATGGTTAAATAAGACAAAGACAAGAGATTTGAGGATTTGTTCATAGAATCAGATGCCTACTTTAAAACTTCCGTAGGTAATGACTGAGAAATGGAATTACCCTCTGCCCCCCACAAGACAAAATTATTGTCCAATGAGTCAGTCATGAATGTTTATCATTCCACGGTTACAGTCAAAATGGTGGATATCTCTTTTGGTATTTAATGTATGAACCTGTAAGAAATTAGAACAATAGAAATAGACAAAATTATGGCCTTAGGACTAGTCCCGCCTTCTTGGTACTATATATGTAAATGACCGCCCCGAATTCTTCCACATCTCATCCATCCTTCATAAAACAAACAAAATCCTCATCCCATCGAAACCAAAACATGGCGCCCAAATGTTTGGTCGCTTATACACTCCTTTGCCTGTTTAGTTTGGGTCCGTTGGTCCGCGTCGATGCCGGCGGCATCTCTGTCTACTGGGGACAAAACGGGAATGAGGGCACCTTGGCGGAGACCTGTGCCACCGGCAACTACAACTTTGTGAACATCGCGTTCCTTTGCTCATTCGGGAATGGCCAGACCCCGATGATCAACTTGGCCGGACACTGCGACCCTTACAGCAACGAGTGCACGAAACTTAGCCCCGATATCAAGTCTTGCCAGGCGAGAGGAGTTAAGGTTATACTGTCCATTGGAGGAGGTGCTGGCAGTTACTCGTTGGTCTCCGAGGACGATGCTCGACAGGTGGCCACCTACCTCTGGAACAACTTCCTTGGGGGGGAGTCCTCGTCGCGGCCATTGGGGGATGCGGTTCTGGATGGGATAGACTTCGACATCGAGGGTGGCTCAAGCCAGCACTACGATGACCTCGCGAGGTTCCTGTCGGCGTACAGCGCTCAGGGAAAGAAGGTGTACTTGACCGCGGCTCCTCAGTGCCCATTCCCTGATGCTTGGGTCGGCGGCGCGCTCGAGACCGGTTTGTTTGATTACGTCTGGGTGCAGTTTTATAATAACCCACCTTGCCAGTACAGTTCGGGGATGTCGAGCTTCGAAGCCGCATGGAAACAGTGGACATCGATCCGTGCGGGGAAAATCTTCCTAGGACTGCCTGCTGCACCTGACGCAGCCGGAACGGGGTACGTTCCCCCGGGAACTCTTACTTCTGACGTGCTCCCAGCGATCAAGGGTTCTTCCAAGTATGGAGGAGTTATGCTCTGGTCCAAGTACTACGATGATCAAACCGGCTACAGCTCTGATATTAAGAGCGCAGTGTAATGTCATTATGTAATCAAATTATGTAATACGAATCCCTATTACGGAATTTACTAAGGTCCGGGGTCCATCTAATGAGATGCCTGTTCCATGTCCTCTTGGCTAATGACGAATCTCGTTCAATTCCGCGAACAGATGATGTGATACATTACCAAAAATGCAGTCTCTTTTATCTTCAAGATCCGCACCGTCGTGAAAATGGTTGAGTTTGTTGAAATAAAATTGATTATGTCGCCTGAAAGTCCAAAAGTCGCCTAGAACTCCAAAAGTCGGAAGTCCAAGGGTCGTCTGGAAGTCTAAAAGTCGCCTGAAAGACCAAGAGTCGCCAGGAAGTCCAAGAATCACCTGGAAGTCTAAGCGTCTTCTAAAGGAGCGAAGCTGTCAGGCGAAGGAAGCTGAACAGTCATCTGGGAATTTCGAGAAGTTTAAGAGTCTTTTCTCCTTTGTTATATATAGTCTAATAGTATGGAAGAAAAGGTGAGAAACGAACAAGAGAGTCTTCCTCCCTTCTTAAAAGTTATCAGTTTGTGAGTTAGAGAGTTGTGTTCGTCGCTTCGCCCACCAACTTTTCCAACAAAGTGGTATCAGAGCGAGGGTGTCATTGAGCTTCCAATATCCCCGTCTTATGAAGGACAACTATGATAGTTGGTCTATCCGAGTGAAGGCGATACTCGGTTCGCAAGGAGCATGGGAAATCGTCAGAGATGGGTTTGCGGAACCCGACGAGGATGCGGAATTGGCCCTAGGTTCGAGAAGAACAAAAAGAAGAACCAACATGCTCTTTCAATCATCTACCAGTGTTTAGATGATGCTGCGTTTGAGAAAGTTGAAAATGCGTCAACTTCGAAGAAGACGTGGAGAATTCTTGAAAATTCTCACAAATGAGTCGATAAGATAAAGAAGGTGCTGCTACAAATCATACGAGGAGAATTTGAAGCTCTTCGTCAGGAAGCGTCGGAGTTTATTTCAGACTATTTCACATGAGTCTTGTCCATCGTCAACCAAATGAAGAGAAACGGTGAAAGCATAGAAGATGTTCGAGTGATCGAGAAAATTTTACGCACTCTACATCAGAGATTTGATCATATTGTGGTTGCAATCGAGAAGAACAGAGATTTGAGGAATCTGACCATTGACGAATTAAACGGACCTCTACGGGTGCACGGGGAACGGATGAACAAGCACAAGAAAGAGCCTTTGGAGCAAGCCCTTCAAGTCAAGCATTCGTTTGGCAAAAAAGGGAGCGCGATTCACCGAGGTTGAGGTCGCGGTTATTCTGATGGTGGCGGTCGATGTCGCGGAAGAAATCAAGAAGTCGAAAAAGCGAACGATGAAAAACCTCGAGAAAATCCTAGAGGTCGTGGTAGAGGAAGAGAACGCGGACGAGGACGTAGAAGAGACGGCTACGAGAAGGGGTACGACAAATCGCGGGTTGAGTGCTATAATTACAAAATAGGTCATTATGCCCGAAATTGCGGGTACGCTAAGGATGCAAAAGAAGAAGTCAATCTGATCGAGGAGAAAGAAGCGGAAGAATCGACGTTGTTGTTAGCGCTCAACCAAGAAGCTGATAGAGAAGGAAGCAAATGGTATCTCGACAACGGTGCGAGTAATCACATGTGTGGCGACAAATCGAAATTTGTGGAGCTTGAAGAAAAGCCGACTGGGAGTGTCACGTTTGTAGATGCTTCGAAAATTCAGATTGAAGGCAAATGTACCCTTTTGATTCGGTTGAAGGATGGTACTCATAAGTTTATCTCCGATGTGTATTATGTCCATAGATTGAAGAGCAATATTTTGAGTTTGGGGCAACTCATAGAAAGTGGCTACGAGATTTTGATTCTTTAGCTACGGGACGGGAGCGCTATCCTAATTGCGAAGGTGACGATGTCAAAGAATACAATGTTTTCGCTCCCTATACAAACCGAGAAGCCGAATTGCTTGCAAGTATGTGTTAATGATCCAGCGTGGTGTTGGCATATGAGGATGGGACATCTTAATTTTGGTGGCTTGAAAATGATGTCCGAAAAGAAGCTAGTGAAGGGGATGCCTTTAATCGATCATCCGGATTAACTCTGTGAAGCGTGTCTTCTCGGCAAACATGCAAGGAAAAGCTTTTCGCAAGAAGCAACGTCAAGAGCGACGAAGCCGCTCGAATTAATTCATGCCGATGTTTGTGGTTCGATCAAGCCATCGTCTTATGGTAAAAGTAATTATTTTTTACGTTTCATCGACAATTTTAGCTGGAAGACTTGGGTTTATTTCTTGAAAGAAAAATCTGAGTGTTTTGCTCTTTTTAAGAATTTTAAGGCTTTGATCAAGAGGGAGAGTGGTTATGTTATTCGGGCGTTGAGAACTGATAGAGGGGGAGAGTTTATTTCTAGTGTTTTTAACCGCTTTTGTGAAGAACATGGTATTAGACGCTTCCTCACAGTTCCAAGATCACCGCAACAAAACGGAGTGGCTGAAAGAAAGAATCGAACCATTCTCAACATGATGCGAAGCATCACGAAAAATAAGAATATGCCTAAGCAGTTTTGGGCAGAAGCAGTGACTTGTGCGGTGTATCTCATCAATTGTTATCCAACCAAAGGCGTGAAAGATCAAACACCCATTGAAGCATAGAGCGGAAAGAAGCCGGATGTATCTCACTTAAGGATTTTTTGGAGTATTGCTTACAAGCATGTGCCGGAGCAAGAGAGAACAAAACGTGACGACATAAGCGAGAAGTTTGTGTTCATCGGCTATGACGGAAAATCAAAGGGGTACAAGCTCTACAATCCTATCAACGGAAAGATTGTTGTGAGTCGTGATGTGGAGTTTGATGAAGATGCTTCTTGGAATTGGGATGCACGAAAAGATGTCGTCGACGGATCTTTTCCATTCTTCGATGAGGAAATTTAAGGAGAAGAAACATGGCAGCCCCTCGTTCCTCCATCAACATCCACATCAAATGGAAGCTATAGTGAAGGATCACGAACGATGGGAACTATTCAAGATCTTTACGACAACACGGAGGTAATCGATGATGTCTCTATGTTTTGTCTTTTGGCCGAAATATCGCCTTTGAGTTTTGAAGAAGCTAGTAAAGAGAAGAAATAGAGACAAGCCATGGACGAGGAGATTCGAGCCATTAAAAGGAACGACACGTGGGAACTTGCTTCTCTTCCCGCGGGTGAAAAGTCAATTGGTGTGAAGTGGATATTTAAGGAGAAAAAGAATGTCGAAGGTGTCGTAGAAAAATATAAAGCGAGACTTGTCGCCAAGGGGTATGCGTAATGACATGGAGTAGACTATGAGGAGGTATTTGCTCCGGTTGCTTATTTAGAAACAATCAGATTTTTTGTTTCGTTTGCGGCATAAAGAAACTGGAGAATATTTCAATTAGATGTGAAGTCTGCGTTTCTTAACGGTTTCCTTGAGGAAGATGTCTTTGTGGAGCAACTGAAAGGTTATGTGGTGAAAGGACAAGAAGAAAAGGTTTTGAAGTTGAAGAGGGCTTTGTACGGACTCAAGCTAGCACATCGAGCATGGTAGAGTCGGATTGATGCCTATTTTCAAGAGAAAGGTTTTGCGAGATGTCCTCATGAGTATGTACTTTATGTGAAAATGGATAAAAATGGAGATTGTTTGTTCGTATGCCTCTACGTGGACGATCTTGTTTTTACAGGAAATAATCCGAGTCTCATTGAAGATTTCATGAATGATATGGTCCGAGAATTCTAGATGACAGATATTGGCCGAATGTCATTTTATCTTGGATTAGAAGTGTGTCAATCAGATGATGTGGTCAACAAGCATATGTGAAGGAGGTTCTTGACAGATTCAATATGTCGGATTGCAAACCATTGTCTACCCCAATGGAGGTCGGAGCTAAATTGAGCAAGAACGAAGAGGGAGAAAAGGTCGATCCGACACTGTTCAAAAGTCTCGTGGGATGTCTAAGGTACTTGACATATACTTGGCCAGATACTCTTTTTAGTGTGGGGATTGTTAGTCGATTCATGGAGGTGCCCACGACGAAACACATGAAGGCGGCGAAGATGATTTTGAGGTACTTGAAAGGTACTGTTGATTTTCGGACTATTTTATTCATCGTCCAAGGAATTTCAACTTGTTGGATATTGCGACATCGATTTTGCCGGAGATATAGATGATCAGAAAAGTACAACTGAATTTGTGTTCTTTATGGCGTCTAATGCGATTTTGTGGAGTTCGCAGAAATAGGCGATCGTCACGTTATCTTCCTGTGAGGCTGAATATGTCACGATTACGGCATGCGCTTGTCTCGCAATCTGGCTAAGGAGAGTGTTGAAGGAGATAGGCTTGACAGAGAATGAAGCATCCACGATCTTTGTCGATAATAAATATGCTCAAGCATTGGCAAAGAATCCTGCTTTTCACGATCGAAGTAAACACATCGATAGACGCTATCACTTCATCCGAGAGAGTGTTACAAAGAAGGAAATCAAGCTTGAATATGCGAAGTCTGCTGATCAAGTTGCAGATATTTTTAAGAAGCCTCTTGGAGTGGATGTTTTCAGCAAGATGAGGAGCCTGCTTGGAGTCGTGAAGAAAATCAATTTTAAGGGGGAGTGTTGAAAATAAAATTGATTATGTCGCCTGGAAGTCCAAGAGTCGCCTGGAACTCCAAAAGTCGGAAGTCCAAGGGTCGTCTGGAAGTCTAAAAGTCGCCTGGAAGACCAAGAGTCGCAGTATGTCCAAGAATCATCTAGAAGTCTAAGCATCTTCTGAAGGAGCGAAGCTGTCAGGCGAAGCGACAACCCCAGGC
The DNA here is from genome assembly GCA_023653495.1 of Melastoma candidum. Classification (NCBI taxonomy): domain Eukaryota; kingdom Viridiplantae; phylum Streptophyta; class Magnoliopsida; order Myrtales; family Melastomataceae; genus Melastoma; species Melastoma candidum. The sequence goes on along the minus strand of CM042883.1, from coordinate 23,807,428 downwards.
GAAGGAAGCTGAACAGTCATCTGGGAATTTCAAGAAGTTTAAGAGTTTTTTCTCCTTTGTTATATATAGTCTAGTTCAATGGAAGGAAAGGTGAAAGACGAACAAGAGAGTCTTCCCCCCTTCTTAAAAATTATCAGTTTGTGAGTTAGAGAGTTGTGCTCGTCGCTTCGCCTACCAACGTTTTCAACAGAGTTCTGGCAGGACAAATCCCCAAATGATAGGATTCGACCACCTCGTAATGCTCTTCAAATGAATCTATCGATTGCATCCTCGTAATACTCCTCTCTGGAGAATAGTTCATCACGTTCCTTCTCTAGTTCATCCAGCTCTCTCTTCACTTCCTCTAGCTCTACTTTCGTGACGTGAACCTCTTCATGCTTCCTCGCAATTCGCTCGTTTAATCTTTCAATGACGGGAGTTAGGCTCTTCTTCTCATAAACCTTTTAAAGCTGTTAAGTATGTGGATGGTTTAGCTGAACGTAACGGTGATACTTTTGGATTTACAGGGTGACTGTTGCAGAATTCATAAATTAGTGAGAGAGGGGGTTTGTGTTTTACCTTGGAAAGAATACAATTGATATAATAAGTCCACCTATGTGGGCATTGTAGCACACGTTTACACCCAGCTGACTATCCCTTCTCTTCTCATAGCCATCGCAATAGTATTCCCCAGTATCGTCTTCGACATAGAATTCATGCAGGGTCAACGGATGCCAATGAACCTCACTTTCCACCACTCATAGAACTTCCATACACTTCTCGTGAAGGTTGAAGTTGCATTGGACACAATGGAAGAAAGGTGAATCGGTATCAGTGCTACAGCGGTTGCAGTCCCAGGACCATGCCTCGTCCAAATATAGAAGCTCGTGCTCATGGAGATATTGTTTCTGGGTAGGAAGATGAGCGACACATCCAAAATGAAGTAAGAATGGGCAAGATTCACAGGAGAAGTGGAACGCGACAATTATTTTGCAACAGGCTCTGCAGAGTGGTAGCTTGTCGTCAGCCCACCGCGAAGAGTAAGCTGATGATCTAGGTGATGGGGGTGGGTCATCGTGGACTGGATGCTGGAACATCGCTCGTGAAGTAGGAATTCACAATGCCTGTCGCTGCACATATATGTCGGGCCACTTAACTCATCCTCACAGTAACAACAATAATCAAAGCCAAATTTAGTTTTGTGACAGAGGAGCAGCGGATGTTCATGCCAATATTGAGGCACTCATACCTTCCTTACGATAGGCAATGGGCTGGAGGGCACACGGAACATGCACCAAGAAAGCACCTGAAGTGCAATGGTAGTACAACTCACCCTTCAAGTAATTGTGATGAAATCACACAATCATATAAACAAAAAAAAAGAACGAAAGACTGAATCGATTACGCGGGTTTACGGTCTCCGAGAAAGATTAAGGAAAAGAAAACTTACCCGTATTTGCCATGTTCGCCATGCCGTAAACCTGAAGAAAGAAACTTGACTGCTCCCGATGGTGAAGGCCAAAGAGAACTTACGAAAGGGTGATTAACCCAGATACAGAAAACTCCATATATATATGTTTTCCTTATGAAAAGTAAGTTTTGTCATTTGATAAATAAAAAGTCTGAAGGACAAGGGAAGGGACCTAGCCGTAAATAACCATAATTTGTACAACCAATGGTCCTATCCATCAATATAAAATAGCCTACACCTAGCGGTAAACCACATCAATAAACTAGATGTGCATATCTCAATAACTTTAGCGATCACGGTACTTTAGTGGGATTTCATGCACTGTCTTATGTCAAAGCCCATTTTATAAAATATACTTTAATAAAATAAAAGGTAATATAAACTATACAATTAATGACAATCCAAACAAGAAAAATTCCAACATTCTCCCACTTGGGCAACATTAATTGTACCCGATAAATATTTTAGAAAATGACTCGGGCTGTAACATCTGTATGGCCCTATAAAGACAACATTTCAAACAACTCCGACCAACTAAATTACCCAGCGTCGAAACTATGACCGTCAGAGCATCACTCAATGATACAAGACAACCATAATCACAACACTAAGCAATCAAGCCGTCACGAGTCAATGTGGCGATGTAACCTAAATAGCATCCCTTACGTGATTAAATTTGATGCTACTTCAGTCAGTCCTAATATTTCTGTAACATTACACCCATAATGAGCCGGAAAGACTTTTGAGCAAATGATGCTTCTTTGTACGTCTCATAAACTTTTAATGCGGGCAAACTTTGCGGTGCTTTATCAGAGACAAACTTTAGTGACAATACCGTCCTACTCGAAACTAAGCACCAAGTCTCAAGATTTTCTTTAATAATTGTCATGTGTACAAGATATAAAAGTAACTGAATGCATGCCAAAATATATAATGTCTACGAAAGATACTCAATATCCAACAAAACACCCAAAGTTCATAAAATGTCGAATACAACCAAAGAGTATCGTAAAAATTCCAATAACTAAAAATATCAATGACTCTAAGACACCCATGTCTACAACATGTTTCTTAAAAGTTACGAGCCTAAGTCCTTTAGCTAGTGGATCTGCTAACATTGACTTCGTACCGATATGTTTAACAACAATATCGCCTTGCTTTACTCTCAAACCTTAAGATACTTAATCTCCATATGCTTAGAACCACATGTAGTTCGGTTGTTCTTGGAGTAGAACACCGCAGTACTGTTATCACAATAAATCACTTTAATTTTTAGGAAAACTTTAATTTTTTTAGTTAGCATTTAATTTTTTTTAGTTTTGTTATTGTTATAAGAACAAATTGTTCGAAATTTTAAGAAAACTCCATTATTAAACAAAGATCGTCTTTCAACCATCTTTCTTCATTTGGTGGGTTTCAAGTGTATTATGAGTCAAGTGCATAAATCAATGGTGTATATATATCCTCTAGGTTGTCACTCGCTCTCGTCTTCGTCGACGTGGGTATATCTGTATTCTTCTATAATAACGGCGAATATGTGGTAATTTATCTCAAGTTTATCCCCTCACCTTATTCCAGTTCGTGTTTATTCATATTCTCCGTCCTCGTACACCATCCATAACACCTTTCCGAACAAACCCCCTACCCTTTCTGTTTTGTTATTAACTTAGTTTGTTATATAATTTTGTCACCAATTTTTGTTTTTATTTTGATTTTGGCCAATCTTGAATTTTATCGTGCGTAAGCCAAACAGACCTTAATAGACAATTTTCATTTATCGACTAAAAAGGAAAAAAATTTCAAAAAATGGGAAATAATATTGAAACCTTTCATTTGTTTTTTTTATATAAAATTTTGATGGACAAATCAAGTGAATTGGAAGCAGAAGTTAATGATAGTTGCTGATGTTGTCAAAAAATATGAAAAATCGATGAAGGTCGGATGATGTTCTATTAGGGGGCGACTACTACGAATAAAGTGGATTATGTGACGAACGAATGAGCGGTCGAAACTCAACTATTATAAGACACGGATCAGACTATATTAAGGCCTTGTTTGGCTTTCGCCAGAAGAAATTCATGATTGGCCAAAATCAAAATAAAAATAAAAGTTGGTGACAAAATTATATAACAAACTAAGTTAATGACAAAATAGAAAATTGGCTCAAAGTTGAGGCCATAAACGTATATTTTGCCTTAAAAAAATGTTAATTTTAATTTTATTTAGATGTGTTTAGAAAGAGTGTGTAAGATAATAATGGAATAAACTAAATGTAAGATGTTAGGTTTAAATTTTGTGTTTCGTGTATTTCCGACCAAGCTGGTCCTGAAGATCCCGGCGTTTCGACTTAGGAAATGACCAAACTACCCTCGAAAAACACGCACGTTTTCCAATCTCTCCCCTTCTTCCCCTCGAGTCCGGTCATCCTTCCGGGACGTCGACACTGCCTTTTCTGCTCCCTCCCCCTCCTTCCCCCACCCCACCCCACCCCACCGCACCCCCCGCGGCGGCCGTCGAAACCCTAACCGCCATCCAACACCGACGCCGGTCTCGCTGGAACAGGTCGACGCCTTGGCTGTCTCTGCCCTACGCTTTCCCTCCGGTTGATGTCCTCCCCGTCACCAACTTTCATGTCTAGCGCTAGATGGAAACGCCTTCCTCTCTGCTCGCCTTCTCTTCTCAGCCCTACCTCATAGTCTCCGTCTTCTTCACCATCCTTGGCTTGGCTTCCTTCTTCGTCTTCGTGGCCTCCGCTTCCTCTTCCAAACCCAAGCCCTCTGTCTCCGACGGCTGCTGTACCGGCGACACTGCAGATTCTTGCTCAGATCCTCCCCCTTCCGATTCTTCCATGGCGATTGGTGGCACCGTTGCGGCTTCAACGGTGGAGAGAAACGCCGGAGCGTCGATGATGGAGCAGCTCGTGCCCGAAATCACGACTCACGCTCTTAGTTACCTGGATTACACGAGCTTGTGTAGGCTGTCCATGACGAATTCCTTGATGCGCAAGGCCGCCAATGACGATAACGCTTGGAAGGTCTTGTATCACAAGGTCTGTTCCTATTTTTTCTCTATGGTTGTTAGGGTTTTAATTAATTATGACGCCCCAATGTGTTAGTAGGATTTTAGACTTCTAGAAGAGGATTGTGGAATTATGAATGCGATTTATTTAGGTTCCAACATTTTGCCGATAGGTATAGTTTTAGAACTCTTGGGGCTTAGAATGCCAAGCGCTTCTTTTGTGTTTGAAATAATAGGAGCTTATATTTATGCCTTAACCCATTGGTTTAGTTCTTTAAATTGTGGACCTTGGTGTGGTTTTCATGTGTATTTTAAGTCAGTGACATTTTGTTCAGGGCGCTGAAGTTTAATTGAGTGTGTAGCATTTCATTGTATGGCCTGTTTTGCAGCATCAAATGGTGGTACTTTTTTTTATGATTGTCGCAGTTGTGGCTCAGTTTTTACGTTGGAGCTTTTCTGGAACCAAGTAACTAACCCCTAAACCAATCCTGGTCGAACGGATTAAGAGTATTATCTTATATAATTTTGGAACATTGATTCCCAAAGCTGCCTCCATTGGTTAGGGAGGATTGGGGAATACCTTGTTATCATTTCTACCTGTATGCTTCCATTGGTTTTGGCTGTACTTCTGTTGAAATCATTAGATGCTGCTCAAGGGTGAACGTTTCTTTCTTGAAGTGGTTCAATTGTGGAAGCTGAAATGTTTTGATTCTGGAGTTATAGGAAACCTCCATGCATTGTTTGCTTCTCTCTGCACGCTTCATTTTTTCATTTAAGTTGTTTATCTTTCTGTTATTGCCTGTTGATTGGGAAAGCATCTCGCATGAGGTCGTACTTGGTTATACAACTTACTGACCAAATTGCCTTCTTTTCTCACCTGCAAAAGCTGAAGCTGTAGATGTTTTTAAAGGAGTACTTGAGATATCATATCATTTGGGCTGGTCTATGGAAAGAATCCATTTTTGTTACTGACGATGTTGCCCTTCATCAATGTTGTCTAAACTCTAAACAACATTGTGGGTGCTCAAATATGTTAGCACATGACACGGTTCAAAACAGATGGACAAAACCTCTGATGTGGCACTCTTTTTTTGTCTTCAATTTGATATTTGGATTTTATGCCTTACTAAAAAAATTAAATTTACAATTGCTATGTGAGGAATGAAATAAATTGGATAAGAACTGTCTGAAATTATCTGGATATTGTGTAATTGCATCCGATGAAAACTTGGAAGGATCCTCCGCTGTGGATTTCCTTATTCCAAAAAAGAGCTGAGTGACCTCGGAAACATCTTTAGAAGCCTTGAGACTGGATTTCATTTATATTTAGTATATTGCAAAGATGTTACTCTTATGTATTCAGCCACTACATATGTGCATGATTGTATCATTTCTAGTGTCTTCAACTCTAGAACATCTTCGAAATCTAAATTTTATGTCTCATAGTAGAAACAATAAGTGCATGTTTGATTGTGCCACTGTCTCTGTGCACTGCCATAGATAATACCCATTATCTACCTGCTCTGGTTGGCTCTTCTGAAGTGTACTTTTAGGTGTGATATGATATATCTAAAGTTAATTTTAGATTGAGGTGGAAATGTATTCGTGCTTTACAGCAGTTGAAGATGTTTGTTATACTGGTGTCGTAATTTTTCGCCTCTTGTTGGTACATTTCATTTATTGATTTTGCTGGCGGTCACATGTTTCTTTCCTTTTCTCCCGTTTCTGTATCTTCAAACTGTGGCTTGTTAAATTTGATTTTCTGAGAATGTTTTCTTATTTGATATTCGTCATGTCACTGAATAGCTGTGTTTCTCTTTCTCACTTGAGCTGAAGTGCCGTCTTTCTGGACGGAATTCTGTGTAGGATTTCACTCTCGAGCAAGGCAGGGTGACGCCAGTAAATGGTTGGAAGGCCTACTATGCAGCCACAAGGGCTGTTGTGAATGTCAATTCAGAATTCTTTGACATCATAAGAGAGCGATCACTTCAAGCAATGAGCCGCCTTTGGTTTAATGCTGATTATGTGAAGTGTTTTCATGCTTCGGGAGAATTCTTTTCCGGGTATGCTTTCTTGGCTTGGATTGAAGATTAACATTAATTGTAGTTGTGCCAAGGTAAGTAGACTAAAATCTAGCTTTATCTAACTTCTAAGTTTATCAACGATGAATCCTCGGTTTTGTTTGTGAATAGCAATGGAAGCGGTAAAGTGTTGATATGAATTAATCCTGGTATCTCTACTTAATGAAATTGGAACTATTTAACTCCTCTGGCAAGGTTATTAGTGATATAAATGACTGAATTTTCTCATCCTCAATTCAACATTGTCGTTAGTGGAGGAAGGAGTACTTGGTTTGACTGAGACAATGTTTTTGGCTTAAGGATTTACTATTGAACTTAATGAACAAATAAATGGTCCTCTCTTTTGTCTCATCCTATATCTATACTGGGAATTTCTGGAGAAAAATTTGGCCTGCAGTTGGAGTTGCCTCTTTAAATATGTTTCAGTGCCATCGTGCCATATGTCGGATGCGTTACTTTATTGATTCAGGTTTCGATGTTACTCCAGTGTCCCCTTGTTTGATGTTGAACCTGCTTATCTGAGCATGAAGTTTGATTCCTGTTTTTCACTCACGTTGGGGCGGCTTCCTAATGTTTAAGACAGTGGGATCTCTTTGTTACAGGTATAATGCAGTGATACAGAGTTGGCAGCTCGCATTTAATTGGGATCAAGGGGTTGACTTTCTGGTTCGGGATGTCCGAGTTCGAGTAATGACGGACATAGCTTGGGTTACAATGAAAACTTTTGTGGGTAACATGGATGCTGGACCATTTAACGTGACTAACGTCTTCGAGTTCCACAACGGGAGGTGGTACATGGTACATCATCACATCTCGGTGATGCTTATTGACGGAGAGATGGGACAGCTAAATGTGCATGGGTAAATATGCAGAACTCTATACGACGATAATAGTTCACTTCTTATCATAGGCAACGCCAGCATGGGGAATATTATTATGATTTTCCTTCTGATGATTTCATTGATGGGGAGAGGGATGCTGGTGAAATCGATCTTACAAAATTGTCTTTTTGGTTATGATCTGGATGGGTTGAGGGGGTCGGATGATTCTCCATCTCACATTTGATTTAGAAGATTTGATCTTTGTGTATAGTGTTCTTTGGTTGCTGGTATTGTCTTCTTGTCTTGGGGTTGGGTAAAATGAGGATCCCCTGGTTTTTAGACTCCTTGAACGAGGATGAATGTGTGTTGGGGGAAAACCGAACCAATCACGAGGGTGTCGTCGATTCATCAAGCTCCGAAATTGGTCCTTTTTTGGTCTTCATCGTGTTACTGTTTCATATGAAATGTAGTAGCGTCATCTTTTTGGTCTTCTTCATTCGATTGAACAGTGTTCAGCTAAAACTGGATGAATCACTTGTGGGACTTTCTGGCAACTGGGTATTTGTCTCGACTCATCGAATATGAAGGACGTCGTGCGCGGTACATGTGAATTACAAAGTCGACGTCACCTTCTTAACGGATATGGACATAATAATGAATGACAATTACTGTATATTAATATCAATAAAGACAAAAATGAAGGACAGAGGCCGTGTTCTGAACCAGCGCGAAACTGTCACCGCGGGCCCAAACTCGAGGAATAACAGGGGGAGCTAACAAAGCTGGTTCAACGTTGCTGTCGCCCGTGTTTGGTTTGGTAAGAAAATCCCCTCCTCCCTTTCCCTGCGCCAGCGTCGTCCGGAGGTAGGAAAATTCTGGATCGTGATACTGATTGTCGCGAGCTTCTCTGGGAATGAGACCGCCTCTTCTATTTTTCTTCAACCGGGACTGCGTGCGTGAGTGGCATCAAGCGCCATTCCTGTTTTAAGAGGGTTCATGTAGGTGTTGTGCTGGTGTCGGATCGTGAATGTATATCAGCTTCTGGAACTTATATTCGCCTGGTGGTTCTGAGGGGGTCTCAAAGTGATTCGTTCTTCGAATTAAGACCAAAAAAAAAGGAAGGAGCTTTAGTTTTTTTCGTGACAGACAACGGATTGGCAAGGGAATGATTGCAATGGTTTTTCGGGTTTTTGGTCAAAGGGCCCGGCAGTTTGAGTGAATTGGCAATTTTTTAGCTCTAAGGAGTGCCATGCCCTCTCCTTTTCGAGGGCATCCTCATTTTTTTTTTTTGGGGGGAGGGGGGGGGGGGGGGCGCTAATATTTGGCATGTATGCTGGATCTTGGTTATTTTCTTGATTCCTTGCACATGATGCTTCAAAAAATGACTTCATATCGAGCTGCTGAAAAAGTTGATTCTATGACCATACTGTTGATTGATTGTAATGCTTTTTTTTAGATGGTGGTCGTTTATGTTGTATTTACCTGACCATTTTTTCTGGTTTTGGAGGTTGTAATCAGGGCATTAAACTACAGGTGTCGGGGGTTCTTCTAAGTTTGTAATTTTTAATTTTAGTTTGTTGAGAGCCATTCTCTGGAAAACATTGGTGGTCAATGTCCTAGTAACTGGAAAGTGTTTTTTCTAATTTTAGGATATCAGAACTTTTTCCATGAATAACTGTTCTGGTTGGAGGAGACCTATTGGTGATTGAAGATCTTAAATGTCCTCCGATGAAATGAATCAAATTCCTCATCAATCGTTCCCTAGGGTTTACTTTACAAATTGACCAACATTCTCCCCACTGATGGTCTCCATGTGACGGTCTTTTCCAATTGCATGTTGTACTCTTCTTTCTTACGGAGGCTTCATTAACCTGGCCTGTCCATGCTTCAAGCTTACAAACCCGAGCGTGTGCACTTCACTCCAGCTAAATAAATCATTTCCCAGCACATAAAGCTGTTATATTCAAGAAGTCCAGATATTCTACTTTCTAGAAAAGGTGGTAGTTGATGAAAATAGAGAGTACTTATTGTGTAAGTTGTTTACGAAGTGTTTTACGTAGGTTGATGGTCATTGTAAACGTCCGGGGAAGTTAAATGTGATTCAGTGTCCCATCAATTCTTTTTACTGGGGAGCACTCTTCTGTCTCAAATTCTTGCTTAGTTAGTTTGGAGGTTTTGAGTTGTCATCCTCGAGACTCATCCATGTCCGTAGTGATGTTATTTGTTCAACCTAGTTCTGTCCCATCATTACCCTGACACTGTCCCATTGTGCTACTGGAGACTTCGTAGCAGATATGTACCCATTTTTAATAACCCTAACACAAAAATATTCATTTCATTCTCTTTGTAGAAAAATAAAAAGGAAGGCTTGATCAATAAAACTTTACTTTCCGAAAGACACCAATAATTCATCCTTTGGACTGAAAGTGATATTTTCATTCTGAAGCTGCGTACGAAGATTGCTATTCTGATTTTTGTTCTGTTGATGATTCTCTTCACTTGAGATCTTTGAAATTGCCATTTTCTTCTTCTTGCAGTACATGCAGGTTCTTATTTCTGCAATACTGAAGATGCTTTGGTTGAGATTATGACAAAAAGAAAACTTTAAACACTAAGTGGCTAAGGAAAATAAAGATTCTCAACATTGTCTCTCTCCCTACTCTAGTAAAATAAGAAATACTGTCTGCTTCTTTCAGGTAATTCTATATCGATCCTTCTCTTTCCTGTTAACAATCTCTTTAGTCGAACGAATTATATTTCTAGAAGTTGCTTTTGGCTATTGCATTCAAGAAATGGCTGCTGTCTTGAATAATGCAATGGGAGGTGATATCTGGAAGGCGCATGCATCGATGGCCATGGTGCAGCTCTTCTCTGGCAGTTACCATGTGATTACAAAAGTAGCACTTAATGATGGGGTCAACCAACTTGTTTTCTGTGTGTTTCGTGACCTCATTGCTCTCTCTATTCTTGCTCCAATTGCTTATGTTCGTGAAAAGTAAGTATATTGTTCTTTCTCTTTACAAGTTGTTCTCATTGCAGTGACTTTAACTATTTCAACCATAGAGGAACTGTTCTATCTTTAGTTAAGGTCCTAAAAATCTTGTTTGTTAAATAGTGTTGAAGGCATTTGGCCTTACAGTTGAACTTTTTTTTGTTCTGAACTTATTTATGATAGTGTTGGTTCCCTTCATGTAGATATGTGGTTTTACTTACCGTTTGTCTTTTCAGTCGGACCCTTTTTTAATGGCAGGACTAAAATATTATAGTGTTTCTTTTCTTTATGCTTTTATTATTGGCAAAATATATATTTATGGCCTCAACTCTGAGTCAATATTCTGTTTTGTCGTTATTTTAGTTTATTATATAATTTTATCACCAACTTTTGATTTCATGTTAATTTTGGCCAATCTTGAATTTCTTCTGGCGACAGCCAAACAAGACCTTAATATAGTTTGACCCGTGTCTTATAATAGTGGATTTTCAACCTTTCATTCATTCGCCTTATAATTCATTTTACCCGTAGCAATGACCTTCCAATAGAGCAATCATCCGACCTTCATCAATTTTGTGTATTTTTCACTGCATCAATAACTATCGTCCAACTCCGGCTTTCAACTCACTTGATCTGGCTATCGTAATTTTAAAATAAAATAACAAATGAGAGGTTTCAATATTATTCATCATTTTTAATTTTTTTTTCTTTTTTAGTTAATAAATGAAAATTGTGTCTTAAGGCCTGTTTGACTTTCTCGCGACAAAATTTAAGATTGGCCAAAATCAAAATAGAAATAAAAGTTGATGACAAAATTATATAACAAACTAAATTAATGACAAAACAGAAAGTTGGCTCAAAGCTGAGGCCATAAATCGATATTTTGCCTTTATTATTTGGTAAAATTTAATTTTAGTTGCTTGGATGAAGCATTCCTGCAATAAAACTATGAAAGTTTTTCTTTTTGTGACATTTGAATAGTAACAGTTTTTTTAATTAAATATTTTCTCCTTGCAGAAGAATTCGGCTTCCTTTGACCAGACGGCTCTTATGGTCATTTTTGTTCCTTGGACTGACTGGGTCTGCTTCCTTACTTGGCCTTAATCCTTTGATTTTACTGATCATATTGCTTCATATCGTTGAAGGGACAGCTAAAAATTGTCGCTAAATTCACAGTAATATCCTGAGTTGTATTAACCTTTAATTGCTTTCTGTCTTAATGCAACTTTATCCTTTCCTTGTACCTTTACAGGGTATTTGGAAATCAGCTTTTATTTCTCATCGGTCTTAGCTATACAAATCCGACGTATGCTGCTGCAATACAGCCTGCTATTCCAGTCTTCACCTTTATTTTTGCAGTACTGATGGGGTCAGTTCGATACATTTTCATCCTTAGCATGTCTCCTAGTATGCCAGTGGCATTTAGAGCTTTCCATTGTTTGGGACTCCATCATTTGCAAATACAATTCCAATATATATCATGAGCGAACATTTTGGTGCAGTACAGAAAGAGTGAACTTGATGAGAATTGAAGGCCAGGCCAAGGTTGGAGGTACTTTGATATGCGTCTGTGGGGCAACATTGATGGCTTTGTTCCGGGGTCCAGTTATATTTGGATATAAGGATGGGGACTTCTCAACTCATGGAATTAGCGCCCGAAGTCAACCAGAGCCCTCCGGATGGTTTTTATCAGCTCTTCTAGGGTTGAGGCTTGAAGATTGGCACATCGGGGTCATATGCTTAATAGGAAATTGCCTTTGCATGGCAGCGTTTTTAGCAGCTCAGGTAGGGGATGGAGGAGTATTATTGCTTCATATGCTAAATGAGATGCATTGAAGATCTTATTTTTCATAACCCTTTAGTGTGATTATTGCTATTTAGCCAAAGAATATATTTTATGCTGTCTTCTCTTATTTTGTCCAAATTTGGCCTTCATTACTCATTGTTTAGATTGATCTGATTAGCATGCAACATCTCAAACATGACATTGTGGGATATTCTGGGTGGTCTAATGTCTTTTATTTGTTTTATACTTATGTAGGGAAAGGAAAATCTGCTATTTAACCACTTTGTAGTGTTGCATGGTTCTGTTTGACCATTAGCAACTACGTTAAATAGTAGAATTTGTCACCATTATTATACTTTTTTAGTTATCTTTTTTTCTTTTGGGCTAACATTTTCTAATGAATTTCGCTAGTAAATGATCTATCTTTGTTGTGCGCAAGTGCATTGTACATTTGAGATCATTATTTCTTTGAGAGAAACCCATATTTGAATTTTCATCTTTGAAGTATTATCAGGTTATTAAGCCCAACAATATGCATAACTTGGCAATACCATCCTACTGATCCTCTCATCATATAAAATATCACGGTGAATTCATCTGAACATACACGCATGCTATTAAGAAATTTTATGTTTAACTCATCTAATGAGTAGGATGTTTCTTACTATTATTCTTTTATCCTTAAATGTATGGAGGCTGATAGACAATTATCCATGGAAGATGGACAATATCAGTGTCTGATGGTAGAAAGTGACTGCTAGAATTAAAAATTGTGATGATTTGGATTTATCTCTTTCTTCGTTTGATCATAAGGACTTGGCACAGTATGTACAAAACATTGCGCCCATTTGTCATCCAGCACACCTAGTTTCAGAATATTAGAGCTGATCACGACTTGTTATTACTGTTCATTATATATATAGATGGGCTGGGCATTTTTTTTTTGTAGAAAGGATAAATTGCATTCAAAATTAGGCATTTAGCGGTCTTAGGTTACAGATCCAGAGGTACATGGGATATCCTCATGCAATGTTTCCAAAATGGAATCCGGAGGAAAAGCAAAAGATAGATAATTGTCCTCCTGGTTGAGTGCTATCTTGGCTAGCTTGTCTGCAACCTTGTTTCGCCCCCTTGCTACATAGGATATTGACGATGCTTCAAAATCGGATAATCGCAACCTGCAGTCATCCAAAATAGTGTTAATCATGGGGTTGGGTTGTTGAGAGCCTTCTAGGTTAGGTAGCTAACTAGTGAGGCCACATCTGTTTTGATTGCTAGATGCTTGATTCCTAGGTTCTTGGCTAGGCTGATTCCTTCATTAAGCGCCTTGGCTTCGGCTATTAGGCAGTTCGTGCTAGGGTGTTTAGCACAGAATCCTCCTATCCAGTTGCCATGCTGATCCCTCAGCACTCCCCCTAGACCCACGTGTATTCCATTTCCCCTCGTGGATGCATCTGTGTTCAGTGTGTAGGGTAAGGCTTTGTCAGGTTCCCATTTTTCCTGGGGGCGAATTGATGCGTGTGGTCATTGCTCCTGCTGTCGGTGGAGGAGAGAGGCGTTGGTTGGGGCCTGTGCTGTTGTTGTTGTCTCGTTTTCTTCTTGCCACCAATCAGCACTTGTGATGGGCTGGGCATTGGCATTCACATCCTGGAATCCTGGGTATAGAAGATTAGAAGTGCTGGCTCATTAGTTTGAAAGAATAGATAGGCTGGCAATTACTGGGAAGATCTTTCGATTTCAACCTGATATTGGTGCTTCAAAGACACCATTTTCTACTCGAAATTATCAATTAACATATTTATGCTATAAAAATGAGCTTTGGACTAACATTGGCTGTATGCATTTGTGGGCTTATTGTTCGGACTATATTACACTTACCTCGTCTAGAATAGGGAAAGTTTTACGTTAAACTGCTGGGTGTTAAGTCTATGCCTACGAATTCCTATACTGTCATGAACTATAAATATATGTATAAATTACAGACAATCTTCTTCTATCTGGGTGTTTTTTTCAGTTTTCTTTGTCAACTCCATGTTATTATTAGGTTGCCGTGCATTAATATGCTTGCGAAAAATTTTCAGGCTCCAGTTTTGGTGCAATATCCTTTTAGCTTGTCTGTCACTGCTTATTCATACTTCTTCGGCACTGTGTTGATGGTAACAACTGCATTCTTCATGAGTGAATCAACAGGATGGAGTCTGACGCAATCCGAGCTCTATGCTGTTATCTATGCCGTAAGTTTATTTTGAATGACACATGATAACACCTGTCATGAAGATGGTTAGCAATTCAACTGGAATATATGTTAGGCGTATATATTCCCACGATCACCTTCTGAAAACTGCTTGTGATTGGTTCATGTTATTGTCAATTATTATCATTCTTGCTATCTTACATTGTAGCACTTATCATCGAATAGCAAGAATCTCAATGTGGAGTGATGATAAAATTAGAATACCAGGCAGAATTGGGCTCATTCTCTGTCTAGTTATTTTCATTTTTAACTGCGTCCTTTTCTCTGCATTAGAGAAGTGTTGTAAGATGATCTTTTGTATATCCATCGATCCTCACCTAGCTATCTGATCCCTACTCTCGCTGGGCTGGCTGGGGGTAATGCTATCATGGTGGTTGTGTGTTTCGGTAATTTGCTAGTGAACAAGAACACGTGGCTTGTTGACATGATTACCAGAGTTGAAATAAAAGGAATATAACTGATGACTTTACTTGGAATAAATCTGTAACTTCGTCCTTTGTGAAGAACTTGTCTTCCAACTTGCGATTCCCATCCGGTTGTTGACTTCCATAATGTAATAGAAGATCTCGTTTGCAGGGTGTTATTGCATCAGCAGTCAATTATGGACTATTGACTTGGTCGAATAAGATTCTAGGGCCTGCATTGGTTGCCCTGTACAATCCGCTCCAGCCTGCTGCTTCGGCTTTCCTGTCCAGAGTTTTCCTTGGAAGTCCAGTATACTTGGGAAGGTAATCCCCACTAGCAAAACTGTCGGCCAACCATTTTTGGTTGAACATCTGACCTTAAATTCCCTTCTTTGTCTCGTCTTTCGAATCAAATTGCATGCGCCTGATGTTACGCTGCTGCTGCATTTTTTAAAAGCAGTATCCTAGGAGGGGCTCTGATAATTGCCGGTCTTTATACGGTCACCTGGGCATCCTATCAAGAAAGGCAGTGCATTCTTGGTACGCACCCTCACGTCGCCCATGCGACTTCGGAAACTGCACCCCTGGTCAACAAAGAGGGATCCTCCTCCTTATCACACAAGGCCCTCGACTGAATAGCTAGCGGTTCCGACTGTGACTAGGATGACCAGATCTTTGTCGCGGCAGGTATGGTTTAAAGGGGATCTCACTGTAGCTGCTTTCATGGCAAGTTGCATGGCATTTGCATTTGTGGGTTTTATGCTCATACTGTAGCCAAATGTCTTTAAAATGATATATCGATCTTGCAAAAAATATGCTCGCATCAATGCCACGGAATTTACTTTTTCTGAAAAAAATTTCATGTAGCACTCACAAACTATCCCTTTCTATAAATAGTTCTTTCATAAATTATCTAATAAACAAGAAAAACAATATGCTACGAACAAAACGAGTTTTATATTTAAAGAAGGTTTTTAAGGAGGTTTGTACGAATTTAGTTTTAGCGTAGAAGGTCACGATTTGGGGAATTTTCTATTTAACGCTCACGCAGCGCACACTTTATCATTGAAAAAACAAAAAAAAATATTTTTAAGTAATTGAAATTCGCGACTTTATATTGAAAATTCTTTTCTAAACTATCGGTAAAATTATATCATCCTCGGTTTTTAAGCACCGGGAAATGATCAGTGCGGGGTTTTGAATCTCAACCTTAATATTAATACAAAGGGGAAATAAACACATAATTTAAACCACCCCCCCCCCCCCCCCCCCCCCCCCCGCCTTCCTTTTTTATTTCTCCCTCTTCAATCTGCCGGGCAGCGGCGGCCGCCGTTTTGGGGCTTTTGCAAAAGTTTCCCCTGCGTTACGGAAGTGGAAGTGCATGCGACTGCATCTGTCGGACGAGGGGGAGGCAATGGCGGAGGGAGAGAGTGGCAAGGAGAAGGAGATTGAGGTTACTGTGAGGGAGATTCTGGAGGGATCGGACATGAACGACATGACGGAGTACAAGGTCAGGAAGGAGGCTTCCTCCAGGCTTGGGATTGACCTCTCCCTCCCTAATTACAAGTCCCTCGTCCGGAGTGTCGTTCAGTCGTTTCTGGAGCAGCAGACTGTCCCCAAGGACGAGGCAGTTGACGAGGGGAGTGATCAGGTAGCCGGCGGAGATGGCGGTGGTGGCGATGACGATGAAGATGAGGATGAAGATCACGTCATCTGTAAGGTGTGTGCATAAATGAATTAGTTTTGTCATCGGCTTGACAATTTCGAGGAGATTTGTTCTTGCTGATGCTGTGATACTAGAGATATTACCGTTTAGGTCGTTCTCAGATGTCAAATCAAGGCCGGAATTCCTTTGTTTCGTATGCCGATTGGGGGCGGGGGCACCATGACTCCAATGTGATTTGATCGATTTTACCAAGGAATTGTATCTGAGCATTTCAGCTAGGATGGTTACGTTACTTATGATTGTGTTCGTATTTGTATTGATAGTTGATTCTCTGTTCGATGATGTCACTGATCAATTCATCATTGGGAGTTATCTTTCTGTGATTGTGTCTCAGCTGACCAAGAGAAGGAAGGTCACGATGCAGGAATTCGGAGGCAAGAAGTTGGTATCCATCAGAGAATACTATTCCAAAGGGGGCAAGGATTTACCCACATCGAAAGGTATGTGCAGTTTGGTAAGCTGTTGCTTACATTTCCTTGTTTTGAGTCCAATGCTTACACGTGATAGTTGTCATGGATGGATTTTTTTTTATTGCCACAATGCAACGGTTTCTCTTCTGAATATTCATGGTTTCGAATGCTTAATGTGATGCCTATGTTGTTCGCCTGAGCGATAATAACTGATGAGTTCACCGGAATGACGATCCTGTTTGCTCTCTTAGGAATAAGCCTGACAGAGGAGCAGTGGAGTGTGTTAAGCAAGAACTTACCTGCCATACAGAACGCCATCAAGAAGATGGAGTCTCACAGCACCTGAGGCTTGTGGCAGTAGTGGTGCTGACAAGCAATCCGACGATTTCAAAGGTCTTTTTTTCCTTTTGTGCTTACCAGATCATATCATGGCCTTCTGTATCGAATTCGTATAATCCTTAGAACGGTCAGATATCAGACCTACTTCACTTTCACTTAAGAGATCAGACCTACTTCACATTCTTTTCTTTTGGGAAAGTTGTCTCTCAATTAGGTAATATTTCAAAAATGGTTACAACAGAGGTCGTGGAGCGTAGAGCTTAATCTTTGTGACTTTTATCATCGCATGTCCCGGCAAAACTGAGATTTCCACGGATCAAGAAATGTAGAACTTGCCCAACCATACTGTCTTCATTGACCATTGACATACAATTGTAGGTAATCAAATATAACTACCTCATTCAGGCCCTTGATAAGTCATACTTATTAATATCATGAAGAAATCGCCGCCGGCCGATTCTTAGCTTTCCATGCAGGCCCAAGCCTTAACTGGCCATTATGCATCCCACATGTTTGAATCCGCTACTAAGACCAGGAGACGGCGTCTATCCCTGCCTTACCACTCCGCTACAAACTCCAGCCTCGTCGAAAGTGCAGATGATCACCGCTCCATCACTGCTGGGTCCTCGTTCAATACCAATGACAGTCGCTTTTGCTGTCTTTTTCATGGATATTCAAACCAGTTAGGCTACAATTTCTTTCAAGTTAAATCCAGGATTTGTAGTATACAATGTTTCTTCTATTCTGAAAAAACAGCAACAGCAACAGCAACTTATCCTCATGTATTTATATCACTTTGTTAGCAGCCATTGTCTCTGATTATGATTCTAATAACAAATATGATTAGAGTTAACCACAGCGCCCCACAGTTCAGTAATGCTCCCCCCCCCCCCCCCCCCAAAAAAAATACGTGTCCCACCCGCCTGCAAGTGTCTGTCTACCATTTTTTTCAATCTGAAAACTGCATTCCAAAAAGCTGGTTCGGTTAGTTGGTGTCTGGCGATCCATAGCCGTAAGGATTCTTGCTCGCCCAGTTCCACTGGTCCCGGCACATCTCCTCTATCCCGTATTTTGCCCTGAACATTAGTTAGCCAAACACCAAGAAAGTGCAATGAGCTCCTAGTCACATATCAGCACAGTATGTAAGAATAGCGTCACCAACTGCGAGGTTCAGAAATTAAATAAATCAAACAAGCCATTTCTCTGGTCACTTACTTCCAGTTCAGCTTGCGTTCGGCCTTCTCCGTCGAGGCATACACAATTTCGGCATCTCCAGGTCGCCTACCAGCATAATTCAGAGGAATTTTCTGCCCAACACGAAATCGGTTTCTGTTAAGCCACAAAATCCAGTCGCCGGACAGGAAGACGTTTGGCCAGTGTACCAGAGTCCGTTTAGCAAGGAATTTCAAACCCAAAATTTATCTATATCAGTAATCCACGAGAGAACCATTTCATAGGAGAGAACATAATATAAACCGCAATAACAGTATACTGTCATTGAACAAAATGTTCCGGTTGTCTTGCATAATCAAAAGAATCAAAATGCCAAGCCATCAAATAGAAGATCACAGCAACTTCTCACAGCATTATACCTTCCCAGAAGCCTTCTCGAATGCTGCAACCATCTCCAATACTGATGTCCCCTTCCCCGTTCCCAGGTTGTATACTTCACATCCTGTAGAGAGTTTACCACATCATCTTCGATATATTAACAAGTAAGCACAAGGTAATAGGGCTCCTTAGGCTAAAAATGTCGTCATCTTAGTCATCAAAAGCTGCAACCCCGATGTTTGCTTTAAACTTCCTGTAGGCCACAGATTTGCTAGAACTTAAACTGAGTGAGAGATGATGATGGACGGACTGACCTATGCCGGTTTCATCCAGCTTATTTAATGCAGCTATGTGCCCATCAGCCAGATCAACAACATGGATGTAATCTCGTACCTGAAATGACACACAATGTACGTGAACACAATGTAAATCTCTACCTGGACCTAGAAACGGCAATCAGTCAAACACGGACAAATTGAAACCACGACATGATTTCATGGAAATTAAAATTGCAGCATACCCCAGTTCCATCCTTCGTCGAATAGTCTGTTCCGAAAACAGTCAAAGCAGGCCGCCTGCCTACGGCCACTTGTTGCACAAACGGCATAAGATTGTTTGGAATGCCCTTTGGGTCCTCCCCGATACAGCCACTAGGATGAGCACCGACAGGATTGAAGTATCTAAGCAATATAATTTTCCACTCTGAGTCCGCTCTATAGATATCACGGCAAATTTCTTCGATGAAGAGCTGTGGAGTTAAAGTGTACCACCACAAGGAGACACGATCACTAAAGGAGAAGGCATGGATTACAAATTTAAGGAGACTCATCCTAAACATTTCCCCCTTTAATATCGCGGCCTGTACTCCAATTTTTACTCCACGAATGAGTTCAACGGAAAAAACTCTAACTGGCACACCTTAGTTCGTCCATAAGGGTTCATTGCAGAAATTGGGGATTCTTCTGTACAAGGAACCTCCTTTGGCCATCCATATACAGTAGCAGATGAGGAAAACACAAACTGCAGATCGTCACTCCTCCGGTCAGTGCAAACTGGTTAACTAAGCAATAGAGACAGGCTACAACTTTGTACTATATCAGCACAAAACCGTTATTCTCCCTGCAGACTGAACACGAATCACATGAAAAAGGTTGCCGCGTGTTATGCACATCACCAATCCTACTGGCTCTATAAAAGCTCATTTCCACTCAATATCTATGACTACTAACAAAGCACTACAATGGCCACGTACCATCACAGGAAAATGCAATCCATCAAAGCGACCCGCTAAAGAGAGATGGAGACACAAACCTTCTTACAACCATGAGCAGCCATGACCTCCAACAGGGTGATCGTGCCGATAAGGTTATTGTTGAAATAGAGCAGCGGTTTCTCCACGCTTTCGCCGACAGCTTTGAGCCCCGCAAAGTGTATGACTGCATCGAAGCTACAGCACCACAAGAACAAGGGATTGGAGTCACCAAATCATCAGCGGCAATGAAAAGGAGGAGTTTAACACTCAAGGTTAAGCTGAATGACAGATACGCAAACCCAGTTTGGTAAAACAATGGAAGCTTCTCCAATGGACTAACTACTGCTGTGAAACTGGGCTGCAAAGTCACAGAATTCTGATTCCACAAGCTCACCTGGTGGATGAGAAAAGATCCTCAAGGGCAGGCTTATCCCGTAGATCTATCTGCATAAAGGAAGAACAGAGAAAATGACACCCAGAAGCTTTATAGAGCCGCCCAGTGCCCACTAACACCCATCATCATCATTGCCGATACCAACCACAACCACAACCACAGAGAACCAAACTATAATAATAAACAAACAAACAAATAAATAAATAATCACAAAATGGTCGCAATTTACCCGGATACGCACTATTTTATTACAAACGTAAGCATATTAAAAAGCGAATCGTTTAAGGTTGTAGGATTCACATTGAAAGAGCTGAACATATATTAATAAGACCCCATCTCTAAAACCACGTCCCAATCACGGGAAACCTCCCAAACAACCCCTTTTTTACATCCAGCCGGGGGGGAGGGATTTGCCAAAGTGAAGTTTCCTCGAGGAACAAAACCGAAAACGAAATCACGGTTCCCCAGGAAAGACGCGAGTATCCACAATAACTAAAAGAACCCAGAAGAGAGAAACGCATAAAGGAGCAAACTTTATGCGACACAGATGACCTGGTGGAAGGAGAGGTTGTGGGAGCGGCCAGCGGCGAGGCCCCCGACCCGCTGGAGGGCGACGGGGGAGGAATTGTCGAGGTTATCGACGACGACGACTTGGAAACCCCCCTGGAGGAGCTGGATAACCGTGTGGCTCCCTATGTAGCCGGCGCCGCCCGTCACGAGGACCTTCTTCCCCTCCATGTCTCGCTTACGCAGGGTGATCGAGGAGGACGGAGAGAAGGGTGGACGAGGGAGGAACAAGCGAGTAGCCGCCAATGCTATGACTCTAAGACGATAAACACCAGCTTTTTTATAATGTTAGTCAGAAAAATTTTCACGAAAGAGTATTAATCAACAGGAATAACTCCGAAAAAGAACAAAAAGAAAAACAGAAGGAAAGTGGGGGATGGATTCCCTGAAACGAAAAGGATTTTCCTTTTTTATGATTCCTGATTGGTTTCCTTGCCTAATTTAAAAATCTAATGTTTTTATATTGACACGGAAACACAGAACACAGAGAGAGAGAGAGAGAGAGAGACGAGAAGCATGAGGATGACTCATCAATCCATCAAAATCAAAATCTCCTTTCCATTGTTTGTTTGAGAACTACGTCCCTTTCCTTCTTAAAAGGTACAACACATGATGCACTCCACAACCCGTCTGTGCTCTCTGAACCTTTCAGGACAACTCACCCCATTTCTTTTGCTTTGCTTGCTTTTAGTATGAAACAAGGATTTGCTTGCTTTCAGTAAGAAACAAGGATTGGGGTTGGAACGTGGGAGGGAGTTTCCCAAGGCGGTGGTGGAACGAATCTCCTCTCTTTTGTACTTTGAAGAAAGGAGGGGGATTCACCTTTTTGTACTTGAAAGAAAATGGGGCTGGGCTGGCTACTTACTACCCTCCCCCAACCAGATGGATACACCAGACTGGCCTCTATGCATACAAAGTCTCATTACATTTTTATTCTATTATAACCGAACATTCAAGATCTGAACGGAAGGTGCCAAATCCAAGCCCAAAGTGAAGACAGACTGGGCATGCATCCAACTCAACATTCAACTTCAAGACAAGATTGGGAATTAGGGGGACCATTCATACTTTCACAGCCTCAGAAGACAACCCTTTTCACCAAACTGTTAGGGACCATCCTATCCATTAATATTAATTGGGGACCTTAGAAATGTGTACTCCCGAAAAATCCCCCAAACCTAAACTCAAACCACCAAGGGAGGTAGATTATAACAGAGACATCTCAAGACAAAGAGTGCGTCAAAAGGTACAATAAGCCTACCATGCATGAATACCATGTAACCCCATATCCCCAGCCTATCATAGGGCCACGCTGAACCGAGCAGAACCTCAAACTGAGGATATGCTCCCCCACCCAAGCAACAAGGCCACGTATCTCCAAAGCAAGAGATCTTGAAATTCTTACAGCTCACATGAGCAGATTCCTATCAACCAGAAGCATGTTTAGGAAATATATCTACATCATTTGCCGAATCGTCCCCTACTCCACGGGGGAATTTGCTTGTCCCGGCCATAGTGCATAGAAGGCCCATTGCGCGTTGAAGGGCCACTGCGGCTTGAAATGCCACTACGACGGGGCACAGAGTTCAACCTCTGTTCCTTTAAGCTTGCAAACAGCACATCCAGTGTATGAGGTTTCTGCTTTGGTCCCGCGTTTAGCTCCTGCTGCTGCTGCTGCTCCCACTGAAGCGAACAAGACAGCAATAATAATTATTAATGCCTTTTTACTTGAAACAAAAGCTATATGGTTTCCACAAAAAAATGCCAAGACTTAAAAGATTCCATTAAGATGACCAGTTCAGATTTCTAGAAAATACAAGACAAAACCCAACTGGAGCTTCAGAGAACAAAACCACGGCAACATAGAGCGATTCTCTTCCAGCAGCTTGTCTACCTCTCTAATCTAGCGCCAAGCATAAGTGCCAAATTGCTCTTTTTTACCTTTGAGGAATAGGTTTCATTCGAGCTCCTAAAATTGCTAAAAGCAGCTCCATTCCTGCACAAGTAAGAAGCACCCCCTTTAATGAGGAAGGGAGAAGAAAAACATAGTTGATTAATCAAAGAGCCACTTCTCATCAGATTGTCAGTAAATACCATAATAAGCTTCTTTAAAGAGAACTAGACATTAAAGGGTTGAGAAGCTGCCCCTAACTTACTCAAGGGTCAGATATCTCACCAGAAGAAGATTTAATCGCAACTAACAAGAAAGCAGACAACAGACCCACGATGGACGTGACAATTGCTTGACATATTGTCTTTCAGTTTAACCATCTAGAACACAGTGATAATCTCCAGAAAAGCACCTCCCAACACAAAGAACGTGATCAGCCAACTTGCCAATTGCAGCACAGTGATTACTCCAATCTCATCATAAAAAGCTTGTTCCCACTTATACTTTAATTACGGCATCAAATATGCAGTACAGAAAATGCTTCAAGCTCACAACAAAAAGTTCACGCCCATTTACAATCTGCTAGACTGCAGCAAAAGGTCAAGTTCTCTCTCTAAATAGAAGGCTTCATCTGAATGATGGAGCAAAAGGTGGATAGGAGAAAACTTGGCCATTATGAGCAGAAAACCCAGACGCATAACAATTATCTGCTTTTATCAAATTGGCTCTAAAGTCTTCACAAGCCCAGAAGACCACTCAAAGGAATTCCTCATAATTCACCGAGATGAGAAACCCAAAACCCCAGTTCACCAGCCAAAATATCCTTATCCTCTCTGATGCAAGCAAAATTGTATCTTGACAAGTACAGACTAACAGTGTCCAAAGTCCCAACCAGCGAGCCATCACCCATCAGAACTCTATATATTGATTATACTGTTATCTCATAAAATATGACAGAAACAACAATTCTTGCAGAAACTGAAGAGCTGAATTGTAACCAAAAAGCAGCTAATAAGAAGTTTGCCACATCGACAACAAACTGGGGCCCATTATCAACCCAAAACCACCTGGCACCAACATCATGGCTACAGAGCCAGCATTGGTCCACATTGTGTTCCTCCGAGGTAAGAAGAACCTTCAGTACAATTCATTGATGATGAAAGGAGCTCTTCCCTACTGGCTGTTGCAACAATAGTAATTACCAACCGATCCACGCCACAGGATCCTCTTTGTTATGACTTATCAGTTGACTAAATGGAAAACCATCTCACAAGTAGGCAAGATGCAAACATATCTGGGGGCTGACATATGTGTTGCCACTTCCATTACCTCCCAAATTCTCATTCCTTTCCTTGACAAATAAAAATGCAACTTGAGGACCACTGACGAATCCAAACAAGAAACGGTGATCCTCTTTGCCCCAGATATACATTGATTTTCCCTTAGACTAGATCTCTACACCACACAACACTAGCATTGAAGAACCAATATTTCACATGAACTGTCCACTGGCATGATCGTACCTTCCTCTATTCAGATTGCCCCTCCTCTCACGAATCAAAAACCCATTCCGAAATGGTAGTGCAGGTGCCCTTTTCGCAGCCTCGTTAGTTAAAGGAAACTGGGATCCCTGGAAATTTGACCTCCTCTGGGCAAGAGCTCCCTAGAGAAGTTTTCAGAAAAGTAAGACTTGGAACAACAGACTGGGTCATGAAAAGCAAGACTAAGACTCCCATAAAAATTTGAAGGCGGGTAAAGGCCAAACCTGTCTTACTGAGGACCTGGAGTTCATGTATTGCTTGAATCTTGTGGATTTTTGTTGAGTGACATTATAGAAGTTTCTCTGACTTTTATTCTGCATGATGGCAAAAAAATCTATGAATATCCAATAAAAATTGCTAAACGAGGATGATGTGCACAAAGAGATGCACTTACAGGAAAACGCTTTTTCAGTTTAGGTCCGCCAGTCTTGGACATTTTGATAATATCATCTGGGGTGGAGGGGGTAAAGGGTATTAAGAATCAGCTAAACAAATGAATAAAAATGGCCCCCAAACAGCCTAGGCGAGGTGACAGTTAATTACCTAAAGCCATGTCCATTTTCTTCTCCGTGAGAGCAACGGCTTCCTTCATCATTGGTTTCGTGGCCATCTGTACGGTGCAAGAACAACACCCAGACACGTAACAAGCATAAGTACCATTTCCAAGAGAATCCAATCGAAACCGATAAACACAGCACCTAAGAAAACCAACCCCATCGCGACTATTAACGAAAGAGGGAATACCCTGAAACATCACAAAAAAGGGTAAAAAAAAAAACAGGCGAATCACAATCCCTAAGCAACTACCCGAACTCGCCCCTGACGGAGACCCATGAACAACAACAGCGAAATCGCACAGGCAAGCACGCCACAAACACGAAAACGACCTTCGCACGCAAAACACACAAGGGAGAAAAAGGTGAGGCGCGGAAGGAACGATCTCTGAAGGAAATTAGGGTTTGAAACAACAAAAGGGTTAGGCAAAAGAATCAATAACGAGAAGATCCGAAAGGGGAAACGATCTTGAGGGGAGGGTCGTACCGATTCTTGGCGAAAGGGGGCGAAGATTTGATCTTCGAGATCGAGATCGAGAGAGAGAGAGAGAGAGAGAGAGAGAGAAGCAGAGGAAACCCTTGGCTGGTGGAAGAGACGACGATGGTTAAAGTGGAGAAGATGCCGTTTCTCTATTTCCAGTCCCTTCTTTAACTCTCGTCAATTTCTTTCTCCTTAGTTTTTATACATTATATTTTTATCGGCTTTAACTAGCAATGCAAGTACAAGTTATGATTCCGATATAGTTATAGATTGAAATAAAAATTATAAAATAAAATAAATAATTTTAATTTTTTAAAAATAATTTTTAAAAATCGAACTTCATTCATAAAAAAAAAAGAAAGATTAGGACTTTATAAATTAAAATTTGAGTAAATTCGGACTTCAAGTTTATTTCCACGATACTTTAAATTTAACAAAGCCCTCACTTGAAGAACAAAGTCAGAAACAGCCACAAGGGACGGAGTATCGGGGGGTCGTTGTTCCAAAATCAAAATGACATGAAATGTTTATTATTAGCTTAATGCATATAAGTTATGCAGCTCTCTCCGCCGCCCTCTTTCTTATTGTTCCTCCAACTTTTTTTATTCTTCCAACCCCCCTCTATGTTGGACCTCACAAATAAGAACAGACGGACCACCGAATCAGTTTGTCCCGTAGATCCACTTCTCGGCATTGGCGGTGTAGCTCACCAGTTCCTCCGGCTTGAACCACAGGCTGATCTCATCCTTGGCTGTCTCGGGCCCGTCGCTTCCGTGGATGATGTTCCTGCATTTTCGATCGTGTTACATTTATTATCAAGGATATGAGGTAAAAAGGCGTCCATGAAGTCGGGAGAATATCACCTCCCGACGACGACGGCGAGATCGCCCCTGATTGTTCCAGGTTCGGACTTTTGGGGGTCGGTGGCTCCGATCAGCTTCCTCCCGTACTTAATGACTCCCTCCCCTTCCCATACCTGCAGATATTTTTTGAACAGATACAGCTATTGGTGCTGGGCAATCGTATGGACCACAGAAGTAGAGATCTCGAGAGAGGAAGACTATTGTCTAACCATAGCTATGACTGGGCCGGAGCTGAGGAAATCACACAGACCGTTGAAGAAAGGTCTCTCTTTCAGATCATGATAATGCTTCTGGGCAAAGTCCTTGGAAGGAACGACTACTTTGATCCCAACGAGCTTGAATCCTTTCCTCTCGAAGCGAGAGATAATCTCCGCTATCTGACAAACAAGGACAGGCATATCAACGTGTTTCTCTGACACATGAAGGCCAAGTCAAGCGTCTTACAAGCCCCCTCTGTATCCCGTCGGGCTTAATAGCGATGAAAGTGCGTTCCAGCTGTTTGCAAGACAACACCAAGTCAAGAACACGATACAGAGCAAACACCAGAAAAGCTGTCCCTGATTAGCGCAAAACTTTGTGGAAGAGCCTACGTATTCAGAAATAAGAAACTGATGCCTAAGCGTATCTACGACGAACAGAACCAAAAAGAATTCGTGATTTTTGAAACCTATGTAGAAGCTAAGAATCAACCCCACTGCCCGTTTGACAAGCTCTAGGACTTGCTTCATCCTAGCACAGCGCTCATAACTTCTGGGACTTAACCCAGGAAACGACCGCCATTTCTCACAAATATTTATAGACTTTTCAACGTATGTCTAAGGAAAGAGAGGGAGTAGTACCTCTGCAGCGGCATACGCATCCTGCTCCTGAAGCACGTAGGCTGAAAAACACACAAGATAAAACGAGCCTTAGACGCTCCAGAACTGAATCATTTGTAATCAGTCATTCATCGCAACAGAGTTGTCCCCGGCCGAAATTAGGGGTCACAGTATCAGGATATCTGAATCATCAAGCACAGAATACGGTACAAGTTCTGAACCCGATACACCGAATCCTGCCCACCATGACGAAGCATGATGTATTACTGTTGAAGAGGATCCGGGTGGCATGCCACGAGAACTCATGCAACACGCAAGGCTTCCTCTTCTTCAAACGTATATTGATCTCAAACTCACCGACATCCACTAAATCACCGCCCAAATCACTCCTACCACACTCGGGGAACATCACAAACGGTGGAGTGCCGGATGGCACAAACCTGCGGCAGGGAGAGCGAGGACCCCGGAAATCCATCCTCGGAAACGGGCCGACTCGGAACCGGCCCCAGCGAAGAAGGCTGGGGATAGGTAAGACTTGCCGGCAGTGGCAGTGGCGGCTGCGGCAGTCCTTCCTTCTGCATCAGCAGCAGCAGCGGCGGAGGAGAGGAACGAGTCAAAAAAAAAGAAAATAGAAAAAAACATTCAAAGCAAAACCCAAAAGAACAAGTGAGAAAAGGTGACCAAACGCGACTAATCCAATGGAACAACCACAACAGTGAGACAAAGACGGGAGGGGGAGGGGGGGGGGGGACCTGAGGCGATGATGAAGGCGACGGCATTCCTGGCAGAAGGCGATGATGAAGCAGCAGCCCTGGCGGCGGATCTCAAGATATGGGACCTCATTTCTTCTCTGTGTGTCTCTCACTCCCTCTGATTCGTTTACCCTAACCACCTAAAACCCAAACTCTCTCTCTCTCACGCAGACCAAAACCAAGGGGGTTCAGACATGATGGATTGATATGATTGATTAATCAACGGCATGCACGTGTTCAGCTACCATCATTTTTACAATTAACCTGGGTTTTTTTGTCCCAATTGTCGGGAAATTATTTATTTCCATCCATTTCTTTTAAAAAAGAAAAACCTTAAAATATGCCAAATTAATCTAACCTAACCCATTTTATTTCAATTTTAGTAGGGATAAATTATTATGGAATCGTCGAATCCAGACCATCCAAATTTTATGTTTGTAATCGTTTCCCCTTTGGTGATGGGTAAAATTTCCATCCACTAGAGAAAAAGAAAAAGGAGAGAATGTAAGGGAGTAGGACTAAAGGGAGGGAGGGGGCCTCTTTTTTGAATTTTTGCAGTTCTCAAGTAATGCTTGGATTAGTGGAAGGGGTAAAGGATGAGATGCCTGATGGTTGGATGGGAATTTGGTGAACGACAGCTGTTCGATCAGGATCATTCCATCCGTCCACCCACGTCCGATTCTTTAGGTAAGATCGTATCCTACGAGTAACACGTTTCGACAACATTACATTAATAAAATATTCTTTCAATTACTATTTTTATATGCATAAAATAAGTAAATGTAACGTGGGATATATCTGTCACAAATGATGGAAATATTTGGAATGTGATTGTCCGTAATTAAAGTTGGACCGGTGCGAGCGTCCTGAACCTCCTCATTAATCCTCGACTTGCAAGGCTAGCCGACGAGATCCGGGTGTTGTTGACGGTGTGGTGGAATCGAGAATGAAAAAGGTGGAAATTGGAAGCACGAGTATTAGTACTGAAATCTAGGGGCTAAAAACGAAAAGAAGCTGGAGAGAAGCTTAGTTGAATTTTATGTTTTTCTTTGAGAGGATATAGTTGTCTCTATACCAAATAAAAACTGTTTAGGGAAGTTGCTGAATTTTTCACAAGATCATCAGAAAGTCATAAGATCGCGTCCTCCCTAACCACTTTCCTAAAATCTCGTATTAGTGAGCTTTCTTAGTATAAACTTGTTTTCATAGACTTCGACCCAAATTGACTACCATCGCAGGTGACTTCACCTCGTAGACTTAGACCAGACTTTCTGCCCTTGTAGACTTAATTAAAGTTCATTTCTCGTAGCCTTGTTGCGAATTAGTCTCTAGTACACTTGTGAGTTTATTTATCATAAACCTATTGGTTTGTCATTCATAATATCATTATGCATTTGCATCTTATAGACTTGTTATAAATTATCCCCAGTAAACTTGTCGTGGGTCACATCCTGGTAGACTTACCCCATGTTACATATCTTAGACCTATTATTAGTATCTATAGAGGATCCACAATGGGTTCATCCTGCTAAACTTACTGTGGGTTCTATCTCGTAGACTTACTATGAGCCCCACCCTGGTAAACTTATTATGGGCCACCGGAATCTAAATAGACACTTTGTGCCAACATAAGCCTCATTTTGTGGTGAGACAACGTCGACTGAATGTGTGTCACCTAGCCAAACTAAATTCGTGTGCTTTTCATCCTTAGAAAAGCTAAACATTGCGAAGTGGTTTGGGATGAAAAAAAACTCAAAAAGAAATTAGAGGTGCTAGGGATCCAAGACCTAGTCGCTTTATTTTTAGCACCAAACGATGTGAACTAATGGTATAAATGAGTCTCACGGGAGTTAGGATTTCATATCTATATACTCATGGTATGCATTCTTATAGTGGGTGTGAACCCATGGTATGTGACGGTCTCGCGGGAATTGGAATTTCATGTCTATGTACTCAGTGTACGTGTTCATGTAGATGGTGTAAACTCATGGTATGTGTCAGTCTCACGGGAGTTGGAATTTTCTATTTATGTACTCAGGGTATGGGTTCCTGTAGTGGTACATATCGTCCCAATAGATAATGTTTTGCATCATTTATTCTACCACTTGCATCACAACGTCTTTGAAGGCTGGTGGGCCAAGGAACACAACTCTACAGACCTCTGCCAACGTGGTTGCTTTGGAGACACTCGTTGGTCTAGTGACATACTCGTTGATGTGAAGTCTATGGTCAGTGACATACTCGTTGATATGAAGTCTATTTGCTCTGGGAACATTCTCGTTGACAAGAAATCTGTTTGCTCTAGGGACATACTCATTAATGTTAGGCCTCACATAGAAATTCTCTCTACAACGATGCAGGTGAGCATATTGATGCGAGATCGAATGGACAAAGCTATGGAGTTGTAGTTGAATCACTCAAGGCAATCAAACATGAGACTTGCACCTGTTCAAGTGGTCAACTGAAGTCTCGACCTGACACAAGTCGACCCAAGGAGGCTATTGACTACAGGATTTAGTCGAGCAGTCATGGCCAGTCAACTAAGCTTCAGTCGATCATAACGCACGAGAGATAGCTAGGTCGGCTGCAACACCGAACCGTCATTCTGACCATGTTTTGACAATGCACGGCTCAAGGCAAACCTACAACTCAGACAACTCCTAAGCTGCCACCTCGACAGTGGCGTTTATTATAGTGCATGCAGCCATTGAAGTTGTCGAGAACTTCTATTTATTTCGTCAATAGTCCTTTACTTACTTACTTGGGCAGCTTATATAAGTGGTGCCTTGTAATCTCGGAAGGTCACTAACTTAAGCATTCCATTGGCCATTGCGTTGTCTTCCTCGAAAAGGATAAAATTGATATCTTCGTGATAGCATAAAATCAACGTATTGCCCGCTAGTAAGTTATAATATGGTAGTTGCTGAATTCCAGATCATGTGAAAGCTCTTGTGGACTGGCCGACGGATGCAGATTGAAGATTATTACCATGGACGCCTTCTGGATCGAGAATAAATCTGTCGCATCGACCCCAAAGGACGGAGTGTTGTTTACGCCGTGAACGTTCCAGAGCATCATAAGTAACTCATCGTGCAGCGACATGTCGGTTACGCCTTCAACAATTCCAGTATCAACAGACCCTACCTCCTTGAGAAGGGACTCCCAACTAGTCACCAATTCGATGAGGTCAAGCTTCAGAAGAAGTTGGTATATATTGTTGGACGAAGATGACAAAACTAGCTTCAACATGTTGTGGTCGGCTAGAAACACGAGTCGGTTGATCCCTGGTATAAAGACATGGACAGGAAGGACATTCATTCTACACAGTAGCCATGTCATGATGTTATTTATTGTCCCCTCATTGACAGCATCCCCCGCTTCCAGGTTCTGAAAGATAGTCGACTGAAGCTCCCGCACCCACCTCCCATTAGGGTTTTCCTGTCGAATACCTTCAGGCATGCACACTTCGTAACTCACCACATATGTCGACGCATCCCCGATGTCTCTCCCGCGTAGCCATATCTCAACGTTGAAGCGTACAACGTCTGCGAAGGTCGTTACATAGCCACCTGTAAGTGGCATCCAAGTGACTCCCCAGTGGGGATATGTATGAATACACCGAGGACCTTCTATTCTGCATAATTTGGGATCATCTTTGGAAAAGAGTATTTGTGGCCGTTTTGCTTGGTTTTTGGCTTTATTGGCTTGGAGCATAATTTGATTTGTTGTTCGTTAGGGTTAATTTAATATAACCCCAACAACTAGTCCGACATGCTAGATTCGCAACGATGACGACTAACACTGCCAGAATTTCTGATTTGGAAGTGAGATTTTCAGCGATTGAGGGGCAATTCGGCATCCTAAAGGATGACACCAACCAATGATTCTAGGAAACTGCTCGAGCTCTTGCTACATTACAGCAAGCAATCCTATCGCCGAGAGCAATGTCGTTGAGCGACATCCTTACGCCTACTGAGGCGGGCCGCATTGTCCCTTCTCTGTCGATCGTTGTCCCTACGCCTACCATGGTGAATGATATTGTTCTCCACCACCGAGCTTTGCCCCATCTGATCATCTGTTGGGTTTAAGGTCTTTTGACAGTCAGGGGAGGAGGGAGGAGAGGGGAGGAGGGAGGAAAGAGGAGGAGGAGAATTTGAAGCAAGTTACCGACATGACTTTTTTTAACAAAGTTGGTTATGGTGGTGGATGAAGCCACAACAAATACATTGGGTTAGAGGCATCTATAACTCTGTCTCAGGTGATGCCAATGGCAGTGACGACTTCGCCGATAGGAGTAACTTCTCGGGCAGTGGACTAGATGGATGATCCGTGAAGGGATTCGGAGCAAGTGAACGATAATCCGATCATAATCCTATTGATGGAGGTTATGGGCAAGAAAACTCATTGGAGAAAAATTACAAGGACGACGACGATAACAAACCCGACAACTTATGGTGGGCAACGGCGGGTGATAGCGAGCAGGTGTTGTTCCGTTGGCATGGACAATCTCGAGATGAAGCGACGTGGATGGATGTTGATGACTACAACAATTTTCTCCCTTGGGGAAGGAGTTGTTGCGGAATAAGAAGCGCTTATGTGGCCCACTTGGGACGTTGGGAAAAATAAGTATTAGTTTAATAATTACTATGAAGTACGAGCTTAGCCCAATTTGTTGCTATTTAAGGGCAAACATTATCTAGTATTTGGATCATCTTTGAAAAACAGTAGTTGTGGCCGTTTTGGCTTGGTTTTCAGCCTTCTTGGATTGGAACAAAATTTGATATGCTATTTGTTAGGGTTAATTTAATCTAACCCTAACACCCCCACTCAGATGTATTAATAGTTACAATGTACTTGATCCATGGATCCGATAAATGACACTTGCACAGTCGTACATGGCACTCCAATAAGAGCTTCCATATCACTAGGCTTGAATTGGTGTTCCACACCATTGACTACCATTCTCCGTGTTTGGGGATCGAAAATGCTTATCAACTGGCGTGAGACTCTGTGATGAACAACTTTACTACTAATAAACAATAGCCCACCAAACATAATCTCTCTTAAGGCACCGCACTTCTCGTTATCAATAAATTTAGCATCTTCTCAGGTTTGCATCCGGTTTGGATGTAGTCCTACCAACATACCATATACATAATTACAACACCTTAACAATGGTACAACAAAAATTAACGACAATACCTTCAAAGTACACACTGGATCATGGGTCATTGCAGGATCCTTTTTGCTAATAGAGGGTTCGCCTGTATC
This sequence comes from Melastoma candidum, assembly GCA_023653495.1. Classification (NCBI taxonomy): domain Eukaryota; kingdom Viridiplantae; phylum Streptophyta; class Magnoliopsida; order Myrtales; family Melastomataceae; genus Melastoma; species Melastoma candidum. Next base: position 23,774,212 of record CM042883.1, on the reverse strand, counting down.
AATCTCAACATTGCCAGTTAAGTCATCACCATTCGAAATGCCATCTGTAGCAAAACAATGTTCTTCGTAAAATCTTAACATATACGCACGAATACCCCTACACTTTATCCGCGCAAACCCAAACAACCGTACAGAAATTATCACAACAGCATAACAACATAATGATTGACAAAAGTGACACAAAAGAAGAAATCTCCCAACCCAAAGACAAGGGAATCAGACTAATTCATAACAAGTAAACAAACATAACCCCATAAATCGACAGAATCTTCAGGCGGGTTACGAACATAATCTTCTCCGGCGAGTTTCTTAACCTACATTCGCAAATTTTCAAAATCACTAAAAATTTCATAAAATTTATCGAGAATTTTTTCGTAAAGTATAAACAATGCTAAATGGACTCGTAAAATTTTACAAGTCCATCTAGAATTTTTTGTATTTTACTAAATTATTTTCGTAGCGTACAAAATTTTCCGCACACGGGATTTAGTCTTGTCCCATTATGGGTCATCTCTGATAAAGAGATTTACGATGGTCATTTTTTTAATAGGATATAAATGTGGATCGATAAATCAAAAGGCAAATGCCATTGGCCTATGGCTATGCAAACTAATCGAGATAGTATTATATTATGGCAAAATATACGTATATGTCCATAACTATAGTCAAACTTTCTTTTCTGACAACTTCTTTTTTTTCACATACAAAAATATCACTACCTATTGTTTCTACCTTTTTTATGGCAAATAATTGACGACGTGAGGGAGAAATCCCACGTGGACGTAACGGAGCCTGTAATATTCTACGTGGTGAAGCCTCGTAATTCAGATGTGGAAAAGGTCCTCTCTCCACGTTGCCCGGCCCCAAATTAAAATAAAAAAACACAAGGAACCCTAATTGCTCCACATTGAGGAAATTGGAGAAGGCTTAGGCGACGACGAAGGGTGCGAAGGCGAAGACGGAAGACGACCCTGTGTGTGTCTGAAAGAAGGCGACCCTGTGAAGGCTGACCCTGTGAAGGCTGAAGAAGGCCACCCTCTGTGTGACTGAAGAAAACGAAAGCGAAGGGCGAAGACGACCCTCCGTGTGACTCACGAAGACGAAGGCGAAGGGCGAAGAGGACCCTGTGTGTTACTGAAAAAAGGCGACATGTGTGTGACTGAAGAAGGCGACCCATTTTCTGACTGAAAGAAGACCAGGTATGTTGGCAAACTCTTGTTGGCTCCACTGTTCGCTGTCGTGATTAGGTAGGTTATTAAGTAGGTAATTGTGGTGTTGTTTGACTGAACTAATAGATACAATGAAGCGGCTCAATCTGAATATGCATATTGGGGGTAGGATGTGCTTGTCTGGCCTGTGCTCATATACCGGAGGCTCGATAGTTAAGTTTAGTAGGGTGGATGCTAACCTTTTAGGTTATTTCACCTTGGTAGCTCTGGCTAAGATTCTGGGTTAAGTAGGGTGTTGAAAATGTGGTATGGGCATCCCGGTCATAGCTTGTCATTGGTTAGGGAAATTGTAGGAGACAAGGAGGTAATGAAAATGATAGAAGAATGTCAGGATGATGGAACATTGGATATATACTGTGATGGAGAGGGTGATAGTGTGGCCGATGACTTAGAAGGCGAAGAAGACCCTCATGAGAATACCGAGGAGTTAGATTTAGAAGAAGATCCTCATGAGGAGACCGAGGAATTAGAATTAGAGGATGATCCTATTAAGGAGATTGAGAAGGCGGATAACGGGGATGAGGTTAGAAGTGAGAGGGATGAGAGTGATAAGGAGGAGGAGTTGGGTGT